>OY804588.1:103049-1303049 GCA_963680875.1 Bathymodiolus brooksi
TAACCCTAACCCTAACCCTAACCCTAACCCTAACCCTAACCCTAACCCTAACCCTAACCCTAACCCTAACCCTAACCCTAACCCTAACCCTAACCCTAACCCAACCCTAACCCTAACCCTAACCCTAACCCTAACCCTAACCCTAACCCTAACCCTAACCCTAACCCTAACCCTAACCCTAACCCTAACCCTAACCCTAACCCTAACCCTAACCCTAACCCTAACCCTAACCCTAACCCTAACCCTAACCCTAACCCTAACCCTAACCCTAACCCTAACCCTAACCCTAACCCTAACCCTAACCCTAACCCTAACCCTAACCCTAACCCTAACCCTAACCCTAACCCTAACCCTAACCCTAACCCTAACCCTAACCCTAACCCTAACCCTAACCCTAACCCTAACCCTAACCCTAACCCTAACCCTAACCCTAACCCTAACCCTAACCCTAACCCTAACCCTAACCCTAACCCTAACCCTAACCCTAACCCTAACCCTAACCCTAACCCTAACCCTAACCCTAACCCTAACCCTAACCCTAACCCTAACCCTAACCCTAACCCTAACCCTAACCCTAACCCTAACCCTAACCCTAACCCTAACCCTAACCCTAACCCTAACCCTAACCCTAACCCTAACCCTAACCCTAACCCTAACCCTAACCCTAACCCTAACCCTAACCCTAACCCTAACCCTAACCCTAACCCTAACCCTAACCCTAACCCTAACCCTAACCCTAACCCTAACCCTAACCCTAACCCTAACCCTAACCCTAACCCTAACCCTAACCCTAACCCTAACCCTAACCCTAACCCTAACCCTAACCCTAACCCTAACCCTAACCCTAACCCTAACCCTAACCCTAACCCTAACCCTAACCCTAACCCTAACCCTAACCCTAACCCTAACCCTAACCCTAACCCTAACCCTAACCCTAACCCTAACCCTAACCCTAACCCTAACCCTAACCCTAACCCTAACCCTAACCCTAACCCTAACCCTAACCCTAACCCTAACCCTAACCCTAACCCTAACCCTAACCCTAACCCTAACCCTAACCCTAACCCTAACCCTAACCCTAACCCTAACCCTAACCCTAACCCTAACCCTAACCCTAACCCTAACCCTAACCCTAACCCTAACCCTAACCCTAACCCTAACCCTAACCCTAACCCTAACCCTAACCCTAACCCTAACCCTAACCCTAACCCTAACCCTAACCCTAACCCTAACCCTAACCCTAACCCTAACCCTAACCCTAACCCTAACCCTAACCCTAACCCTAACCCTAACCCTAACCCTAACCCTAACCCTAACCCTAACCCTAACCCTAACCCTAACCCTAACCCTAACCCTAACCCTAACCCTAACCCTAACCCTAACCCTAACCCTAACCCTAACCCTAACCCTAACCCTAACCCTAACCCTAACCCTAACCCTAACCCTAACCCTAACCCTAACCCTAACCCTAACCCTAACCCTAACCCTAACCCTAACCCTAACCCTAACCCTAACCCTAACCCTAACCCTAACCCTAACCCTAACCCTAACCCTAACCCTAACCCTAACCCTAACCCTAACCCTAACCCTAACCCTAACCCTAACCCTAACCCTAACCCTAACCCTAACCCTAACCCTAACCCTAACCCTAACCCTAACCCTAACCCTAACCCTAACCCTAACCCTAACCCTAACCCTAACCCTAACCCTAACCCTAACCCTAACCCTAACCCTAACCCTAACCCTAACCCTAACCCTAACCCTAACCCTAACCCTAACCCTAACCCTAACCCTAACCCTAACCCTAACCCTAACCCTAACCCTAACCCTAACCCTAACCCTAACCCTAACCCTAACCCTAACCCTAACCCTAACCCTAACCCTAACCCTAACCCTAACCCTAACCCTAACCCTAACCCTAACCCTAACCCTAACCCTAACCCTAACCCTAACCCTAACCCTAACCCTAACCCTAACCCTAACCCTAACCCTAACCCTAACCCTAACCCTAACCCTAACCCTAACCCTAACCCTAACCCTAACCCTAACCCTAACCCTAACCCTAACCCTAACCCTAACCCTAACCCTAACCCTAACCCTAACCCTAACCCTAACCCTAACCCTAACCCTAACCCTAACCCTAACCCTAACCCTAACCCTAACCCTAACCCTAACCCTAACCCTAACCCTAACCCTAACCCTAACCCTAACCCTAACCCTAACCCTAACCCTAACCCTAACCCTAACCCTAACCCTAACCCTAACCCTAACCCTAACCCTAACCCTAACCCTAACCCTAACCCTAACCCTAACCCTAACCCTAACCCTAACCCTAACCCTAACCCTAACCCTAACCCTAACCCTAACCCTAACCCTAACCCTAACCCTAACCCTAACCCTAACCCTAACCCTAACCCTAACCCTAACCCTAACCCTAACCCTAACCCTAACCCTAACCCTAACCCTAACCCTAACCCTAACCCTAACCCTAACCCTAACCCTAACCCTAACCCTAACCCTAACCCTAACCCTAACCCTAACCCTAACCCTAACCCTAACCCTAACCCTAACCCTAACCCTAACCCTAACCCTAACCCTAACCCTAACCCTAACCCTAACCCTAACCCTAACCCTAACCCTAACCCTAACCCTTCCGCCACGGTCGCACGTGTCCGTATGGACGACGAACGTGCGGGACCTGACTCCCACGTGGACCGGTAACTCGTCGGGGCAGCACACGGTCGCGGGATAGCCCTTTAAACAACTCCCTAACTGGAGATTGGTCATCCCAGTCTCCACTTTTCTTCTCTTGGATAAGGACACGTGCGACCGTGGCGAAGTCACTGGGTGGCGTTTCACTTTCCCCTCGTGAGAACCGCCGAATTTTTCGATTCACTGGGAAACTCACCGGAAGCGTATCATCGCCGTTTCGCCAACGTCCTGATCGTCAACGGACCGCAATACTACTACTGTTCGTCTAGAATACATTCCGAAGACACCGACACTTGCGGACTATATTGCCTGTACTACCTCAAACGGAGACATCGAGGAATGGAGCTGTCGGACATAGTGAAAGACTTTTCCATCGTTGATTTAAAAGGAAACGAGGACAAAATTTTAAGATCTGACTGTTAACATCATATATTGTCATGCATTGTCGTTATGATAGAATGTATTGAACTTGATAAACAATCGAACTGACAAAATTGTATATATTGTCGTACATTGTAAATGTTCCGGTTATATAATGTATTGTACTTAATAAACGGACGAAATCGTGTTAAGACGACTATTGTATATAGTCGAGCATTGCCGTGTCTTAATTATAGAATGCGTTATACGTAATAAATGATACGAACGAAATCGTGTCGTTGTGTTGTGCTCAGAGTTACTTCCCTTTGAATACGTTTAACCCTACTGGAAATTACTTCCCTTTGAACATACGCACTGAGTTATCTGCCCCATCGAACATACACAGCGAATAAAGTTATTTCCCTTGGTTTATAAACTTTGATCGAACATATATACCGAATAACCTTATTTCCCTTGGTTTACAAACTCTCAATCCGCAACAGAATTACTTCCCTTTGAAAACACAAACGTCAGATTTCCACTATCCAGAACCATCAAAGAGCCATACCAATTTATGTCGTAATTCGATAACATCGACTTGAGAAAACAAGAACAAAAAACGACCACAGTAGGTTTTCTAAGGTCAAGCTCTGCTTTTACGCGTTATTATTCTAACAAGAAATTATTACGTATAGTATATATCCATTAAATAACACACAATTAAAGACATGTATCAATAAAAACATCTTACGTTCTTCAATTATTATATCTGTTGAGGTTTACACAGACCTGTGTTTATAATATATGCGTATTTATCATTTCGGGTCAAGATAAATGGTCAGAGCGTGCGATGGATATTTGATATGTCTGCTGTCCGTGTGTAGATTAAAAATAAACAGATGTACTTGTCATCATCTGATGAATTAAAAACATATGTCCATATCAAGGTCAAAATCGTAATTGAATTTTCCTATTTGAACGACAGCCTTTTTCTTAAATCAAACATTGAGAATTGTACGGGTTAAAAACATGGATTTAAAAAAAAAATGGTTGTGAATAGAAATATCATTTTTTTATGCTTTTTGATTGTATGCGGGTTAACACAGGTTTTGGTTATCATTGAATCTGTAATAGTGAAAAAAAAAGGGGGGGGGTGTTGTGAAATGATGATTATATCAACGGATTCTCGAAAAATATCAGCATTTTAATACTTTTGACACGGGGATTGTAAATGAACAATGAGCAATACTAAAGACAAGTACATTAGTAAATTATGTATTTTTTTTATTCCTTAAATGAATTTTTGAATTGTTTAAAACGTTTGTTGGTCGTTTTGATTGGAGAAAACATATCAATATGGATGACACCATTCCGTTTTGAGTCATTGTGCGCTCGGGACGATGGAATGTGATGAATCATATTCCAACGATGGGGCGACCATATTTGGTCGTCGTGGTGCGGGGAATTCTTTTACCACGAGTCATACTCCGACGAGAGCGTCGTCATTACCATAAATGGATTTCAATTTTTGTGTGACATCAGTTCCGGGGTGGGGTTATGCCCCTATATGGGAAATGGGTGTTCATATGGCCTTATATGGGGACGCCGAAACACCGCAGGTTTTTAGGGAAGCATAAAATGTGTCTCACCTAACTATTAATAGTATACATGCATTAATTTGAAAAGACTTTTGTAGTAGAATCGTGGTTTTATTGATGAAATTAAAGTTTGAACCGTGATGATGAGATTTGAACAGAATTATTCCGGGAAATAGTGCGTGATTTGTCTTTGTCTTGTAAGGGGTGGGAAGAGTGGGGTACAATACACGAATATCTTCTACCGCTAAAAATAGGAACTTACTTATGTTTTCAGTGAGAAATTTGTATCTACGTTGGTCATTCTTTTGTTGTGAAATAAACGTTAGAGAATACCGAAGGAGCAACCAAAAATGGACAGTCCAGCGAAACTGTCCACTCAGGACACACCAAATGAAAAAAAACCCCAAAAAACCCCAATACAACACAATATTTGTTGGAAGCCACTATGCGCAAACCAACACAATTAACATAGATAAGGCATGAAGCACAGCTGGGTTTATTCTTTTAATAGGTCTTTTAGCTTTGGATGGGGGGTAGTTAGATGGAGGATATAGAGGTCAAATGTGTTATTGCGCTTGCATGAGGAGACCTTGATTGTTTCTATAAACATAATTTGAAGATAACAAAAGGGTAATCAGAATCCGTATATCAGAGAAGAACAAACAACACAATGGCCAAAAGAAAAAGTACAAAAGGTCAAACAACGATCGACAAAATATGCACATCAAGCAAAGCTCGAGTAACACGAACCCCACTAACAATCTGGGGTGAACTCAAGTGCTCCGGAAACGTAAGCAGTTCCTGCATCATTAGTGGCACCCGTCGTGTTAATTTAGTTACAAACCCTGTGATAAATCACGAATGAGGAAAAGACCGGGATGTTCTTACGACACGTGAAACATATCCGTGGCCATTTGTGACACAGAAATTTCATAGCGGTCAACCAAGCCTTGGTGGCGACCATAAAATCTTTCAAGTGATGAATTCAACCTAACCAAGAGGAACCCTCCATCAAGGAAATCCTGATAGGAACCACAAGCTCTGGAATATCATATCAACTGAGAGATATGCACTCCATTTGCAAGTGCTGTTGCAATGTTGCTACATATAAATGGAAAGTTCACAATGGGAAAATCTAAGTCGTCTCTTTTGTCGTAAAGCTTAGTTCGCACCCTCCCCTAACTATCAATTTCAAGGTGTAGGTCAAGGTATGAAGCTGACCTATCTGTATATGTGGTATCATATATGTCAAGCTCATTCTAATATATCTTTAGAGTTCTTCAGAATCCACATCTGATTCACACCATCCCTTGAGTAACTAGCCCGATATTTGCCGTTAATAGAATAGATGACAGTACGTTGAGCAAATGTTTCGTGAACCTTTTTTGTGAGGACACATGTGAAACATAGGAATCCAGTAGAGTGACGGTAGATTCAAGACGGACGGAGGGTAATCACATCATAGGATATTTCTTTATACTCTGCATTTCTAATGTGAAATCTGATTAAACAATATACTACCTAATAAGATACACTAATACAAAATGTATGGACATGTATTTTCGGTTAATTTACTTTTTAAATTGTATTTGTGTAATGTCTATATATGTAATTAATTATACCATTTGTAGATTACATCATTGTGATAATACTGTGTACACCATTATTACTCTAATTATAAACAGACAAGAAGAACAATGCAGTGTGAACCAAAGAGATTATTCTATTTTTAGAAATATTTTAAGGTAAAGTGACGGAGCTTAATATATAAAGGAAATAGTATTGCGAGGTAAATAAGTGACGTAGCTTAATATATAAAGGTCAAACTATTGTGAGGTAAATAAGTGACGTAGTTTAATATATGAAGGTACTAAAATTGTGACGAAAATAAGGTTCTGGGTATTGATACTGTGACATAATTGGAGTAGGAAACATACCTTGTTGACCATCACTGCGTAAACGTTTTCAAGGGGACGTCGTGGTCGTGATCTTATGATAATTGGATTTACAACTACTAAACAGTCAGTGCATATCACCACTGATGTTGTGAGTTCGAATCTCGATCAGGACGAGGTGTACAACATTATGTGATAAAGTTTGTCAGTGACTTGCGACCGGTCGGGGGTTTTCTCTGGGTTTACCGTGTTGAAAGTTGAGTTAAGCACCAACAAACAACACACGTAATCTTTTTTTTATCACAAGTAGATCTAAAGTATTTAATTTCGGTCCATTTGATAAATAAGTCATCATATCCCAAAAAGATAATGTATTTCTCACCCAATCTTAAATCCTTGTAGACATGATAATAAGAAATAAAATAACGGATTACGACACGTGGTCGTATTCACATGCATTTTACATCTATATCGTTGCTATGCATGCCTACATTGCATTGCAAATACATTCATGCGTTTCGACCCCCGGGCAAGACAAGGTTTACATTAATGTGATATAAATTTTTTCAGTGACTTTCGTGAAGTGACTTTCTCCATTGCATTCTGATTTGATCCATCAATTCATCTGACCGTCACAATATAGCACACTTTGTACTGCTATGCACACATAACTATTGATTCCATCCTTGATTATTATTTCTTTATTTACTATTGCAGATGTGACGAACCCCTTGTCAGTGATGTTAGCAACAGCGGTCATATACTGTGCCCAACTTTCCATGGAGATCTTGGAAATAATATGTTTCAGTTTGCCTCAGTATTGGGAATTGCAATTTCTAAAAATATGAATATCATTGTGAATTGTAAATCAGAAATAAACCTGGTTTTTAAGCTAAGCGTTGATCTTCGAATAAACACAGATATTTGCAATAACATGCAGCTACCCAATGAACATATATCTTGTGGATTCGATAGAAATATGGTTCAACTGATAAAAGATAACAACTTCAGGGTTTGCCAATATCTTCAATCTTCAACCCTAACCCTAACCCTAACCCTAACCCTAACCCTAACCTCTAACCCTAACCCTAACACTGCCACGATCAGTGGTAAATTAAGGAAACAATTGATCTTCAGGGAGCATATCGACAGGAATTCTAGGGGAATAGTTCAGAATATATTACTGAAAAGAAATTTAACCAGACATACAACAACATTAGTGGGAGTTCATATTCGTAGAGGTAATATGATAAATGATAAATATTTTAGTATCTATGGATTCGAAGTTGCCACCCCTCAATATTTACATAGAGCAACATCATACTATACACGTCGTTACCATGGTGTTCTGTTCATTGTGACATCAGCGCAGAACCATGCATGGGCAGTCAAGCATATGCCAACAATTCATCCGAGTGAATGTATAAGAACAGGGAGGAGAGAGTTAGATATGGCTATTTTAGCTTCATGTGATCATTCAATAATAACAGTAGGGTCATTCGGTTGGTGGACAGGTTGGTTAACAAATGGAGAAGTGACATATTTTAAATGACCTGCTAAACCTAACTCAACACTGAGAAAACAATACAATCATGATTACTCCGATTACTTCTATCCTAATTGGGTTGGTCTTTCATGATCTTACCGTCTTTAAATAATTGTAACTTAATTTGATTTGAATACTGCAATTTGATTGGATGATCCGGATGGAAAAAGTTTGGTTATGATTGAATGAATTAATTTTAGAGTCAGATGTCATTTTATACGTGTTTTGATCGGTTTAAAAAGTTGAGGTTATTTGTCAATGAACGGACTCTAAAAATAGACGTCGTTCTCAAGGCGTCTCGCGCCGTTGTCATCAGGGGAATTTCTTTAAATGAGGCACATTTGGGATTATTAAAATTTATTTCCGATTATTTGCCTTATTTTGAAAAAAAATGTATTTTCAATATCATAGCAAAAAGAGTTTAAACTAATTTAATAGGATTTATCGAAATTATGTGCTCGGTTCATTCGAAATGACCTCAATCAGGTTGTGCACACCCTTGCTTAGCACGCTACACGGGTTGCACAGTGTGTACAAACTGATTGAGGTTATTTCTTCATGAATCGAACAAAAATTGCTATCAATCCTTAATAACCTGGGTTGGTATTGTGACATCACCAACATATTCATTCCCCAACGACAAATTCAAAGAGTCACATGACATAATCGTAATTAAAATCGAGGAATCATTAACTGTTATTGCAAAAATTAAATTATAAGAAATATTTGAAAGTCTTATTAAGCTTAATCTGCCCAAACCAGGTTATATCGTATATCCTGTTCAAAAATTTCAAATATTCCTTAAATATAACAATTAATGGAATCATGCGATAACTTCAGTATGTGCGAATTATCTTTCGACGGGTGCCAATAGTGGAACGGGAAGTTGTTTGTCCGAATAAACATTTGTTTTGTTCGGGTGTTGGTGGGGGTTAATGTGCTCATCTCGTGGAGGTTTTCAATAGTGGAAGGAGAAATAGTTTGCTCGAATGAATAGTTATTATGGGTTAATATGCTCATCTTCTGACGGGTGTCACTAGTGGACAAGGACGTGATATGTCCAATCACATGTTTTATCGACAAATTGGACATGTTTTCTTTGATATGTGCCGCTGATGAAGTCTAGATCACCGAACCGACCTTGATCCACACAAATATTAATTTAGTTCGTAACTCGCATGCACAAGAAATGATTCTGATGTTGAAAAGTATCTGCCAATGTGACGACACACACATATTAACCTCTCCGATAAACACATGTTGACCTCTCCGATAAAAACGATAAATCAAGTTATGAAGATCTCGACATACATTGTCACTAATATCACAGCTCGGTCTTTCGGACTTGCTGCGATACTAGCGATAGTGTCTCCAAAACTGCCAATATTCTATATATCTTGGGTTAATATGCTCACCCTCTGCAGGGTGTCAATGGTGGAACGGGAAGTGGTTTGTTCGAATAAAGAGTTATCGTGTGTTAATATGCTCATCTTCTGATGGGCATCAATAGTGGAACAGAAACGAGGTTTGTCCAATAGCATGTTTGTTCGAATAAAGACTTATATTGGGTTAATATGACTGGTATCTACAATGATTTTCAGCAGATAGGCTCTAAAAAGATTAGAAAGCCAAATAATTTAAATAAATGGCGCACGACACGTATATATAATAATGTACATCAAAGCCATAATATTGTAAAGCCAAATAATCAGACAGTCTTTTAGAAAGAAAAAAATCACCCAAAACAGTAAAAAAAAAAAAAAATGAAACACAAAAAATTAAAAAAACAAAGACAAAAAACCCACAAAAAACCGAAAATAAAAACAAAAACAACAAAAAGAAGAAGGAAAAACAATACAAAACAATAATTCAGGATATCCACAATTCGATGTGACGCAGTACTATCTATACTTATTAAACATGAAGAATTATTCGACAGATATAAATTTCCCCACTATTTTGTTTGTACACTATGACTATGTATGCATGAATTCAATGATCCTGAACCGATACGCATGTTGATTTTTGGTCAATCGTCGTTGTAAGTTTTACGTAGGTATCACACAGAGTGTGATTTTTGACAAATCTACATCAATATCAATGCGAAATACTCGTATATTCGTGCAAATCTAACTTTTCTAGTATTCATGGTTTATAGAATATTAATATATATTATAGCAGCATAAGCTGTGTATTGTAAGACATTTATTTGACTGTTTAAATGTCGTTCTTATTTATGACTATGACTATGCCTACATGCATGTATTGATCCAGAACAGTTAAGCTTGCTGATTTTTGGTAGATCGTGTGTGTGAAATTGCCATCAATATCATGTAAATATAACAAGGGTGTTCTTTTTTGTCATATAACATTATATGTAGATTCTTATAACATGCTTCTTCTCTTCGTAGTTTTCTCCACTGTGGATCACCCGTATCACACGATACTTTTTGGGGTGTTTTTTAGGATTTAAAACTTAAAACATACATGCATTGGTTGACATAGAAATTGAAATAAACAATCTTCTATTTTATTCTTTAATTTAAAAAAAATAAACATATAATACACCATTTTAATGACACCATAAACATTGTATTGGTAAACTCAACCTGAAACTTTAGTATCAAGGATTGACATACATTATATCAAGGTAACTAATGAATTCACTTTAAACGCAGCTACGATAACGCAAACAAGATTACATATACTTAACATTAAAAGTGTGCTATATTTAACATATTTGATTGTTCAAATATATGACAACAGGATCAGATACACGCTTAGCAACTTACAACATCTTTGCCTTTTTATAAACTCTATATATATACAATCTAGCATAAATACACAAGAGCTACACTCTTAATTATTAATACAATCATGAATTATAACAAGTGTGACACAGTCTGATATCTACCATCTGACAAATCGAACACACCATTACTATAATTGAACTAGTATATAGAGCACAACCAAGAATCAAGAAGGGCCATGGTGGTTGTGATTGTATGGTAGTTGGATGCAAGACTACACGTGCAATCAGTGCCTATCACCACTAAGGGTGTGATTTCAAACCCCGTTGATGGCCAGGTGTACTCGATACAACATTATGTGATAAAGTTTACGGGTCGGTTGTTTTTTTCAGACACTCCAGTTTTTTCAACCAATAGAACTGACCTCGACGATATAACTGAAACATTGTTGAAAGTGGCGTTAAACACCATACACCAAACCAACGTAAATAGAGTGAAGACAATTGATCAATGCTATACAATGTAGTTGGATTATCTATTCGGTAAAGTTGTGATCTTAAAACTTATTTTCAAGTAAGTTGTAATAAGCACGACATTTATTTTAATGTATATGTGATATGAGATAGAGCAAGAATATATTTATTTCTAACTATATTTAAGGCAGGATATACACGAATACATATACTATAATCTGCGAGTGTAATGAAATAAACGTGTGGAATTTTACGTCACAAAGCTGTAAAACATGACAGGATAAAACAGTGAATATCTTATTATTTCTAACTATAGTTGAGACAGATAAAACAAAATTACATTGACTTTAAGCTGTAGAATATTATAGAGCAATACATAACATACTAGATTTAAACATAGACTACGATTATACAAGGTGACTTTTCGTTATTATTCTATTTTATGCATACATTATGCATTTTTAAAACCACACATTCTATACTGTTAATCCGCCCATTTGATAGGTATCTGGTTGCCCTACTGAGTTGTGAATCCTCCCCAATGTAAATCTGCAATGATTATGTGTTCATGTATTCAATGATCCAGAACGGTTAAGCATGTTAATGTTTGGTCAATCGACTGTGGGAGTTTAACTTAAATATCATACAGGGTGTGATATTTTAAAAAAGCCTGAAATATATTAGTTCGAAATATACGTGCAAATCTAGTATTCATGGTTAATATAATATGACTAACTCTACTGTATTACATGCATTGATTTTGTCAAGTTTGGCTTAAATACACTTTAATGTTTTCAATTACAATTTCTGTGCGCAACAGGAACATTAATCTCCAAGGAGTCTTCGGGTGGCGGTCTACCCAAGTTTTTTTCTTGGGGATTTTTGGCGGTTTTTGTATTCCCACCTTTGCATATTATTGTCATTTATTCAGATGTTTTATTATTGCATAATTGTTTGTACAATTCAGTTTTATTGTATTCTTAATAAATGACCTTTATCGCATCTAATTTCTCTGCAAATGCGTATGTAGGGATACTTGGGAATTTTCGAAATTGTTTTTGATGCTACCAGACGTCATCTTGTCAGTTATAGAAATTTGGGATCAACTGGAGCACACGGAAGAAATAGTTCCTAAATGCGCATATATAATGATTAATTCGGTTTAGCTTTCCCAGATTAGCAACATTATATCAAATAATATATATATATAGACAAATAGACATAGACACATAGACACATCGAAATGTGTGCAAACTTTTCATTACCCACCCACCTGCACCCTTTAATAGTGTATCTCTGTGTATTTTGGAAATTATATTTGTAATGATACATGTCTATTGTCTGTATTAAAATGAGTTTATGGTGGCTGTGTTTTATTCCCCACCTTTGCATATTATTGTCATCTATTCAGATTTTTAACTATTACATAATTGTTTGTACAATGTTTTATAATGATTTTATTTTATTCTGAATAAATGATCTTTATCAGACATTTTGGATCTAATTTTAATGCAAATGAACTCAGACTCGTTGAAAGATTAAGTTTGTTTCGGGAGGAAATGAAGCTGCGGCTTGGTATGGTCTGACAGTCGAACACACAAACACGCATCATATTGATCATTCATGATTTTAGGCTGTCGTCATTCTTTTCTTAATTTCATGGAACAAAATTTGGGTGACACAAATATATATTATAACAACATAAACTTTGTATATTGAAGACATGTCTTTGACTGTCTAAAACTGTTTCAATGACGTTCTTATTGATGACTATGACTCTGCATACAGGTATGTAATGATCCAAAACGGTTGAGCATGTTGATTTTCGGAAGATCGTGTATGTGAATTTGCCGGTAATATCATGCAATTATTTCTAACAATCCCTAAGCGTTGTCAAGGAAGCTTAGTAATATCGCTGTTTTCTAATATGACATTATAATGACATCACATTACCAAATCATTGATAAACATACTAATATAGCGATAAAATAATCAAGGATGTTTTTTTTAAAACTCGAGGACGTTTCTAAATCAGCTCTCATCTCAAGAATTCACCCTTCGATGATATGACTGAGAAACGTCCTCTCGTATAAACAAAAAACATCTTTAATTACTTATTATATGCTAAAAATGGAAATTGAAAGAAATACTAATTTATTTTATTCTTTAAATTCTTAAAAAAAATGTACATTTTTAATCTAACACAACTGATCTTAAAGTTTGATACCAAGCTAGGACATAATATATATCAATGTTACTATTGAATTCACTTTAAGCGAAGAAAACTATCTATGATCGAATAATAATTTCGGGAAAGCATGTGCCTTGCATATTCTGGATATTCGGGATGATCTGAAGGATATGTAAATGTAAACACTGAATGATGAATATAATGGCTCCCAAGGTAACATGAAACAAGTCTCCTTTATGAGCATATGCTCTTTATATATAGGGTAACAATATATAAACTATTCATTAATGGCAAAACTGAGACTACTCGTTATAGACAGTGATTGCCTATGATACGATATGATATTCTAGGGATTGTGGTTCCTATCAGGATTTCCTTGATAGAGGGTTGCTGCTAACAAGGAAGCTACTGAACCAAGGGTTCCTCTTAGTGAAATTGAAGTCATCACTTCGACAGTTTTACGGTTCCCACCATGACTGAGTTGACCGCTATGGAATATCTGTGTCACCAATGACCACGGAAATGTTCCACTTGTCGTAAACACTTCCGGTCCTTTCCTCATTCATGACTTATCACCGGGCTTGTAACTAGACTAACACGAAGGGTGTCACTAGTGGAGCAGAAACTGCCTACACTTCCAGAGCACTTGCGTTCACCCCCGGATTTTAGTGGGGTTCGTGTTACTCGATCTTTCGCTTTATATGTATGCTTTGTAGATCGTTGTTTGTCCTTATGTACTTTTTTATTTGCCATTGTGTTTTCTGTTCTTCTTTGATAAACGGATTATGATTATGATTACCCCTTTGGTATCTTCAAACTCTTCTTGCTATATAGAGGTGCGCATTAAGACAGATTCTACTATATATATATAATATATAATATGATTATGTAACCTTGGGCCTGGGTGGCTCAATGCGTTAGGTAGTTGGATTACCTAACAACCCAATATGGCGTGGGTTCGCACCTGGCTTTGTAATTTACAACAAAAGGGTGCACTCGACTCGCAACGCAAGTGATAAAGCTTACCGGTTGCTTTCCCATGATCGGTAGTTCTCTCCGGGTGGCTTCTTCCACCACTAAACTGGTCGCCATGATATAGCTGAAATATTGCTGAAAGTGGGTTAAAATACCAAAAAATAAAAGCTATACCTTTGTACTTTTCTTTTACTACTAAGCATCACTAATTGAGAAAGAAATAATTTGTTGATCATTTAATGGTATTTTGTCTCATACAGTTCAAACAGTATTACATCGACGCATATTTATCAATTCGAATTTACTCGATCTTTAGTTCTATGTGTAGGTTTTGTAGATCACTGTTTGTCCCTTTGTACTTTTACCTTTAGCCATTGTACTGTCTGTTCTTCTTCGATATACTGGTTCTGAGTATCCCTTTCTTATCTTCAAACTTTTCCTTTCATAGGAATTTTACTTTAATTTGTTATTTGCTTATGTTCATTCACGTAAGAAATAGTATCTATAGATCGCACACTTCCTAAGATAATTTTACACGTTAACTCTAAACTCTATAAGAATAGTATTTATTGTTTACATATATATGTACATCGTATTACAATTGTCAGATCTCTACAAATTGTCATAATGTTTCATAAGAAGAGTTTAAAGATGTCAAAGGGGTAATCAGAATCCGTAAAACGAAGAACAGACAATACAATGATCAAAAGAAAAAAGTACGAATTGACAAACAACGATCCACAAAACACGATCCCACTAAAAACCTGGGTTGACCTCAGGTGTTCCGGAAGAGTTGGCAATTCCGGCAGCACTAGTTGCGCACATTTTGTCATGTTGCACTTATTTGTGAATAACCATGCCTGACCTCGAAGGCTTTCACATATCTTAGTCTCATAGTCAGACGGTGTTCCCGTTGGTACGAATATGGCGTCACATTTCTAAGACAAAATCAACTTAACATTTATCGTCAACTTATATTCTTTGCGAAATTTTGAAAGACTATTAGGAAGACATTTCTTTGGTAATTATGATACCTCCTGTCCTCAATAATGGAAATATTTGACCGTTAAATCCCTTTTAATTATGCCTACATCATTCTCCTTAAAAATAATATATTTTCGTTTCTTATTAAAAAGTCGTGTTAATATAATACCAATAGTAGATTGATCAAACCTGTGACAGGAATGTGGTATAATGGACTCATTTGTACAATTTAATAAACTGTTTGAATTTTGAAAATCCATGCACCCATAATGCAGTGCACATGCAACCCAGGGGCGCATTACAGCATATACTATTAATGCACTTCTTTGGAAAAACATCCATGTAGCTTGAACTTCTACATAATTACTAAATATACAAGGATCTTCCTTTAAAACTTCAAACGTATTTTTACTGGTACGGGATGTTATAGAACTCATTCCTCCTCCCATAATCTGAAGTCCATGTTTCCTGGTATCTTTGAAGACTCTTTCTAAGCCGTACTGCTTTCCATTATATCGTACAGATGCATCATTCCATATTATAACGTTATATTCTCTAAGCATTAGTTGTATGATACTAGGTTTCCATGTGTATCCTTTAAGATCTTTTACATGGTCAGGGTATTGGTCGAATTCGAACGTCCTTACTTCACATTTACAATATGTGTGCATTGCTAGCCATTGGGCGTTGGTCAAACCTAAATCGTAAACTATCAGCTTTATTTCGGGGTAAAAATACAATAATTGTTGATGAATGTCTTTTATCAAACCCTGTGATTCTCCATAATGGTTGGCTGACACTGCAGTCACTACAACTTGTGGATGACTATTGTTCTCTTTCTGTGCAGATAGCATTTCAATTCCTTCATTATCAAGGCTTAGCATCTTCATATATGATTTAGAAACATTGAAATTATAATTTTCGACTACAGCTAAATTGTCAGCGAAGGTTTGATCAAACTTGCCACATGAAGGATTGCCACTGTATATCGGATGGCTGTTCCTATCTTTTTCCATTGTCCAATATATTAGACAGATAGTCGTTACCAGGATTAAGCTCACTTTGATGATTGTCCTTAGTCGTATGGAAGACTTCAGCATCATACTAGTATACCTCTATCATCTTTTAAATTTAGATAATATCAATAGAAAATGAATTAATAACCATCGTAAGCAAATATAGTGTGAATAAGAAAATGAAACTACCCAGTTAGCAAAAGTGCCATCTCTGCAAATAAGAAGAATGCGTACTATGACATTATAATGTTTTAAAATATTGTATATACTGTCTCCACCATGATTAAATGATTTAGTTGTTGTAATGAATAGTAAATATAGTATTAAAGATTTTAATATTGTAGAGGTACCTAGAGTAACGACAACTACCTATTTTAACAATTATTTAACTATACAGCTGCTGTTTTATGGAAAATGACAAATGTTAGCAAATTTAAAAAAACATTTACAATCATGAAATGGCAATGAATGTAAATATAATCCACGTAAACAATTTTAATATCATCTAATTGTTTTCACTTTTTATGCTATTAGTATTTAATTTTTAGCAGCATATCATACTTTTAGCTCATAGCACCAACTCCATTTTTTAGATCATAAGCTTATATTACTGTGCTTAATTAACTATGTTTACTGTGTGTATATGCATGTCTGTATTTTATGCGTGCTTTAACGCATTTGCTTTATTTTGCTGCTATCAGTGCATTTATTTAAGCTATTAATTTTTATACATGCTTATGTCTTTTTATCTGTTATTTATTTTTGTGTTGTGAATGTCGGTCAAAGGCCCACTAGAACGTGTGCTGTGTTGTTATGTTAACATGACTACATATAAAACCTATCAGAGCTGATCTTATCTTATCTTATCTATTCTTAGTGAGCTTTATCTTATTTTCAAATACTAAACTGTAATATACACGGAATATGCATATCTTTATATAACAATAATGGAAGAGATACAGACGTAAATTGAGCAGTAATATAATCGTAATAAAAATGGGGGAAAAAAGCCCACAATCTCGATACAGTTTCAAAATCCAAAAGATATATCGTAGAAACAAATTCAAAATGGTAAACATGGTATAAACACTAGTATTGTCATGTTGCAAAGCTACGTTGTTCCTAGGTTGAGTGCATCGCTACAACGAATATACGGTCATCATCTCAATCTGGTTAACCGCAAAGAACGATTAATATATCAAATGACAATGCATCTTTTATTTTTAACGTAGATGTTTTCTTTCCTCTATCACTTCCAATACAATTATCGGAATGGACTGTATGTATGAGTAACACGGTGGGTGACTTATAAGAAGCAGGAACTGCTTAGCCTTCGCGAGCACTTGAGTTCGACATCGATATTATGTTCGGGTCTGTGTTGCCATACTTTTTAGTTTTTGTGATGTCCTATTATGTTTCTTTATGTTCTAATTTCCATGATGTGATGTCCGTTACGATTTCTGCATACAACCGAATTTCGTGTTACCTCCAGTTGTGTGTATTAGAATACATATCTTATTTACGCTATGTGTGTTTGTTTGCCTATTATGATGTCCAGCGCATACTATATTACCTCTACCTTGTACTGACTAAATAATACAACATATACTTACATGTGATGTTCTCTTATGTTCACGACTTTGGATTAATTTCTCATTTTTTTTCATTTAGAATCATAACACTAATTCTTTTTTACATTTCTCGCTATCTTGTGACAAAAAAGTCACTACCTTCAAAAATTATCCAAGCAGAAAAAATATTGATTGTATGTCAGTAATGCACAGTCAGTCTGAGTTTATTCAAAATCGTGTAAAAGATAAGAAGAATCATGAAGCTGGAGCATTTAATTTCACATACATGTTTGTATTTATCAATAATCCTAGATTTGCAGAATTTCTTCCATTGATATATCCTCCAGAGCTGGAAATTAAAGATACCACAGATACAGCTTCGTCCGCATCATTTTTGACGATAGTGATCAACTCAGTACTAAAATTTATGATAAACGGGATGACTTCAATTTTGAAATCATAGATTGGCCTCATATGTGCAGCAATATACCAGCTTCTCCTGCATATGGTGCTTACATCTCACAATTGATTCGCTATGCAAGGAACAGTAGCAACTATTCTGATTTCTGAAAACGTCATAGTTATCTGAGACACAGGCTACTGGACCATGGCTATACAGCGATTCGCCTTTTCGTTCTCTTAAAAAGTTTATATTTCGATACCAATATATTGTCGATAAGAAAAGATATATTTTCCTAATGTAAATATGGAAAATGTATGAGGATATGGATTAAGTAATCGTGGTTTAGACCTTACGTCATTCAACATCTCATTTAAAATCAAATTGTGCAAGAAGATGACCGTTTAGTTAAACAAAAAACGATAGATTTTCATAAAGTACTGCGTTGACTACTATTATACCTAGTTTGTCCGAGTATTGTTAAAAATGCTGTTATAGTGACAACCGGAACCTTTTAACCGTAATGGAAACGGGAGATTTGGCGCCATAAAATCTGATTGAACCCAACATTTAATTGGAAATGTCTGTACTAATTCAGGACCATTGCGGTTTTCCCAGTTTTTTGGTTGTTGACTGATTTTGTCTGTTTGTTGACTTATGAGTTTTGCCTTTCTCTTTGGAAGATTGCTCGGTGTTCGGTAATTTTGTTATTATCCTTATTTACTGAACATCACTTTAAATGACATGTAAGGATCAACTATTGCTTTAACAACTCTACACAACCTTTCTTAAAGACAAATAATTTTATTGCACTAAATTTTGCTGTAAGCAATCTACTAGGTTAACTAGTTTTCTTTGTTGCGTTTTTGTTTATTTATCTTCCTCCCGCGACTTGTGTACCCAATGTGGGCAGTGTCTCTTGATTGTCCATTCTTGATTGGCCATTCGGGTTTCTCTAACGTTTATATATTGTAATCCTTAACAGGAATCTTGAATTGTCATGTAGCATTCTACTGTTGGTAAGGAATTCATGCTAAGAAAAGTTCGAAGATACCAAATGGGTAATGAAAATCATTAAGTCTAGGATCCGCAGACAATATATAGGCCACATGAACAAGGACAAACAATGATGAATAAAACCAGCTTATACATTTTAATATGTGTAGTAGGCAGTGTCTGTATTTTTTTTATTTTATTTATCTATATGCACGGTACGAAATTGTATATGAACGTCTTAAACACGTATTTCCATTGTATCGATCCATAAATCTAACCGTGGATCACAACGATACATCACAACGTTTGCCAGTATGTCTTAAACCCACACCACGCCAGTTCGTCATGCTGTGGTATACAAGGCCTGTTTGGGGACCATACATTTACCATTTTTCATCATTGAGCAATTTTTGTGAATGTCAAAACTGTAATGTTACATTTAACAAAACACATATTGTGAATAGTGATCTTCTCATTTTTCATCATAGCGAATTACCAATACAAGTACCATCTCATAAAACATCATCACAGATATGGGTTTTTGCTTCCTATGAATCTGCGTTTTTAAGCAATAAACAGTATCAACAATCAACATGGATAGATAAATTCGATTGGACAACGAGTTATCGTAGAGACTCCGAAGGATACGGCCCCTATGGCGAAATAATTCCAAGAACGAATTTAGAGCCAACAATCTATTCGTCGATCTTTGCAAGAAAATCTAAAAGTGTTGCCAAAGAACTTTATTTAATCTTTTGACTGCGACGTTTCGTGCATACCCGTAGCGTCATGTGAGTTATTGCTTCTGATGTTATGACCCTTTCATCAGGGTGACGTCATTTTTATAGCAATGTGACGTTACTTACCTTTTTATTATTTTACAGTGGTTCTATATGTGCAATATATGTATCTTACTTGAAATTGTGCAATCTAATTATAATGTATTTGAGTAATTTATTCTTAAAAAAAATAAAAATAAAAATAAAAGTAAATATCTTTACCGAGGTCCCTAGGTCCCTAGGTCAGTCTACCAACAAGGGACATATATGTCCCTAGCGCAGTCAAAGTGTTAAATAGCTTTCAAGTCGTAATTTTACAATAACAAACTATTTTTGTTATTTTTTACGATTTGTTTTTAAAAATAACGGCTCAATCTGATTGGCCGACACGCGATGGGAGATGATGTATATTGGTGTTGGAGATGAGCTCACGTGCAGCGATCTTCAACGGGTCATCTCACACTGAAAACAGCTATCCATGGAAGAAATATAAAATATAACACCGGGGAAGTACAAGATAGGGAAATCTCCAACACCCGAGGGTAAGATTTCAATCGTTCTCTTACGAGGCATGTTTGATTTTATTTCTCACTAAACACCTAACTGTTTTGCTTACATTACATTGAGCGTTTTCCCGAAAATTTGGTTTCCATTGCTGAAGTAAATATTCGATTCATCCATATGCATCCGTGTCTTGACAGTATATTAAATTTATTTAATAATAAAATACAATGTATCTAATAACTATATTATAAATGTAGCTACAACAGAAACAAATACCTGTAAGCAAAATTTAAATTCGGTCAAAGGGAGGTAATTTCTTTCCTTTCGATAGTTAATAACAAGGGAGAGCACTCTATTACTTACTCAAAGTAAACAAACATCGACTGGAATAGAGGCAAGCAAAAATGACTCAAACACCGTTAAAGGTGCAAGATACTGAAATCGTTAGCTAGCAGAATAGTATGCATACATTAATTTAAAGATACCTTTGTAGTAGAATCGTGGTTTTATTGATAAAATTAAAGTTTGAACCGTGATGATGAGATTTGAATATAATTTTTCCGGGAAAAAGTGCGTGATTTTGTTCTTGTCTTGTATGGTGTGGGGTTACAAGACAAGAATGTCTTCCACCGCTTAAAATAGGAACTTGCTAATGTTTTTAGTGAGAAATTTGTATCTACGTTTGTCATTCTTTTCTTGTGAAATAAACGTCAGAGAATACCGAAGGAGCAACCAAAAATGGACAGTCCAGCGAAACTGTCTACTCAGGGCACACAAAAAGAAGAAAGCCACAAAACAAAATTCCAATACAACACAATATTTATTGGAAGCCACTATGCGCAAACCAACACAAATAACATAAATAAGACATGAAACACAGCTGGGTTTATTCTTTTAATAGGTCTTTTAGCTTCGGGTGGGGGATAGTTTTGTAGAGGATATAGAAGTCAAATGTGTTATTGCTCTTGCTTACATTGACTTTAGCACCAACATGTAAGCCATGTTCCTTCCAGTTAATTGTCATACCTTCACATCTAAGTAAAGTAGGATACAAAGTATAATATTTATTTTTGTAAGCATGGTAAATATGCCACATCTCCCACATATTATCCGTAGCTTTAAACCTGATGTGATCGCTATGCCAATCTGTTGGTTTTATTCCTGGAACTAAAGGATAAAAATGGGGATCTTTAGACGCCTGTATATACCATTCTCTAAATTCTATCCAATTCCTTTTCTGAGGTGAAAATCCACATGTACCAAGAATAGGATATACCAGTACAGGGACATAATCTGCAGCGTGAATATTTCCTTCTTTACCGTTGTGTTTCATACTACATTACATAGCTGTTTATATATGGAACTGAGCCGTATTTTGGATGAACGTATTTTAGATAACGGAAATTATGTTATGCATATGACAGCTGCTTTGTCAAGATGATTAAATATGTTATGTATAATGTTCAAGATTATTGCGTTGTTCATACTAACTCTGCTCGCCCCTTTGATCCAATATGAGTTGCCCCAATATGAATTGACACAATATGATTTGACATATTATGAGTTGATCCAATATGAGTTGACCCAGTACGAGTTGATATGATATGAGTTGACCCACTATCAATTGACACATTATGAGTTGACTAAATATTAATTGACACAGTATTATTTGATCCAATATCAATTGACACATTATTAGTTGACCCAAAATGAGCTACCCAAATATGATTTTACATATTATGAGTTGGTCCGTTATGAATTGACTCAATTCGAGTTGATATACTATGGGTTGACCCAATATTAAATGACACAATAAGATTTGAACCAATATGAGTTGACCCAATATTCGGTTCGTATCTGATGCTTACCTACCAATACACTGTAATTAAGAATATTCCAATCATATTCAATAAACTGACCAATGAATACCACCAATAATATCTTAATAAACACCAATCTTCTATGGTGTTTATCGCTACGAGTAAGGATCTGAAAGAAAATACAATACTATTGTAATATCAACAAAATATTTTAGCTAGTTATTTTCAGATCTTGTGAGTCTGAGCGCAACTGATGAAGTGTATTACATCACTAAATCAGATACCAACGTATTAGCTACTCTCTAGTTTTTTGTGCAGTGTTTTGTAGACAATTGTCTCTCAGCTTGTTCGTTTTATTTTGGACATTGCATTGTCTATGATTCTTCCATTAGCAGCTTCTGATTACCGCTCTGGTATCTTCAGGTATTTCTAGTGAAAACAAATGTATAATGCTCTAGCTTGACTTCTGTTTTAAAGATAATATTATTCTTACTGTAGGTTGTTACGTTCCGGAAAGATTTCTTTTTAGTATAAGAAAGGTTTGAAGGTATCAAGCGAATAATCAGAAACAATACAAATAAGGACAGAAAATACAATGAGCAAAACAATAAAGAACAAAAGGAAAAACAATGATCTACAAAACATACACACACAACTAAAGATTGAGTAACCCAAACCCACTAAAAACTGGCGGTGAACCCAGGTGCACGGATGGGCAAGCAGTCCCTGTTAATCTAGTTTCAATACCGGCGTTGTGTTCCGGGACTATTTCTGGTTAGTGTAAGACAAGTTTGAAGATATCAAAGGAATATTCAGAAACAGTAATTCGAAGGTCAGGCAATGCAATGGTCAAAAGAAAAACAAAACAATGAGCAAACCAAACCCGACAGACACTTCAGGTGCTGCTAAATGGTATGACTATAAAAAAGATGCAGTAATAAAACACCAATGGTAGCAAATGCATATTTGTACGTTAAATAAGATTAAAATGTATATGTACAATTGTTAGAAAGAGGTAAAAAAGCGAGCTATCTTCTATCCCAACGAATGAAAATATATTTCATTTTCACCGTCAATGAAAGTCTATTATTTGTTATCCTGCGTTGTCAAACTGTCCAAAACAATTGTCCAAAAAACAGAAGCAAGAGTTTTTACAAGCACAATGTATACGTTTATCGTACAGCACATGTACTATTTAAATGATAAACACAATTTACATGAAAGTGAAATACAAATATTACGAATACAAGTATAATATATGGAAATAAAATGCAAAACAACTAATACCAAACTGTCGGAATGATTCCAAGATACCAAACTATCGAAACGATTCAAAAATACCTAGCTGTTGGAACAATTCCAAAATACAACACTATCGGAACGATTCCATTATACAAAACGGTCGGAATAATTCCAAAATACCAAACTGTCGGAACGATTCCAAAATACAACACCCTCGGAACAATTTCATTATACCAAACTGTCGGAATAATTCCAAAATACCAAATTGTAGGAGCGATTCCAAAATACTACACTGTTGGAAAATTCCATCATACCAAATTATCGGTCCAATTCCAATCTGTCGGAATAATTCCAAGATACCAAACTGTCGCAACGATTTCACAATACAACACTGTCGAACAATTCCATAATACCAAATTGACCAAAAGGAAATGGAAGCTAAAACATATAATGACATACAAAATACCATAGAAAAAATACAGATTGTGCAACTCAAACCCACAACAAATCGGGGGTAAACGCAGGTGCTTCTGAAGGGTAAACATGTCCTGTACCACTAGAGATACCCGACGTGCTACTGTTAAGCGACACGATATGAGAAGTGTGTTTGACACTAGTATATACATAAATGAAGACAACTAAATTAGCACGACGGGTGCAGGAACTACTTACCCTCCTGGAGTACCTGAGTTCACCCCCGGTTTTTAGTGGGTTCGTGTTACTCGAGCTTTAGTTTTATGTGTATGTTTTGTAGATAGTTGTTTGTCCATTTGTTCTTTTTCTTTTGTCTGTTCTTCTTCGATATACGGTTTCTGATTGCCCCTTTGGTATCTTCAAAATCTTCTTCTAACTAATAAAGCAGGAACTCCTTTGAAAATAAAGATGAGTGAAAATGATTGAACATCGTTTTCTGACACTGTACAATCCAAAACTAAAGGTATAGCACATATGATTGGCAGACGTGAGCAACACGAATCTACTACTATATAATTTTTTTTAGCAGTATTAGCAAAATATCAGGAATAGCATAGAGTGAATTTGCAAATTTGACTGCAATATAAAATGGTGTTCATCGTCAATCGTAGCCGTATTTCATGTTGTATTTATCGTTAACCTAATATTGTGGTTAGAACTTATAAATCTTACTCATGACCTATCACCGGGTTTGTAAATAGATTATCATGACGGATGCCACTAGTGGAGCATTAACTGCTTACCCTTCCGCAACACCTGAGTTCACTCCCGGTTTTTAGTGGGGTTCAATTTACTCGATCTTTAGTTTTATGTGTATGTTTTTAGATCATTGTTTGTCCTTTTGTCCTTTTTCTAATGGGCATTGTGCTGTCTGTTTTTCTTCGATTTACGGATTATGATTGCCCCTTTGGTTTCTTCAAACACTTTTATTTGATTTTCATTCAATACTGCTATGTATATTGCTATATAGCGTTATCCTAGTATATTTAAGATCTAGAGTAAAGCGAACTCTTGCGTAGGGTTCGCTGTGCTCGATGAACCATCTACAAAGCGCCCCACATAAAGCTAAAATTAGACCAATACAAACCCCACAAAAACCCGAATGTGAGGAGAATCGGTTTTGTCTCTGTCTACGACAATAGAATTTTAGAACCGCATCGGTTGTGTAATGGTTAGCGTGCATACCTCGAGTGTGGTAGGTCGTATGGTCAAATCAAAGACTATAACATTGGTATTTGTTTCTTCTCTGCTAAACACACATCATTAAGGAGTAAGAGCAAAGACTAGTTGGCCTTTAATCAGTAATAATGTATCCGAGTGAAACGATAGTATACCCGTGGACTGTTGTTGGTCATGTTGAAGTCATCAACTTTTACGGTCGCCACCACAGCTTTGTTGACCGCTATGGAATATATGTGTCACACATGACCACGTATGTGTACCATTTGTTGCAAACACTTCACGGGCCTTTGCTCATGCACGACTTATTACCATGTTTCTAACTAGATTAACACGACGGGTGCCACTAGTGGAAGAAGAACTGCTGACCCTCCCGGAGCACCTGAATTCCTCCCCGGTTTTAGTGGGGTTCGTGTTACTCGATCTTTAGTTTCATATGTGTGTTTTGTATATCGTTGTTTGTCCTTTTGTACATTTTCTTCTGGTTATTGTATCAAACAACAATCATTCACTCACTCATTTTATTACACTTATTTTGCCACATTCATAATACGCTGATATCTAATGATAATACAACTATACTTTCCATAGCATAAGTTTAAGTTCCCACAGTTATCCGTGTAATCTTTGCTAAAATGTTGGCGTATCGGTGTTCCTTCTTTGGTCGGCCATTTATAATACGTCACATTACAAACGGTTAGCCAAGAACTCCACCAGCTGAAGGTACCGACAGCAGAAATCATGTGATCACACGATCATAAGACCGCCAGATCAACCGCCGGGATGTTTCCTTCTAAATAACTGACTGATATATTTTTTGGTCAGTTTAGTTTTGTCCACACGTTTTGGATCACACAGATATCCACTGTGGTCTATATCTGTTACATTTAATTTGAAGATCATTAGCATGTCGCTAGCATGTCAAGATCAGCAGGAACGACACATCTAATACCGTTTGATTTTGCTATCGCATACATGGAAGCATATTGGAATATGTTATTACCTAACCCACCCCCTTGATAACGACACTGTTAAAAAAGAAGACTTTACTTAACATGTAATGTGCTAAAGTGAATATACGATAGAGAATACTGAAGTGGTAGCACGAAATAGACAAAGACAAATACAAACAAAAAAAACCAAACAAAAACCACTATCCACAAGCAAACACAAATAACGTTAATGAGACATGCGCCCTCTTACAAACAACTGGAGGTAAAGACGAACCAAACAAACACAAATAACGTTAATAAGACATGAGCCCTCTTACAAACAACTGGAGGTAAAGACGAACCAACCATCGTTGTATGCGGAAATCACAACACGGAACCCAAAACGTAAAGACACATAATAGGAGAACACAAAACACTAAAAAGATGAGAAACACGATTCCTAATGACCAGTAAATCTTTTGTAAAAGCACTACACCTACCGATTCAAAGAGTATTTATAAATATTGAGATGAATTTAACTGCGTTATTGAATCAAATTCAGACCAACTTAAATAGATGCTAGAGAATACCGAAAAGCCAATCAAAAGTTAGAAATTAATTTCGTAAACCACGAATATTTTTTTGCAAGAAATACTGGATATAAACAAACAGATGAGGGTGTGGTCAACATGCAATACAAAAGCAATGACAAAACAAAAGATGGGAACTTATGCGGTTAATAGTTATGAATGGCTAATGTGTAATCTTATTTTACCGCAACGAATAATAGAAAGTAAAACCAGCATGCAATACATATTCAAGATCACTTGTATATTGCAAAGTCTATATACAAGTAGGAAGATTTTGAAGGGGTAACCAAAGAATAATATATGGATTTACTATATCTAAATGAATGCTCTAAGACGATGGTCGTATCGTGGTACATTGTCGTGTGCGATGTGCTTCCTAATAGCCTTGACGCTGTATAATATAATAGGACAAATCATGTCAATGTTAAATATCATAAACCTTCAGTGTGGAATTGTCACAGTGAGGATAAACACAGCATTAGTATTGGTATACTGATTCCTTCTACCACTAAATACATAAATATGTGCAAAATGTTTGGTATTGTTCGGTTTTATCTTATCTTTTAATATTTCAGTATTTATCAATTGAGTTTGGTACAACAATATTGTAACTGTAACTGAAAGAAAATAGATAATGGTAGCTATGCAATTTCTATCGATTGTCCATTCTCGATAGCCACTTTCTCTACCGTTTATATAAACGTATTACATGATTAAGGATGTACATCTATACATCAAACATTTTTTTTTTCAACACACATTTTATTGAAATCACCATTTTTGCAGTAATATAAGGGGGTAAAGGTAGCTTAACTTAGAGGCCCCTGTTAGCTGCAATGCTTATTTGTCAGAGGGGAGCAAATAAGGCACAGCATACTTATTTTATACAAGTAAAGAAGATCAAACATATGTAAGAGGAGAAATATATCAAAGGGTAATTGCAATCCGTAAATCGAAGGACATATTTACAAGTAAAGAAGATCATACATATGTAAGAGTAGAAATATATCAAAGGGTAATTGCAATCCGTAAATCGAAGAAGGACAGACAATACAGTGGCTCGAAGAAGGACAGGAAAAGGGACAAACGGAAAAACAACGATCCTCAAGGATATTCAAGGATAAATATCCCCCTTCTCCATTGAAAGTAGTAGCCACTCTGTTGAAATGAAGTAACATTAGGCTGGTATGTCAAACAATACTGGCTAGCTTTTTATGATTGGCTGAACATGTGGGGGTCGAAATACAAATTGGGAAAAAAGTCAGTCTTCTATAACTAAACGTTAGTGAACACCAAAGGGCAATTCAAAAATGAAAATCTAGAGAAATTGTCAACTTAAGGTATACAAGATGAAATAAAACATATAAAAAAACACAATGTACATTGGACACCATTAGGCACAAGCAAACACAATTAACGTAAATAAGACATGCACACTCGCTGTTATTGTCACAATAACTGTTAACACTACCTATAGACCTCCACGTTATTGTCATTATTGTCACAATAACTGTTAGCACTATATATAGACGTCCCCTTTATTGTCACAGTAACTGCTAACACTGCACATAGACCTCCCCGTTATTGTCACACTAATTGACTGCACTACATATAGCGCTCCCCGTCATTGTCATTGTTGTCACAATAACTGGTAACACTGCATATAGACCTCCCGGTAATTTTCACAATAACTGTTAACAGTGCACATAGACCGCCCTGTTATTGTCATTATTGTCACAATAATTGTTAGCTCTACATATAAACCTCCTCGTTATTGTCACAATATCTGTCAGCACTGCACATATATCTCCCTATTATTGTCATTATTGTCACAATAACTGCTACCACTGCACATATCCCGTTATTGTCATTATTGTCACAATAACTGCTAACACTGCAAATCGACATCCCCTTTATTGTCACAATAACTGCTAAAACTGCATATAGACCTCCACATTATTGGCATTATTGTCACAATAACTGCTAACACTGTCTCTAGACCTCCCCTTTATTGTCATTATTGTCACAATAACTGTTAAAACTGCATATAGGCCTCCCCGTTGTTGTCAGTATTGTCACAATAGCTGTTAGCACTGCACATAGACCTCCCCGTTATTGCCACAATAAATGTTAGCCCTACATATAGACCTCCCCTTTATTCTAACAATAACTGATAACACTACCTGTATACCTCTCCGTTATTGTCATTATTGTCAAAATCACTGTTAACACTGCATATAGACCTCTTCTTTATTGTCACAATAACAGTTAACACTGCCTATAGACCTCCCCGTTATTGTCATTATTGTCACAATAACTGCTAGCATTGCATATATACATCCCCGTTAGTGTGACAATAACTGTTAGCAGTACATTTAAACCTTGCCGTTATTGTCACAATAACTGTTAACACTGCCTATAGACCTCCACGTTATTGTCATTATTATCACAATAACTGCTAGTACTACATATATACCTCCCCATTATTGTCACAGTATCTGTTAACACTGCACATAGACCTCCCCGTTATTGTCACACTAATTGATAGCACTACATATAGACCTCCCTGTTATTGTCGTTATCTTCACAATAACTGTTAGCATTACATATAGCGCTCACGTCATTGTCATTATTGTCACAATAACTGCTAGCACTGCATATAGACCTCCCGGTGATTGTCACAATAACTGTTAACACTGCACATACACCGCCATGTTATTGTAATTATTGTCACAATAACTGTTAGCTCTACATGTGTATCCCCCTGTTATATTCATTATTGTCACAATTACTGTTAGCACTGCATAAAGACCTCATTGTTATTGTCACAATAACTGTTAGCACTACATATAGACCTCACCGTTATTGTCAGAATTGTCACAATAACTGTTAACACCGCATATAGACTTTCCCGTTATTATCACAATAACTGTTATCACTGCACATACACCGCCCCGTTATTGTCAAAATAAGTGCTAACACTTTCTACATAGCTCCCCGTTATTGTCATTATTGTCACAATAACTGCTAACACTGGGCATAAACCTCGCCGTTATTGTCGTTATTTTCACAATAACTGTTAGCTCTACATATAAACCTCCCCGTTAGTGTCACACTAAATGCTAGCACTGCACATAAACCTCCCCATTATTGTCACAATAATTGTTAGCACTACATATATACCTCACCGTTATTGTCACAGCACTCTTAGTACTGCATATAGACCTCCCAGTTATTGTCATTATAGTAACAATAACTGCTATCACTACATATAAACCTCCCCGTTAGTGTCACAATAAATGCTAACACTGCAATAGACCTCCCCGTTATTGTCACAATAACTGTCAATACTGCAAATATACCTTCCCATTATTGTCACAATAACTGTTAGCAGTACATTTAGACCTCACCGTTATTGTCACAATAACTGTTAGCACTCCCTATAGACCTCCACCTTATTGTCATTATTGACACAATAACTGCTAGCACTACATATATACCTCCCCGTCATTGTCATTTTTGTCACAATAACTGGTAACACTGCATATAGACCTCCCCATTATTGTCACATCACTGTTAGTACTGCATACAGACCTCCCCGTTATTGTCATTTTTGTCACAATAACTGTTTACATTGCATATAGACCTCCCAGTTATTCTCACAATAACTATTAACAATGCATACAGACTTCCCCGTTATTGGCATTATTGTCGCAATAACTGTTAGCATTGAACATAGACCGCCCCGTTATTGCAATTATTTTCACAATAACTGTTAGCACTACATATAGACCTCCCCGTTATTGTCATTATTGTCACAATAACTGATAGCAGTACATTTAGACCTCGCCGTTATTATCACAATAACTGTTAACATTGCCTATAGACCTCCCCGTTATTGTCACAATACATGTTAACACTGCATATAAACATCCCCGTTTTTTGTCATTCTTGTCATAATACCTGTTAACACTGCATATATACCTCCCCGTTATTGTCACAATAACTGTTAATACTGCATATATATCTCCCCGTTATTGTCACACTAACTGTTAGCACTGCATATAGACCTTCCCGTTATTGTCACAATAAATATAAACACTACACATAGACTTCCCCGTTATTATCACAATAACTGTTAACACTGCATATATACCTCCCCGTTATTGTCACAATAACTGTTAATGCTGCCTATAGACCTCCCCGTTATTGTCATTATTGTCACAATAACTGCTAGCATTGCATATATACATCCCCGTTAGTGTGACAATAACTGTTAGCAGTACATTTAAACCTCGCCGTTATTGTCACAATAACTGTTAACACTACCTATAGACCTCCACGTTATTGTCATTATTGTCACAATAACTGCTAGTACTACATATATACCTCCCCATTATTGTCACAGTAACTGTTAACACTGCACATAGACCTCCCCGTTATTGTCACACTAATTGATAGCACTACATATAGACCTCCCTGTTATTTTCGTTATTTTCACAATAACTGTTAGCACTACATATAGCGCTCACCGTCATTGTCATTATTGTCACAATAACTGCTAGCACTGCAAATAGATCTCCCGGTGATTGTCACAATAACTGTTAACACTGCACATACACCGCCATGTTATTGTAATTATTGTCACAATAACTGTTAGCTCTACATATAAACCTCCCCGTTATTGTCACAATAACTGTTAGCACTACATATAGACCTCACCGTTATTGTCAGTATTGTCACAATAACTGTTTACACCGCATATAGACCTTCCCGTTATTATCACACTAACTGTTATCACTGCACATACACCGCCCCGTTATTGTCAAAATAAGTGCTAACACTTTCTACAGAGCTCCCCGTTATTGTCATTATTGTCACAATAACTGCTAACACTGGGCATAAACCTCCCCGTTATTGTCGTTATTTTCACAATAACTGCTAGCACTGCATATAGTCCTCCCGGTGATTGTCACAATAACTGTTAACACTACATATTGACCACCCTGGTATTGTATATTGTCACAATAACTGTTAACCCTACATATAAATCTCCTCGTTATTGTCATAATAACTGTTAACACTTCATATAAACCTCCCTGTTATTGTCATTATTTGCACAATAAAGGTTAGCTCTACATATAAACCTCCCCGTTAGTGTCACACGAAATGCTAGCACTGCACATAAACCTCCCCATTATTGTCACAATAATTGTTAGCACTACATATATACCTCACCGTTATTGTCACAGCACTCTTAGTACTGCATACAGACCTCCCAGTTATTGTCATTATAGTAACAATAACTGCTATCACTACATATAAACCTCCCCGTTAGTGTCACAATAAATGCTAACACTGCAATAGACCTCCCCGTTATTGTCACAATAACTGTCAATACTGCAAATGTACCTCCCCATTATTGTCACAATAACTGTTAGCAGTACATTTAGACCTCGCCGTTATTGTCACAATAACTGTTAACACTCCCTATAGACCTCCACCTTATTGTCTTTATTGACACAATAACTGCTACCACTACATATATACCTCCCCGTCATTGTCATTTTTGTCACAATAACTGATAACACTGCATATAGACCTCCCGGTGATTGTCACAATAACTGTTAACACTGCACATAGACCTCCCTGTTATTGTCATTATTGTCACAATAACTGTTAGCTCTACATATAAACCTCCCCGTTATTGTCACAATAACTGTCCGCACTGCATATATATCTCCCGGTTATTGTCAGTATTGTCACAATAACTGCAAACACTGCATATATAGCTCCCGTTATTGTCACAATAACTGTTAGCATTGCATATAGACCTCATTGTTATTGTCACAATAACTGTTAGAACTACATATATACCACACCGTTATTGTCAATATTGTTATTGTCACAATAAATGCTAACACTGCACATAAACCTCACCGTTATTGTCACACAAATTGTTAGCACTACATATATACCTCCCCGTTATTGTCATTATTGTCACAATAACTGCAAACACTGCATATATAGCTCCCGTTATTGTCACAATAACTGTTAGCATTGCATATAGACCTCATTGTTATTGTCACATTAACTGTTAGAACTACATATATACCACACCGTTATTGTCAATATTGTTATTGTCACAATAAATGCTAACACTGCACATAAACCTCACCGTTATTGTCACACAAATTGTTAGCACTGCATATAGACCTCCCCGTTATTGTCACATCACTGTTAGCACTGCATACAGACCTCCCTGTTATTGTCATTTTTGTCACAATAACTGTTTACATTGCATATAGACCTCCCAGTTATTATCACAATAACTATTAACACTGCATACAGACTTCCCCGTTATTGGCATTATTGTCGCAATAACTGTTAGCATTGAACATAGACCGCCCCGTTATTGCAAATATTTTCACAATAACTGTTAGCACTACATATAGACCTCCCCGTTATTGTCATTATTGTCACAATAACTGATAGCAGTACATTTAGACCTCGCCGTTATTATCACAATAACTGTTAACATTGCCTATAGACCTCACCGTTATTGTCACAATGCATGTTAACACTGCATATAAACCTCCCCGTTTTTTGTCATTCTTGTCATAATACCTGTTAACACTGCATATATACCTCCCCGTTATTGTCACAATAACTGTTAATACTGCATATATATCTCCCCGTTATTGTCACACTAACTGTTACCAATGCATATAGACCTTCCCGTTATTGTCACAATAAATGTAAACACTACACATAGTCTTCCGCGTTATTATCACAATAACTGTTAATACTGCATATATACCTCCCCGTTATTTTCACAATAACTGTTAATACTGCCTATAGACCTCCACGTTATTGTCATTATTGTCACAATAACTGTTAGCACTACATATAGACCTCCCCATTATTGTCACAGTAACTGCTAACACTGCACATAGACCTCCCCGTTATTGTCACACTAATTGATTGCATTACATATAGTGCTCCACGTCATTGTCATTTTTGTCACAATAACTGGTAATACTGCATATAGACCTCCCGTGATTGTCACAATAACTGTTAACACTGCATATAGACCGCCCTGTTATTGTCATCATTGTCACAATAACTGTTAGCTCTGCATATAAACCTCCCCGTTATTGTCACATTAAATGTCAGTGCTACATATATACCCCCCCCCCTCCCGTTATTGTCACAGCACCCTTAGTACTGCATACAGACCTCCCAGTTATTGTCATTATAGTAACAATAACTGCTATCACTACATATAGACCTGCCCGTTAGTGTCACAATAAATGCTAACACTGCAATAGACCTCCCCGTTATTGTCACAATAACTGTCAATACTGCAAATATACCTCCCCGTTATTGTCACAATAACTGTTAGCAGTACATTTAGACCTCACCATTATTGTAACAATAACTGTTAACACTCACTATAGACATCCACCTTATTGTCATTATTGACACAATAACTGCTAGCACTACATATATAACTCCCCGTCATTGTCATGTTTGTCACAATAACTGGTAACACTGCATATAGACCTCCCGGTGATGGTCACAATAACTGTTAAAACTGCACATAGACCGCCCTGTTATTGTCATTATTGTCACAATAACTGTTAGCTCTACTTATAAACCTCCCCGTTATTGTCACAATAACTGTCCGCACTGCATATATATCTCCCTGTTATGGTCATTATTGTCACAATAACTGCAAACACTGCATATATAGCTCCCGTTATTGTCACAATAACTGTTAGCATTGCATATAGACCTCATTGTTATTGTCACAATAACTGTTAGAACTACATATATACCTCACCGTTATTGTCAATATTGTTATTGTCACAATAAATGCTAACACTGCACACAAACCTCACCGTTATTGTCACACAAATTGTTAGCACTACATATATACCTCCCCGTTATTGTCAATATTGTCTCAATAACTGCTAGCACTACATATGTAACTCACTGTTATTGTCATTATTGTCAGAATAACTGCTAACACTGCATATAGACCTCCCCGATATTGTCACATCACTGTTAGTACTGCATACAGACCTCCCCGTTATTGTCATTTTTGTCACAATAACTGTTTACATTGCATATAGACCTCCCAGTTATTATCACAATAACTATTAACACTGCATACAGACTTCCCCGTTATTGGCATTATTGTCGCAATAACTGTTAGCATTCAACATAGACCGCCCCGTTATTGCAATTATTTTCACAATAACTGTTAGCACTACATATAGACCTCCCCGTTATTGTCATTATTGTCACAATAACTGATAGCAGTACATTTAGACCTCGCCGTTATTATCACAATAACTGTTAACATTGCCTATAGACCTCCCCGTTATTGTCACAATACATGTTAACATTGCATATAAACCTCCCCGTTTTTTGTCATTCTTGTCATAATACCTGTTAACACTGCATATATACCTCCCCGTTATTGTCACAATAACTGTTAATACTGCATATATATCTCCCCGTTATTGTCACACTAACTGTTACCACTGCATATAGACCTTCCCGTTATTGTCACAATAAATGTAAACACTAAACATAGACTTCCCCGTTATTATCACAATAACTGTTAACACTGCATATATACCTCCCCGTTATTTTCACAATAACTGTTAATACTGCCTATAGACCTCCACGTTATTGTCATTATTGTCACAATAACTGTTAGCACTACATATAGACCTCCCCATTATTGTCACAGTAACTGCTAAAACAGCACATAGACCTCCCCGTTATTGTCACACTAATTGATTGCATTACATATAGTGCTCCACATATACCTCCCTGTTTTTGTCACAATAACTGCTAAAAACTGCTTATAGACCTTTCCGTTATTGTCATTATTGTCACTTATCTGCTAACATTGCACATAGACCTCCCAGTTATTGTCACAATAACTGTTAACACAACATATAGACCTCCCCGTCATTGTCATTATTGTCGCAATAACTGTTGGAACTGCCTATAGATCTCCTCGTTACTGTCATTATTGTCACAATAACTACAAACACTACATATAGACCTCTCCGTTATTGTCTCATTAACTGCTAACACTACATATATACCTCCCTGTTATTGTCATTATTGTCATAATAACTGCTAACACTGCAGATAGTACTCCCAGTTATTGTCATTATTGTCGCAATAACTGTTAGCACTTTATATAGGCCTCCCCGTTATTGTCACAGTAACTGCTAACACTGTATACAGAACTCCCCGTTATTGTCATTATTGTCACAATAACTGTTGGCACTTTATATTGACCTCCCCGTTATTGTCACAATAATTGCTAACACTGCACATAAGCCTCCATGTTATTGTCATGATTGTCACATTAACTGTCAACACTTCATATAGGCCTCGCCGGCATTGTCATTACTGTCGCAATAACTGCTAACACTACATGTAGACAACCCCGTTATTGTCACAATATCTGCTAACATTGCACATAGACCTCCCAGTTATTGTCACACTAACTGTTAACACTACATATAGACCTCCCCGTCATTGTCATTAATGTCAAAATAATTGTTGGAACTGCCTATAGATCTCTTCGTTACTGTCACTATTGTCACAATAACTACAAACACTACAAATAGACCTCTTCGTTATTGTCACAATAACTGCTAACACTACATATATACCTCCCTGTTATTGTCATTATTGTCACAATAATTGTTGGCACTTTATACAAAACTCCTCATTATGGTCATTATTGTCACAATAACTGTTAACACTTCATATAGGCCTCGCCGTCATTGTCATTACTGTCGCAATAACTGCTAACACTACATGTAGACAACCCCGTTATAGTCACAATAACTGTTAACACTGCCTATAGACCTCCCCGTTATTGTCAGTATTGATACACTAACTGTTAACACCGCATATATACCTTCCCGTTATTATCACAATAACTGTTAACACTGCACATACAACTCCCCGTTATTGTCACAATAATTGTTAACACTCTTTATAGACCTCCCCGTTACTGTCATTAATTTCGCCAACACTGCTAACACTGCATATATACATCCCCTTTATTGTCACAATAACTGTTAGCACTGCATATAAACTTCCCCGTCATTGCCATTATAGTCGCAATACATATTAACACTGCATATGGACCTCCCCGTTATTGTCACAATATCTGCTAACACTACATATAGACATCTCCATTATTGTCACAATAACTGCTAACACTACATATAGACCACCCCGTTATTGTCACAATAGCTGCTAACACTGCCTATTACCCCCCCCCCCCCCGTTATTGTCATTATTGTCACAATAACTGCTAACACTGCATATAGACTTCCCAGTGATTGTCACAATAACTGTTAGCACTGCATCTAGACCCCCCTGTTGTTGTCATTATTGTCACAATAGCTGTTAGCTTTACTTATAGACCTCCCCGTTATTGTGACAATAACAATTAGCACTGCATATAGACCTCATTGTTATTTTCACAATGACTGTTAACACTGCATCTAGACCCCCCTGTTGTTGTCATTATTGTCACAATAGCTGTTAGCTTTACTTATAGACCTCCCCGTTATTGTGACAATAACAATTAGCACTACATATAGACCACCCCGTTATTGTCAATATTGTTACAATAATTGCTATCACTGCACATACACCTCCCTGTTTTTGTCACAATAACTGCTAAAATTGCTTATAAACCTCTCCGTTATTGTCATTATTGTCAAAATAACTGCCAAAACTGCAAATAGACTTCCCCATTATTATCACAATAAATGTTAACACTGCATTTAGACATCACCGTTGTTGTCACAATAACTGTTAACACTGCATACAGACCACCACGTTATTGTCATTATTGTCACAATAACTGCTAGCACTAAACATATACCTCCCCGTTATTGTCATTATTGTCACAATAACTGTTAGCTGTACATTTAGACCTCGCTGTTATTGTCACAATAACTGTTAACATTGCCTATACACCTTCCCGTTATTGTCACAATACATGTTAACACTGCATATAAACCTCCCCATTTTTGTCATTCTTGTCATAATATCTGTTAACACTGCATATATACCTCCCCGTTATTGTCCCAATAACTGTTAATACTGCATATATATCTCCCCGTTATTGTCACACTAATTGATAGCACTACATATAGACCTCCCTGTTATTTTCGTTATTTTCACAATAACTGTTAGCACTACATATAGCGCTCACCGTCATTGTCATTATTGTCACAATAACTGCTAGCACTGCAAATAGACCTCCCGGTGATTGTCACAATACCTGTTAACACTGCACATACACCGCCATGTTATTGTAATTATTGTCACAATAACTGTTAGCTCTACATATAAACCTCCCCGTTATTGTCACAATAACTGTTAGCACTACATATAGACCTCACCGTTATTGTCAGTATTGTCACAATAACTGTTTACACCGCATATAGACCTTCCCGTTATTATCACACTAACTGTTATCACTGCACATACACCGCCCCGTTATTGTCAAAATAAGTGCTAACACTTTCTACAGAGCTCCCCGTTATTGTCATTATTGTCACAATAACTGCTAACACTGGGCATAAACCTCCCCGTTATTGTCGTTATTTTCACAATAACTGCTAGCACTGCATATAGTCCTCCCGGTGATTGTCACAATAACTGTTAACACTACATATTGACCACCCTGGTATTGTATATTGTCACAATAACTGTTAACCCTACATATAAATCTCCTCGTTATTGTCATAATAACTGTTAACACTTCATACAAACCTCCCTGTTATTGTCATTATTTGCACAATAAAGGTTAGCTCTACATATAAACCTCCCCGTTAGTGTCACACGAAATGCTAGCACTGCACATAAACCTCCCCATTATTGTCACAATAATTGTTAGCACTACATATATACCTCACCGTTATTGTCACAGCACTCTTAGTACTGCATACAGACCTCCTAGTTATTGTCATTATAGTAACAATAACTGCTATCACTACATATAAACCTCCCCGTTAGTGTCACAATAAATGCTAACACTGCAATAGACCTCCCCGTTATTGTCACAATAACTGTCAATACTGCAAATGTACCTCCCCATTATTGTCACAATAACTGTTAGCAGTACATTTAGACCTCACCGTTATTGTCACAATAACTGTTAACACTCCCTATAGACCTCCACCTTATTGTCATTATTGACACAATAACTGCTACCACTACATATATACCTCCTCGTCATTGTCATTTTTGTCACAATAACTGATAACACTGCATATAGACCTCCCGGTGATTGTCACAATAACTGTTAACACTGCACATAGACCTCCCTGTTATTGTCATTATTGTCACAATAACTGTTAGCTCTACATATAAACCTCCCCGTTATTGTCACAATAACTGTCCGCACTGCATATATATCTCCCGGTTATTGTCAGTATTGTCACAATAACTGCAAACACTGCATATATAGCTCCCGTTATTGTCACAATAACTGTTAGCATTGCATATAGACCTCATTGTTATTGTCACAATAACTGTTAGAACTACATATATACCACACCGTTATTGTCAATATTGTTATTGTCACAATAAATGCTAACACTGCACATAAACCTCACCGTTATTGTCACACAAATTGTTAGCACTACATATATACCTCCCCGTTATTGTCATTATTGTCACAATAACTGCTAGCACTACATATGTAACTCACTGTTATTGTCATTATTGTCAGAATAACTGCTAACACTGCATATAGACCTCCCCGTTATTGTCACATCACTGTTAGTACTGCATACAGACCTCCCTGTTATTGTCATTTTTGTCACAATAACTGTTTACATTGCATATAGACCTCCCAGTTATTATCACAATAACTATTAACACTGCATACAGACTTCCCCGTTATTGGCATTATTGTCGCAATAACTGTTAGCATTGAACATAGACCGCCCGTTATTGCAAATATTTTCACAATAACTGTTAGCACTACATATAGACCTCCCCGTTATTGTCATTATTGTCACAATAACTGATAGCAGTACATTTAGACCTCGCCGTTATTATCACAATAACTGTTAAATTGCCTATAGACCTCACCGTTATTGTCACAATGCATGTTAACACTGCATATAAACCTCCCCGTTTTTTGTCATTCTTGTCATAATACCTGTTAACACTGCATATATACCTCCCCGTTATTGTCACAATAACTGTTAATACTGCATATATATCTCCCCGTTATTGTCACACTAACTGTTACCACTGCATATAGACCTTCCCGTTATTGTCACAATAAATGTAAACACTAAACATAGACTTCCCCGTTATTATCACAATAACTGTTAACACTGCATATATACCTCCCCGTTATTTTCACAATAACTGTTAATACTGCCTATAGACCTCCACGTTATTGTCATTATTGTCACAATTACTGTTAGCACTACATATAGACCTCCTCATTATTGTCACAGTAACTGCTAAAACAGCACATAGACCTCCCCGTTATTGTCACACTAATTGATTGCATTACATATAGTGCTCCACATATACCTCCCTGTTTTTGTCACAATAACTGCTAAAAACTGCTTATAGACCTTTCCGTTATTGTCATTATTGTCACAATATCTGCTAACATTGCACATAGACCTCCCAGTTATTGTCACAATAACTGTTAACACAACATATAGACCTCCCCGTCATTGTCATTATTGTCGCAATAACTGTTGGAACTGCCTATAGATCTCCTCGTTACTGTCATTATTGTCACAATAACTACAAACACTACATATAGACCTCTCCGTTATTGTCACATTAACTGCTAACACTACATATATACCTCCCTGTTATTGTCATTATTGTCATAATAACTGCTAACACTGCAGATAGTACTCCCAGTTATTGTCATTATTGTCGCAATAACTGTTAGCACTTTATATAGACCTCCCCGTTATTGTCACAGTAACTGCTAACACTGTATACAGAACTCCCCGTTATTGTCATTATTGTCACAATAACTGTTGGCACTTTATATAGACCTCCACGTTATTGTCACAATAATTGCTAACACTGCACATAAGCCTCCATGTTATTGTCATGATTGTCACATTAACTGTCAACACTTCATATAGGCCTCGCCGGCATTGTCATTACTGTCGCAATAACTGCTAACACTACATGTAGACAACCCCGTTATTGTCACAATATCTGCTAACATTGCACATAGACCTCCCAGTTATTGTCACACTAACTGTTAACACTACATATAGACCTCCCCGTCATTGTCATTAATGTCAAAATAACTGTTGGAACTGCCTATAGATCTCTTCGTTACTGTCACTATTGTCACAATAACTACAAACACTACAAATAGACCTCTTCGTTATTGTCACAATAACTGCTAACACTACATATATACCTCCCTGTTATTGTCATTATTGTCACAATAATTGTTGGCACTTTATACAAAACTCCTCATTATGGTCATTATTGTCACAATAACTGTTAACACTTCATATAGGCCTCGCCGTCATTGTCATTACTGTCGCAATAACTGCTAACACTACATGTAGACAACCCCGTTATAGTCACAATAACTGTTAACACTGCCTATAGACCTCCCCGTTATTGTCAGTATTGATACACTAACTGTTAACACCGCATATATACCTTCCCGTTATTATCACAATAACTGTTAACACTGCACATACAACTCCCCGTTATTGTCACAATAATTGTTAACACTCTTTATAGACCTCCCCGTTACTGTCATTACTTTCGCCAACACTGCTAACACTGCATATATACATCCCCTTTATTGTCACAATAACTGTTAGCACTGCATATAAACTTCCCCGTCATTGCCATTATAGTCGCAATACATATTAACACTGCATATGGACCTCCCCGTTATTGTCACAATATCTGCTAACACTACATATAGACATCTCCGTTATTGTCACAATAACTGCTAACACTACATATAGACCACCCCGTTATTGTCACAATAGCTGCTAACACTGCCTATTACCCCCCCCCCCCCCGTTATTGTCATTATTGTCACAATAACTGCTAACACTGCATAAAGACTTCCCAGTGATTGTCACAATAACTGTTAACACTGCATCTAGACCCCCCTGTTGTTGTCATTATTGTCATAATAGCTGTTAGCTTTACTAATAGACCTCCCCGTTATTGTGACAATAACAATTAGCACTGCATATAGACCTCATTGTTATTTTCACAATGACTGTTAACACTGCATCTAGACCCCCCTGTTGTTGTCATTATTGTCACAATAGCTGTTAGCTTTACTTATAGACCTCCCCGTTATTGTGACAATAACAATTAGCACTACATATAGACCTCCCCGTTATTGTCAATATTGTTACAATAATTGCTATCACTGCACATACACCTCCCTGTTTTTGTCACAATAACTGCTAAAACTGCATATAAACCTCTCCGTTATTGTCATTATTGTCAAAATAACTGCCAAAACTGCAAATAGACTTCCCCATTATTATCACAATAAATGTTAACACTGCATTTAGACCTCCCCGTTATTGTCACAATAACTGTTAGCAGTACATTTAGACATCACCGTTGTTGTCACAATAACTGTTAACACTGCATACAGACCACCACTTTATTGTCATTATTGTCACAATAACTGCTAGCACTACACATATACCTCCCCGTTATTGTCATTATTGTCACAATAACTGTTAGCTGTACATTTAGACCTCGCTGTTATTGTCACAATAACTGTTAACATTGCCTATAGACCTTCCCGTTATTGTCACAATACATGTTAACACTGCATATACACCTCCCCATTTTTGTCATTCTTGTCATAATATCTGTTAACAATGCATATATACCTCCCCGTTATTGTCCCAATAACTGTTAATACTGCATATATATCTCCCCGTTATTGTCACACTAACTGTTAGCACTGCATATAGACCTTCCCGTTATTGTCACAATAAATGTAAACACTACACATAGACTTCCCCATTATTATCACAATAACTGTTAACACTGCATATATACCTCCCCGTTATTGTCACAATAACTGTTAATACTGCAAATATACCTCCACGTTATTGTCACAATAACTGTTAGCAGTACATTTAGACCTCGCCGTTATTGTCACAATAAATGTTAACACTGCATATAGACCTCCACGTTATTGTCATTATTATCACAATAACTGTTAGCTGTACATTTAGACCACGCTGTTATTGTCACAATAACTGTTAACACTGTCTATTGACCTCCACGTTATTGTCATTATTGTCACAATAAATGTTAGCACTACATATAGACCTCCCCATTATTTTCACAGTAACTGCTAACACTGCACATAGACCTCCCCGTTATTGTTACACTAATTGATTGCAATACATATAGCGCTCTCCGTCATTGTCATTTCTGTCACAATAACTGGTAACACTGCACATAGACCTCCCGGTGATTGTCACAATAACTGTTAACACTGCACATAGACCGCCCTGTTATTGACATTATTTTAACAATAACTGTTAGCTCTACATATATGCCTCCCCGTTATTGTCACAATAACTGTCAGTACTGCATATATATCCCCCTGTTATTGTCATTATTGTCACAATAACTGCAAACACTGCATATATAGCTCCACGTTATTGTAACAATAACTGTTAGCACTACATATAGCGCTCCCGGCATTTTAATTATTGTCGCCATAACTGCTAACACTGCATATAGACCTCCCGGTGATTGTCACAATAACTGATAACACTGAATATAGACCTCCCTGTTGTTGTCATTATTGTCACAATAACTGTTAGCTCTGCATATAGACCTCATTGTTATTGTCACAATAACTTTTAGCACTACATATAGACCTCCCCGTTATTGTCAATAGTGTTACAATAATTGCTATCACTGCACATATACCTCCCTGTTTTTGTCACAATAACTGCTAAAACTGCTTATAGACCTCTTCGTTATTGTCATTATTATCACAATAACTGCCAACACTGCAAATATACTTCCCCGTTATTATCACAATAACTGTTAACACTGCATTTAGACCTACCGGTAATTTTCAGTATTGACACACTAACTGTTAACACCGCATATATACCTTCCCGTTATTATCACAATAAGTGCTAACACTGCACATACAACTCCCCGTTATTGTCACAATAATTGTTAACATTCTTTATAGACCTCCCAGTTACTGTCATTATTTTCACCAACACTGCTAACACTGCATATATACACCCGCTTTATTGTCACAATAACTGTTAGCACTGCATATAAACCTCCCCATTATTGCCATTATTGTCGCAATACCTATTAACACTGCATATAGACCTCCTCGTTATTGTCACACTATCTGCTAACATTGCACATAGATCTCCCATTTATTGTCACAATAACTGTTAACACTACATATAGACCTCCCCGTCATTGTCATTATTGTCACAATAACTGTTGGCACTGCCTATAGATCTCCTCGTTACTGTCATTAATGTCACAATAACTACAAACACTACATATAGACCTCTCCGTTATTGTCACAATAACTGCTAACACTACATATATACCTCCCTGTTATTGTCATTATTGTCATAATAACTGCTAACACTGCAGATAGAACTCACAGTTATTGTCATTATTGTCACAATAACTGTTAGCACTTTATATAGACCTCCCTGTTATTGTCACAATAATTGTTAACACTGCACATAAGCCTCCCTGTTATTGTCATTATTGTCACAATAACTGCTAACACTGTATACAGAACTCCCCGTTCTTGTCATTATTGTCACAATAACTGTTTGCACTGCATATTGGCCTCGCCGTTATTGTCATTACTGTCGTAATAACTGCTAACACTGCCTATAGACCTCCCCGTTATTGTCATTATTGTCACAATAACTGTTAACACTGCAAATAGACCTCCACGTTATTGTCATTATTGTCACATTAACTGTTAACTGTACATTTAGACCACGCTTTTATTGTCACAATAACTGTTAACACTGCCTATAGACCTCCCCGTTATTGTCATTATTGTCACAATAACTGTTAACACTACATATAGACCGCCCCGTTATTGTCATTATTGTCACAATAACTACAACCACTACATATAGACATCTCCGTTATTGTCACAATAACTGCTAACACTACATATAGACCCCCCCCCCCTTTATTGTCACACTAGCTGTTAGCACTGCCTATGCCCCCCGTTATTGTCATTATTGTCACAATAACTGCTAACACTGCATATATAGTTCCCCGTTATTGTCAAAATAACTATTAGCACTACTTATAGATCCCCCTTCATTGTCATTGTCACAATAACTGTTAGCACTGCATATATACCTACCCCTTTATTTTCACAATAAGTGTTCACCCTGTAAATAGACCACCACGTTATTGTCACAATAACTGTTACTATTACATAAGTCTCTATTTTACTGTTTTTCTATTGGTCAGAAGCAATACACGTGACATTCCATTTTTTAACATATTAAGTATCATTATTAGTGATTATTTTCAACATTCCGTTAGTGAATCTTCGATTTTGTCAGATTGTTAATGATTGATTGTGTCTTTAACTTCGGAATATTGCCTTTGAGTTCGGTAGTTTTGTTATTACCCTTATTTCATATATTACTTTCTGTCCTGAATTAGTATGTTTTTTTTTAAAATAAATTACATGTCATAGCAATATGGAATTTCAACAAAAAAATAAACAATGCTAATTTTATCTTTTTCAGATAATGATGACATCTTTCCAGTAGAAACGTTTGTGAAGTTGACTCGGAAACTGCTCCCAGGTTGTCCGTATCTATTTCAACGAGTAGCAAAAAATGTGAAGGAACACGTATGGTTTGATCAATTGCCATTGGGACCTAATCAACTTGGCAATATGATGGGACAACTTAGTAGGGAGTTTTCGCTTTCAAAAACTTATACGAATACTAGTCTACGTGCAACTACTGTACATGCTTTGGATGCCGCCCAACTTCCTGGACGACATATAATGACTGTAACTGGACACACAAATGAAACCAGCTTAAAACATACACTGGATATACAACTGAAAAAAACAAACAAATGATGTATGACACTATTAGTGAGGCTGTGGGCACAAAGTCGAAATCTTCTTTAAAAGACACTGCTACTTATCATAGGTTCAATATAACTTCATCTGATTGTGATGTCTTACAGAAATTGACAATGTTTTATCTCAGATGCCTATTCTAAATACATGTATTCCACAATCCAGGACAACAGTGCAGAATATGAATAACACTAAAACTTTAAACTGTGCTATGAATTTCCGTCCTATATGTCCTCCTGGTCTAGTTTTGCCAGTCATCCACAATTATGGTTGAACAAATACATGTACTATAAATTACCATTTTCATCATTGACATTTATTGTTGAATTGTTCTTATTTTTCTGTTTTAATTAAATTTATCGAATTTGAAGGTTTTCAATCATTATAAAGGCAAGACCTAATTAACCACTTATTTTGATCTCACTGAAATAGGATTATTGATAAGAAACAAAAATAATCTAATGTAATAAAACAATTACTACACTTGAACTTGATCAATATGAGGTTTTATTGCTAATCAATATGCTAAAAAATGGAATTTCACGTGTATTGCTTCTGGCCAAATGAAAAACAGTAAAATAGAGCCTTATGTAATAAAACAATTACCACACTTGAACTTGATCAATATGAGGTTTTATGGAGCAGAGTACAACAATATTGAACTCGACTTCGCCTCGTTCAATATTGTTATACTCTACTCCATATAACCTCGTGTTGATCTCGTTCAAGTGGAGTAATTGTGCAGTACTGCATGTATAGCTCCCCATTATTGTCACAATAACTGTTAACACTGCACATAGACCGCCCTGTTATTGTCATTATTATCACAATAACTGTTAGCACTACATATAAACCTCCCCGTTATTGTCACAATAATTGTCGGCACCGCATATATATCTCCCTGTTATTCTCATTATTTTCACAATAACTGCAAACACTGCATATATAGCTCCCCGTTATTGTAACAATAACTGTGAGCACTACATATAGCGCTCCCGTCATTTTAATTATTGTCACAATAACTGCTAACACTGCATATAGACTTCCCGGTGATTGTCACAATCACTGTTAGCACTGCATCTAGACCTCCCTGTTGTCATTATTGTCACAATAACTATTAGCACTGCATATAGACCTCATTGTTATTGTCACAATAACTTTTAGCACTACATATAGACCTCCCAGTTATTGTCAATATTGTTACAATAATTGCTATCACTGCACATACACCTCCCTGTTTTTGTCACAATAACTGCTTAAACTGCTTATAGACCTCTCCGTTATTGTCATTATTGTCACAATAACTGCCAACACTGCAAATAGACTTCCCCGTTATTATCACAATAACTGTTAACACTGCATTTAGACCTCCCCGTTATTGTCACAATAACTGTTAGCAGTATATTTAGACCTCACCGTTATTGTCACAATAACTGTTAACACTGCATATAGACCACCACGTTATTGTCATTATCGTCACAATAACTGCTAGCACTACATATATACCTCCCCGTTATTGTCATTATTGTCACAATAACTGTTAGCTGTACATTTAGACCTCGCTGTTATTGTCACAATAACTGTTAACACTGCCTATTGACCTCCACGTTATTGTCACAATACATGTTAACACTGCATACAAACCTCCCCGTTTTTTTCATTCTTGTCATAATATCTGTTAACACTGCATATATACCTCCCCGTTATTGTCTCAATAACTGCTAATACTTCATATATATCTCCCCGTTATTGTCACACTAACAGTTAGCACTGCATATAGACCTTCCCGTTATTGTCAAAATAAATGTAAACACTACACATAGACTTCCCCGTTATTATCACAATAACTGTTAACACTGCATATAAACCTCCCCGTTATTGTCACAATAACTGTTAATACTGCATATATACCTCCACGTTATTGTCACAATAACTGTTAGCAGTACACTTAAGCCGCACCGTTATTGTCACAATAACTGTTAACACTGCATATAGACCTCCACGTTATTGTCATTATTGTCACAATAACTGTTAGCACTACATATAGACCTCCTTATTATTTTCACACTAACTGTTAACGCTGTATATAGACCTCGACGTTATTATCACACTAACTTCTAGCACTGCATATAGAGCCCATTATTGTCACAATAACTGCTAACACTACACATAGATCTCCCCGTTATTAACAAAATAACTGTTAACACTGCATATATACCTCCCCGTTATTGTCACAATAATTGTTAACACTGCAAATAGACCTCCCTTTTATTGTCGCAACAACTGCTAACACTGTCTATATACCTCCCCGTTATTGTCATTATTGTCACAATATCTGCTAACACTACAAATAGGCCTATCCGTTATTGTCACAATAACTGCTAACACTGCATATAGATCTCCCCGTTATTGTCATAATTGTCACAATAACTGCTAACATTGCATATAGATCTCCCCGTTATTGTCATAATTGTCACAATAACTACTAACACTGCATATAGACCTCCACGTTATTGTCAAAACAGATTAAACGATATTGCACCTTTCACGCTGTTTGAAGCTTTTTCTCACCACTTTATATCGTGTCAATGTTTAACAAGTATCCCTTGTTAGTGAATAGCGTAGAAAAATATCTCGGTTTGACCAACTTCAACTATTGTTATGGGTATTTATCGTTGTTGTAGTAGCATTTATCGATACGGTCTAGATATTTTATTATGAAATACATTTAAAATACTGCCAAGACACGGATGTATATCGATACATAGACAACCTATTTTAATAATGGAAATTAATTTTGCGGGACAAAGCTCTAGTTGCTTGAATGATACGATAGAACGTAAATAAATACAAAGGTGTGCAAGCACCGGAAACAGGTACAAGATAAGAAAATCTCCGACATCTTTGGTTGACTATCATTGTTACAATAGGTTGTATATAATATATTTTCTTAATGGATGAATACAAACAGACACACATGTTTGATACCCTGAACATTACAAAATTAACAAACTATCTAAGCAATCAGCGCCTATGACCACTGCTGTTGTGAGTTGTAGTATCGATCAGGACGAGGTGTACAACATTATCTGATAAAGTTTGTCTGTGACTTGCGACAGGTCGGTGGTTTTCGCCGTGTCCTCTGGTTTCCTCCACCAATAAAACTAACCGCCTAGATATAGCTAAAATATTGTTGAAAGTCGCATAAAACCAACCAAGATTAATATGATAATGTATGATGTTATGATAAATGGGGACAACTTTTTTATGATCTGCTTCTATGGTGATATGGTTTGTAAAGCGATAACGATAATGGTGCGTGAGAATTGTTAATGTTTTATTAATAACGATTTTCAATATGAGCTACAAAATGTACTAACCCATGATAAAACTTCAAACAGATCATGGCTTCCATCAGTTTAACAGCACACATACGGTGGTATGCTCTGAAAAAGACGGTACTTTTTGCAGTGTATACACGCAATTATTTTTTAACATATTAATACCCATTCTCTGTAAGGACTTAAATTGACAGGAACTGCATAGTCTCATAATCCAACTAATGTTGTCTATTTGTTTAAAGTGTCATAAGAAATGTTGGAAAATGTTGCAAAATATGTGTAATAAATGCCTGTTTCCATGGCAACCAGCTCAAATATTCCGAGTCTGAAAAATTGTAAAAAAATATCACATCCCTCTAAAAGAAAGTTCAGCTGTTAAAACTATTCTTAATTCAAACACCCACTCTTGTTAATAACATTTTATATAGTTTATAGGTAAAGAATGGTGAGAGTGCCAAATGTGTAACTTGTGCCAAACATTGGCTATTGTCTGTCAAAATGTGATTATGACAAAGAAAGGGACAGGAATAACCTTTTCTTGAATATAAAAAAATGAGGTTGCCATGCTTATAATGTACATATACTAAGAAGAATCAATGGTTCCAATAAAATAGAACTTTATTCAATAAACAAAATAATGGGAGCTTCTCTTATATGTGATTACTGAGAGTTGGAATTTCCCTATTGGAGCCCTTGTTATGCAGGTAAAGATTATCTCCCTTCCTTAAATCTCCTTTGTGGAATAAATTATAGTACATGTAAACAAATTGGCGGGCTAAACTAACAACTGTCATGATTTTCCTAAACTTCGCATTTATTAATATATGTTCACTTTAATTATTTGTACAACATCTGAATAATTGAAAAAAATAAAGATTTGAAGTTAACTACCTTTCTAAAACCAAGATATGGGTTCATATTCATAGTTTGGTAGACACCTTTTTTGGGGGGGGGGGGGGAATTTTTATTTTATGAAAAAAATAACCCAACTGTTTTTTTACCTTTTCTTTTTATTAAATATTCAAAAACAACATACCAAAAGCATCATTTACATGTTAACATTCAGAAGTTGAAAAAATAAAGCATCATTTACATGTAAACATTCAAAAGTTGAAAAAATAGGGCATATTTTCAATATAATTTTTTTTCATGGGTTTTTTAAATAGGGGTACACTAATACGTTGTTCATGAAAAAAATACACTAAAATGTAAAAAGAACAATACATTTTTTCACAATTTTCAATATTTTTTTATCTTCGAAATATAAATAGACAATTATGTGTAATTACCTCAATAATTATGATAATTTAAATGGGTGGTCATTAAATTCTGTTTACATCTTTATGAAAATGTACAACAGAATGTATTCCTTATCAGAGTGGTCAATTTTCAAAGCTAAAGCAATAAAAAAAAAGTCACTATCGTTTCAAAACATACCCTTATCCAAACATCCTTATATCCTTAGCTAACTGGACAATATATGTTTCCATACTAAAGTAACATAAAGGGTTTATTGCTCTTAAATTTAATGGGGGGTAAATTAGGTTTGCCACCCTCAACTTTTCAAAGTGGGGGTGGGGTGGAGGTGATTGTCCCCAGCTCCTTTTCCCATGAAGTGACATTAGTGAAGTTCGAACTGCAAACTCACATGGAACATCTGAGTTCATGTTGGTCCGGAGGTTTAGTGATATTTGTGTTGCCCAATCTTCAGTTTTCTGTGTATTCGTAATTTTTTGTCAGCCATTAAATATTTGTCTTTTTGTTTTGTTTTACCTGTATATTTATATCATATATTGTTAATGAAGTAATATATTGACCCTTTAAGATTAATTACCAATAAATGTAACTCTCAATCTGTAGTGTAAATAATCAAAGATGCTAAAATCGGAAGTTGGAGTATGTAATTTTTCCACCGAATTATCTCCCTTTGACGTCAACACGCATTTATTTATGTGAAATAAATTATGTCAACGGGGGAAAATGATAGAAATAAGTTTTATTAAATTTTAAAATAAGTTGAAATTTGCTAAAGAAAAATAAACATTGATTGAGCGTTTATGACCTAAATCATATTTTTAAAGTTAAATTTCCACTTCAAATTATGTTTTCATGAAGAAAATGCGTCTCTAATTTTATTTAATGCCCATAAACGCTTTATATAGCCTCTTAATACAGGGTGGTAAGTCGCTACGGACACTTTCCGGAGAAACGGCACATTTATGATAAAACAACGGACCTTTTCAGATAAAAACATGGCGTAGAGATGGATGACGATCGGGAAATCGAAGATTTAAGCAAGACGAACAGGTTTATATTAATTTTAATCTTGTTCACGAAATGAACGGATTATCAAAAATTTTGTTTAGAATTACTTTTTTCAAATATTCAACATAATCAACTTTGTTTTTCGCATTAAAAATTACAGTCAAACTTTAATAAATACAAAATACAAATCTAAATTTCGGTTTGAAATAAAATTATATAGTTGCTGTATTATCATGTACACACAGATAAACAATGTGTGACCTACAGTAAATATCTCAATAGAAAGCTTTTTATGTTAAATATCCGTTGTGTTGTTTTAATCATTTACACAAAGACTCCTAGCACTTGGCCAACAGTAAATTTCGGAATAGCATTCATTATTATGTTAACTATTAACTGCGTCATTGTCAAACCACTATCACATGGTGTATTCCAAACGATCTACATTTGCAACAGACTAACTTGGTGACCCAGAACACAGTTAGGGTGTTTTAAATTGCATGGTGAGTATACTATGTCTTCATCACGAAGGAAACCTCCGATATTTACAAGTTTATAGGAGGACTTAGATACTCTTCCCGAATGGGTGAAGAGTGGGAGGTCGCTAGCACAGAGTAGAATTAAAAACAAATACGTGGGTCTATGAGCATTCGCTCTACATCAATCTTTAAAGACCCAAATGTTGCTAAGCACCTGTCTCCCCTTCATGACAAATATGGTATTTTCTCCACCGACAAGGCCCATAACAATATGTTTTTTTGTGTGTAAATAACATTACTTAGACTGCTTGATAAAGGAATTAAGGTATTGGCAATTCACTTGGCAACCCCACATATCCCCCGACGACACTTACGAAAGAGGAAATCCTGGACAATCAGGTCTGTTGTATGTTCCTTTGGAATTTCAACCAAAGATTGAAGAACTGGATCTACCATCACTCTACTGGATTCCTAAATAACACAACTCTCCTTTCAAGCAGCGCTATAGTACAGGGTCTGCCAAATGTTCCATGAAACCTCTTTCCACATTATCAACATGTATTCTATCGGCAGTCAAAATCGGACTTCAGAGCTACTGTGCCAGTAACTACTCCAGAGGTGGTGTGAATCATATGTGGATTCTGGAGAACTCGAAAGATCCGTTACATACAATCTAGGTCCCTCTCCTCCTGCAATAGCATTAAGACATTTGACTTCTCTACCCTTTACACTACTCTTCATCACTCTAAGCTGACACATTGAGGGACTTGGTCCAACTGTGTTTCATAATAAAGAATGACCAACGTAGATATAAATACCTTGTGCTAGGAAGAGACAGATCTTATTTTGTAAAACACCACTCTGATTCTACCAAAAAGTTCTCTGAAACTGATATCTTCAACATGCTCGAATTTCTGATTGACAACATATTTGCTATGCTTTGTGGACGACTTTTTCAACTGACAGTCGGCACACCTATGGGAACAAACTATGCTCCTCTTCTCTCCGATTTGTTCCTTTATTCGTATGAGGCAGACTTCATACATGGGCTTTTCAAGAAAAACGAAAAGAAGCTAGCAAGAACCTTTAATTTCACGTTCCGCTATATAGATGATGTCCTTTCACTAAGTAATTCTAGGTTTGGTGGTTTTGTTGATCGCATTTATCCCATTGATCTTGAAATAAAGGATATCACAGATACAGATATATCTGCTGCATACCTTGACCTACACCTCGAAATCGACAGTGAGAGTCGGTTAAGAAGTAAAATTTACGACAAAAGAGATGATTTGAATTTACCCGTTGTGAACTTTTCATTTATTTGAAGCAACATTCAAGCATCACCTGCATATGGAGTATACATCTCTCAGATGATACGATATTCCAGAGCTTGTGGTTCCTATCACGATTCCCTTAAAAGAGAGTTGCTGCTACAAGGAAGCTACTCAACCAAGGGTTCCTTTTGGTAAAGTTGAAGTCATCACTTCGAAAATTTTACGGTCACCACCATGACTTGATTGACCGCTATGGAATATTTGTGTCACACATGACCACCCATATGTTCCACTTGTCGTAAACACTTCCCGATCCTTTCCTCTTTCACGACTTATTACTGGGTTTATAACTAGATTAACACGACGGGTGCCACTAGTGGAGCAGGAACTGCTTACCCTTCCGGAGCACCTGAGTCCACCTCCGGTTTTCAGTGTGGTTCGTGTTACACGATCTTTAGTTTTATATGTATGTTGTCTCGATCGTTGTTTGCCCTCTTGTGCTCTTTATTCTTTTGGCCAATGTGTTGTCTGTTCTTCTTCGATATACGTATTCTGATTGCCCCTTTGGTATCTTCAAACTCTTCTAACAGCCTAGTTATTTTCAAACAAAATCCTATATATACATCTTCCAAATGGATTATGGTATATTGGCATATACCTTCAATATTTTGTGCAACGTATGTACATTAGTGATGTACCCAAAACCATAACATATCCCATGATAACGACGGTTGGGGTATTTTCTAGGTGCTACATACCATTTCGAGGCACGGTTCGTGTCTCGTGGTGAACCCATTTCACACATTCTAGCGACAGATGTCTTTAATGAACGATTATCTATTAACATTGTTCTAAGTAATCTAGTTATATTTACATAAACGTTATCATCAGCTTTTATAATGAAATGTGCGTTACTACAAAATTCAGTTGCCCACTTAAAACCCAACAATGTCTTCGGCGTTAAATTCAGGTATGTTTCGTAGAAACAAAACTGAATAATGTCACCGAAGTTAACATGTTCCTGTTTCACTTGACTTGTAAGAATCTCACCATTGGTTATACCAATCAGATAAAGCATGTCTAACTTGTCCTGTATTGTTATATGAAAAAGTCAACTATGTTACTCGAATCACTTTCTTTGCGAAAGAATTTGAAGGAACAGTAAATATCAAAATCAATGTATTTACTTCATTCGATTGTTGGTATGGTTTACAAATTATTCAATTATGCACTAACATTTCGAAATAAAAAAAAAGCCATGTATAACTTTCAAATGGTTTTTCTGTGCTGCTGGCATCTGTTTTTGTTTTCCATTTTTCATTATTTTGATTTTGAACTTGTGATATTATGACCAAAACACAGTATTCCTACAGACAATATATCATGCGCTTTACAAGATAAGAAAAGTGTGTATGTTGTGCGTGGCGTTAAATGCTGATTAAATATGCGGCATTGTAGATGAATCATCATTGAATTACTGATCAATACGTTAATGCTTTCCGTTGTTTGTCCTATTGTCATTTTTCTTTTGGTCATTGTGGTGTCTAACTCTACTCCTACCTCATGATGAGTCACCAATATATTCCTAACTCACGATGACCAATACCTCTACTCAGAACTCATGATAACCGATAACTCTACTCGTAACTCATAATTAATCATAACTCTACTCATAACTCATATTAACCTAAGCATATTTTATTGTCTAAATAATGACAAAAGGATCAGTCACAAGTTTTTCGACTTAGTATTGTCTTCTCCATTTACATACAATGTACAATATACAATATAATATGCATTATTATCACATAGTTTATTGAAATAATGCCGAATTTGCATGTGTAATAAAAGCAGCATAATTTGCGGCGTGTTATTTGCCTCCGGGGCAATAACATTTTACGAGGTAAATAACATGTCATCTGCCCTCTTGTTAAGGGCAATAACATGTTATCTGCCCTCGCAAATTATGTGATAAATATTTTAATACATGGCCTTTATCAAGGTCTCGAGCTGAAAACAAGGGCAATATGAAAAAAGGCCATGTATTAATCTATAATTATTACATAATTTCTCTAAACTTTTAACATGAAGACATGAGACAATAAATGTAGCGGTAAAGCAGAATGCGACAATGGAATACCATTAAAAGTACCTTGTTAAACAGACCCGGGTAATAACAAAATGGGATATAGACAATAGAACATGTTGTTAGTTATTGGATGAATGATACATAGTATCGCCAAACGTAAGTACTTTTAGTTCACTTTGTGTATTATCATAATATGGTATTAAAGATGAACTATGCATTGTCGCATACTGTTGCAAACAAATAAAAAAAGAACGATATAAATAATATTTCTAGGTCAGTCGCGAACGGTAGACAATACAAACATCAGTACACATGATGAATCATAATTCTACTCATAGCTCATGATGAGTCATTACTCTACTCATAGCTCATGATGAATCATAGCTCTACTCATAGCTGATGATGAATCAAAACTCTACTCATAGCTCATGATGAGTCATTACTTTACTCATCGCTCCTGATGATTCATAGCTCTACTCATAGCTCATCATAAATGATAGCTCTGCTCATAACTTATGTTGAGTCATAACTATATTTCTAACTCATGATGAGCAGTACTTATATTGCTAACTTATAATGAGAAATAACTCTACTCCTAACTCTTGAGGAATTATTGCTCTCTTGCTATCTTATGAAAAGTTATAACTCTATTCCTTACTCATGAAGAACTACTCTACTCCTGACTTATTTCAACTGTTATTTGTGTCCCACTTACCTGCATGTACTTGTCAATACAATACACGTACATTATCAGAAAATATAACATTCAGCGGGTAGAAAACCGAGCATTTGCTGAGCTGTTCTGTTCTGTTTACCAGCGAGTGGAAATGAATATTATATTTTTTCGACAGTGTACGTATATTGTATTTATTCGACAATGTCAAGAAGCACACAACAAGCTATATTGTCTTAGCAGTTGTTACATTATAATTGCCTTGTTTTAAATATACTTCTTGCTATATTTACTATTCAATAATTCTGATATGATTTATATAATTAGAAATCCTATACTCTGATTGGGTGTAAGTGCTTTTGGAGGCGGGGTTTTGTTAGTTTATTTTTCGATAGACGACTTTTTTTGTAATGTAAACAAAATGGCGGATTAGATTCCCGATAATAAAAAAAGATAAAAGAAACAATGTTTATTGTCGACAATTGTTGCTAGATATGAAATAAAAAAAATAACTGCCAATGATAAGAAAAGCTTGTACCGAGCACCGAACAATCTTCCACAGGGAAAGGCAAAACTCATAAGTCAACAAACAGACAAAATCAGTCATCAACTGGAAAACTGGGAAAACCGCAATGGGCCTGACTTGAAAAAAATCATTCTGTTGAGAAACAATCCTCGTGATATGCATGAATGAAAATATGTCAATGATTATATGATCAGGAACAACTGTGCTTATTGTACGTTTAAAAATTGCTTCGGTTAGTGTTTTTTATTGTTTAATTGGGTATAATTCTTACGAATACTATTTCATTTCAAACGTTATACTTGGGCGTTGCTTTAAACACATTATATTTGTTGAATTACTACACAATATACAACTTGTTGTATGGAGCAGTTTTAGAGATTATCAAGGATATAAGAACATACCATAGCTCATTGTATAAAGCAGTTTTAGAGATTATCAAAGATGTAAGGATGTAACATTATATATATTATATTTCAATAGTACTTGTATGTCAATATGTTGTAAGTAGAACATTTTACGTCTGACATGACATTTAGCATATCGTATGTCAGAAATACTACTACGTACCTTAGTGGACGATAATGACATAACTCCAGTCATAAACACCAGTACTGATTATAATTATTACCTTTGCAGTCATTGTCTATCACCGCTGATGTTGTGAGTTCGAATCTCGAACATGGGGAGGTGTGCAACATTATGAGATAAAGTTTGTCAGTGACTTGCGACAGGTCGGAGGTTTTTTTTCGGGTCTTCTGGTTTCCTCCACTGATAAAACTGACCGCCACGATATAACTGAAATATTGTTGAAAGGTGCGTAAACACCATAAAACACACAATCAAACGCTCCAGTGATAAACACTAGCACTGATTCCAAACAGTCAGACCACGTACACTATTCGACGTTAATTACTATGTCAATAAGCATGCATAGCGTGAGATACCTGTATAAGTATTTACACATAGCGTATACAACAATATCAACGCGAGGCTGCACGGCTGGTAACTGGGGTAATGTCATGTATCTACACATGGACATTGAGATGGTACCACCATCAATCACTTCAATATAGCCTGAGTGCCGAAGAGTGGTATAATCTCAAAAATCACTACTAGACTCATAAATAACGATTTTATACCCAATTTGTGATGATGGCTTTTTGTCTATTTTGACAATGTATAGAAAGATGCATTCCGCATCACCCTGTAGAAGGCATATCCCTGAAGTAAGCCTATTTTCAACGTTTCTAACACTTGCTTTGAGGTGCTTTCGTTGCCGTGATCGTATGGTAGTTGGAACTACCTATGCAGTCAGTGTCTTTCATCACTGATGTTGTGAGTTCGAAACTCGATTAGGACGAGATGTACAACTTTATGTGATAAGGTTTGTCAGTGACTTGCGACAGGTCGGTGGTGTTCTCTGGTTCCCCCGGATTCCTCCGCCAATAAAACTGGCCTCCACGATATAACTGAAATATTGTTGAACATGGTGTTAATCACCATCAAACAAACAAACAAACAAACAAACTATCCAGTGATAAACACTAGCACTGATTACAAAAAGTCAGACCACGTACAATATTCAGAGTTGAATACTATATTACTATGTATGCACACCGTGAGATACCTTTACACAGAACGTATTCAACAATATCAACAAGAGGCTGCACGTCAAGTAATTGGGGGTAAAGTCATGCATCTACGTGTCTCCCCATGGACATTGAGATGGTACCACCATGAATCACTTCGGTATAGCCTAAGTACTGAAGAGTGGTACAATCTCAAAGATCACTAGTAGACTCTTATATAACTATTTAATCCCCGATCTGATAAGAAAGACCGATTTTGTGTGGATGTCATTTTGGGTGTATTTTGACAATATGTAGGGATATTCATTATGCATCACCATGCAGAAGGTATCTCCCTGAAGTTAACACATTTTCAACGTTTATGAATCTTGTTTCGTTGTGATCTGTTTTTTCATACTAGGCACGTATAGTCACGTGGATAGCGATAACATATTTATGACATCACCAGTAATGGATTCAACAATAATACTGATGTGTCGGTTATAATATGTGTCAGTGAGTGAGTGATTGTTGCTTAACGCTAATTCAACCATTTGTCAGCTATTTCATGGCGAGAACAAGTTAATTGTCAATGAGATGATGATGATGAGTTCCGCTTTGTTATAGAATAACACGCTGAATTGAATATGTATAGCGCTAGATCACTGAAACAACAGTCCATGGGTGGACATGTCGCTCCACTCGGACACAGTATTCTGATTTCCAGCCAACCATTTTTTTTCGCTTTCTCCTTAATGCTGCGTGCTTAGCGGAAAAGTAACAAATACCAATTTTACAGTCCTTGGTTTGACCCAACCAACCGAGCTAGCCATTACGCCAGCGATCCCGGTTTTATCAGTATTCAACCTGAGCTGTTGAGGAATACAACTGGATCGCTCGCTGGATAGCAAGCTTATTTATTTTCAATCAAAAAGACAACACTCTAGCACAAACAAATGTTTAATGATATAATATATATACGATGAATCAATGCATAGATATCTAACTTAGTGCGCACGATATGTTCCTGGACTTGCGTTCATCAGACACGCTTACATTCAAAATATTAGATGATCAAGATTGTTTTTAATCTTTTCGGACCAAGTAATCAAAAGAACTAAAGATGATAATACAAAATCGGGTAATGCTCCTAAAGTGATAAGATGGTGGTTGGCTAACGGTATTTAACGTCACTTTAACATCACAAAAGTTCAGTTATATCGTGGCATCTCTGTGAAAAGAACCTTAGTTCTATTAATAATTACAGGCATAGGTGACCTTAGTCGATTTTGCACTATGATATTTGAATTTATTTTCCCTCTCTCTCCCCAATTTATTTGTGAATTATTTGGCTTTCTAATATTTCGGATTTGAGCGTGCCTTATAAAGGTTATTTCAGAAACACGTCCTACGCACTACCTTTGAGCGTGCCTTATAAAGGTTATTTCAGAAACACGTCCTACACACTACCTTTGAGCGTGCCTTATAAAGGTTATTTCAGAAATACGTCCTGCACACTACCTTTGAGCGTGCCTTATAAAGGTTATTTCAGAAACACGTCCTACTCACTACCTTTGAGCGTGCCTTATCAAGGTTATCTCAGAAACACGTCCTACACACTACCTTTGAGCGTGCCTTATAAAGGTTATTTCAGAAACACGTCCTACACACTACCTTTGAGCGTGCCTTATAAAGGTTATCTCAGAAACACGTCATACACACTACCCTTCAGCGTGCCTTATAAAGGTTAAAACAGAAACACGTCCTACTCACTACCTTTGAGCGTGCCTTATAAAGGTTATTTCAGAAACACGTCCTACACACTACCTTTGAGCGTGCCCTATAAAGGTTATTTCAGAAACACGTCCTACACACTACCTTTGATATCTAAGTTATTACATTGTTTACAAATCTTAAATACCAATAATAAATATATATTGTTATAAAATAATAGTGTGTTGTCCATGTTATATGCCGAAATATATTCCAGGTTAGAAGGCATAATGCATGACCCGAATGCCTTCTAACCGGTATATATAATATGGACAACACAATAGTATTGTTATTATTACTCTGAATGTCTTTAGTGATTTAAAAAAAATGAAATGTGTCTAAAATGTATTAATAGTATAAAGATTGGCAAATAATATTCATTTAAATTCAAGAAATATTTAATTTCAACAATAACAATGAACTTTCAAATATTTAATTCCCAAACCTGGAACTGGCCATTGTTTTCACAGAGGACAGCATCAACTTTAAAGAAAAACGTATAATACGTTATAAATTGTACACTGCATGCTTAGACCCCGCCTATGTAAATCACGTAACACTGTTCTAAGCTCCGCCCATCAGCATAGTAATGACTCCAACAATAGTACTACACGAGTGCATAGTACAACGACGCTATTTATTATTTGTAAAATTATGTTTCAATAATATCATGTGAATTATAGTGAAAGTTTCTTATATGAAGAGTAATAATAACCAATATCAGTACCAAAACACTGATTAATGTACCACTTTCAACAATATTTCAGATATATTGTGGTGGCCTGTCTTATTCGTGGAGGAAACCGAATTACCCGAAGAAAAAAACAGGATCTGTCGCAAGCCACTGACAAACTGCATCAATTATGCTGTTTCTAGTACACCTCGCTATCAGCAGGATTCGAACTCACAACGTTAGCAGTGATATGCACTGGTTGTACATATATTTATAAATGTAACTACTATACGATCACGACGGTCCCTGTGTAGGTAAACCTATGTAATTATACTAGTTTTCTGTGTAGCGTTATTGTGTGTCAATTTTTCGACATTATGCTTCCTGATCTTCACCGCTCTACCACTTCTGATTACCTCTTTGCTGTCTTCCAACGTTTGCAATTGTCTTTTTTTTAATATGAGTTTTAAGAATAAAACATGTTTCCTTATCTGAAATGAATGGGGTAAATGAAGAGAGTATAGCTCTGTTACTTTTATAAATATTATTTTGTACATTTACATGTAATATGATAGCCTTTGTTGTAGTCTTGGACTCGTGGTAGTAGGATTATCCTATGTCTTATATAGTAAAATTATGTACTTTCATCTCAAATTCAATGTAATCACATCGGCGGCGTAATGATTAGCGGGATTCAACAGCATGGCATTAGACCAAGAAGACAGAATTTCGGAGCGGTATTGACGTCGCTACACAGACGCGAAAGAGTTCGTTGGTGCAACATATTAAGGGGCTGGACATTCCGAAAGTGGCGAGTAATTTGGTTCAGCGACGAGTCTCGTTTTCTGCTGCAGTAGCGTGATGGCAGAATACGTCTATATAGGCGCCAGATTGAACTTTTATCTTACTCCTGTGTTCAGGAAGTGGCTAGCTTTGGTGGAGGTAGTGTCATCATGTGGGCGGCTATCTCAAATGACCACAAAACAGACATAGTGCATGTTCCGGGTAATTTAACAGCTGTAATGTACAGAGACGAAATTCTCCAACATCACCTCATGCACGTAATTGACCAACAGAGAGAGTTATTCCAACGGGACATTGCTAGGCCACACACAGCACATGTACCAATGTACTACCTTGAACAGAATAACATCAATATGCTTCCATAGCCTTCCAAATCGCCGGACTTGAATCCCATTGAACACCTATGAGATCAGCTGGATAAACGTGTGCGTCAACGACAACCACCATCAGATCCTCAGAGCCTCGATCAACTCCGCCAAATGTTGCAACCGAAATAGCGAGCAATACCAATAAATAAAATGAAACATTTGATTGAGTCTATGCCGAGGAGGTGGAGAGCAGTGTTGGCCGCGCGTGGTGGTCATACGCGGAACTAACTTTAACGTGTCCGGAAGTGTGCTGAACTGTGATAAACTGACTGTTTGTGCTTATCCTCTGAAGTATGGACTGTTAATTTTTCAATAATAAAGAGTCGATATCTAAAAGTGTAATATATTTCTTTTTTATTTACAATACATGTATTAAAATACCTAAAATCTCAGGATGCGTTTCTTTTTTTTTATTTTCGCAGAGTGTATATTACGAGTCACAATAGTAAATATTGTAAGATAAAGCATATTCCGAGTCACGATAGATAAATGTATTTTACGAGTCACAAATATTAGATATTGTAAGGCAAATGTATTTTACGAATGACAATAGTGAATACTACAATGTGTCCACGACCACAACAAAAGCTGGTACAATTACATGTAAATGTATAAAATAATATTAATAAAAGAAACCGAGCTCTACTCTCTCGATTTATTCCATTCACTTTAGAGAAGGAAGCATGTTGTATTCTTAAAACTCATAATCGGGTTACAACATTATCATTTAATACTAATGAAATGTTTCGATATGTTGCATGCTTTTATTATCATTATTATTTAGATAGCTGTGAATTACAGAATTCCAGAGTTTAAGAAAATTTCGCAGTTAAATAATCGTTTTTATTTTCGCTTTTGTTATTTTTCGTTTTTATAACCGATACACATTATAGTATATCCCTACGATACACACGTAATATAATGCATTTAAACTCATTTTTTATTAAATTCGAATTGTTTTCCTTCATCTATATAATAAATAGTTTAGCTAATTGACGTACTTCGCTCTCAAAAATATGTCACTCACGGCAAAGTAACGATTGTGTATTCGAGAAATGATGTGATGATTACAATAAATCAGCAGCGGCGTTGTTGTGTGGCTTTGCACTTTACATGATTTGTAGTCTTTTTGGCTTTGACATAATTATAGGATAAGAAGAGTTTGAAGACACCAAAGGGGTAATCAGAATCTGGTGCAATATACATATTGAGATGGTGTTTCGCAAAGAGAAATATGGTAATCAATTTATATCAAGTAAGAAAATTTAATAAAAACACCAAATGTATAATGCCCAATGCTAAAGTGTTCTTTATAGTAACGCTGTTCGCCCTGTCTGTGAGGGTTGTCATTTTAGTCACAGGTGGAAACACTGTGCATGACCTCATCATTTTACTCAGAGGTGCGTATTTGGTCCACAAAAATAGCTTAACCCCTCCAATTCTTATTGGGGTGTCTGTACCAATCCACGAAACTGAGTGGCCATGCATGTGTGTGCTAGACAGATACAGCGTAGCAAAAAGAAGACCGGTTAAACTCGATTTAGCTGAATTAAGCATTTGTGCGTGGTAAGTTTTTAATAAACGAGACTAGTAAAATATCTTGTATTTCTTAACATATTTTCCTTCCAAGCTCATTCTTAGCCATTCTGTGAGAAAACCATGCACAATGGTCTAAATCCAAAATATTCCAATTGGTCTGATATTTTGTATCTTATAAGTTACTATTATTTATGCAAAATATTTTGAAAAAATATCAAGACGTTTTTTGTGTATGCAGATTAATCTATAATGGTCGTTTTGTCACATGTTACGCATTTGTTTTTACTACAGGTAATGCATATAACTGGTTGTTGTTTACTATTGTCTTTGTTTCAGTTTAAGTAGACAGGTCTCTATTTCAGATTAAACTTACGTGCTTTTATTGTGTTTGATAATACAATATTGTAGATGGCATATTTAGATGTTGTTAATTTTGGTTTGTTTCAAGTCTAACAAAGGAAAATAACTCATTTTTTATGTCAACTTACGAAGTTGAAACTTGTGCTTTCCTTTGCCACTTTCCTTGCATTTTCTTTCAAACGTCTTCCCCGGGAAGGCATTGTGAATGATATGTATTTCAAAGTTCAAATTTGTATAATTACCGTGAAATCTAATCAGAAAATCGATCGATATACGCTATATTAGTTAAGGTTCTAAATTTAGCTTCGACATATTCAAATTAGATAGGGGCGCTACAATGTACACATGAAACAATTGTTCGAAACGTGATCCAAAATGGCGACATATGCGCGCCAAAAGAAATGAAAACACATAAAATGGGCACTTGTGTTTACGAAGAAGACATCCACGTTAGTCACAAAGGGCAGGGCGCTGTTACAAATAGAGAAAAGGGGCAGGGCGTCATTCGGACAAGGGCGAGCGCTGCGCCCTGCTAAAACGGGCTAGCGCGAACACTGAGTCTATATATGTATGCCGACTGACATAATTTAGCTCACCGTCACATACAAACTGCTTACTAAATTGCCATCAAATATCATTATAGACAAGTTTGACATCACAAATAATGCATTCCTAAGAAAATTAGGATTTGTTTTAGATCAGATCAGGAGAAGATCTGATTAAATTTAATTATTGCTGGATCTATCACACCAATTAATTCAAAATATCTGGAAACGTTTTGTGCATGCCCATTCCTCTTTAAGAGTTTAAATTATAGGTAGGTAGTTAATTCCTGTTTAGAAAATGTGGGAGTTTATCAGTGGCATACAACCTCCACAAAAGAGGAAGACATACGAAGATAAAAATTCATACTGCTACAAGTATTTAAACAGCCTGTATTACCTGATTAAATGGGTTTTTAAAATGAATAATTATTAATTTATGTCCGAATGTTTTGATTTTTCTTTTTCATCGGCTGAAAAATAGAACTGGGCCCTAAAAATTTAGCTGGGCCCCTAGAAATTAGAAGTCAATAGCCCAGTTGGCTACTGGTAAAAAATAGTTAATTTCTGTCCCTCCTGTGTACTACCAGAAGGCTGTTTTGGGCCCTTTTAAGGTGTTATAGAAAAATAAGAGCTTATTATTGACACATATTCTAATTAACCATAAAAAAAGAAAGAACAGTTAAAAAAATCTTTTTTAAAAGATTTAACATTTTTCAATAGACTTATTCGCAATTCCATATCTCATGGTTTTGAAAAAGTGTTGAATCAGCAAAATTTGACGATGTTTAAAAGACTTAATCTCTTAAGATCATGTTTTGATTTCAATAATATGCCATATTACATCAATATTATATATTTATCTACCAAATACAAGAAATTGGCGCTCGACAAATGATCACTTCATATTGAAAAATAACAATTAAAACATGTGCATGATGGCAATTTTGGTATATTTTCGATTTTTATAAAGGTTCCAATAAAACTTTACAAATGTTTACAAAAGTCTAAATGCATAACAGATAATGACTTGTTTAATGTAAAATGAGTACTATGTATTTAGTATCTCAGTTTTTCCCAAATATAATAATAAAAAAACATTAAATGTGGGGTAAAAAGGGGCATTTTCTTCTAAATAATGTTGTGAAAATGCAGACAAAGTGTGTGATCCGCGCAATCTTGCACATAATATAAAACATAAAAGAGGGACATTTTCTCAGTTTTGAATGGACTATTCCTACACAACAATATTCAGATTAATCCAAATTTAATGTCATATTAAAAATCTCCAACAATTCCACAATTAGAACATGTGAATCAAATGTGGTTTGAAGTCCATTTTTGCTTGTTTTTATCAAAGACAAACATAAATATTCCAAATTGCATAACCATTTATTGTACAACTACATGCAACAAAAAAAATATACACGTATAATTTGATTACTTTGATGCAGACATTGCATTAGAAATGTTGACCATTAACATCAGTAATTAAACATCCTCGTATGTTAAACGAAGACAATTGCAAAATTAAATGAATACTCATGTTACAGATCTATATGAGCATGGAAAACTTGAAAAAGCATGGACATTTTATAAAAAAAATTGGAAGGATCTAAATGAAAAATACATACATGTAAACTGAAAACAAATACAATAAAGAAACAAGAGGTTGCACACAATGTCATGCTAAGGATACTCCCACTCGTTTAAAAAAAAAAAAAAAAAATTGAAACCCAACAGAAAAGAAAATATTAGAAAACCTTCAACTCATCAGGTCACAGCTGTGTATCAAATATGAAATTATTCTGGACAATAGTAGCTGAGACAAATGTGGCCCAAATTGTTTGTAGACAAATGGACAACAGACTGACATGGTGACTGCAATATGCCCCCTCTTACAAGTGGGGGTATTATTCCTAAGATTTAACCATATTTTTACCAGTTTCCATTTAAGGTATCTAAAACAATAGGACTTTCTTTGCAAACTAATTAGATCGTTTGAATGTAATAATACCAGAGTCAGTTAAGATAATATTAAAACAAAATGAACAGATACATGCATGAACAGCTGACATCCTCAATCAGATTTTTGTTTTATGCAATGTACATATTTGCAATAGAATTATGCCTAAGTATGCAAGTACATGTATGTGTTGGATTCCGAGCAATGAAAATGACAAATTTGGCTGTTCAAGAGACACCTTCACTGTACAATAATATGATAAAGGAACTATCTTGCATAGCAACACCTATTAAATAATGGGTTGTGCTAAACTACGAAACGAAATTGAAACGCAACGAACGAAACGAAACGAAACGAAATGATCATCCCTATAATGATGTGAACAGTATTTACAGTGTAGTACACACGGGGGAAAGAACCATGGACCGGGGAACAAATTCAGCCCCAAACATTAAAAGGCTCTGTAACGGAGAATACCGACCTGGACAACTACATACTATCCAGTCAAGTAGCACCAGATACCGCTGATTCCAATGTACATGCACTATTAAAGATGGAGGAAAGCGAAACATTATCAAAGGATTTCGCAATAAACCATCGAACTGTCAGAGGAACAACCGAAACCTGCAGACATCAAGTAAATGAGAGGTCTGCTTGACTTCATCAGCGTTCAATGAAAGTCAACTGAAAGCCCCACGTTTTCCATCTTCACAATAAAAAAGAAAAGAAATCCGTTCGTTGTAAAAGTGAATCAGTTTACCACAGAATTTAAAAACCTTTTCGATTGGCATTATCAGATGCATATTCGTCTGACACACAATCGATCTAGACGTTTTCATATCTGTGTGGAAACAACGTGTTCATATCAGTGTGGAAACAAATTTATTATTCGTGCACATTTCAGTACGTACACATATACTTATATTTGATATACGCATAGAGTACATAATAACACATCATTTATTATAGTAAATCCGATTACTAGTACTATGGATTCAATTATTTTGTTGGGTATCGATTTTCGTAAGCTGAAATAAAGTGGCAAGTTGTGGATACTCAATTTCGTGGTTTGTTGAATTCTACCAGATCATCTTTTATAGAATAATAGAATAAACAGGTCGTTGGAAAATTGGTACATATCGAAATTAAATGAAACCACAATTAATAAGAGTCACGATGATATCTTAATAGCGATATCTTCTCAAAACTCGAAAGAAAAACACTTCGTTTGTTGTTATTTTACATTCGCATTTTTTTTTAATAATATTTAGTCGGTTTCGAATTACGAAGAATGCATGTTGAATTTTAGAGGATCACTTTGTGGTGCAAGGACAGTGCAGTTTTTTTTTCAATTTAGAACTGATTAGTTTCCTAATTAACTCGTAGTTTTTTCTGTCGTCTTACCGAACTATGACATGAGCAACCTCTTACCGGACTATGGCACGGGCAACGTGGTGGGTGTTTCACGAAAAGCAGAGAACACTTACCCAACCGGTCCATCTGGTCTAAGTTCCACATATTTGGCAGAGTTCGAGTTGCTGATTAATCTTTAGTTTTTGTTGTGTACATTTCAAATTTTTGAGAGTTGAATTTCCTCTTTGTCATTGCTATTTTGACCTTGTCCTTGTCTCTGAATTTTGAGATTGATTATCATTAGAATCGCGTTTTTCATGACCTCTTTTGATTCGATATACATATATTTAACTACTTAAGTTTATCTAAGGACCGCAAAATGTCACTTTGACCTTGACATTTTACCATTGACATTGAAAATAAACATTCATACAATCTCAACGATTAATATTTACAAGATTGATTGAAATCCATTGAAAAACACAAGCTTTGTTGTGTCAACAAAGCTGTAAAAGAAATTAAAAATATAACGGGGACCTAGGCATTTTGACCTATGACATTAAAAATACGATACGCTTCTTACTCTCTAAATGGTTAATGTCATAGCCAAGTTTGATCGAAACCAATTAAAAAAGCTGTGTTGTGTCCGCTAGGCTATATATGAAAAGACAAAATGTCACCATGTTCCTGACCTCTGGATTTAAAAATTAAAAGCCTACTGGCATTCTCAGTTGTTGATGTATTCTCCAAGTTTAGTTGAAATCTATCGAATGAAATAAGGAATAGCGAATAAGGAATAAGTAATGAATAAGGAATAACTTACGAGCCAGGAATAAGCAACCAACTTGCGAACGGTTGAACAAATAATCTTTGTTGTCTGCGAGTTCAGGAGTTTATGATGATTGTCGGTGGAATCGAGGTAGTGTTTTGTAGTTTATTGCGATTGTCGATTGAATTCCGGTCGTAATACGTAGCTTAGAGTGATTGTCAGTGGAATTGTGTGCGTGTTCAGTAGTTGATAGTGATTGTCGGTGGAATTGTGTGCGTGTTCATTCGTTATTATTCATTGTCGTTGAAATTGTGCGCGTGTTCATTAGTTTGTAATAATTGTCGGTGGAATTGTGAGCGTATTCAGCAGTTTATAGTGATCGCTAGTGGAATTGGGGTAATGATTAGTAGTTTATAATGATTGTCGGTGGAATCGCAGTATTCGTCAGTAGTTTATGGTGATTGTCGGTTGAATTGTGGTAGTTTTCAGTAGTTTGTAGGGATTGTCAGTGGTGTTGTGTGCGAGTTCATTAGTTTATAATGATTGTTTGTGGATTTGCGGTATCGTTCAGTGAATTATAATAAATGACGGTGGATTGTGTTCGTGCTTTGAAGTTTATTTTGATTGTCGGGGTAATTGTGTGGGTGTTTTGTAGTTCATTGTGATTGTCGAAGGAATCGCGGTAGTGTTCAGCAGTCTATAATAATTGTCGGTGGATTTATGTGCATGTCTAGAGGTTTAAGTTGATTGGCGTTGGAATTATGTGCATATGTAGTAGTTCATAATGATTTTCGGTGCAATTGTGGTAGTGTACATTCAGCTATAGTGATTGTCCGTGGAATTGAGGGAATGTTCAGTAGTTTATATTAATTGTCTGTGGAATTGTGTGAGCGTTGAGTAGCTTATAGTGCTTGCCTGCAGAATTGTGTGCGCGTTTAGTACCTTATAGTGATTGTCGCTTATACTGTGTGCGTGTTTAGTAGCTTAATGTGATTGCCTTTGGAATCACGGTAGTGCTTAGCTGGCTATTGTGATCGTCGGTCGAATGGCGGTCGTGTTCAGTAGTTTGTAATGATCGTCGGTGAAATTGTGTACGTGTTCAGCAGTTTATAATGATTGAAGAAAAAATCGTGGTAGTGTTCAATAGTTTATAGTGCTTGTCGGTGGAGTTATGGTAGTTTATAGTAGTTTATAGTGATTGTCGGTGGAATGGCGGTAGTGTATAGTAGCTTAAAGTGATTGTCGGTGGAATGGAGGTAGTGCTTAATAGTTTATAGTGATTGTCATTGGAACTGTGTGCTTGTTCAGTAGTGTATGATTGTTGGTGAGATTTCGGTTGTGTTCAGAAGGTTATAATGAAAATATGTGCGGTAGTGTTTATTAGCTTAAAGTGATTGTCATTGGAACTGTGTGCCTGTTGAGTTTATAGTGATTGTTGGTGGGATATCGGTAGTGTCCAGTAGTTGATAGTGATTGTCGGTGGGATTGCGGTATTATTCAGTACTTTATAGTGATTGTCAGTGGAACTCTTTACGTGTTCAGTAGTTTATGATTGTTGGTATGATTGCGGTTGTGTTCAGAAGTTTATAATGTAAATCTGTGGATTCGTGTCCATGCTTTGCAGTTTATATTGATTGTCGTTGAAATTGTGTGCATGTTTGGTAGTTCAGTGTGATTGTCGGTGGAAAATATATATTGGTCAGTAGTCTATAATGATTGTCGTTGGATTTCTGCGCACGCATAAACCTTGATTTAAAACAAAGTTCCTTAGCATATAACCTGACAAGATCCCTAGATATGGTGTATACACATTGATTTAAAACAGGGTTCTTTAGTATACAGCCATGACAAGATATCTAGATATGGTATTAAACCTTGATTTAAATAAGGGTTCTTTAGTATACGGCCATGACAGGATGTCTAGATATGGTGTATACACCTTGATTATAAACAGGGTTCTTTAGCATGCAACCATCACAAGATCCCTAGATATGGTGCATAAACCTTGATTTAAAGCAGGGTTCTTTATTATAAAACCATGACAAGATGCCTAGATATTGTGCATCACCCTTGATTTAAAACAAAGTTCCTTAGCATACAACCATGACAAGATCCCTAGATATGGTGTATAAACATTGATTTAAAACAGGGTTCTTTAGTGTACAGCCATGACAAGATGCCTAGATATGGTTCATAAGCATTGATTTAAAACAGGATTCGCTAGCATATAGCCATGGCAAACTCTCTAGATATGGTATATAAACCTTGATTTAAAGAAGGGTTCTTTAGTATACGGCCATGACAAGATGTCTAGATATGGTGTATACACCTTGATTTAAGACAGGTTTCTTTAGCATACAACCATCACAAGATCCCTAGATATGGTGCATAAACCTTGATTTAAAGCAGGGTTCTTTAGTATAAAATCATGACACGATCCCTAGATATAGTGTATACACCTTGATGAAAACAGAGCTCTTTAGCATACAGCCATGACAAGATGCCTGGATATGACGTACAAACCTTGATATAAAACATGGTTCTTTAGCATAGAGCTATGACAGGATCTCTAGATATGGTGTATACACATTGATTTAAAATAGGATTCTTTAGTATACAACCATGACAATATCCCTAGATATGCTGTATAAACCTGAATTTAAATCATGGTTCTTTAGAATACAGCCATGACCTGATCCCTAGATATAGTGTATAAACCTTGATTAAGACATTGTTCTTAAGTGAAAAGCCATTACAAGATCCCTAGATATGGTGCATAAACCCTGATTTAAAGCAGGGTTCTTTAGAATAAAACCATATCAAGAGCCCTATATATTTTGTATATGCAGGGTTCTTTAGTATAAAACCATGACCAGATCCCTAGATATGGTGTATAAACCTTGATTTAAAAAAGGGTTCTATAGCATACAACTATGACAAGACCACTAGATAAGGTGCATACACCTTTATTTAAAACAGGGTTCTATAGCATAGAGCGATGACAACAAAACTCATATGTCAACAAACAGGCAAAATCAGTCAACAACCGGAAAACTGGGAAAACCGCAATGGCCCTGACTTCGTACAGGGTTCTGTAGCATAGAGCGATGACAACATCATAAGCATGCAGTCATAGAAAACAATGATTCATGTTCCATAATATAATAATTACATTACTTCCGTTTTTTCATTGAAATGTTACAATATGATTGACTATGAAGTGGTCATATGATAAAAATAGAGATGTTTTATATCCAAATACAACACAAACCCGAACTTGCACGTGCTTCCATGACGACGTCAGATGTAAATAATCAATGGCGTAGTAATTGCAAATAACAAATAATCTAGCACAAATCAAATTCACAACAACAAATTCAACTATATTAAATGTTGGTGTGATTTAAATGTAGTTATAATAATTGAATGCATTTTTTGGCGTGTAAAAGCGTGGACCGAAGCACTTCATACAAAATGTGCTTCTGTCCACGCTTGTACACGCCAATAAAACTACAAAAAACAATGTATTTAATTCTTAAGTAATGCAGTTACTAACATATATAACATGTATTTAGTGAGTGGTGATTTGTCTAACAAATAACCATTTTGTTACACTCGGACACCAAACACATTATCCCGATTCTAAGTCCCACAGTCTGTTCTTCTTTTTTTTACAATTAAGCGCGCTTAGAGGAAAAGCAGTACATACGAAAATTAAATTCATTTGTTTGACTCGACCCAGGTTCGAACCAGAGGCGATAACACTTCAAAAACCATTACACCGTTGAGGCGGCTTCACTTTCAATGAAATGGAATACACTTTGTTACGTGTCGCCAGTTGAACTCATGTTTTGACAGTCAAACCGCCGATTTACATCAACAACACTTCAACTACATAATTGAATTGTGTCATCAATGGCTATATTGACTATGATAGATATTTCACATATAACAGACATGCATTTTTCAACTTAATGATGCAAGAATGAATTTCACATTGTTTCTTTATAAAGTATTCACAACAAATATTTCTGGACATTTTGCCTTGCAAAGTACCACGGGCAACAACCGTAAAGAGACGAGCTGCAATAAGTTGTCCTGTATTTTTATCTTATTATGGGGAGTTAAACGCTTTCTAAAGAAACATAAGTTATTGTATGACATAAACCACTATGGAATAATGAATATTTATTTTTTATTTTTAACAGAAACTACAAACTTGCTTGAACCCAAACAGTGCGTGAATAAACAGGTGATCCGGGGGATACCATTTCATGTGTTAATTTAACATTGATATACCATATAAAGGTTACCAAAAGCACTGACAGGAGAACATTACAAGCTACACAGGTTATGGACATACAATATACGTTGAAAAAGCATGACATGAAATTAACACAATTTGCATTGAATCAAAAGTGGAATATGTTTACGTCTAACATGCAATTCCCGTACTATGCATATGCTTTCAACACTCGCATACTACATAAACACGTTGGTGAACACACCTGAACTATGTAACCACCTGTTCAACACTAATTTAAGCACGCCTGCATTGCATAAACACTAGTTTGGACACAATTGTAATCCAAAAACACCTGGTTGAACACACATGTACTCCATAATACTTTACCGAACATATCTGAACTTCTTACCTATTTTTGTGAAGACGCATGTACTCAATGCACACTCATTTAAATACGAATGTACATCACAAACACCAGTTTAAACACGATTGTACTCCAAAAACACACACTTATTATATTAACACCATGTGAACACAATTGTACTCCATTGGTTAGTATTAACAGTGTACTCGCTTTAGAACGGTTACCAACATTAGTTAGCACGTTGTTTTCTAATTCCCTGACTAATTATATACGCAAATACCTATATTTCGTAGTATTCCTTTGCTGGAAGAGAGTGCAGTTGATGTTTACATGCTGGTTTACAAGATATATATACAAATTCAAAGAGGTCTTTTCTAGACAGTCTCTTCTGGTTGTTTTGACTTCCAAAAGGAAATGGGAAACGATGGATTACGTCCGACATATTTACAACAGGTCACAAGCGGCCACTATAACAATTTGTTGTACGGCGAAAACTGCAAAATTTCTTTTCTTTGCCTGCAATGAACATCGCATTCTCACAATAAGAGGCACTCGCTGTACTTAGCATAATATTAAGTGCGATTTGGGGTTCGTTTTTAATTCGCTTAACATAGAAAGCTGAAGCCCCAGTTAGAAAGGCTGAACACCGCAGCGGTAAGACATGGGGTTCTATTTCTTAGGAATTATGTGCAATGCAGGAAAACAAAGAGTTATAAAGGAAAACAGTACCTTACATTTTATACATAGATATACGCAAATACCAATAGCTTATGTTTCGTTTTTAATAGATTCCAATAAGTACCATGCTATTTTGTGTAATATATATATATATTCTTATTTTTACAGACGTTTAAAGTTTATTCTAATGGATGACGAGGCCATACCCTCCATTAAACAGTATTGCTGTAGAAAGTATATACAAGTGTTTACAACCTTAGTAGTGACAAATATTGTCTTATTTATAGTATGGAATATAATTATCTCGTACAGTGTTAGTAATGATAAATTCTTTAAGAAAAATTCAAATTCGTTGTATTGTAATACAATAGATACAAACGAGAAATATGTTGTAACACCTCCACCTGTAATAAGTTGTATTATTCCACATAACTGCAAGTACCTTATTCGTGAAGACAATATTTGCAACTTTACAAACAGTTCTGTGTATTTGATTGTGATTGTTTGTGTAGCTCCTTCCAACTTAAAGGGTCGGATGACAATCAGAGAAACGTGGGGATCTGTTGTTAAAACGAACAAAGAAGTACAACTCATATTCATGTTAGGTCAAACATTAAATGCCCAAGTTCAGAATCAAATAAATAGCGAAAGTAGCCATTTTCATGACATTGTTCAGGAGGATTTCTTAGACTCGTATATGAATTTGTCACTTAAATCCGCCGCCATGTTGAAATGGTCATATACATACTGCCCGTCTGCAAAATATATATTGAAGGCTGATGATGATATGTTCGTTAACATAGAATATTTATTAAAAGTTTTAAAACTTAGAACTCTAAAAAATACTGTAATAGGAAGGCAAATTACTGGTGCTCATCCTGTTGAGGATAAACATTCAAAATGGTATACGCCTAGAGGAATGTTCAACGGAACAGTTTATCCGCCATATTGCAGTGGTACTTCATACGTCATTTCTGGTGATGCAATTGGAAGGTTATACAATACTACTTTAGTAACGCCATGTTTTTGGTTAGAGGATGTATACATCACTGGTATATGTAGAACAAAAGCAAATGTGAAAATATTTCATGATTCTGGATTTTCATATGAAAAACCAACAGCAACGGGTTGCGTTTTCAGAAAACGTATTACAGGACATATGTATAATGAGAGGGAAATACGAAAAATATGGAAAGAATTTACGAATCCTTCACTTAAGTGCTGATGCACCAATAAGTGCCAGATGGAATGGTAATGGACTTGTGAATTATCTGATGAGAAAAACATGTGTCATAAGGTGTCAAGCGCAATAGATACCACACAATTAAAAGAAATAATCTGTAATAATAAACACATTTAATTTTGCTTTATATTTACATATACTTGCATGCCCTTAATGTTTGTACAACATTTTGTGTGAATTGACAAATCAGTGACTGATGTCACTAGAGAAGCAGGAACTACCTATCCTGTCGAACCATCTGAGTTCACTCCCAGTTTTAGTTGGGTTAATGTTTCTCTTTAGTTTTGTGAGTAGTGTTTTGTGAACCGTTGTTTGTCTTTTCCTACCTTCTATTTTGGTCATTGTATTGTCTGTCTTTATTGGAATTACGGCTTCTGATTTTGAAGTATTTTTTTATTGTATATGTTTACTGTAAATAACAACGTTTAAATAAAAAAAATATACTGATATAAATGCTTGAACAATGGTCGTCACCAATTCCACCAATATCTCAAAAACGAACAACCTCCTCTCACCTCAAATCATTCAACACAAGAAGATCGCGACATACGTCGATTAAAATGCAGTTTATGTAATCATTGTACCACAGTATATATATAATTGTACATTTACACAATGTTAATTATTGGTAAATTCGTATTTAGAGTTGAACTATTGATTTTAAAAATTGCTCTAATAATTAACTTGTACCCCATTCCATTGGTGGTATTTGAGCAATAACATATGTTTCATTAACAAAATCAAGTTTAATTTTTCAGTGCCCAATAATGAGTTTTCAGAAGCTGCAAATCAAAGAAGGAGAGACAATGCAAATGTCAAAGTAAAAAGACAAAAGGACCAACAATAATCTACAAAATATTACACAAAAAGCAAAAGATAGAGCAACTAGAATCCCACACAAATCGTTGGCGGATATATGTGCTCCGAAGAGAGTGCAGTTCCTGCTATTCTAGTGGCAAGTCATGATGGACACTTTAATACGTCACAATAACCATTAAGGAACCCATAGTTCGGTATATTCATTGTACAATTGGTATTTTCTGCTTTTTCGCCAAGCATGAAACTTTAAGATGTAAGAACGAAGACTGGCTGGCTCTGAGTCAGGATATTCTGTCTACCTGTTTATAAGTGAACTGTATGTTACTTGACTATGCAAATCCATCCTCGTGTTAGTCTAGTACACAATTGCTATCATTGTCTCCTCATTAAAAAATAATTTGTTTCCTGCCGTGATATTGCTGTCCAACTGTTCACTTTGTCTTAAGCAAGCTGCCATACACTTAGCCATTCAAAACGTAAAATATAAAAATATATAAAGGATCATCATAATTATGTCTTCTAAGTTATAAAAATAAAAGATTTACTACATACTAATATAAACACATGTGATGAAATTAATATACTAGGTATTACATAGGTAAATATTATATACACAATTGAGCGTGAGTGGCGTAGGAATAAACTATTAAAAGTGCACGTACTGTGGGTTTTGGGTTTCCCTCCAAGGCACAGGGCCGTCACGATATAACTGAAATATTGTTGAAAGTGGCGCTAAGCACCATAGACCAACCCAAGGTATAGGGGTACCGGAATAATGGAAAGTTTGATACATAGATACCACACAAATATATTTAAAACAACTATTAATATTCTTTAATCATGTTAATGATGTAACAGAGGCTTACACACAATCGAGCCAAAAGCAGTTTTCCTTTTCTGATATTATCAAACGTGTCTACGACTGCATCGAATGGGGGATGAATGTCTCTGTGAATAGTCTTTTCTGTCACATTGTGGCGCGTTAATGTCTTAGCACGTTTCAAGACGTTGAAAGATCTTTCGACTGTTCCTGTAGAGAGTGGCATTGTAAGATGAATTTTCACAATACAATAGAGATGTTGATATAATTGTTGCTTACAAGTTTCGATGTCTCACAAAGAAGGATTGATATTACCTGGTCTGTGGGCTATAATTCCTACCTTGCTTTCCATCTTTTTATTTCAAGGGTAATCTCTTGTTGAGTTTGCAGAACTTCCCTATAAGCATCATAAATATGCAATGCATCCTCCTATTTTAGTTTTCTTAAATTGGTTGGTATTAATACTTGTGCCAGATATCGATCTGCGTTTTCCACCAAACGTCTTTTTAGCTCTTTTAACCAGTGATCTAAGAACTGATAATACAGTAAAATTCGCAAGTAATCCATGGTGTCTTCTACCTGTGGATGGGCACAATTTCATAGTATACTGGTTGTTCGCTGCTGAGACTAGACAACGCCAAATTACACCGCTAAATCTACAGCTTCATCATATCAAGAATTGTATACACTAATGACATTTTTCTGTCTCAAAATGTGGAATCAATGTGTTTGACATTCATCCAAAGTTTCTATCAAATCGCAGGAGATGCTCTGTAATCTTCATGTAATGGGAACAACAGTGTGCTAAATATGATTGTAAGCCACTAATGGCAAAATAAATTGCGCTGTTGGAATCCCTTTCCCTAATACTGGATTGAACACTTCTATGAATATCCGACATGTTTGCTGCTTCATCGTACCCTTGTGCTCTCATATTATCATTAACTATGGTGAAATTCACAAGATTGGATAAAACAGCTCAGCAATATTTTAAAAGGTAGTTTCGCTTGCACTCACAAAACCCAGAATTTCTTCACGAGGAAAGCCTTTACCACCAATACTTACTACAAACCTTACACACACGGAGACTTGTTGAAACATATATAGTGTATGGTTGTCACTTACTGAGATGTTTGTATAATCTACTTTATTTCCTGTGACTGTATAATGATTTCTTCATAATCCTATCCAATATATTAACAATTGTTGAGTTATATTGCTGTCAAATTTTAATGTTAAGTATATGTACCATCTACACGCGCTTAGACACATGTCTTATGTCTACCTCTAGATTGTCCATACGAGACAAAGCAATACTTCAATTATTGAAGCTCCATTTTTATGGAGCGGATATGGTCGAGTGGTCTCGGGCGCTGGACATAAGGTTAAGCGATTTAATCTGCAGTGCATCAATGGTGTGAGTTCAAATCCCGTCGAGGGAAGAACACAAATGTGACAGCTCAAAAATCTTATTCTAACACTGTTTGGATTAATTTTCAAACGTATGTAATATTTAGTAGTAACCTAGTATCACAAGTAACTTTGAGGTCCGGTGGGACAGATATAGTGTATGGTTGTCACTTGCTTAGATGTTTGCATAATCTACTTTATTTCCTGTGACTGTATAATGATTTCTTCATTATCTTATACAACATATTAAAAATAGCTGAGATAGATTGCTATCAAATTTTAATATTAAGTATATATGTACCTTCTACATACGCTTAGACACATGTCATATGTCTACCTCTAGATTTTCCTTACGAGACAAGGCAACACTTCGATTATTAAAGCTCCATTTTTATGGAGCGGATGCGGTCGAGTGGTCTAGGGCGCTGGACATAATGCAAATGGATTTATTTTGCAGTGCATCAATTGTGTGCCTTCAAATCCCGTCGAGGTAGGAACACAAATGTGACAGCTGAAAAATATAATTCTAACACTACTTGGTTTAATTTTAAGACGTATGCAATATTTAGTAGTAACCTAGTATCACTAGTAACTTTGAGATCGAGTGGAACAAATATTTTGAATGGTTGTCACTTGCTTAGATGTTTGTATAATATACTTTGTTTCCTGTGATTCTATGATGATTTCTTCATTATCCTATACAATATACTAAACATTGCTGATTTAGATTGCTGTCGAATTGATTATTAAGTATATATGTACCATCTTCATGTGCTTAGACACAAAGCTCCATTTTTATGGAGCGGATATGGTCAATTGGTCTAGGCCGCTGGACATAAGGCAAAGCGATATATTCTGCAGTGTATCAATGGTGTGAGTTCAAATCCCGTCGAGAGAAGAACACAAATGTGACAGCCCAGAAATCTAATTCTAACACTATTTGGTTTAATTTTCAGATGTATGTAATATTTAGTAGCAACATAGTATCACAAGTAACTTTGAAATCCAGTGGGAAAGATATAATGTATGGTTGTCACTTGCTTAGATGTTTGTATAATCTACTTTATTTCCTGTGACTGTATAATGATTTCTTCATTATCCTATACAATATACTAAACATTGCTGAGATATATTGCTCTCGAATTGATTATTAAGTATATATATACCATCTACACGTGCTTAGACACAAAGCTCCATTTTTATGGAGCGGATATGGTCAATTGGTCTAGGGCGCTGGACATAAGGCTAAGCGATTTATTCTGCAGTGTATCACTGGTGTGAGTTCAAATCCCGTCGCGAGAAGAACACAAATGTGACAGCTGAAAAATCTAATTCTAACACTGTTTGGTTTAATTTTCAGACGTATGTAATATTTAGTAGTAACCTAGTATCACAAGTAACGTTGAGATCCAGTGGGAAAGATATAGTGTATGGTTGTCACTTGCTTTGATGTTTGTATAATCTACTTTATTTCCTGTGACTGTATAATGATTTCTTCATTATCCTATACAATATACTAAACATTGCTGAGTTAGATTTTTGTCAAATTATAAGAGTAAGTATATATGTACCATCTACACGCACATAGACCCATGTCTTATGTCTACCTCTCGATTTCCTTACGAGACAAGGCAACACTTCGATTATTGAAGCTCCATTGTTATGGAGCGGATATGGTCAATTGGTCTAGGTCGCTGGACATAAGGCTAAGCGATTTATTCTGCAGTGTATCAATGGTGTGAGTTCAAATCCCGTAGAGGGAAGAACACAAATGTAACAGCTCAACAATCTAATTCTAACACTGTTTGGTTTAATTTTCAGACGTATGTAATATTTAGTAGTAATCTAGTATCACAAGTAACTTTGAGATCCAGTGGTACATATATAGTGTATGGTTGTCACTTGCATAGATGTTTGTATAATCTACTTTATTTCCTCTGACTGTATAATGATTTCTTCATTATCCTATACAATATACTAAAAATTGCTGAGATAGATTGCAATCAAATTATAATATTAAGTATATATGTACCATCTACATGTGCTTAGACCCATGTCTTATGTCTACCTCTAGATTTTCCTTACGAGACAAGGCAACACTTCGATTATTGAAGCTCTTTTATGGAGCAGATGTGGTCGAGTGGTCTAGGGCGCTGGACATAAGTCTAAGCGATTTATTCTGCAGCGTATCAATGGTGTGATTTAAAATCTCGTCGAGGGGAGAACACAAATGTGATAGCTCAAAAATCTAATTCTAACACTGTTTGGTTTAATTTTCAGACGTATGTAATATTTAGTAGTAACTTAGTATCACAAGTAACTTTGAGGTGTGGTGGGACAGATATAGTGTATGGTTGTCACTTGCTTAGATGTTTGCATGATCCACATTTTTCCTGTGACTGTATAATGATTTCTTCATTATCTTATACAACATATTAAAAATAGCAGAGTTAGATTGCTATCAAATTATAATATTAAGTATATATGTACCTTCTACATACGCTAAGACACATGTCTTATGTATATCTCTAGATTTTCCTTTCGAGACATGGCAACACTACGATTATTGAAGCTAAATTTTTATGGAGTGGATGTGGTCGAGTAGTCAAGGGCGCTGGAAATAAGGCTAGGCGATTTATTCTGCAGTGTATCAATGGTGTGAGTTCAAAATCGTCGAGGGAAGAACACAAATTTGACAGCTCAAAAATCTAAGTCTAACACCGTTTGGTTTAATTTTCAGACGTATGTAATATTTAGGAATAACCTAGTATCACAAGTAACTTTGAGATCCAGTGGGAAAGATATAGTGTATGGTTGTCACTTGCTTAGATGTTTGCATAATCTACTTTATTTCCTGTGACTGTATAATGATTTCTTCATTATCTTATACAACATATTAAAAATAGCTGAGTTAGATTGCTTTCAAATTATAATATTAAGTATATATGTACCATCTACAGGTGCTTAAGCACATGTCTTATGTCTACCTCTAGATTTTCCTTACGAGACAAGGCAACACTTTGATTATTGAAGCTCCACTTTTATGGAGCGGATGCAGTCGAGTAGTCTAGGGCGCTGGACATAAGGCAAAGGGGTTTATTCTGCAGTGTATCAATGGTGTGAGTTCAAATCCCTTCGAGGTAAGAACAAAACTATGACAGCTCAAAAATCTAATTCTAGCACTGTTAGGTTTAATTTTCAGACGTATGCAATATTTAGTATTAACCTAGTATTACTAGTAACTTTGAGATCCAGTGGGACAGATATTTTGAATGGTTGTCATTTGCTCAGATGTTTGTATAATCTACTTTATTTCCTGTGACCGTATAATGATTTCTTAATTATCCTATACAATATACTAAACATTGCTGATTTAGATTGCAGTCGAATTGATTATAAAGTATATATATACCATCTACACGCGCTTAGACACATGTCTTATGTCTATCTCTAGATTTTCCGTACGAGACAAGGCAACACTTCGATTATTGAAGCTCCATTTTTATGGAGCGGATATGGTCGATTGGTCTAGGGCGATGGACATAAGGCTAAGCGATTTATTCTGCAGTGTATCAATGTTGTGAGCTTAAATCCCGTCTAGGGAAGAACACAAATGTGACAGTTCAACAATATAATTCTAACACTGTTTGGTTTAATTTTCAGACGTATGTAATATTTAGTAGTAACCTAGTATCACAAGTAACTTTGAGGTCCGGTGGGACAGATATACTGTTTGGATGTCACTTGCTTAGATGTTTGCATAATCTACTTTATTTCCTGTGACTGTATAATAATTTCTTCATTTTCTGATACAACATATTAAAAATAGCTGAGTTAGATTGCTATCATATTATAATATTAAGTATATATGTACCTTCTACATACACTTAGACACATGTCTTATGTCTATCACTAGATTTTCTTTACGAGACTAGGCAACACTTCGATTATTGAAGCTCTATTTTTATGGAGCGGATGTGGTCGATTGGTCTAGTGCACTGGACATAATGCTAAGCGATTTATTCTGCAGTGTATCAATGGTGTGAGTTCAAATCCCGTCGAGGAAAGACCACAAATGTGACAGCTCAAAAATCTAATTCTAACACTGTTTGGTTTGATTTTCAGACGTATGTAATATTTAGTAGTAACCTAGTATCACAAGTAACTTTGAGATCCAGTGGGAAAGATATAGTGTATGGTTGTCACTTGCTTAGATGTTTGTATAATCTATTTTATTTCCTGTGACTATATAATGCTTTCTTTATTATCCTATACAATATATTAAAATTTGCTGAGTTAGATTGCTCTCAAATTATAATATTAAGTATATATGTACCATCTACAGGTGCTTAGACCCATGTCTTATGTCTACCTCTAGATTTTCAATACGAGACAAGGCAACACTTCGATTATTGAAGCTCCATTTTTATGGAGTGGATGTGGTCGAGTGGTCTAGGACGCTGGACATAAGATTAAGCGATTCATGCTGTAGTTTATCAATGGTGTGAGTTCAAATCCCGTCGAGGTAAGAACACAAGTGTTACAGCTCAAAAATCTAATTCTAACACTGTTTGGTTAAATTTTCAGACCTATGTAATATTTAGTAGTAACCTAGTATCACAAGTAACATTGAGGTCTGATGGGACAGATATAGTGTATGGTTTTCACTTGCTTAGATGTTTGCATAATCTACTTTATTTCCTGTGACTGTATAATGATTTCTTCATTATCTTATACAACATATTAAAAATTGCACAGTTAGATTGCTATCAAATTATAATATTAAGTATATATGTACCTTCTACATACGATTAGACACATGTCTTATGTATATCTCTAGATTTTCCTTTCGAGACTAGGCAACACTACGATTATTGAAGCTACATTTTTATGGAGTGGATGTGGTCGAGTGTTCTAGGGCGCTGGACATAAGGCTAGGCGATTTATTCTGCAGTGTATCAATGGTGTGAGTTCAAAATCGTCGAGGGAAGAACACAAATTTGACAGCTCAAAAATCTAAGTCTAACACCGTTTGCTTTAATTTTCAGACGTATGTAATATTTAGTAGTAACCTAGTATCACAAGTAACTTTGAGATCCAGTGGGAAAGATATAGTGTATGGTTGTCACTTGCTTAGATGTTTGTATAATCTATTTTATTTCCTGTGACTGTATAATGATTTCTTTATTATCCTATACAATATATTAAAATTTGCTGAGTTAGATTGCTGTCAAATTATAATATTAAGTAGATATGTACCATCTACACGCGCTTAAACACATGTCTTATGTCTACCTCTAGATTTTCCTTTCGAGACAAGGCAACACTTCGATTATTGAAGCTCCATTTTTATGGAGCGAATGTGGTCGAGTAGTCTAGGACGCTGGTCATAATGCAAAGGGATTTATTCTGCAGTGTATCAATGGTGTGAGTTCAAATCCCGTAGAGATAAGAACAAAAATATGACAGCTCAAAAATATAATTCTAACACTGTAAGGTTTAATTTTCAGACGTATGTAATATGTAGTATTAACCTAGTATCACTAGTAACTTTGAGATCCAGTGGGACAAATATTTTGAATGGTTGTCACTTTCTTAGATGTTTGTATAATCTACTTTGTTTCCTGTGAATCTATGATGATTTCTTCATTATCCTATACAATATACTAAACATTGCTGATTTAGATTGCTGTCGAATTGATTATTAAGTACATATATACCATCTACACGTGCTTAGACACAAAGCTCCATGTTTATGCAGCGGATATGGTCAATTGGTCTAGGGCGCTGGACATAAGGCTAAGCGATTGATTCTGCAGTGTATCAATGGTGTGAGGTCAAATCCCGTAGAGATAAGAACAAAAATATGACAGCTCAAAAATATAATTCTAACACTGTTAGGTTTGATTTTCAGACGTATGTAATATGTAGTATTAACCTAGTATCACTAGTACCTTTGAGATCCAGTGGGACAGATATTTTAAATGGTTGTCACTTGCTTAGATGTTTGTATAATCTACTTTGTTTCCTGTGAATCTATGATGATTTCTTCATTATCCTATACAATATACTAAACATTGCTGATTTAGATTGCTGTCGAATTTATTATTAAGTACATATATACCATCTACACGTGCTTAGACACAAAGCTCCATTGTTATGCAGCGGATATGGTCAATTGGTCTAGGGCGCTGGACATAAGGCTAAGCGATTGATTCTGCAGTGTATCAATGGTGTGAGTTAAAACCATGTCGAGGGAAGAACACAAGTGTGACAGCACAAAAATTCTAACACTGTCTGTTTTAATTTTCAGATGTATGCAATATTTAGTAGTAACCTAGTATCACAAGTAACATTGAGATCCAGTGGAACAGATATAGTGTATGGTTGTCACTTGCTTAGATGTTTGTATAATCTACTTTATTTCCTGTGACTCTATAATGATTTCTTCATTATCCTACACAATATACTAAACATTGCTGAGTTAGATTGCTGTCAAATTATTATATTTAGTATATATGTACCATTTACAGGTGTTTAGACCTATGTCTTATGTCTACCTCTAGATTTTCATTACGAGACAAGGCAACACTTCGATTATTGAAGCTCCATTTGTATGGAGCGGATGTGGTCGAGTGGTCTAGGGCGATGGACATAAGATAAAGGGATTCATGCTGCAATGTATCAATGGTGTGAGTTCAAATGCCGTCGAGATAAGAACACAAGTGTGACAGTTCAAAAATCTAATTCTAACACTGTTTGGTTAAATTTTCGGACGTATGTAATATTTAGTAGTAACCTAGCATCACAAGTAACTTTGATGTCCGGTGGGACAGATATAGTGTATGGTTGTCACTTGCTTAGATGTTTGAATGATCTACATTATTTCCTGTGATTGTATAATGATTTCTTCATTATCTTATACAACATATTAAAAATTGCACAGTTAGATTGCTATCAAATTATAATATTAAGTATATATGTACCTTCTACATACGATTAGACACATGTCTTATGTATATCTCTAGATTTTCCTTTCGAGACTAGGCAACACTACGATTATTGAAGCTACATTTTTATGGAGTGGATGTGGTCGAGTGTTCTAGGGCGCTGGACATAAGGCTAGGCGATTTATTCTGCAGTGTATCAATGGTGTGAGTTCAAAATCGTCGAGGGAAGAACACAAATTTGACAGCTCAAAAATCTAAGTCTAACACCGTTTGCTTTAATTTTCAGACGTATGTAATATTTAGTAGTAACCTAGTATCACAAGTAACTTTGAGATCCAGTGGGAAAGATATAGTGTATGGTTGTCACTTGCTTAGATGTTTGTATAATCTATTTTATTTCCTGTGACTGTATAATGATTTCTTTATTATCCTATACAATATATTAAAATTTGCTGAGTTAGATTGCTCTCAAATTATAATATTAAGTAGATATGTACCATCTACACGCGCTTAAACACATGTCTTATGTCTACCTCTAGATTTTCCTTTCGAGACAAGGCAACACTTCGATTATTGAAGCTCCATTTTTATGGAGCGAATGTGGTCGAGTAGTCTAGGACGCTGGTCATAAGGCAAAGGGATTTATTCTGCAGTGTATCAATGGTGTGAGTTCAAATCCCGTAGAGATAAGAACAAAAATATGACAGCTCAAAAATATAATTCTAACACTGTAAGGTTTAATTTTCAGACGTATGTAATATTTAGTATTAACCTAGTATCACTAGTAACTTTGAGATCCAGTGGGACAAATATTTTGAATGGTTGTCACTTTCTTAGATGTTTGTATAATCTACTTTGTTTCCTGTGAATCTATGATGATTTCTTCATTATCCTATACAATATACTAAACATTGCTGATTTAGATTGCTGTCGAATTGATTATTAAGTACATATATACCATCTACACGTGCTTAGACACAAAGCTCCATGTTTATGCAGCGGATATGGTCAATTGGTCTAGGGCGCTGGACATAAGGCTAAGCGATTGATTCTGCAGTGTATCAATGGTGTGAGTTCAAATCCCGTAGAGAGAAGAACACAAATGTAACAGCTCAAAAATCTAATTCTAACACTGTTTGGTTTGATTTTCAGACGTATGTAATATTTAGTAGTAACCTAGTATCACAAGTAACTTTGAGATCCAGTGGGAAAGATATAGTGTATGGTTGTCACTTGCTTAGATGTTTGTATAATCTATTTTATTTCCTGTGACTATATAATGCTTTCTTTATTATCCTATACAATATATTAAAAATTGCTGAGTTAGATTGCTGTCAAATTATAATATTAAGTAGATATGTACCATCTACACGCGCTTAAACACATGTCTTATGTCTACCTCTAGATTTTCCTTTCGAGACAAGGCAACACTTCGATTATTGAAGCTCCATTTTTATGGAGCGAATGTGGTCGAGTAGTCTAGGACGCTGGTCATAAGGCAAAGGGATTTATTCTGCAGTGTATCAATGGTGTGAGTTCAAATCCCGTAGAGATAAGAACAAAAATATGACAGCTCAAAAATATAATTCTAACACTGTTAGGTTTAATTTTCAGACGTATGTAATATGTAGTATTAACCTAGTATCACTAGTACCTTTGAGATCCAGTGGGACAGATATTTTAAATGGTTGTCACTTGCTTAGATGTTTGTATAATCTACTTTGTTTCCTGTGAATCTATGATGATTTCTTCATTATCCTATACAATATACTAAACATTGCTGATTTAGATTGCTGTCGAATTTATTATTAAGTACATATATACCATCTACACGTGCTTAGACACAAAGCTCCATTGTTATGCAGCGGATATGGTCAATTGGTCTAGGGCGCTGGACATAAGGCTAAGCGATTGATTCTGCAGTGTATCAATGGTGTGAGTTAAAACCATGTCGAGGGAAGAACACAAGTGTGACAGCACAAAAATTCTAACACTGTCTGTTTTAATTTTCAGATGTATGCAATATTTAGTAGTAACCTAGTATCACAAGTAACATTGAGATCCAGTGGAACAGATATAGTGTATGGTTGTCACTTGCTTAGATGTTTGTATAATCTACTTTATTTCCTGTGACTCTATAATGATTTCTTCATTATCCTACACAATATACTAAACATTGCTGAGTTAGATTGCTGTCAAATTATTATATTTAGTATATATGTACCATTTACAGGTGTTTAGACCTATGTCTTATGTCTACCTCTAGATTTTCATTACGAGACAAGGCAACACTTCGATTATTGAAGCTCCATTTGTATGGAGCGGATGTGGTCGAGTGGTCTAGGGCGATGGACATAAGATAAAGGGATTCATGCTGCAATGTATCAATGGTGTGAGTTCAAATGCCGTCGAGATAAGAACACAAGTGTGACAGTTCAAAAATCTAATTCTAACACTGTTTGGTTAAATTTTCGGACGTATGTAATATTTAGTAGTAACCTAGCATCACAAGTAACTTTGATGTCCGGTGGGACAGATATAGTGTATGGTTGTCACTTGCTTAGATGTTTGAATGATCTACATTATTTCCTGTGATTGTATAATGATTTCTTCATTATCTTATACAACATATTAAAAATAGCAGAGTTAGATTGCGATCAAATTATAATATTAAGTATATATGTACCTTCTACATACGGTTAGACACATGTCTTATGTATATCTCTAGATTTTCCTTTCGAGACTAGGCAACACTACGATTATTGAAGCTACTTTTTTATGGAGTGGATGTGGTCGAGTGGTCTAGGGCGCTGGACATAAGGCTAGGCGATTTATTCTGCAGTGTATCAATGGTGTGAGTTCAAAATCGTCGAGGGAAGAACACAAATTTGACAGCTCAAAAATCTAAGTCTAACACCGTTTGCTTTAATTTTCAGACGTATGTAATATTTAGTAGTAACCTAGTATCACAAGTAACTTTGAGATCCAGTGGGAAAGATATAGTGTATGGTTGTCACTTGCTTAGATGTTTGTATAATCTATTTTATTTCCTGTGACTGTATAATGATTTCTTTATTATCCTATACAATATATTAAAATTTGCTGAGTTAGATTGCTCTCAAATTATAATATTAAGTAGATATGTACCATCTACACGCGCTTAAACACATGTCTTATGTCTACCTCTAGATTTTCCTTTCGAGACAAGGCAACACTTCGATTATTGAAGCTCCATTTTTATGGAGCGAATGTGGTCGAGTAGTCTAGGACGCTGGTCATAAGGCAAAGGGATTTATTCTGCAGTGTATCAATGGTGTGAGTTCAAATCCCGTAGAGATAAGAACAAAAATATGACAGCTCAAAAATATAATTCTAACACTGTAAGGTTTAATTTTCAGACGTATGTAATATTTAGTATTAACCTAGTATCACTAGTAACTTTGAGATCCAGTGGGACAAATATTTTGAATGGTTGTCACTTTCTTAGATGTTTGTATAATCTACTTTGTTTCCTGTGAATCTATGATGATTTCTTCATTATCCTATACAATATACTAAACATTGCTGATTTAGATTGCTGTCGAATTGATTATTAAGTACATATATACCATCTACACGTGCTTAGACACAAAGCTCCATGTTTATGCAGCGGATATGGTCAATTGGTCTAGGGCGCTGGACATAAGGCTAAGCGATTGATTCTGCAGTGTATCAATGGTGTGAGTTCAAATCCCGTAGAGAGAAGAACACAAATGTAACAGCTCAAAAATCTAATTCTAACACTGTTTGGTTTGATTTTCAGACGTATGTAATATTTAGTAGTAACCTAGTATCACAAGTAACTTTGAGATCCAGTGGGAAAGATATAGTGTATGGTTGTCACTTGCTTAGATGTTTGTATAATCTATTTTATTTCCTGTGACTATATAATGCTTTCTTTATTATCCTATACAATATATTAAAAATTGCTGAGTTAGATTGCTGTCAAATTATAATATTAAGTAGATATGTACCATCTACACGCGCTTAAACACATGTCTTATGTCTACCTCTAGATTTTCCTTTCGAGACAAGGCAACACTTCGATTATTGAAGCTCCATTTTTATGGAGCGAATGTGGTCGAGTAGTCTAGGACGCTGGTCATAAGGCAAAGGGATTTATTCTGCAGTGTATCAATGGTGTGAGTTCAAATCCCGTAGAGATAAGAACAAAAATATGACAGCTCAAAAATATAATTCTAACACTGTAAGGTTTAATTTTCAGACGTATGTAATATTTAGTATTAACCTAGTATCACTAGTAACTTTGAGATCCAGTGGGACAAATATTTTGAATGGTTGTCACTTTCTTAGATGTTTGTATAATCTACTTTGTTTCCTGTGAATCTATGATGATTTCTTCATTATCCTATACAATATACTAAACATTGCTGATTTAGATTGCTGTCGAATTGATTATTAAGTACATATATACCATCTACACGTGCTTAGACACAAAGCTCCATGTTTATGCAGCGGATATGGTCAATTGGTCTAGGGCGCTGGACATAAGGCTAAGCGATTGATTCTGCAGTGTATCAATGGTGTGAGTTCAAATCCCGTAGAGAGAAGAACACAAATGTAACAGCTCAAAAATCTAATTCTAACACTGTTTGGTTTGATTTTCAGACGTATGTAATATTTAGTAGTAACCTAGTATCACAAGTAACTTTGAGATCCAGTGGGAAAGATATAGTGTATGGTTGTCACTTGCTTAGATGTTTGTATAATCTATTTTATTTCCTGTGACTATATAATGCTTTCTTTATTATCCTATACAATATATTAAAAATTGCTGAGTTAGATTGCTGTCAAATTATAATATTAAGTAGATATGTACCATCTACACGCGCTTAAACACATGTCTTATGTCTACCTCTAGATTTTCCTTTCGAGACAAGGCAACACTTCGATTATTGAAGCTCCATTTTTATGGAGCGAATGTGGTCGAGTAGTCTAGGACGCTGGTCATAAGGCAAAGGGATTTATTCTGCAGTGTATCAATGGTGTGAGTTCAAATCCCGTAGAGATAAGAACAAAAATATGACAGCTCAAAAATATAATTCTAACACTGTTAGGTTTAATTTTCAGACGTATGTAATATGTAGTAATAACCTAGTATCACTAGTACCTTTGAGATCCAGTGGGACAGATATTTTAAATGGTTGTCACTTGCTTAGATGTTTGTATAATCTACTTTGTTTCCTGTGAATCTATGATGATTTCTTCATTATCCTATACAATATACTAAACATTGCTGATTTAGATTGCTGTCGAATTTATTATTAAGTACATATATACCATCTACACGTGCTTAGACACAAAGCTCCATTGTTATGCAGCGGATATGGTCAATTGGTCTAGGGCGCTGGACATAAGGCTAAGCGATTGATTCTGCAGTGTATCAATGGTGTGAGTTAAAACCATGTCGAGGGAAGAACACAAGTGTGACAGCACAAAAATTCTAACACTGTCTGTTTTAATTTTCAGATGTATGCAATATTTAGTAGTAACCTAGTATCACAAGTAACATTGAGATCCAGTGGAACAGATATAGTGTATGGTTGTCACTTGCTTAGATGTTTGTATAATCTACTTTATTTCCTGTGACTCTATAATGATTTCTTCATTATCCTACACAATATACTAAGCATTGCTGAGTTAGATTGCTGTCAAATTATTATATTTAGTATATATGTACCATTTACAGGTGTTTAGACCTATGTCTTATGTCTACCTCTAGATTTTCATTACGAGACAAGGCAACACTTCGATTATTGAAGCTCCATTTGTATGGAGCGGATGTGGTCGAGTGGTCTAGGGCGATGGACATAAGATAAAGGGATTCATGCTGCAATGTATCAATGGTGTGAGTTCAAATGCCGTCGAGATAAGAACACAAGTGTGACAGTTCAAAAATCTAATTCTAACACTGTTTGGTTAAATTTTCGGACGTATGTAATATTTAGTAGTAACCTAGCATCACAAGTAACTTTGATGTCCGGTGGGACAGATATAGTGTATGGTTGTCACTTGCTTAGATGTTTGAATGATCTACATTATTTCCTGTGATTGTATAATGATTTCTTCATTATCTTATACAACATATTAAAAATAGCAGAGTTAGATTGCGATCAAATTATAATATTAAGTATATATGTACCTTCTACATACGGTTAGACACATGTCTTATGTATATCTCTAGATTTTCCTTTCGAGACTAGGCAACACTACGATTATTGAAGCTACTTTTTTATGGAGTGGATGTGGTCGAGTGGTCTAGGGCGCTGGACATAAGGCTAGGCGATTTATTCTGCAGTGTATCAATGGTGTGAGTTCAAAATCGTCGAGGGAAGAACACAAATTTGACAGCTCAAAAATCTAAGTCTAACACCGTTTGCTTTAATTTTCAGACGTATGTAATATTTAGTAGTAACCTAGTATCACAAGTAACTTTGAGATCCAGTGGGAAAGATATAGTGTATGGTTGTCACTTGCTTAGATGTTTGTATAATCTATTTTATTTCCTGTGACTGTATAATGATTTCTTTATTATCCTATACAATATATTAAAATTTGCTGAGTTAGATTGCTCTCAAATTATAATATTAAGTAGATATGTACCATCTACACGCGCTTAAACACATGTCTTATGTCTACCTCTAGATTTTCCTTTCGAGACAAGGCAACACTTCGATTATTGAAGCTCCATTTTTATGGAGCGAATGTGGTCGAGTAGTCTAGGACGCTGGTCATAAGGCAAAGGGATTTATTCTGCAGTGTATCAATGGTGTGAGTTCAAATCCCGTAGAGATAAGAACAAAAATATGACAGCTCAAAAATATAATTCTAACACTGTAAGGTTTAATTTTCAGACGTATGTAATATTTAGTATTAACCTAGTATCACTAGTAACTTTGAGATCCAGTGGGACAAATATTTTGAATGGTTGTCACTTTCTTAGATGTTTGTATAATCTACTTTGTTTCCTGTGAATCTATGATGATTTCTTCATTATCCTATACAATATACTAAACATTGCTGATTTAGATTGCTGTCGAATTGATTATTAAGTACATATATACCATCTACACGTGCTTAGACACAAAGCTCCATGTTTATGCAGCGGATATGGTCAATTGGTCTAGGGCGCTGGACATAAGGCTAAGCGATTGATTCTGCAGTGTATCAATGGTGTGAGTTCAAATCCCGTAGAGAGAAGAACACAAATGTAACAGCTCAAAAATCTAATTCTAACACTGTTTGGTTTGATTTTCAGACGTATGTAATATTTAGTAGTAACCTAGTATCACAAGTAACTTTGAGATCCAGTGGGAAAGATATAGTGTATGGTTGTCACTTGCTTAGATGTTTGTATAATCTATTTTATTTCCTGTGACTATATAATGCTTTCTTTATTATCCTATACAATATATTAAAAATTGCTGAGTTAGATTGCTGTCAAATTATAATATTAAGTAGATATGTACCATCTACACGCGCTTAAACACATGTCTTATGTCTACCTCTAGATTTTCCTTTCGAGACAAGGCAACACTTCGATTATTGAAGCTCCATTTTTATGGAGCGAATGTGGTCGAGTAGTCTAGGACGCTGGTCATAAGGCAAAGGGATTTATTCTGCAGTGTATCAATGGTGTGAGTTCAAATCCCGTAGAGATAAGAACAAAAATATGACAGCTCAAAAATATAATTCTAACACTGTTAGGTTTAATTTTCAGACGTATGTAATATGTAGTATTAACCTAGTATCACTAGTACCTTTGAGATCCAGTGGGACAGATATTTTAAATGGTTGTCACTTGCTTAGATGTTTGTATAATCTACTTTGTTTCCTGTGAATCTATGATGATTTCTTCATTATCCTATACAATATACTAAACATTGCTGATTTAGATTGCTGTCGAATTTATTATTAAGTACATATATACCATCTACACGTGCTTAGACACAAAGCTCCATTGTTATGCAGCGGATATGGTCAATTGGTCTAGGGCGCTGGACATAAGGCTAAGCGATTGATTCTGCAGTGTATCAATGGTGTGAGTTAAAACCATGTCGAGGGAAGAACACAAGTGTGACAGCACAAAAATTCTAACACTGTCTGTTTTAATTTTCAGATGTATGCAATATTTAGTAGTAACCTAGTATCACAAGTAACATTGAGATCCAGTGGAACAGATATAGTGTATGGTTGTCACTTGCTTAGATGTTTGTATAATCTACTTTATTTCCTGTGACTCTATAATGATTTCTTCATTATCCTACACAATATACTAAACATTGCTGAGTTAGATTGCTGTCAAATTATTATATTTAGTATATATGTACCATTTACAGGTGTTTAGACCTATGTCTTATGTCTACCTCTAGATTTTCATTACGAGACAAGGCAACACTTCGATTATTGAAGCTCCATTTGTATGGAGCGGATGTGGTCGAGTGGTCTAGGGCGATGGACATAAGATAAAGGGATTCATGCTGCAATGTATCAATGGTGTGAGTTCAAATGCCGTCGAGATAAGAACACAAGTGTGACAGTTCAAAAATCTAATTCTAACACTGTTTGGTTAAATTTTCGGACGTATGTAATATTTAGTAGTAACCTAGCATCACAAGTAACTTTGATGTCCGGTGGGACAGATATAGTGTATGGTTGTCACTTGCTTAGATGTTTGAATGATCTACATTATTTCCTGTGATTGTATAATGATTTCTTCATTATCTTATACAACATATTAAAAATAGCAGAGTTAGATTGCTATCAAATTATAATATTAAGTATATATGTACCTTCTACATACGGTTAGACACATGTCTTATGTATATCTCTAGATTTTCCTTTCGAGACTAGGCAACACTACGATTATTGAAGCTACTTTTTTATGGAGTGGATGTGGTCGAGTGGTCTAGGGCGCTGGACATAAGGCTAGGCGATTTATTCTGCAGTGTATCAATGGTGTGAGTTCAAAATCGTCGAGGGAAGAACACAAATTTGACAGCTCAAAAATCTAAGTCTAACACCGTTTGCTTTAATTTTCAGACGTATGTAATATTTAGTAGTAACCTAGTATCACAAGTAACTTTGAGATCCAGTGGGAAAGATATAGTGTATGGTTGTCACTTGCTTAGATGTTTGTATAATCTCTTTTATTTCCTGTGACTGTATAATGATTTCTTTATTATCCTATACAATATATTAAAATTTGCTGAGTTAGATTGCTCTCAAATTATAATATTAAGTAGATATGTACCATCTACACGCGCTTAAACACATGTCTTATGTCTACCTCTAGATTTTCCTTTCGAGACAAGGCAACACTTCGATTATTGAAGCTCCATTTTTATGGAGCGAATGTGGTCGAGTAGTCTAGGACGCTGGTCATAAGGCAAAGGGATTTATTCTGCAGTGTATCAATGGTGTGAGTTCAAATCCCGTAGAGATAAGAACAAAAATATGACAGCTCAAAAATATAATTCTAACACTGTAAGGTTTAATTTTCAGACGTATGTAATATTTAGTATTAACCTAGTATCACTAGTAACTTTGAGATCCAGTGCGACAAATATTTTGAATGGTTGTCACTTTCTTAGATGTTTGTATAATCTACTTTGTTTCCTGTGAATCTATGATGATTTCTTCATTATCCTATACAATATACTAAACATTGCTGATTTAGATTGCTGTCGAATTGATTATTAAGTACATATATACCATCTACACGTGCTTAGACACAAAGCTCCATGTTTATGCAGCGGATATGGTCAATTGGTCTAGGGCGCTGGACATAAGGCTAAGCGATTGATTCTGCAGTGTATCAATGGTGTGAGTTCAAATCCCGTAGAGAGAAGAACACAAATGTAACAGCTCAAAAATCTAATTCTAACACTGTTTGGTTTGATTTTCAGACGTATGTAATATTTAGTAGTAACCTAGTATCACAAGTAACTTTGAGATCCAGTGGGAAAGATATAGTGTATGGTTGTCACTTGCTTAGATGTTTGTATAATCTATTTTATTTCCTGTGACTATATAATGCTTTCTTTATTATCCTATACAATATATTAAAAATTGCTGAGTTAGATTGCTGTCAAATTATAATATTAAGTAGATATGTACCATCTACACGCGCTTAAACACATGTCTTATGTCTACCTCTAGATTTTCCTTTCGAGACAAGGCAACACTTCGATTATTGAAGCTCCATTTGTATGGAGCGGATGTGGTCGAGTGGTCTAGGGCGATGGACATAAGATAAAGGGATTCATGCTGCAATGTATCAATGGTGTGAGTTCAAATGCCGTCGAGATAAGAACACAAGTGTGACAGTTCAAAAATCTAATTCTAACACTGTTTGGTTAAATTTTCGGACGTATGTAATATTTAGTAGTAACCTAGCATCACAAGTAACTTTGATGTCCGGTGGGACAGATATAGTGTATGGTTGTCACTTGCTTAGATGTTTGAATGATCTACATTATTTCCTGTGATTGTATAATGATTTCTTCATTATCTTATACAACATATTAAAAATAGCAGAGTTAGATTGCTATCAAATTATAATATTAAGTATATATGTACCTTCTACATACGGTTAGACACATGTCTTATGTATATCTCTAGATTTTCCTTTCGAGACTAGGCAACACTACGATTATTGAAGCTACTTTTTTATGGAGTGGATGTGGTCGAGTGGTCTAGGGCGCTGGACATAAGGCTAGGCGATTTATTCTGCAGTGTATCAATGGTGTGAGTTCAAAATCGTCGAGGGAAGAACACAAATTTGACAGCTCAAAAATCTAAGTCTAACACCGTTTGCTTTAATTTTCAGACGTATGTAATATTTAGTAGTAACCTAGTATCACAAGTAACTTTGAGATCCAGTGGGAAAGATATAGTGTATGGTTGTCACTTGCTTAGATGTTTGTATAATCTCTTTTATTTCCTGTGACTGTATAATGATTTCTTTATTATCCTATACAATATATTAAAATTTGCTGAGTTAGATTGCTCTCAAATTATAATATTAAGTAGATATGTACCATCTACACGCGCTTAAACACATGTCTTATGTCTACCTCTAGATTTTCCTTTCGAGACAAGGCAACACTTCGATTATTGAAGCTCCATTTTTATGGAGCGAATGTGGTCGAGTAGTCTAGGACGCTGGTCATAAGGCAAAGGGATTTATTCTGCAGTGTATCAATGGTGTGAGTTCAAATCCCGTAGAGATAAGAACAAAAATATGACAGCTCAAAAATATAATTCTAACACTGTAAGGTTTAATTTTCAGACGTATGTAATATTTAGTATTAACCTAGTATCACTAGTAACTTTGAGATCCAGTGCGACAAATATTTTGAATGGTTGTCACTTTCTTAGATGTTTGTATAATCTACTTTGTTTCCTGTGAATCTATGATGATTTCTTCATTATCCTATACAATATACTAAACATTGCTGATTTAGATTGCTGTCGAATTTATTATTAAGTACATATATACCATCTACACGTGCTTAGACACAAAGCTCCATTGTTATGCAGCGGATATGGTCAATTGGTCTAGGGCGCTGGACATAAGGCTAAGCGATTGATTCTGCAGTGTATCAATGGTGTGAGTTAAAACCATGTCGAGGGAAGAACACAAGTGTGACAGCACAAAAATTCTAACACTGTCTGTTTTAATTTTCAGATGTATGCAATATTTAGTAGTAACCTAGTATCACAAGTAACATTGAGATCCAGTGGAACAGATATAGTGTATGGTTGTCACTTGCTTAGATGTTTGTATAATCTACTTTATTTCCTGTGACTCTATAATGATTTCTTCATTATCCTACACAATATACTAAACATTGCTGAGTTAGATTGCTGTCAAATTATTATATTTAGTATATATGTACCATTTACAGGTGTTTAGACCTATGTCTTATGTCTACCTCTAGATTTTCATTACGAGACAAGGCAACACTTCGATTATTGAAGCTCCATTTGTATGGAGCGGATGTGGTCGAGTGGTCTAGGGCGATGGACATAAGATAAAGGGATTCATGCTGCAATGTATCAATGGTGTGAGTTCAAATGCCGTCGAGATAAGAACACAAGTGTGACAGTTCAAAAATCTAATTCTAACACTGTTTGGTTAAATTTTCGGACGTATGTAATATTTAGTAGTAACCTAGCATCACAAGTAACTTTGATGTCCGGTGGGACAGATATAGTGTATGGTTGTCACTTGCTTAGATGTTTGAATGATCTACATTATTTCCTGTGATTGTATAATGATTTCTTCATTATCTTATACAACATATTAAAAATTGCACAGTTAGATTGCTATCAAATTATAATATTAAGTATATATGTACCTTCTACATACGATTAGACACATGTCTTATGTATATCTCTAGATTTTCCTTTCGAGACTAGGCAACACTACGATTATTGAAGCTACATTTTTATGGAGTGGATGTGGTCGAGTGTTCTAGGGCGCTGGACATAAGGCTAGGCGATTTATTCTGCAGTGTATCAATGGTGTGAGTTCAAAATCGTCGAGGGAAGAACACAAATTTGACAGCTCAAAAATCTAAGTCTAACACCGTTTGCTTTAATTTTCAGACGTATGTAATATTTAGTAGTAACCTAGTATCACAAGTAACTTTGAGATCCAGTGGGAAAGATATAGTGTATGGTTGTCACTTGCTTAGATATTTGTATAATCTACTTTGTTTCCTGTGACTGTACGATGATTTCTTCATTATCCTAAACAATATACTAAACATTGCTGATTTAGATTGCTGTCGAATTGATTATTAAGTATATATATACCATCTACACGCGCTTAGACACATGTCTTATGTCTACCTCTAGATTTTCCTTACGAGACAAGGCAACACTTCGATTATTGAAGCTCCATTTTTATGGAGCGGATGTGGTCGAGTAGTCTAGGGTGCTGGTCATAAGGCAAAGGGATTTATTCTGCAGTGTATCAATGGTGTGAGTTCAAATCCCGTAGAGATAAGAACAAAAATATGACAGCTCAAAAATATAATTCTAACACTGTAAGGTTTAATTTTCAGACGTATGTAATATGTAGTATTAACCTAGTATCAGTAGTAACTTTGAGATCCAGTGGGACAGATATTTTGAATGGTTGTCACTTTCTTAGATGTTTGTATAATCTACTTTGTTTCCTGTGACTCTATGATGATTTCTTCATTATCCTATACAATATACTAAACATTGCTGATTTAGATTGCTGTCGAATTGATTATTAAGTACATATATACCATCTACACGTGCTTAGACACAAAGCTCCATGTGTATGCAGCGGATATGGTCAATTGGTCTAGGGCGCTGGACATAAGGCTAAGCGATTGATTCTGCAGTGTATCAATGGTGTGAGTTCAAATCCCGTAGAGAGAAGAACACAAATGTAACAGCTCAAAAATCTAATTCTAACACTGTTTGCTTTGATTTTCAGACGTATATAATATTTAGTAGTAACCTAGTATCACAGGTAACTTTGAGATCCAGTGGGAAAGATATAACGTATGGTTGGCACTTGCTTAGATGTTTGTATAATCTACTTTATTTCCTGTGACTGTATCATGATTTCTTCATTATCCTATATAATATTCTAAGAATTGCTGTGTTAGATTGCTGTCAAATTATAATATTAAGTATATATGTACCTTCTACACGCGCTTAGACACATGTATTATGTCTACCTCTAGATTTTCTTTACGAGACAAGGCAACACTTCGATTATTGAAGCTCCATTTTTATGGAGCGGATGTGGTCGAGTGGTCTAGGGCGTTGGAGATAAGGCTAAGCGATTTATTCTGCAGTGTATCAATGGTGTTAGTTCAAATCCCGTCGAGGGAAGAACACAAATGTGACAACTCAAAAATCAAAGTCAAACACTGTTTGGTTTAATTTTCAGACGTATCTAATATTTAGTAGTAACCTAGTATCACAAGTAACTTTGAGATCCAGTGGGAAAGATATTTTGTATATGTGTGTCACTTGCTTAGATGTTTGTATAATCTACTTTATTTCCTGTGACTGTATAATAATTTCTTCATTTTCTTATACAATATACTAAAAATGCTGAGTTAGATTGCTGTCAAATTATAATATTAAGTATATATGTACCATCTACACGTGCTTATACCCAGGTCTTATGTCTACCTCTAGATTTTCCTTACGAGACAAGGCAACACTTCGATTATTGAAGTTCCATTTTTATGGAGCGGATGTGGTCGAGTGGTCTAGGGCCCTGGACATAAGACTAAGCCATTTATTCTGCAGTGTATCAATGGTGTGAGCTCAAATCCCGTCGAGGTAAGAACACAAGTGTGACAGCTCAAAAATCTAATTCTAACACTGTTTGGTTTAGTTTTCAGACGTATGTAATATTTACTATTAACCTAGTATCACAAGTAACTATCATATCCAATGGGATATATATAGTGTATGGTTGTCACTTGCATAGATGTTTGTATAATCTACTTTATTTCGTGTGACTGTATAATAATTTCTTCATTTTCTTATACAATATACTAAAAATTGCTGAGATAGATTGCTATCAAATTATAATATTAAGTATATATGTACCTTCTACATACGCTTAGACACATGTCTTATGTCTATCTATAGATTTTCCTGACGAGACTAGGCAACACTTCGATTATTGAAGCTCCATTTGTATGGAGCGGATGTGGCCGAGTGGTCTAGGGCGCTGGACATAAGGCTAACCGATTTATTCTGCAGTGTATCAATGGTGTGAGTTCAAATCCCGTCGAGGTAAGAACACAAGTGTGACATCTCAAAAATGTAATTCTAACACTCTCTGGTTTAATTTTCAGACGTATCCAATATTTAGTAGTAACCTAGTATCACAAGTAACGTTGAGATCCAGTGGGACAGATATAGTGTATGGTTGTCACTTGCTTTGATGTTTGTGTAAACTACTTTATTTCCTGTGACTCTATCATGATTTCCCTATTATCCTATACAATATACTAAGCATTGCTGAGTTAGATTGCTATCAAATTATAATATTTAGTATATATGTACCTTCTACATACGCTTAGACACATGTCTTATGTCTACCTCTAGATTTTCACTACGAGACAAGGCAACACTTCGATTATTGAAACTCCATTTTTATGGAGCGGATGTGGTTGAGTGGTCTAGGGCGCTGGACATAAGATTAAGCGATTCATGCTGCAATGTATCAATGGTGTGAGTTCAAATCCCGTCGAGGTAAGAACACAAGTGTGACAGCTCAAAAATCTAATTCTAACACTGTTTGGTTAAATTTTCAGACGTATTTAATATTTAGTAGTAACCTAGTATCACAAGTAACTTTGAGGTCTGATGGGACAGATATAGTGTATGGTTTTCACTTGCTTAGATGTTTGCATAATCTACTTTATTTCCTGTGACTGTATAATGATTTCCTCATTATCTTATACAACATATTAAATATAGCTGAGTTAGATTGCTATCAAATTATAATATTGAGTATATATGTACCTTCTACATACGCTTAGACACATGTCTTATGTCTATCTCTAGATTACCTGAAGAGACTAGGCAACACTTCGATTATTGAAGCTCCATTTTTATGGAGCGGATGTGGTCGATTGGTCTAAGGCGCTGGACATAAGATTAAGCGATTTATTCTGCAGTGTATCAATGGTGTGAGTTCAAATGCCGTCGAGGTAAGAACACAAATGTGACAGCTCAAAAATCTAATTCTAACACTATTTGGTTTAATTTTCAGACGTATGTAATATTTAGTAGTAACCTAGTATCACAAGTAACTTTGAGATCCAGTGGTACATAAATAGTGTATTGTTGTCACTTGCATAGATGTTTGCATGATCTACATTATTTCCTGTGACTGTATAATGATTTCTTCATTATCTTATACAACATATTAAAAATAGCTGAGTTAGATTGCTATCAAATTATAATATTAAGTATATATGTACCATCTACATACGCTTAGACACATGTCTTATGTAAATCTCTAGATTTTCCTTTCGAGATTAGGCAACACTACGAGTATTGAAGCTACATTTTTATGGAGTGGATGTGGTCGAGTGGTCTAGGGCGCTGTACATAAGGCTAGGCGATTTATTCTGCAGTGTATCAATGGTGTGAGTTCAAATCCCGTCGAGAGAAGAACACAAATGTGACAGCTCAAAAACCTAATTCTAACACTGTTTGGTTTAATTTTCAGACGTATGTAATATTTAGTAGTAACCTAGTATCACAAGTAACTTTGAGATCCAGTGGTACATAAATAGTGTATTGTTGTCACTTGCATAGATGTTTGCATGATCTACATTATTTCCTGTGACTGTATAATGATTTCTTCATTATCTTATACAACATATTAAAAATAGCAGAGTTAGATTGCTATCAAATTATAATATTAAGTATATATGTACCATCTACATACGATTAGACACATGTCTTATGTAAATCTCTAGATTTTCCTTTCGAGATTAGGCAACACTACGAGTATTGAAGCTACATTTTTATGGATTGGATGTGGTCGAGTGGTCTAGGGCGCTGTACATAAGGCTAGGCGATTTATTCTGCAGTGTATCAATGGTGTGAGTTCAAATCCAGTCGAGAGAAGAACACAAATGTGACAGCTCAAAAACCTAATTCTAACACTGTTTGGTTTAATTTTCAGACGTATGTAATATTTAGTAGTAACCTAGTATCACAAGTAACTTTGAGATCCAGTGGTACATAAATAGTGTATTGTTGTCACTTGCATAGATGTTTGCATGATCTACATTATTTCCTGTGACTGTATAATGATTTCTTCATTATCTTATACAACATATTAAAAATAGCAGAGTTAGATTGCTATCAAATTATAATATTAAGTATATATGTACCATCTACATACGCTTAGACACATGTCTTATGTAAATCTCTAGATTTTCCTTTTGAGATTAGGCAACACTACGAGTATTGAAGCTACATTTTTATGGAGTGGATGTGGTCGAGTGGTCTAGGGCGCTGGACATAAGGCTAGGCGATTTATTCTGCAGTGTATCAATGGTGTGAGTTCAAATCCCGTCGAGAGAAGAACACAAATGTGACAGCTCAAAAACCTAATTCTAACACTGTTTGGTTTAATTTTCAGACGTATGTAATATTTAGTAGTAACCTCGTATCACAAGTAACTTTGAGATACAGTGGGAAAGATATAGTGTAGGGTTGTCACTTGCTTAGATGTTTGTATAATCTACTTTATTTCCTGTGACTGTATACTGATTTCTTCATTATCCTATACAATATTCTAAGAATTACTGAGTTAGATTGCTGTCAAATTATAATATTAAGTATATCTGTACCATCTACACGCGCTTAGACCCATGTCTTATGTCTACCTCTAGATTTTCATTACGAGACAAGGCAACACTTCGATTATTGAAGCTCCATTTTTATGGAGCGGATGTGGTCGAGTGGACTAGGGCGCTGGACATAAGATTAAGCGATTAATTCTGCAGTGTATCAATGGTGTGACTTCAAATCCCGTCGAGGTAAGAACACAAATGTGACAGCTCAACAATCTAATTCTAACACTGTTTGGTTTAATTTTCAGACGTATGTAATATTTAGTAGTAACCTAGTATCACAAGTAATTTTGAAATCCAGTGGTACAGATACAGTGTATGGTTGTCACTTGCTTAGATGTTTGCATAATCTACTTTATTTCCTGTGACTGTATAATGATTTCTTCATTATCCTATACAATATGCTAAACATTTCTGATTTAGATTGCTCTCAAATTATAATATTAAGTATATATGTACCATCTACACGTGCTTAGACCCATGTTTTATGTCTACCTCTAGATTTTACTTTACGAGACAAGGCAACACTTCGATTATTGAAGTTCCATTTTTATGGAGCGGATGTGGTCGAGTGGTCTAGGGCGCTGGACATAAGACTACGCGATTGATTCTGCAGTGTATCAATGGTGTGAGTTCAAATCCCGTCGAGATAAGAACAAAAATGTGACAGCTCAAAAATCTAATTCTAACACTGCTTGGTTTAATTTTCAGACGTATGTAATATTTAGTATTAACCTAGTATCACTAGTAACTTTGAGATCCAGTGGGACAGATATTTTGAATGGTTGTCACTTGCTTAGATGTTTGTATAATCTACTTTATTTCCTGTGACTGCATAATGATTTCCTCATTATCTTATACAACATATTAAAAATTGCTGAGCTAGATTGCTATACAATTATAATATTGAGTATATATGTACCTTCTACATACGTTTAGACACATGTCTTATGTCTATCTCTAGATTTTCCTTACGAGACAAGGCAACGCTTCGATTATTGAAGTTCCATTTTTATGGAGCGGATGTGGTCGTTTGATCTAGGGCGCTGGACATAAGGCTAAGCGATTTATTCTGCAGTGTATCAATGGTGTGAGTTCAATTCCCGTCGAGGGAAGAACACAAATGTGACAGCTCAAAAATCTAATTCTAACACTGTTTGGTTTAATTTTCAGACGTATGTAATAATTAGTAGTAACCTAATATCACAAGTAACTTTGAGGTCAGGTGGGACAGACATAGTGTATGGTTGTCATCTGCATAGATGTTTGCATAATCTACTTTATTTCCTGTGACTGTATCATGATTTCTTCATTATCTTATCCAACATATTAAAAATAACTGAATTATATTGCTATCAAATTATAATATTAAGTATATATGTACCTTATACATACGCTTAGACACATGTCATATGTCTACCTCTAGGTTTTCCTTACGAGACAATGCAACACTTCGATTATTGAAGCTCAATTTTTATGGAGCGGATGTGGTCGAGTGGTCTAGAGCGCTGGAGATAAGGCTAAGCGATTTATTCTGCATTGTATCAATGGTGTGAGTTAAAATCCTGTCGAGGGAAGAACACAAATGTGCCAACTCAAAAATCAAAGTCAAACACTGTTTGGTTTAATTTTCAGACGTATGTAATATTTAGTAGTAACCTAGTATGACAAGTAACTTTGAGATCCAGTGGGAAAGATATAGTGTATGGGTGTCACTTGTTTTAGATGTTTGTATCATCTACTTCTTCATTATCCTATACAATATACTAAAAATTGCTGAGTTAGATTGCTGACAAATTATAATATTAAGTATATATGTACCATCTACACGTGCTTAGACACATGTCTTATGTCTACCTCTAGATTTTCTTACGAGACAAGGCAACACTTCGATTATTGAAGTTCCATTTTTATGGAGCGGATATGGTCGAATGGTCTAGGGCGCTGGACATAAGATTAAGCGATTTATTCTGCAGTGTATCAATGGTGTGAGTTCAAATCCCGTCGAGGTAAGAACACAAGTGTGACAGCTCAAAAATCTAATTCTAACACTATTTGGTTTAATTTTCAAACCTATGTAATATTTAGTAGTAACCTAGAAGCACAAGTAACTTTGAGGTCCGGTGGGACAGATATAGTGAATGGTTGTCACTTGCTTTGATGTTTGTATAATCTACTTTGTTTCCTGTGACTCTATGATGATTTCTTCATTATCCTATACAATATACAAAACATTGCTGATTTAGATTGTTGTCATATTATAATATTAAGTATATATGTACCATCTACATACGCTTAGACACATGTCTTATGTCTATCTCTAGATTTTCATTTTGAGACAAGGCAACACTTCGATTATCGAAGCTCTATTTTTATGGAGCGGATGTGGTCGAGTGGTCGAGGGCGCTGGACATAAGGCAAAGCGATTTATTCTGCAGTGTATCAATGGTGTGAGTTCAAATCCCGTTGAGGGAAGAATACAAATGTGACAGCTCAAAAATCTAATTCTAACACTGTTTGGTTTCATTTTCAGACGTATGTAATATTTAGTAGTAAACTAGTATCACAAGTAATTTTGAGGTCCGGTGGGACAGATATAGTGCATGGTTGTCACTTGCTTAGATGTTTGCATAATCTACTTTATTTCCTGTGACTGTATAATGATTTCTTCATTATCTTATAAAACATATTAAAATTAGCTGAGTTAGATTGCTATCAAATTATAATATTAAGTATATATGTACCTTCTACATACGCTTAGACACATGTCACATGTCTACATCTAGATTCTCCTTACGAGACAAGGGAACACTTCGATTATTGAAGCTCCATATTAATGGAGCGGATGTGGTCGGCTGTTCTAGGGCGCTGGACATAAGGCTAAGCGATTTATTCTGCAGTGTATCAATGGTGTGAGTTCAAATCCCGTTGAGGGAAGAACACAAATGTGACAGCTCAAGAATCTATGTCTAACACTGTTTGGTTGAATTTTCAGACGTATGCAATATTTAGTAGTAACCTAATATAACAAGTAACTTTGAGATCCAGTGGGAAAGATATAGTGTATGGTTGGTTGTCACTTGCTTAGATGTTTGTATAATCTACTTTATTTCCTGTGACTGTATAATGATTTCTTCATTATCATATACAATATACTAAACATTGCTGATTTAGATTGCTGTTAAATTGATTATTAAGTATATATGTACCATCTACACGCGCTTAGACACATGTCTTAACTGTACCTCTAGATTTTCCTTACGAGACAAGGCAACACTTCGATTACTGAAGTTCCATTTTTATGGAGCGGATATGGTCGATTGGTCTAGGGCGCTGGACATAAGGCTAAGCGATTTATTCTGCAGTGTATCAATGGTGTGAGCTCAAATCCCGTTGAGGGAAGAACACAAATGTGACAGCTCAAAAATCTAATTCTAACACTGTTTGGTTTAATTTTCAGACATATGTAATATTTAATAGCAACCTAGTATCACAGGTAACTTTGAGGTCCGTTGGGACATATATAGTGTATGGTTGTCACTTGCTTAGATGTTTGCATAATCTACTTTATTTCCTGTGACTGTATAATGATTTCCTCATTATATTATACAACATATTAAAAATTGCTGAGTTAGATTGCTGTCAAGTTATAATATTAATTATATATGTACCATCTATACGCGCTTAGACCCATGTCTTATGTCTACATCTAGATTTTCCTTACGAGACAAGGCAACACTTCGATTAATGAAGCTCCATTTTTATGGAGCGGATATGCTCGAGTGGTCTAGGGAACTTGACATAAGGCAAATGGATTTATTCTGCAGTGTATCAATGGTGTGAGTTCAAATCCAGTCGAGGTAAGAACAAAAATATGACAGCTCAAAAATCTAATTCTAACACTGTTAGGTTTAATTTTCAGACGTATGTAATATTTAGTATTAACCTAGTATCACTAGTAACTTTGAGATCCAGTGGGACAGATATTTTGAATGGTTGTCACTTGCTTAGGTTTAGGGTTAGATGTTTGTATAATCTAAGATTCATGCAAACAGGAAGTATATCTTTGATGCAGAACATATAAAAATGCGGACATTGGCATCTTATAAATGCAAATTGTCATTTACCGCTTGTTGTTGGCTATGACTAAATTGTATCTAGACGAAAGTTTGGATCAAATGACACAATAATGACTACATGTCATATCTACATAATGTTGCAAATTTGAATATTTGTAAGCTTCTCCCAAACAGATTGTTCCAGAAAATTGCCCCAAGCATTAAACAAGTCAACTGGTTTTTCATAACCATGATTGGACATGCTATTTTTCACATCATTATCTTTCATGTCTGCAACAACAAACCCGACATGGTTGGCCAATTTTATATTTAATTCGTGTGCAACTAAACGAACATACACATCATCAATGAATATAGCTTTCATAAACGGAAATGCGATTTGGAGCTTGCGCACAAAACTGTTGTGAGTTAAAATGGAACCGCCTAAATGATATGTTGGATATATGGCGTATGGATATTCCTCATCTGATATACACCATTTCGAACTTTCATTTCTCAAAGGGAAGGAGAAGCACTGTTTCTTTCCATACATGATGTCGTCGTATATATCAACGTTCCGTGTACGAATTGGAGTATATTGGGTATATTCACATAGAAATCGTCATCAACAAACAATACAAAAGTGCTGCTAGAACAGTTTGATACAACCCAGTCATAAGACATTATGGTTTTATGTGTATTATTTCTGTACGTATCTAAAAATGAGAATTGAATGACATCTTCATTATTAATATATTCCTCTCTTGCGATTTCTTCGTATAATTTTGAATAGCCGAGTGCAAAAACGACTTTCACGTTTGTGCTGTGGCATCTACCCCATGTCTTCCTGATTGCTGCTCTTTGGGAGAAATGTCCAACAAATGACTTGACCACTACAACAAGTTCGATATCAGGTGCACATGTGACGTTATAGATATTGTAATAACTATTAGAAATGTTATTGATCTTTTTGACTGTTGTGGATCCATTAGATAAGACCGTATCTACAATGTTCTGTATATTATATGATGAAAAATTGTACGGTAAAGAAGAATAACGTGGTGGTTTCGGTAGATATGCGTATTCGAACAAAAATAGCAAATATATGGTTAACACCATTGATAAAAGTACCATTTTTGTATTCTGCTTAACAGTTCTTACCCATTTTCGTTTCAGTACTTTTTTAAAAAACCTTTCAGTTTGCTTGTTCGTGCTAGTTTTATTCAGTTTCAATATCTGAAATATGAAATGTTAAAGCAAAATAAGATTTGGTATATATTGATGGGTCCACATTTTTTTATATTCATTACAGATATTCAATATTCACAGTCACTATAAACTACTGTACACAACCACAATTCCACTGAAAATCGGAATGAACTACTAAACACGCACACAATTCTACCGACAATCAATATAAACTTCTAAGCATGCACACAATCCACTGTCATTCATTATAAATTACTAAACACTACTGCAAATCCACCAACAATGATTATATACTACTGAACACGCACACAATTCCATTGACAATCACTATAAACTACTGAACAAAACTACATTTCTACCAACAATCATAAACTACTGTACACGCACACAGTTCCACTGACAATAATATAAACTACTGAACACTACCGCAATTCCTCCGATAATCATTATAAACTACTAAACACTATCACAATTCCACCGGCAATCACTATAAACTACTGAACATTACGCCAAGTCCACCGTTAATCATTATAAACTGCTGAAGACGCACACTATTCCACCGACAGTCAATATATTCTACCACAATTCCAGCAGCAATCAATATGAATTGCTAAAGACGCACACAATTCCATCGACAATAAATATAAGCTTCTGAGCTAGCGCGGCTATTCACCGACAATCGCTATAAACTAATGAACACTACCGCAATTCCATCGACAATCATTATTTACTACTAAACACAACCGGAATTTCACTGACAATCACTATAAACTACTGAACACTACCACAATTTTACCGTCAATCAATTTAAACTGCTGAACACAATTCCATCGGTAGTCATTATAAATTACTGAACACGCACCCAATTCCACCGACAAACATTATAAACTACTGATCACGCACACAATTCCATCGACAATCATTATCAAATACCAAACACGACCTCAATTCCACTGACAATCACTATAAACTACTGAACACTACCACAATTTTACCGTCAATCATTATATACTGCTGAACACGCACATAATTCCCCCCAAAATTATTATACATTACTGAACGCGCACACAATTACACCGACAATCATTATGCACTACTGAACACGGACACAATTCCACCGAAGATCACTATAAACTACTGAACACGTACACAATGCCACCGACAATCGTCATCAACTACTGAAAACGCACACAATTCCACCGACATTCACTCTAAACTACTGAATACGACCACAATTCCAACGAAAATCATTATACCGATATGCTATTAAATGCTCAAAAAATTGTACAGGCAAACACAATAACATACTCACCGTGCACATGATTTCACCGACATTCAATATAAACTATGCATGCACACAAATCCTCCGTTATTCATAATAAACTACTGAACACTACCGCAATCCCACCAACACTCACAAACTACTGAACAAGCGCACAGTTCCACTGACAATCAATGTAAACTACTGAACACTACCGCAATTCCACCTACAATCACAATACCTACTTAATACTACCGCAAGTCTACCGTCAATCATTATCAACTGCAGAACACGCACAAAATTCCACCGACACTCATTATAAACTACTGAACTCTACCACAATGCCAGCGAAAATCATTATGAAATATTAAACACCTACAAAATTCCACCGACAATCAATGTAAACTTCTGAGCATGCGCATATATTCACCGACAATCATTATAGACTACTGCAATTACACCGTCAATCACAATGAACTTCAAAACACGCACACCATTTCACCGACAATCAATATAAACTTCTAAGCATGAACACAAATCCACTGTTATTCACTATTAACTGCTGAACACGCACACAATTCCACCGACAATCATTATAAACTACTGAACACTACAGCAATTCCACAGACAATCATTAAAAACTACTAAACACTACCGCAATTCCACCTACAATCACCATAAACTACTGAACACACACACAATTCCACCGACAATCATTATCAACTACTGAACATGCACAAAATTCCACCGACAATCACTCTAAGCTACTAATTACGCACACAATTCTACAGGCAAGAATACCAACCTACTCAACGCTCACACAATTTCACCGACATTCAATATAAACTTCTAAGTAGGCTCACAAATTATTCATTATACACTACTGAACTCTACATGAATCCCACCAACAATCATAAACTACTGAACACGCACACAGTTCCAATGACAATCAATGTAAACTACTGAGCAATACCACAATTCCACCGACAATCAATATAAACTACTAAAGACTACTGCAATTCCACCGACAATCACAATAAACAACTGAACACTACCGCAATTCCACTGACAATCACTATAAACTACTGAACACTACCGCAATTCCACCGTCAATCATTATCAACTGCTGAACGCATACACAATTCCACCGACAATCATAATAAACTGCTGAACAATCCCACAATTCCAGCGAAAATCAGTATGAACTACTAAACATGCACACAATTCCACCGACAATCAAAATAAACTACTGAGCATGCGCACAGATCATCCGTTATTCATTATAAACTACTGAACACTACCGCTATTCCACCAACAATGATTATAAACTACTGAACACGCACATAATTCCACCAACAATCATTATAAATTACTGAACACTACCGCAATTCCACCGACAATCACTATAGCCTACCACTACAAAGTCATGCAGTTCTGAACAGACCAGTTTCTGTGCTAGATATTCTGAATATAGTCTGAACATTACTGAACATTCTGAACATTGACTGAATATTCTGAACAGATTCTGAACATTGACTGAAAGTTCGGAACATATTCTGAAAATGTTAAGTAAATATATCATGTGATATTTCAGTTATTAATTACTTTTTAAAAATAAAATTCCAACAGATATATTATTTCATTTCTCATTAAATTTGTCATTTTCTCTATTTCAATTTTCTTCTTAAATTAATATATTTTACTTCATTTTCATTAGATTTTAACTAAATATAGAAAGTGATATTTCACTAATTAATTATTTTTAGATTAAATTACAACTATGTTAATTCATTTCTCATTAAATTTGACATTTTCTTTACTTCAATCTTTCTTCTTAAATCAATATATTTTATTTCATTTTTGTTGGATTATAGCTAAATATAGAAAGGGATATTTCACTAATTAATTTGTTTTTAATTAAATTACAACAACTATGTTATTTCATTTCTTATTAAATGTATCATTTTTTTTCAAATGTTTCTTCTTAAATCAATATATTTTACTTCTTTTTCATTAGATTTTAGATAAATATAGCATGTGATATTTCACTAATTAATTATCTTAAAGAAAATACAACTATATTATTTTATTTCTTATTAAATTTGTCATTTTTTCAATAACAATTTGTTCCTCTTAAATCATTATATTTTACTTCATTTTCATTAGATTTTAACTAAATATAGCATGGGATATTTCATTTATTAATTACTTTTTTAAAAATAATTAAAAACCTTTAAGTGGCCCCAACTTAAGTGCTAAAGCAACAATCTACACTATAAGTAAGTATGCAAGTAAGAGCAAAATAATGTTATTGACCTGTAAATCATAAAACAGTATGGTATCATTTGCCAATTGATAAACCTACATCCAGTTTAAATGTTTTAGAGAGGTGTCATATCCCTGCATGGATGAATCAATATACAACTGAAGCCATATATCAAATGTAGCATTGGGACACCTTATACATGTATCTATGTACAAAAAATAACTATGAAAGTATTTAAAAGATATAAAAATAAATTCAATAAACCATCTCATTTTATCCATGTTATTCATTTTGACCTGTATTTTAGTGTTACATTTGCGCACACTACCTTTCCAATATACCTGCATAATTTACTACGTTTGTTCACACTTAAAATTCACCAGCGAAACTACAAACTGGAAGGAATGCATTCGTAAGATGGCTTACAACAGCCTACCAGTATCCGTGTAAATAGCACAAACTGTCTTAGTTTTTGACTTGAAAATAGACATATTTTATGCATGAATATTAAATAAAAATTAAGAATATATTATTAGAAAAAAAAATATCCTGCTCGAAAATCCTACTTCTACCTCCCCGTGGTGAGCCTATGACAACATATATATTTTGTATTTCTGGCTTACGAGGTACTGTCACAAATGAAATAATTTTAGATTAATCGAAACATTTGCGCAAATGATATATGTGCGCAAATGTAAATTCTTAATATGTGCGCAAACTGGATGCAGGTTCATCAATTGGCAATTGATACCATACTGTTTTATGATATGCATGTCAATACAATTAGTTTGCTATTACTACTGTACTGGACAGTCACGTGATTGAGACAACATGAAGTGTTTTTTCCCTCTGCAGAGTTTCGTGGAATTTGGATAGTTATACTTATGTCTCGGAAATACTTTTTTTTTCGCAAAACTTGAATATTTGCTTTATAATATCAGAATATGTGTGAACTTTAACGTTTGGGGATCACAGCGCTCTAATTTTATTTTGAAATTTTGAATTATTCACCAAGAAAAACATTTTGTTTTCAGTGTGACCCGCCTTGACTTACCCTGGGGCCAATTAACACATTGTGAACAGTTCCTAGCATCCTGAATGAAATTGTACTTTGGACCGTAGAAAAATCAGCGGATTATACTAAATGTGACCTATAGACTTTATTGTTGACCAGTCGATAACCAGAATGAGAAACATGTCACTGAAAGAAACGTCCAACTGATTGCACAGAGTCGCAAAATCATTGAATCTAGTCAATATGATACTACTAACTCAAACGCTGTTAAACATCATACCACAAATTGCAACTAGCATTGAAACTAAGGTGCAGAGAATGGAAACTAACATAGAAACACGTATTGATGACTTAAATCAGTATATGCTTTCAGTATCATCAAGGGTTAGAACTTTAGAGAACCGCTCAAACGAGTTGAAAGCTAAGCTAACCGAATGCAAATCTAGCTACCAGGGTGTAAGTAATCTTTTTGATCAAGTTGAGAAACAATGTAAAACAAACACTAGAAATATCATAAACTTTGATAGCAGAATGAAAAAGCTAGATGAAAAACCCGTTGTCCAACCAGTCATTCAACCTGTCGTCGAATCAGAAGAAATCAAATCATTAAAAGAAAGCGTACTTAATCTCAAATACCGCCCAGTGAAAAACAATTAATTTTTTACCGAGTCCAAAATGAAGATACAGACGATATATTGTGTGGATGTTTACACCATGAACTCGAAATCAATTATAGAATAGAATTTGGGAATGTTCATCGATCTAAAACAAGGACTGGAGACAATAGTGACCTCAGATTTGTATTGAACAACGGAAACAAACTGAGAGGCAAACCATTTGGAATTAGAGAACAATTTCGATTGAAATTGAACAAAGACGAAAAATATTATATCCGATCATGAACAAACCAACAAGTAACATTAGTTCGAGATAGACTCTATTTAAATAATGAGATATGTGTCCCCCGTACAGGTGTTATTCCAACAGACGAAGACTACGAAAATACAATATAAGATAAGAATAAGAAAACTTTATTTTGATTCGGCACATAATAAAACAGTACAACATAAGCTCTAAGGAGTTTTTTACCGAATATACATTAACAATAAAACAACACAAGTCACATGCAAAGTAACAAACTAAAATAAGCTAAGACATACAGGCATAAAAAGGAGGACTGTGTATAGATCTGAACAAGAACCCACGTGGCAAGTGCCTCTTTGGACTCTTGTTCAAGATCCACACACAAATGCTCCAACATAAAGCAGCAGGTAATACAATAATGAAATAATAATACTGAATACTTAAAACTGGTACCAACATAATCAGTAAAAGCAGCACTGTCTAACTACAAAATCAAAGAATATAAAATGTTCAAGCCAAACTAAAAAACATTAATAATTAAAAAATACAAAATACAAAAATTAAGAAAACCAGAAGCAAAATTTTAATCATCTACATGCAGAACAGCAACATTTGGACCCATTCCATGACTGCAAAAGACTCTTGAATTGAGAGAAGCTATTTTCAGTCCTGAAATGATCTGGGAGGCTGTTCCACAATGTAGATGCAGCAAATCTGAAAGAGTTTTTACTGTACCGTGCATACATCATATAGATGCCGGCCGGGGACCAGGTGGCAATGCCTCGCTGGGTTCCCACCGGCATCCACATGCAGCATGACATAATAAAGCAGAAAATTAAGCATGTTTGGATAACAAATTGACAATCACTAAACCAAAGCAATATATATCTAAAAGCTATATGCAAATAAAAAGAGCAAAAACAGTAGCAGAATATTTATCATCTGCATGCAGAACAGCAACATTTAGTACCATTCCAGGACTGCATTAAGCTCTTAAATTGAGAAAAAACTGTTTTCAGCCCTGAAATGGTCTGGGAGGCTGTTCCACAATGTAGCAGCAGCAAATTTAAATGTTTTTTGCCATACCTTGATGTTCTGACCTGTGGAATGTCCAGTATATTGTTGTATCTAAAATAATATTTTGAATTTCGTAAATGCACAAGGCTATGGAGACATGATGGCGACAGTTTATTCATAATCTCAAATGTTATCAGGGCCATAGTTCTCATTCTACGAATCTGCAAGGAAGGCACCTTTGTTTTTTTTCAATAAATTATCATATGAGCTATTGTAATCCTCATACACAAAGCGAAGAGCTCTTTCTTGCACGTTTTCTATCTTTTTGGAATTTTTCTCCGGACAAAAATGCCAGGCCAAAGGGCAAAAGTTGAAATTACTAAGAATAAAAGTATGGAAAATTGTAAGTTTGCTTAATCTGTTCAAATAGGGGCCTAAACGTTTGATAATGTTCAACTGTTGGGATGCCTTCCTGCAGATTGTACTTATATGTGTGTCAAAATTTAATTGATAATCGATCTCAATGCCTAGTAATTTAACACTGTCTTCACACGTTAGTTCAACATTTTGTATATTTATAGTTGGACGTTTTTCATAGGTTTTCTTCCCTACCGCCAAAACGTGAAATTTATCAGGATTAGCCTGCATTTTGTTAATTTTGAACCATTTAATGAGATGATTTGAGTCAGACTCTAGAGTAGAAATAAGTAGATCAAAATCGGGACTGCCAACAGAAAGGGTATAATCGTCTGCATAATTATACAGAGAACTGTCTTTAATGAACAAAAATATATCATTTATGAAGACATTGAATAAGAGGGGGCCAAGTATAGATCTTTGCGAAACCCCTTTATGGATGTCAGCCCAGTTGCTCAGAACACTATTGACCTTTATTTGTTGTTTTCTGTTTGATAAGTATGATTTTAGTAACGAGACCGAATTATCTGAAACTCCATAAGCTGACAATTTGTCTAGCAGTATGGCATGTGGTAGGCAATCAAAAGCCTTTGAAAGGTCCATCAGAACTGATGCTATATAATAATTTTTGTCTAGGGCTTCACGCCAATCTTCTAGAAGTCTGAGCTACGCGTACGGAATAGGCCCACCATCAGACTTTACCGAAAGCGTCTCCTAACAGTGAAAAGCCACCTAGTAAAGTCAGCGAAAGGGTTCGTCACCTAAGCAAGGACATACAAACACTGTTCGTTATGCATTGGGGTGCCCAGAAGATGTGCCCATAAATAATGATTTAACAGTACACAACTCTGATCATTGTAATTGCTATTGTGACATTAATGATAAATCAGTATCAAACTTATGTACATGTATTGCAATTGATAAATATATAAAATGTTTTTGTATTGTAACAAATGAATGTGAGTCAATTGTAAGGGAACGACCATTTAACTTGAAGGGGGAGAGGGTATGTTATTTTTCTAAAAAAATATTCTGATTTCCAATGTTGCTGAAAAAAATATTCTGATTCAGAGTTTTTGTCATATAACCTAATGTGGAATTCTGGAAAAAAATTTCGCGCTTTGCGCGACAAAAAAAAATAAAAATAACTCTCGTGTTGACCGAAACAAATTTTCTGAACGAAACAAAAAACCATAACCCGCCCCCCCCCCCCCCCCCCCCCCCCTTCAAGTTAAATGGTTGGTCCCTAATGACTGATTGTAAAATCGACAACAATGATACAAAATTAATGCAAATGACAAATGATTTAAACAGTTACTGTGTGAATGAAAGTATAAATAGCGACAATACTGACTTGGGTGATTTAAATAATAAATGTTTAAATGGAGGTTTTAATAGTGATCACATTGACATCGGCGATTTAAATAATAAATGTTTAAATGAAAGTATTTTCAATAATGATAAGACTGATTTTGACTATTTAAGTTATAAATGTTTGAATGAAAGCATATATAGTGACAATAATGATTTAAACGAGTCAAATAATAAATGCTTAAAGAAAGACAAGAGAGAAACGTAAGGAAACGAGTTTTACGAATAATATTTACGATTAAAACAAACGGCGGTTTCCATATCTTTTTAACTTCCACCGTTACTGAGATATTTAAGGAAATGTCTTTTTGCACACCTGAACGATTTCCGGAAATATCCGGTAAAAGGGAAGTGACGTCATGAGTGTGTTCCCTCCATACGATTTCAGATTGCTTACGTTGGACACGCACACACAATTTACAAGAATTAGCAGTTAATACTCCAAATAGAGTGATGTCAAATGAAAAGTCAGGTAGGACAGGAAAGTTTTGTGTTGCGGCAGGGTGCATGTCAACTCATAAGGATAACTTGTCACTTCACGAGTTTCCAAAGGAGAATGTTCGACCTAACATACGCCGCCAGTGGATAAAATTTGTACAAGTCAAGAGGAAAGACTTCATCAAACCTACTGCTAATTCAGTATCATGTGAAAAACATTTTCCTCCGGGAAGCTATCCTGTGGAATATGAATTGAAGAAAGCTATGAATCTCCCTGTCAGGAAGAAATGTCTCCTGCCAGACGAGGTACCAACCATACATACGGTGCCATGTTCAACGACAACGATGTCACCAAGCGCCTATGGTCAGGAACATTTTGTATATACTTCGCCTGTGGCCTTTTCCACACCTGCTCCAGCAAGTCAGTTGCCTCCTCCCAAGAAAATGGGAGTGTGCAAGAGTAAGTAAAGTAGGGGAAAAGGGGGAGGGGGGGGTTGGAATAAATGGCCAGGCCAAAACATTACCTAAACTTTATCTCAGATTTGTCAGCAAATGACCCTTGGCTTTATAAAGGAACAACATCAAATTTGAAGGTTTATAATTTTAATTTTCGCACATTGTGTCAACGAACCATTACTGAAATTGCGTCATTTTGTAAACATTTGCATTCTGATTTTTTTCAAGATATCTTCCAGTCCTAGATATATCTGTGTTTATTTTCGACATCAGAGCCCTAAACACCTACCCGCACGTAGACACAAAAAAAAAAAGAAAAACACAACTTTGACCTTAAATTCAAATTCAAATTCTTTATTGATATGAAATCCAACAAAGGATTGTCATCAGCAACAATGCAATCAACAGACATACACAAAACATGAAACAATTAACAAACAGAAAGTAGCATGAGTGCTGAGGAGGCAAAAAGTCACTATAACCAACTTATAACAAAACAATATAAATACACTAATAAGAAAGTAACTCAAATATTAAGGTAACTTTGCATTGCTCTTAAGTAACTTATTTCTCTCACTGCACATTTCAGAGATACCTATTACACATATTTTCATAATATCGTAATCATTACTGCTAAGGATATATTTTAATTTATCTGAATCAGACATAACCAAAAAATTAGGAACAATTTCAGTGACCTTACTATAAAGTTTCGATCGAGATGAAGTCAATTTATTACACTCAATAACAAAGTGGTATTCATTTTCTATTTCTAATTTACATATTGGACAAAGTCTATTTTCTAAAGGAATATTTTGGTGACGACCTTGTTCAATTAAAAGATTACTATTAATAATCCGCAGTTTGACAAAGTTAGATACAATATTTTTTCTGAATATCCAGTAACAACATTGTTTTAGTTCCCTATAAGTTCTTAATGTCAATTTTATTTTTCAATAATTTCTCAGCTTTTACCAATTTATATTATTTCAACTTACAGGTTTTGTTAGAGCAAAGTACAGATCAAGCAGATGTGTTGAGCAGTGGCGAGTTGATGGACACATATTGTAGTCAGGATAAGGAGGTACAAGTTTGACTGTTAAAGAATGATATGATAAGATGTTGTAATTTTAGCAAAAATTGAAACCTACATGATATGCAGTACCCATTACTTTTTTTTTGTAACTTATTTTAAATATAACTATTGGCTGTACATGTACATTGTACTTATTAAACTTTGCTTGATTAAAGTCATCCTTACATGATAATTTTAGTACTGATATTATTTTGTTTTCAGATTGGTGAGCCTTTAATGAAAACATTTGGGCAACAGTTTACTGAGAAGAAGCCATTACGACGGTCTGTGAAATATCAAGCAAGACCAAAAGGTTTGGTTAAAGGTATGCATGAATAATGTACATTGTGTACCAATATACATGTAAATATCTGAATTATACAAATAAACATGATCCCTGGTTTTTTTATTTGTCACTTTTTTAAATTTTCTTGTTCCAAAAAGTTACTTAAAAATGAGTCTATATCTTTATGCAATGCTGCAGTTAAAATCTTTCATTTTTTATGGAATCATATGATACAATCTAACTTTTATTTGCAGATATGAATTACTATGAACTACATGTACACATGTATTTTGCAGTCTTATAAATACTGTATACCTTTATAGAGCTTAGATTTATAAATCAATATAAAAAGTATAAAAAAAAATAATTTCAACAAAAAATGTTGATTTGATTGCAGTAATACAAGCAGAACACAAGCCTATATCCAAAAGTATAGGAATTCAGTGTAACAGATATTTAGAGGAAACCAAAAGTCAGTCACCTCCACAAAGAAGACCACAACCAAACCAGATGTCCATTGACAGTAACAGTGAATCAGATGATGAGCAAATGCATGTTCAGGCAGATTCAGACTATATTCCAGAGTCTGAAGATGAAATTTGTTCAGACCACTCTGATGATGTTAGGTAATATATCTATTGTGTATGGTTTTTTTTCTTCTTTTTTTTTTGGTTAAACATTTCTGATTCTTAATTGTGGAGTAAAAAAAATATGACTGGACAAGTACATGCAAAAAAATATTTGTGACTTGACATTTTCAAAGAATAGTTTTTTGCAAAATGCAAAAAATAATAATCTTGTTCTGAAAATGATAAAAAAATTGCATCCTATGTACATGGAAATTTTATTAATTTATATTTTTAAATAATAACAATTTATTGACATTATATATTTATAGTGGGTGCAGCAAATCTTCACCATCAAGAAGCCGAATGTTCATTGTTTTTGAAGAGCAGTTATTGGAATTGCTGAATTCATGTCCCAAATGTTCATCAGTGGCAATGGTTCAACTTAAGCAAACAGTTGGTTCAATGTTCAGATTTCAACAGGATTGTGGAATATGTGGATATAACAGACTTTGGCAAAGTCAACCTATGACAGGTGCAGTCCCAGCTGGTAATCTACTGATGTCGGTTGCAATTCTATTTTCAGGTATGTAATTAAACAGATATGTAGAGTCAAACCTGTATTTAAAGGTCACCCTTAGACCAAAGACCAACTGACTTATTGGGAGAAATGACCTGTAAATAATGTTCAAATTACTATTATATAATTACCACAATAAGAGAATAGCGAGTATTTTTTTAGGTGACCTCTAAGGCAAGTTTGGCTAGTTTATTAAATTATGGCAAAATTCTTCATATTTCATAGCATTTGTGAATGCATTGAATTTTGAATTTTTTTTTTATGTAATTTTACTTTTTATTATTGCCTAATTAATAATTTACATACATCATGTTCATGTCTACATAATAATTATAAATGTATACAATTTGATCATGCAAAAGAGTTTTTCTTTTTTCTTTTAACCATACCATATATCAACAATGTGGTACAATATATGTAATAAACCAAAAACATAAAAAAAAACAGCTTTTGCCACCCCTCCTCCCTCCCCACACACCCCAGGCTGCTCCTTAATCCTCTCCCATGAAAAGTAATATTTCATGCCATCTATCCCGAACTCTCTGTCTCTTTGCAGGAGGTAGCATTGATGCAGTTAGCATGTACATATGTCTGAAATATTTCAATATTTGTAAAACTGAACTGGTATAACGTATTTTTCATTAAAAAAAAACATATTTACATATTTTTTCAGGATCAATTCCTTCTAAAGTTTTACGTTTTCTTGACCACATGAATGTTGCTGCCATATCAAGTAGTACGTTTCAAAACCATCAGAAGTATTATCTTCATCCCTCAATTTCAAGTGTATGGACAGCATTTCAAGAGAGGTATTTGAGACTTATGAAGGACAAAAAACTGCCATTGATTCTTGGTGGTGATGGTAGAGCAGATACACCAGGACATTCTGCCAAATACGGAAGCTATGCCATGCTGGATTTGAACCTCATGATGGTTGTTAATTTTCAGCTTGTTCAGGTAGAGAGTTTTATTTTATAAATAATGAAATAATGATAGAAAATGACAAAATTCATTATTTCAGAATACTGGCTTACAATAATATACATATTAAAATTGAATAATAGTATGTTCATGCTCTAAAATGGCCAGAGAAGAATGTGATCACAAAGCATCAAGAAAAACAAATGTTTAAAAGCTTGCTACGTGTACAAGTGAACATGTCTTCTTTACAATTTAAAATTAAGAATATATTCCCCTTAACTTGACTTCAGAAATAAACATTATTATTTGTAAGAATAACAAACAAAAAATACATACATATATGTACTTTTTATGTGAAATAATTACACGTGCAACTTTTTTGTTTGACAGAATAATGAGGTAAAAAGTAGCTACCACATGGAAAAGGAGAGTTTCGTTCGCTCCATTGCCTATTTGAATGAGAATGGTCTTGAAATTGGTGAACTTGTCACAGATCGACATGTACAGCTGGTCAAGTACATTCGTGAAGAGATGCCAGACACTGCTCATCATTTTGATGTATGGCATGTAGCAAAAGGTATAAAATTTGAAAAATCTGCCCCTTTTTTCATTTCAACTCCACTGTTAACACATTTTAACATTGAAATAGCAGTTAGAATTCCACCCTTGTTGAAGGCCTTGTGGAGACCTCTAGATTAAAAATGTTCTTCAATTTCATACGGAGATGGGGTGTGGTCTTCTTGACACTTAACCAATATCTTTTCTTTTTTATATTTACACTGTATAATCATTTTTGGTTGGACATTGTTTCTGTGTTTATTTTTCATTGCAAAGTTTTGCATTACGTTTGACATTTCGTGTTCTTGTTTTAACATGCATAGTATATTTCAGGCTTGACAAACAAGTTGGTAAGCTTAGCCAAAGAGAAGCAATGTGAAGACCTTTAACCTTGGGTGAAGAGTATATGTAACCATCTTTACTGGGTTGCTGCATCAACACCAAGTCACAACAGGGAATTGATGATGGAAAAGTGGTTGTCTGTGGCAAACCATGTTCATAACATTCATAGTCATGATGGTGATCTGTTTCCTCATTGCGAGCATGGTGAAATTGAGGGACGAGAGCGCCGAAAAAAGTGGTTAAAAGCAGGTAATCATAAGCACCGAGCTAAATGTAAAATATAACACATACCGTTTTGTAATTTTTTTAAATCGCTTAGAAAAATACAAATTCAACAGGTATTCATTGACATTGAGAATATTCTGCAACATGCAGTATCCTGTAACCGATCATCTACAGACTGTTACAAAATAATGTTTACGCCACTCGCCACAATATGGCTGAAATATCACCATCGTGGCATTAAACATCAATCAATCAATCAGTCAATGTAGCCGATTCTGGGCATAGTTGACCAGTGTTTATTCTCATATCGTGCATTGCTAATACTGGCTGTTACTTCAGGGCATTATGACATGTGCTGCATGATATTCTTACTCTTCCAGAACAATTTGTATGTAGGTTAGACTCCGAGCAGATAAAATATCTTGAACATTTCAAGATTAAGATAATCCCCTGTAAAAGAAAATAAAACAAATGTTTCCACTGCGAAAATCGGAATGAATTTTGCATACATCGCTATTAACGTCCGTAATTTTAACAGCAAAGCCGATTTTCGAGAAAATGCTACATCTTTGAATATATAACACTGAATTTATTAATTATTACGGTCATTCAGGATATGAAATAAAAATACAGATCTCATAGAATCCACCGATATCGGGCGATATAAAATAATTCCAATAAATCGGATTTTATTCGAATAAGAATACATAGTTTTTTCAATTTTTTAAACGTTTTGTGACGTTTACAGTTATATAACAGGAGGTGTACATACCCTCTGTCAGGAAAAGATAACTCGATGCAAGAACGATAACTCTAGTTATCGCAAATCGGGAATAAGGGAGGGTAAATCATTTAAAATTACACGTTGGGTCCTGTGGGAAAATAACTTGTGTAAACATTGGATCAACTTAAAATATTGTGCTGAGATTTATGTAGTCCGTTTTGGAGATCACTTTCTGTGTATAATCACTGTAAACCACTGGCGCATCATGAAGGGCATAATACACATCTTTCCCCCTATATGTCCAGTTAGACTGTGTTGTTATTGTTTAAAGAATTTAAACTTTCGTTTTATGAAGATTTTATGATTTAATATTGCTTGGTTTTAATGCTGGAGAAGTGAGCGTTGCAGATGTAGTTGATCAAAGTAAATGAGATGAAAAACAGAGCTAAAACACTCTTCCTTGACGTTTGATTTTTTACTTCATGAACACTAGAGTAACACGATGGGTGTCACTAGTGAAGCAGAGACTGCTTACCCTTCCGGAGCACCCGAGTTCACCCCTGGTTTTTAGTGGGGTTCGTGTTGCTATCATAATGATATATGGCTCATTTTGTTCGTCTTTTCAAGAGCTTTAAAATGATATATAGCATGATATAGCTGCTAAATTTATACAGAATAGTTGGACATATATACTCAATCATTGTACACATTGTCCAGATAATTGAAAGTTTTAGGTAATTCTAAAGCATTTGTGCAAAATGCATGGCATTTACCAGACATCCCTTACAATAGGTTCCACCCCAATAAAACCTACTACATGTATTTCTTACAAATGTTCTGACGGAGAAATTGGTGTTAAACAACCATAATCTCTTTTTATCGTAATGACCAACAAATGTTAAAGAGAACTGATTGTTCATGGCCATTTGTTATTAAGTATGGCTCCATCTAAGAATCATGCAAAATAAAGAAAAAGTTAATTACCTTATGTCATCAATTCACTCAATATTTTGTTATATGACATATTTAGAGTAAAAATAAATGTATATTCAAAGACAAGTGTTTATTTATGTTATTTTTCCTATTATACCCATATTAAAATCAGTATGGTCACATTTTGTTTACCTATAAAGTATTGTAAAAAGGTTAGATATCAGAACACATATCTGCTGTGAACAGGCTATTTGTAAATCAGTAATAAACTATATAGCACAACGCAAAATACTGGATCTCCTCTAAATTATATTAATTTTCTTCATTTGTAGCCTAGTGTCAATTTTTGTTATTTCAGTTTTAAATTAACCGCTCCAAATCACAATTCCTGTATTTAAATACTGTTACAGTGACAGCCGGAACCTTTGAACCGTAATGAGAGCGGGAGGTTTGGCGCCTTAAAATCTGATTCAACCCACCATTTCTTTAGAAATGCCTGTACCAAGTCAGGGTCATTACGGTTTTCACAGTTTTCCGGTTGTTGACTGATTTTGTCTGTTTATATAATTATGAGTTTTGACTTTCCCTTTGTAAGATTGTTCGGAGTTCGGTAATTTTGTTATTACCTTTATTTAAGGATAACATTATATCTCAGTTTTCTTATGGGACTTGATTATTGTCCAAGTCTTAGTTTCAGTATATATGTTCATGGCTTCTTGTTTAATAATATGCATTGTGCATTTCAGGAACCAAAGTATGTGAAAAACTTCAAGATTTGGTGTCTTCCAGACAAATGAAGAAAGATATTCCAAAGCTATCAACAGGCCCACAGACTGCTGCCTTGGAAGGTTTCCATGCAATAGTGAATCACTTCGCACCAAAAATGATTGGGTTTTCATATCATGGAATGCTAAGCAGGTAGTTAATTGTAAACGGCACGTTCTTGTTAGCAGCTCAGCTATGAAAGACCAATTAGCATAACTTTTATCCTTTGAGTTATATGTATATACATGTATAAGTCTCATATAAAAAAAATCCATACAGTGTATCAGTAATTTTGAAAATTAGCTAACATTTGTACAGAATTACAAACAAATTACACCAGATTAATTAGCTTAATTATGACTAGCAACCTGATTTGCTTGATTGATATGTATTTATTTTCTATACAGAATAACACTTGGTTGCCTTCACTATAATGAAAATACAATGCGGGACCAGGCAGTCACAAAGGATGGCAGAAAAGGTACGACGTGGTGTTCCCAAAGTTCAGGAAGGGTGGCTATACTGTGCGAGGAATCAAGACAAGATGTACATATGGTATGTCTGTTAATCTAATAAAAAATAAAATAAATAAAACGTCGGTAAATATGCATTTACCAGTTGCTTGCCCAGGGTCGGTGGTTCTCTCCGGGTACTCCGGCTTCCTTCACGACTAAAGCTGGTTGCTTTCAGGTTACGTTGACAAGTTAATAGAGGCTACAGTAACTCTTGCCACAGAATGCCGTATGAACTTTGATGAAGTTCCACAACTTCAACCTGCTCCTCCACCGTAATGCACTAGCTTTGAAAAACCAAATAAAGCTGATGCAATCAAACTGAAAACTGCCCGATATATGAATAACAACTTATTCCAAGAAGATCATTCCTTGAAAGAGAAATAACATTTAATCTGGAGGATTAAAACCTGTATAAAGTCCGTTTTCAGATGGAAATTTTTCCCTGATAGTTTTAACTGCACAAAATGGTAGCACAACTCTGACCTTTTTCCCAAGATAACCCCAAATCCATCGGACAAACTGTCTGTATGAAGTGTTTCTGTATCTCCTGGGAAAAAAAGAAGATATATTCATTTATATGTAAATGTATATTAAATATTTATGCTTCCAGTATGTGTGATATCCGGATATACAACATATTTGGTTCTTTAATGGTCTTTAACGACCATCAAGGTTTAATGCGTGTGTCTTTTGACTTTGAATATTTGTGGTTTTTCACAGCACTTGATAGAAAAAAACCTATATGCAGCAATATATAGCTAGGAAATGTACGACAGTACATATTTTGGGTGAAATCTACTAAAGAAATTATGCAATAGATGGCACACAAACATTATTTGAGTCTAACTTCCTTCACAAAAAGCCAAAATTGTTTCCTGCCCTATAAAAGGTATATAGATTTTCATTTTCTCAGCAAAACATACTAAATTCATGATCGATGAAGATTTGGTGACCATGATATACATTGTAGCTTACAGCACTTCAAATTCAATAATGATAATTCTTTTTGGATTTGGCTTCAGAAACGAGATGAATATTAGAATGTCTTATGGTAATCTATTTATTATTTACCATGAAACGGCAAACTTTCCAAAAATGTACATGTATGTTTAAATAAGATTTCAGTTTATTTTAGTTTTAGTACCGCATATTTGTTCACTGGATAAATGCCTGTACATTTTTACCAGGATGATCTGTAACAAAAAAATTGTCGTATAAAAATTCTATGGCCAATAATGTATGTTTGTTTAGGGTTTCATGCTTTGAAAAATAAGGGTCAGTAGATACATGTAGGAAGGTAAAAAAAATTAAAATAAATTTGTTCACCTTATTTCTATGGGAGTCATTTGGGATGTAACGGTGCATGTAAAAAAATGTCAATAAAAGCTGTATGGTAGGCATAAAAAAATGGTCGGTAGGGAAACCCTAAACAGACATATATTTTATTTGGCCTAACTTACTCATGAGAATTTTCAACCTCCACTCCATACTGTTGCCGGTATTGGCAATATGCAGTTTGAAGGACGTAAGTGTTAAGGCACACTGGGTCAAATCCTGGATGGGAGGTTATGCAGGTTAACTGACCGTCATTTAATTCTTCAATGACATCAGTGACTTTTGATATTTCTTTGCAGCAAACACATTGCAATACTGTGGGCATGGGCGTGCAGTTTCCACATTGGCACCTGAAATCATATGTACTGGTATTGTACATTTATGCATCAATATAAATATATGTGTGTTTCAGATTAATATGCTCACCTCTGAAAATATATTGGATGTTCTTCCAACATTCCAAAAAGACATTTCTCAATAGTCAAAACCGAAGTCTCTGGCTTTGTTCAAATGTAAGGAACAAACCATTTCACTTTTGGCTAAGGCAAATGCAGGAATTCTCAAACAGGAGGGTGTATTTTTAAATATATTTTTTCTTTAAAACACGAACTATCGCACAGTAAATTTTGTTTAAGTTATTGTAGAATATATTAAAAGTTTGATTCTGAACTGCACAGTATGTGCTATGTGCAACTGACACATCGGGCCTGGTTTTTACTTCCCTTCAGATTTTTTTTTTCAGAAGCTACATAATCATATTCTTTCATTTTCAGACAAGAGGATAAACCAGATTTTTTTTCTACAAATTTTGCATATAATAATTCACTGAAAATGACCAATTAGAACCTTTTTCCAAGCCTGTCCAGCCAACAATTTTTTTAAGACTTACTTTAAAAATTATCACTAGGAAAAAATGTAACCCCTTTTGTTGATCAGGTAAAGGAAATGACAATTTCAAGTGCTGTCTGGGAAGTTGAGTATCCTAATACTTTTTCCTACATGTATGCCTTCACTATATGCAATCATCGACTTTAGTAGTGGTTCGGTGGCCCATGGCCAGTGAACATAGATTCGGACCAGTGACTTTTTCCAAATTTTCTCAATAGAATCTATATAAATATTCTAATCTTGAAAATTTCGGGCCAGTAAATTCGAAAGTCTGATTTCGAAGACTGTATATGTAAGTGATTTTATTTGCTAAGCTCATTCACATTATGTATTGCTAAGCTCATTCACATTATGTATAAAAATGTAATTTAAATTGTGGACATGGACATGCATGTACGTATTTACATTATTGTTTTTATTTAAAAGAAATAAATTTGATTCACTGAAACTGGAATTGCATGTTTGTATGCCTTTGTCCAATCATTGGTTTTACTGCAAAATGAATACTAAGTGACAGCCGATTTATTTGTCAAGTGACCAGGTAACATGGTTTAAGTTAACAACTAAGCAATTACAGTTCACCCCACTTTTTTTTTTAAATTATTGACGCTTTTCTTGTGACATTTCTCCTCACGTACATGTTTTAGTCTGTTTTTACATTTTGAACGATGGTGCACAGCTTCCCAAGAATATATACTTACCAGTCAGTATTTTCCAATCGATCATGGTCACTTTCGTCCGAATTTGAGTCCTGCGTCTGAGAAGACGACGAATCACTATCGCAAGGCTCAAACTGGTACGGATTTACCACAATATTTTCATTTTCTACTTCTATACTGTTGGTTTCATTTGTATTTTCCTCCTCTTCATCAACTATTGACGATTCACATGAAAGGTCTAACGACGCTGTGTCAGATTCTTCCAGAGATTCCATCGTGCTAGCGTGTTGTCTATCTGACTCAGCCATGTTTACACACATTTGTGACGTCATGGACGTAGCAAGTATTTTAACCGGAAGTGGATAAAAATAGAAATATTGATTATTTGGCAGGTGCAAGACTTCTTGAAATCCTATTTATATCTCCCGAATGGCTGCATAGAAATCGATCGGGTTTTCTGCGATCTTCATTGGAAACCTTATTTTATCAACTGGTCTAATTATAATGATGCGTTATTGTCTTTCTTTAAATGAAAGTATTCTCAATCGTGATAAGACTGATTTTGAGTTTAGTAATTTAAATAATGAATGTTTGAGTAAAAGTGTAAATAGTGACAGCACTGATTTCAGTGATCTAAATAATAACTGTTTTAATGAAAGTATATATAGTGATAACACTGATTTTGGTGAATGTTCGAATGACAGTGTAAATAGTGACAACACTGATCCCGATTTAAATAAATGTTTAGAGAACGATTCTAAAGCTGACATGTTTAATGTCTTTGTTCTGAGTTGTTGTGAACTCAAAAATAAAGTACAATATCCGGAATTTCAGGAACTTTTGAGTGCTAATGATATTATATGCTTAATCGAATCAAAGACCGGTGATACTGACGGAATTTTATGCTGCCAGGTTATATTTTTAAAATGAAAAATAGAAAAAACCATTTGCCTGTCGAAAATCAGGTGGAATAGTATTAGGTTACAGAGAAAAGTTTGAGGGTGATATAGAAGTAATTGAAACTGAAAATAAGTTTGTATTGTGGTGCAAAATATCATCAAAATTGATGAATCTAAACTCTGATTTGTTATTAGGTATAATGTATATTCAACCAGAATACTCTCGTTATTCTTCCCCTGTCACATTTACTCAAATTGAAAACGAATACTTAGAATTTACTGATTTTTTTTAAAATATTTGTCTCATCGGGGACTTTAATGCAAGAATAGCAGAGGAAGACGAATTTATTACATTAGATCAAAATATCCTCTTTGAAACCTTTGGTGATTTCATTGAAAATGCCTCAAATGTGCTACAGCAGTTAAATTCACCAATAAACCGAAGCAATGTGGACAAAGGTAGAAAACCCTATTGCAATCTTTTATTTAATGTATGTAGGGGGAATGATTTGTTTATTGTAAATGGAAGAATAGGTGACAATAAAGAAAGTAATTTAACATGTCGAAATGCAAGCGTCATAGATCATACTATCTGTAGCTCAGAATTTAAGAAAAAAACATTGTAAATATGAGTATTTTAGATTTTTTAAGTCTATTTTCCGATGTTCATTCACCGTTTCGTGTTAGCATTAATCCGGCTCAACGGATTGGAGAATAAAAAAACAGATTCAACAAATAATCAAAGTTTTAAAAACATACAAAATATTAAAAAATGGAATCCGTTAAAGTCCCAAGAGTTCATAGAAAGCATAAATGTCAACAATTTCAATGATCTTTCTGAAAAGCTCAATAATATTAATCAGGAAGAAATAAACCAGGATTTCATTTACACTTGCACTTCAGATTTATGCCACTTATTTATTTCGGCATCAAAGAATATATTTGGAACTCGTTCCGTCTATAAGGGAAAACCAAAAATAGTAAAGGGGGATAAACCGTGGTTCAATTTAGATTGAACATTTTCGCGACAAAATTACCGAATATTAAAACGAAAGAAAAAATTATACCATTGGCAAATTACATCTGAAAAAGTAAATAATGCTAAGAAAAACACTATATTAAAACTTTAGACAGCAATCTGAAAAAACACCGTAAAGAAATGTCAAGGCGTATGAAAACTTTGCGAAAAAATGATCCGGAAGAATATTGGAAAATTTTAAAAACTGGAAAGTCTACTAAACAACCCGATATTGAATTTAAAGAACTGTTTTACTTTCTTCCAAGATTTGAATACTTTAAAGGAAACCAATGAACTGGAAAACACATTGAACATTGATCCAACAATCACAGACGAATTAAGTGAACATATAATTTATCCCACTATGAAAGATGAAATCTTTAAAGGGATAAAAAAACTTAAAAACAATAAAGCCTTTGGCGATGACCAAGTTATCAATGAATATATGAAAACTACTAGTAATCAGTTTGTTGATATTTACGAAAAGCTTTTTAATTAAATTTTTGACACCGGGATTATTCCGGAAAGCTGGTTATTAGGAACTAAAAAAACTTGTTATCAAAATAAAGATAACGAATGACCCCAACAATTATCGACCGATTAAAATTCTCAGCTGTTTGGGTAAACTGTTCACTGTAATCTTAAATAATAGATTAAATACTTATTCAGAAAGTTTATTATTGTTGAATGAAAATCAATGTGGTTTCCATAAAGACTATTCTACTTTATATTGTATATATAGTATTCATGCCTTTTTGGAGATAATGAGAAAAAAAAAAGAAAATGTACTGCGCATTCGTAGACTTCGAAAAAACTTGTCCCCTTTCTTATTTGCAGTATTCTTAAATGACCTTGAACAGTTTGTGGAAGACAAGAATATTACAGGCTTAGAAAGTATTTCTAGCGAACTAGAAGCACAATTGGAAATATATTTAAAAATGTTCGCCCATTTATACGCAGACGAAACTGTTCTAATGTCAGAGAATTCTGATGGGTTACAAACTTTACTAGATAGTTGCTATGAATACAGTAAATTGTGGAAGCTTAAAGTAAACTTTGACAAACCAAAAATTATGCTTTTTTCGAACTGCGGAAAATGTACACTTCCTGTATAATGGAAAGGAAATTGAAACTGTGACCGAATTTAATTATTTAGATGTTACTTTTACAAACAATGGAAAGTTTAAATTAACAAAACAAAAAAATATTGAAACCGCTACAAAGCCATATATGAAGTTATCAGAAGGGGAAAAAGACATAATCTATCAATCAAATGCTTGTTAGATCTATTTGACAAAATTGTAAAACCTATATTACTATATGGCTGTGAAGTTTGGGGATTTAGTGATGATTATGTAATTGAAAAAAATAATTTGAAATTCGACAAATTAATACTTCACTTGAAGCAAAGCACGCCAAATATTATGATATACGGCGAGCTTGGTCGCTTTCCATTTTATATAGATATACAAACTAGAGTAATATCATGTTGGTGCAAATTACTTACTTGAAAAGCTTCCAAGCTGTCGGCCATATCTTATAAACGTTTGCATAGTTTCTTTTGTAACGGAAATATATCTGCTCCTTGGGTACAGTTTATAAAAGATATATTGGATAAGTGTGGCTTATCAAATGTATGGACATTTCAGAATATAAACTTTAATATTGAGTGGGTGATCGCTTATGTAAAATTACGTCTCCGAGATCATTTTGTACAAGAATGGAATGGCAATTAAGAAAATTCCCCAAAGGCAATGAACTACAGACTTTATAAACAAATATTCGAATTTGAAAACTATTTTAATATTTTAGAAAATAAAGACATTTTCACTTTTTGCAAATTTAGAACCACCAATACAAAATTACACATAAAAACTGGAAGATGAAATAATATCGCAAGGGAAAATAGAAATGAAATAATATAGCTGTTGTAATTTGATTTTAAAAAAGTTATTAATAAGTGAAATATAACATGATATATTTACTTAAAATGTTCAGAATCTGTTCAGAATTTTCAGTCAATGTTCAGAAAGTTCAGACCCTGTTCAATCAATGTTCAGAATATTCAGAATCTGTTCAGAATATGCAATCAATGTTCAGAATATTCATAATGTTCAGAATCTGTTCAGAATGTTCATAATGTTCAGAATCTGTTCAGAATTTCAGTCAATGTTCAGAATTTTCAGTAATGTTCAGACTCTGTTCAGTAAATGCTAAGAATGTTCAGAATTTTCAGTCAATGTGCAGACCTTGTTCATAATATCTAGCACATAAACTGGTCTGTTCAGAATTTCTTGACTTTGTAGTGTACTGAAAATCACCGCAATTCCACCGACAATCATAAACTACTGAACACGCACACAGTTCCACTGACAATCACAATAATCTACTGAACACTACCGCAATGCCACCGACAATCATTTTAAACTACTACAGATCCTGGATCGCATCAGTTTACAATACGCACCAAACGCAAGCGAACGAAAAACGCAAACAAAACGAACGAAAAACAAACGAACTCTTCACACGAACAATACGAAAAACGCACCATAAACGAAACGAATGCACGATACAGGAAACGAACGCACGATACAGGAACGAACGAACTACACTGAAAATGCAAACGAATGAACGCACGATACACGAAACGAACGAATCATTGGAAAATAACCATATATTATCCAATGACAAACGATCCTGGTTCTATAGAAGTACAATATAGTATCATGTTATTATTTGGATGACTTTTGTGCAAATTGACGTGATTAACTAATCTTATATTTTATTCGCAATTGATATATATACATGATAAATTAGTTGGTAAAATAATAGGATAATACAATTTATATTAAATAGTTTATATTATTAACGTGTTTAATAATTATATGTATAATTAAATTTTAAATCTCATATATTTGACTTCCAACTATGACTTTATATTTATATAATTATATAATTATACAGAATTTATATTTATATAATTATTCGGATTCTGTATTGACAACCAGAAATAGGTGTGTCAGTTATTTTCCAGGTCAAGCTGTCCGAGAGGTGTGTGGCTTCAAAAAGTCATATAATTGTTAATTAGAATGAAATTAAGAGTTGACATTTCACACCTCCAATGCATGTATTTCACAGGTGAAACTGCCAGAGGCGTTTCTTTACATAAATGTAGATGTTACACATGTAGATGATTTCTTGTTTATTTGTCCATAGAGTAAATAATAGAACAAATGCATTTATTAAATATGTTTCGTGTATCGTTCGTTCGTTCGTTTTGTGTATCATTCGTTCGTTGCTTTCGTGTATCGTTCGTTCGTTCGTTTTGTGTATCATTCGTTCGTTACTTTCGTGTATCGTTCGTTCGTATTTCGTTTCGTGCGTTCCTCTAATTAAATTGACGAACGCAACGAACGATACATGAAACGAACGATACATGAGAATAAAACGAACCAATTACACGAACGAAACGCAGGCAAACGAAAACGTTCGTTCGTATTTCGCTTCGTGCGTTCCTCTAATTAAGCTGACGAACGAAACGAACGATACACGAAACGAACGATACACGAAAAAACGAACCAATTACACGAACGAAACGCAGGCAAACGGAAAACGATAAACGAACGAACGATACAGGAAAACGAAACGAACGAAAAACCCAAACGATACGAAATATGTGTTAACTTAAGCGATCCAGAATATGTAAACACTACCACAATTCCACCGACAATCAATATCAACTACTAAAAACTACCCTAATTCCATCGACAATCATTATAACTTACAGAACACTACCACGACTTTACCGTCAATCATTATAAACTGCTGAACACGCACATAATTCCACCGACGATTATTATTAACTACTGAACACGACCACAATTCGACCGACTATCACATTAGCCTACCAAGCACTACCACAATTCCAACGGCAATCACATTAAACTACTAAACACCCAAACAATTTAATCGACAGTCACTATAAGGTACTAAACGCGCACACAATTCCACAGGCAAGCACTATAAGCTACTCAACTTGCACACAATTTCACCGACAATCACCATAAACGACTGATCACACACTATTCCATCGACAATCATTTTAACTACTAAAAACGCACACAATTCCACCCACAATCAATATAAAATAATAAACACGCACACAATTCCACCGACAATCATTATAAATTACTGAACACTCCCTCAATTCCACCGACAATCACTATAGACTAAAGTATACTACCACAATTCCATCGAAAATCACTATAAACTACTACACATGCAAATAATTCCACCGACAATCAATATACAAATCTGGGCATGCGCACAAATCCACCGACAATTACTATAGACTGCTGAACACTACTGCAATTTCACCGACAATCACAATGAACTAAACAACACGCACACAATTCACCCGACAATTAATATAAACTTCTAAGCATGCACACAATCCACCGTCATTCATTATATATCACCGAACACTACCGAAATTCCACCAACAATCATTATAACCTACTGAACTCGCACACAATTACACTGACTATCACAATAAACTACTGAACACTACCACTATTCCACCGTCAATCATTATAAACTGCTGAATAAGCACATAGTTCCTCCGACAATCATTAGGAACTATTGAACACTACCACAATTCCAGCGATAATCATTATGAACTACTAAAAACGCACACAATTCCACTGACATTCAATATAATCTTCTGAGCATGCACAAAAATCCACCAACAATCATTATAGACTACTGACCACTACAACAATTCCACCGACAATCACATTGAACTACTAAACACGCACACAATTTCACCGACAATCAATATAAACTGCAAAGCATACACACAAATCCACCGTTATAAATTATAATCTACTGAACACTTCCTCAATCCAACCGACAATCATATACTACTGAACACGCACACAATTCCACTGACAATCACTATAAACTACTAACACTACCGCAATTCCACCGACATCACTATAAACTATTAAACACTACCGCAATTCCACCGAAAATCACTATACACTACTACACACTAACGACATCACACCCGCAATCAGCATAAACTACAGAACACTACTGCAATTCCACCGTCAATAATTATAAACTGCTGAACACGCACATAATTCCACCGACAATCACTATGAACTACTGAACACTACCACAATTCCAGCGAAAATCATTATGAACTACTAAAAACGCACACAATTCCATCGATAATAATATAAACTTCTGAGCATGCGCAGAAATCCACCGACAATCATTATAGACTACTAACCACTACAGCAATTCAACCGACAATCACACTGAACTACTAAGCATGCACACAATTTCACCAACAATCAATATAACATACTAAGCATCCACCGATATTCATTATAAACTAATTAGCACAACCGCAATCCCACCAACAATCTAAAACTATTGAACACGCAACAGTTCCACTGACAATCACTATAAACTACTGAACACTACCGCAATATCACAGTCAATCATTATGAACTACTGAACAATACCGCAATCTCACTGACAAACACTATGAACTACTGAACACTACCGCAAACCCACCGACAATATCTATCAACTACTGAACACTACCGAAATCCCGCCAACAATCACAAAATACTGAACACGTTCACAGTTACAATGACAATCACCATACACTATTAAACACTACCTCAATTCCACTGACAATCACTAAAATCGATCATCATAGACTACTGAACACTGCAGCAATTCCACTGACAATCATTATAAACGATCATCATAGACTACTGAACACTGCAGTAATTCCACTGACAATCACAATAAACTACTGAACACTACAACAATTCTACCGAAAATCAATATAAACGAATGAATACGCAAACAATTTCACCGACAATCATTATCAACTATTGAACACGCACACAATTCCACCGACAATCATTATCAACTACTGAACACTACCGCAATTTTACCGTCAATCATTATAAACTACTAAACACTACCGCAAACCCATCGACAGTAACTATAAACTAATGAACATTACCGAAATCTCAAAAACTACTGAACACAAACACAGTTCCAATGACAATCACTCTAAACTATTAAACACTACCTCAATTCCAGCGACAACAACTTTAAACTACTAAACACTACCGCAATTCCACCGACAATTACAATAAACTAATAAACATTACCGCAATCTCACCGACAATCACTATAAACTACTAAACACTACCGCCATTCCACCGATAATAACTATGAACTACTAAACACTACTGCAATTCCACCGACAATCATTATTAACTGATGAACACGCACACACACAATTCCACCCACCATCATCATATACTACTGAACACTACCGCAATTCTACTGACAATCACAAAAAACTACAGAAGACTACCACAATTCCACTGACGATCATTGTAAACTACTAAACAATTTTCAGTCAATGTTCATACTCTGTTCATAATATCTAGTACATAAACTTGTCTGTTCAGAATGTTTTGACTCTGTTGTGTACTCAGCATCACCGCAATTCCACCGACAATTATAAACTACTGAACACGCACACAGTTCCACTGACAATCACTATAAACTACTGAACACTACCGCCATTCCACCGACAATCATAATAAACTACTAAACACTACCACAATTCCACCGACATTCAATATAAACTACTAAACACTACTGCAAACCCACCGATAATAACAATAAACTCCTGAAAACTTCCGCAATCCCACCAACAACCATAAACCACTGAACACGCACACAGTTCCAATGACAATCACCATAAACTATTAAACACTACTTCAATTCCACCGACAACCACTTCAAATTCCACAGAAAATCACTATAAACTGCTAAAAATTTCCCTAATTCCACCGATAATCACTATAAACTATTGAACACTATCGCAATTCCAAGCGACAATCACTATAAGCTATTGAATACTATCACTATTTTACCGCCAATCACAATAGCCTACCAAGCACTACAGTGATTCCAGCGGTAATCACATTAAACCACTAAACACGCACACAATTCCACCGACAATCCTTATGAACTACTGAACACTACGACAATTCCAAGTAAAATGATTATGAACTACGAAAAACGCACACAATTCCTTTGACATTCAATATAATCTTCTGAGCGTGCGCAGAAATTCACCGTTGTTCATTATAAACTACTGAACACTACCGTAATCCCAACAACAATCATATACTACTGAATAAACAAACAGTTCCACTGACAATCACTATAAACGACAATACACGCACACATTTCCCCAGACAATCAAAATAAACGTCTAACCATGCACACAATCAACGATTATTAATTATAAATCAATGAACACAACTCCACTGACAATATTCAATATAAGTTACTAAGCACTACCTGAAATCAACCGACAATCAGTAGAAACTATAAATCAATGGACACTACCGCAATCCCACCAATAATCACTATAAACTTCTGAACTCGCGCACAACTCCACTGACAATCATGATAAACTACTAATCACTACTGCAATCCCACCAACAATCATAAACTACTGAAAAGGCACGCAGTTCCAATGACAATCACCATAAACTATTAAACACTACCTCAATTCCACCGACAACCACTTTAAACTACTAAACACTACCGCAATTCCACCAACATTCAATATGAACTACTAAGCACTACGCAATCCCACCGACAATCACCATAAGCTAATAAACACTACAACAATTCCACCGACAATAAGTATAAACTACTAAACACTACTGCAATTCCACCGACAATCACTATACACTACTGAACACTACTGCAATTTTACCGTTTATCATTATAAATCGCTGAACACGCACACAATTCCATCCACGATCATTATAAATTACAGAATACTACTGATATTCCACCGACAATCACAATAAATTACCAAAGACTACCATAATTCCACCGACAATCGCTAAAAACTACTGAACACTACTGCAATTCCACCAAAAATCATTATAAACGGATTAATTCGTTCACAATTCCACCGACAATTATCACAAACTAGAGAACACGCACACAATACCAAAGAAAACCTGCATAAACTACTGAACACGCTCACAATCCAACGTCATTCATTATAATCTACTGAACACTACCGCAAATCCACCAACAATCATTATAAACTACTGAAAACGCACACATTTCCACCGACAATCAATATAAGCTACTAAGCACGAACATAATTCCACCTACAATCATTATAAACTACTGAATACTCCCTTAATTCCACGGACAATCATTATAGACTAATGTACACTACCACAATTCCATCGACAATCACTATGAACTACTACACAAGTACATAATTCCAGCGACATAAACCTCTAGGCATGCGCACAAATCAACCGACAATTATTATAGACTGCTGAACACTACCACGATTCCACTGACAGTCACAATGATTTACAAAACACAAACACAATTCCCCGACAATCAAGGTAAACTTCTAAGCATGTAGACAATCCACCGTCATTTATTATAAATCACTGAACACTACCGCAATTCCACCAGCAATCATTATAAATTACTGAACTCACAAACAACACCACTGACAATCAATATAAACTACTGAAAACTACCACAATTCCTCCAACATTCATTATAAACTACAAAAGACTACCGCAATTCCACCGAAAATCGCAATAAACTATTAATCAGTATCCCAATTCCACCGGCAATCACAATAAACGAACACAATTCCACTGACATTCAATATAATCTTCTAAGCGTTCACAGAAACCCACCGACAATCATTATAGACTACTGACCACTACAGCAATTCCATCAACAATCACTATGAACTGCTAAACACGCACTCAATTTCACCGACCATCAATATAAACTTCCAAGCATGCACACAAATCCACCGTTGTTCATTATAAACTACTGAACAATAACGTAATCCCACCAACAATCATATACTACTGAACACGCACACAGTTCCACTGACAAGCTTTATACACTACAAAACACGCGCACAATTCTCCCGACAATCAACATAAACTTCTAAGCATGCACACAATCCACCGTCATTCATTATAAATCACTGAACACTACCGCAATTCCATCAACAATCACTAGAAACTACTAAAGACTACCGCAATTCCACCGACAATCACAATATACTACTAATCACTACCCCAATTCCATCGCCAATCACTACAAACTGTTGCATATGTACACAATGCCATCGAAAAACATTAAGAGCTGCTGAAACTACAGCAATTCCCAATTCCACCGACAATCACAATGAACTACTAAACACGCACACAATTTCACAGACAATCAAAATAAACTTCTAAATATGCACACCGATCCACTGTGGTTGATTATAAACTACTGAACACTACCGTAATCCCTACAACAATCATATACTACTGAACATGCACACAGTTCCACTGACAATCACTATAGAATAATGAACACTACCGCAATCCCACCGTCAATCATAATAAACTACTGAACATTACTGCAATCCCACTAACAATCATACATTACTAAACAGGCACACAGTTCCACCTTCAATCACTATAAACTACTAAACATTACTGCAATCCCACTAACCATAACTATAATCTACTGAAAACTACGGCAATCCCACCAACAATCACTATACACTACTCAACGCTACCGCAATTCTACCGACAATAATTATAAACTACAAAATACTACCGCAATCCCACCAACAATCATACATTATTGAACAGGCACACAGTTCCAATGACAATCACTATAAACTACTAAACACTACTGCAATTCCACTGATAATCACAATACACTACTGAACACTACTGCAATTTTACTGTCAATCATTATAAACTACCAAATACTACCGCATTTCCACCAACAATCGCTATAAACTACTGAACACTACCGCAATACAACCGAAAATCATTATAAACGAATGAATGTGCTCACAATTTCACCGACAATTATTATAAACTACTGAACACGCACACAATTCCACCGACAGTTAGTTTAAACTAATGAACAGTATCGCAATTTCACCGACAATCACAATAAACTCACAATAAACATGCAGACACTACCACGAAAAGGAGGGAATACTCCTGCCATACAACGACATAAAGAAGAATCCTGGATTGAGAGCATTAGCCAAACTGATGCTGAATAGCTTTTGGGGGAAATTCGGACAGAGATCCAACATGCCTCGGATAAAATACATATCCGAACCTGCCGAATATTTCGATATGTTGACCAGCGACCAGATTCTTGAAGAAAAGAAGTGTTTAATTGGTTAAGAGAAAAGAAAATGAATGTTTACATGTTACAAGAAACACATTTTACCAAGGAAAATGAAAACATTATAGAAGCAGAATGGGGATTCAAATGTATTTTTTCTAATTGTTCATCACAAAGTTGTGGAGTTGCTTTGCTTTTTAATAATAATTTTCAATTTGTTATAAAGAATACAGTATGTGATGAAAATGGTCGGTATATCATATGTGAATTAGAACTAAGCAATGAAAGAATAATTGTCACAAATTTCTATGGGTTGAATACTGATAACACATTATTACTTGAATCGTTTATAGACGATATAGACAATTTCAATGATAAGCCGTTGATATGCGGAGGAGATTGGAACCTAGTACTTGATGAAAAAGATAAAAAAGGAGGAAGCACAAAATTATCGCATACAAAAAATAGAGAAAAGCTAAAATCTTTCATAGATAGAAATAATTTGACAGATGTATGGAGAACTTTAAACCCTGAATTAGAGAGATACACTTGGAGGCAAAAGACTCCAAATATTCAATGCAGGCTGGATTTCTTCCTCATATCAATCGGCTTACTGAATGTAGTAAACAATGTAAATATTATATATGGCTATAAAAGTGACCATTCTTTTATATCAGTTGAAATAGAAAAGAATAGTTTTGCTCGAGGCAAAGGTTTTTTCAAGCTTAACACATCTCTATTATTAGATAAAGATTATGTTGAACTTATAAGAAAATTAATACAAAAACAAAAAAACATATATGATGAGCAAAATGTAAATCCAAACATAAAATGGGAAATGATTAAAAGTGACATAAGAGGAGAAACTATAAAATATTCATCAAAAATTGCAATGATAAATAAAGTTAAAACAATTAATATTGAAAGAGAGTTAACAGAACTCCAAAATAAAAAGCAAGCGTCTAACAGAGAAGAAATTGAAAAAAGAATAAATTTATTAGAAAATGAATTAAAAACATTTTACGAAAAAAAGACAGAAGGTGCAATGATAAGAGCAAAGGCAAAATGGCTAAAAGATACAGAAAAAAATACTAAATATTTTTTCAATTTAGAAAAACGAAATTATATAAATAAAACTATTCAACAATTAATAAATGATAAAGGAGACACTATAACTGATTTCAAGGAAGTTCTTGCTGAAGAGAGAAGCTTTTATAAGTCTCTTTATTCTAAGAACCATACAGTTTATGATAACATTAATGAGGTCAATAATTTCTTCTTACCTGATGACCCAGAGATACCAAAGCTTAGTGAAGAAGATATGTTAAACTGTGAAGGTATAATTTCAAAAGATGAATGTGTCTCAGCTATTAGGACATTTAAAAATGGTAAATCTCCAGGAACAGATGGACTTCCTGCAGAATTTTATAAAATATTTTGGAATGATGTCATTGATCTAGTGATTGACTCGTATCAATATACTTATGATCTTAATGAGATGTCAATTTCACAAAGGCAGAGTATTATAACGCTGCTCCCGAAACCTGAGAAAGATACAAAGCATCTAAAAAATTGGAGACCCATTTCTCTCCTGAATATTGATTATAAGTTAATGACAAAATGTCTAGCATTTAGACTGAAGAAAGTCCTACCAAATATTATTCATTCAGATCAAACAGGTTTCATGAGAGGAAGATATATTGGCGATAATATTGGAAATATTCTAGAAATAATTGAAACAGTAGAAGAAGAAGATTTATCATGTGTTATACTATCAGTAGATTTCGAAAAAGCTTTCGATTCACTGAGCTGGAAATTTCTCCAACAATGTTTGGACTATTTTAAATTTGGTCCTTCCTTTAAAAAATGGACCAGTATATTGTTTCAAAATATATCAAGCTGTGTTCTTAACACGGGATGGTCAACATAATTTTTCCCTGTTGAGAGAGGTGTGCGTCAATGTTCCCCTATATCGCCTTATCTTTTCATTATAACTGCCGAAATACTAGGCATAGCTATTAGACGCTCAGATGACGTCAAATGCTTTAAGTACAACAATGCAGAATCCAAACTATCCCAATATGCTGATGACACTCAAATAATAATAGATGGATCAGAAAACTCCATTAAAACTTCTATTAATATATTGAATGAGTTTTCAAAGATAAGTGGGTTAAAAGTAAATCTAAATAAGTCAGAACTGATTCCACTGGGTCACTCCAAAGTAGAAATATGCACCCATAACTTTTCGCCAGGAATTAAAATAACTACAGATAAATTTAAACTGCTAGGTATTATCATCCCAACAAATGGAAAACAAAAAGATCTAATAGAAGAAAATTATTATAATAAAAAAAAAAAATATTAGAAATTATAAAAACTTGGCAAAAGAGAGATTTAACTCTGTATGGTAAACTAACAATCATCAACAGTTTGATCATACCACAATTAACTTATGCACTGACTATTTTACCTTCGCCAGGAGAACTCTTTTTAAATGATATTGAAAAGATAATATTAAATTTTTTCTGGGATGATAAACCAGCAAAGATTAAAAAAACTATTTTATTTAAAGAAAAAACAGAAGGTGTACTAAATTTGACTAATATAAAGATATATGCCAAATCTGTTAAACTTCAGTGGATATATAAGCTTTATAATGAAGATTACAATGCATTTTGGAAACATTTGATATGTGGCCGTTGTTCACGATTACAAGATAAGATTATATGGGAGAGTAATTTAAATTTAAAAGATGCTCATAAGTTGGTTATCAAATCAAAATTTTGGCAGGATTTACTCTTGTGGTACTCATCTTTAAACTTTAATGATGACTCAAATAAAGTCACAAAAACAGACTTTATATGGTACAATTCACACTTGAAGATAAATGACAGAGTACTTTATTTAAAATGCATGTCAGAAAATGGCATTAAAAAGATAGAGGACCTCATGGATGACAATACTAGATTTCTAACATATCAAATGTTTCTTGATAAATGCAATGTGAATATAAATGCTATTACATATTATGGTATTATATCTGTTATTAAAAAACATTACAGTACTGATGACTTGGAAATGAAACCACCTTTGATTACTAATATGATGCAGAGGAAAGATATTTCAAAATATATATACAAACATTTCATATAAAAAGATGAAAAAGAAAATTTTGTTAAAGGCATTGTGAAATGGGAACAAAAACTTGATACTGAACTAGATGGTAGTATGTTGTTTAATGATACTTATAGAATCACAAATGATACAAAATTAAGAAATTTTCAGTTTAAACTTCTGCATCATATACTTCCAAATAACAAGTTATTACACAAAATGGGAATAAAAAACAGTGCATTATGTAATTTCTGTAACCAAGAAGAAGACTCCATCTTACACTATCTGTGGGGCTGCCCTGTGGCAAAGAGATTTTGGACTTTATTTAATATCTGGCTTACATCAGCTTTAGATTTAGAAGTTTTTGAATTAATCCCAAAAGAAACAGTTTTAGGTATTTTTTCAGATGAAAGCTCCTTGCAAAAAATTGTTCCATTTTTATTCCTTGTGGCAAGAAATTATATTCACTGTTGTAAATGGACTAACACAAAACCATTCCTTAATATTTTCAAAGTTAAAGTTAAACAAAAAGAGAAAATCGAAAAGATTAATGCACTTGTTGAAAATAAAATGTACAAACATGATAATAAATGGTGTTGCATACGTGAACTTAATTTATAGTGGTCTACTTTTGTCAACATGCAAGAAAATAATTTATACATAAGAAACTTATATTAGAAACTCATGTATATATAATTATATATAGGGGGTAAATCAAAATCTGATGGCATATATTCTTAAATAAACTATGTATTTGGTGTATTGCATGGAGACAAGGGGACACAACATTTCATATGTTTGTATTGAAAATGTATGTACAAATAATGTCTTTGTCTGTGCTGTTGTGTAATGTCTATGTTTGTTATGTATATATTTTGAAAATGTCTAAACAAATAAAAGTAAAAAAAAAAAAAAAAAAAAAAAAAAAAAAAGAAAAAAAAGATTCTTGTGTTGAGTATACGTTTTGTCAGCGACGAGATGGTGGAAAGGAAATGAGATATCAATACAAATAATAGTTCGTCGAACAATCCGGGAGAACCAACGTAGTCATAGCAGCCTATACCTCAGCTCAAGCCCGATTGAAGTAGTACAGTTATTTTGAACAATTAGGATCTCGTGCCTTATACACCGATACAGACTCAGTTGTGCATACCTCTAGGCCAGGCGAGTGGAAACCATAACTCGGTGACTACCTAGGAGATCTCACCGATGAAGTGCCCGACAACATCATAATAAAGTTTGTCACCGGTGGACCGAAGAACTATGCCTACAAGATTGCCAAACCCGAAAAGGATGGAAATATGATCATATGTAAAGTGAGAGGCATCACTCTCAACTACAAGAACTCCTTGACCATCAACTTTGATGCGATCAAGGACATGGTCATTAACAACAGAGATGACGTCAAGACCGTGAGGGACGCCTTCAAGATCACGAGAGACCACAATAGATTACTTACCGTACATCAAGACAAAGACTACAGGATAGTCTTCGATAAAAGAGTCATCATGCAGGACTAAAGCACGCGACCGTATTGATTTTAAGAGGGTCGCCTATCTTGTAATGGCCAAAATAATGTTTTCCGGCAGTTTACGCCCCTGCACGAAAGATAGCATACTGTTGGCCCTTTCGTGAGGTTGAAGATACTTCATCTGAGAAACAGGCTACTGGACCAGGGCTATAAAAAGATTCGCCTTATTCGATCTCTTAAAAAGTTTATATTCCGATACCAATATCTTGTCGAAATATATTCCATCTCTGCAGAAAAAATTATAAGCGATGCATTTTCATATAGTGAAAATGTATAAAGATAAAGAGTCAAATATGTCAAGAATTTTTTTTGTCAATGTGTGACGTAAAAATATTTTTGACATTTACGTCACCGAATATGGTACTGCTTTGACAACTATTTTACCTATTTTGTTCCTGTATTTAAATACTGTTACAGTGACAGCCGGAACCTTTGAACCGTAATGAGAGCGGGAGGTTTGGCGCCTTAAAATCTGATTCAACCCACCATTTCTTTAGAAATGCCTGTACCAAGTCAGGGTCATTACGGTTTTCACAGTTTTCCGGTTGTTGACTGATTTTGTCTGTTTATATAATTATGAGTTTTTGACTTTCCCTTTGTAAGATTGTTCGGAGTTCGGTAATTTTGTTATTACCTTTATTATACTGTCGGAAGGTAGACGATTCTCAATTGTGCATAATTGTTTATACATGTAAAGAAGGCGAAATAAAAAAAATGTGTACATTATTATACGTTTGTTGTTTATATGCCTGTTTGTGTTAATGCTAAAAATCCTAGGGAGGAATACTTGTGTACAAAAACCAGCTATAATACAGCAATGGCATACCACAGTGGAGTGTTATAGTAATAAAGAAAAAAAGAAAAAAAAGATGATTAGCATTTGTGAAATATTATATAAATAGATATGTAATCGACAGAAGAATAAAAATGGTATTTCAATTCACCTCTGTTCAATATATACACCGGTATATGTTCGAATCCGGCTTGTGTCGAGGTGTACTCGATATAACAGTATGTGATTAAGCTTGTCAGTGACTTGCAGCAGGTTTCCCATGTAATAAAGAAAAAAAGAAAAAAAAGAAACAAAAAAGGTAATGCAGCCTCACCAGCCAGTCACAAGCCTGGATAAATGCAGAGTGACCTTCACTTGGGTACCTTTATTTCTCGTTAAATAGATGTGTACACTAAACAGACTGAACAATTTATCCGAGAAACACATAATAAACCAATGCATATATCCCCTAAATCAATTCAAATAATATTTATCATGAAACTACAGATATACATGCCTTATTATGGAACATGATGTATTGATATATACACTGCTGTACAAACAAAGCCAATACCAAAGGGACAAAAATACCCCAAAAATATCCTGTGGTCAAATAGGAATTAATTTCTAAACAAGCTATATTGGTAATTAAAACACGGTATAAAAAACCCATATACAATTCTTAGAATACTAGAATGAGAGGTTGATCAACGCAAATTATTTAAATTTACTCGGTTTGGATTTCTTCATTATCGATTAAGACATGTGTGCCTGTAAGAGCCGCCATTTCTGGATCATCAGGAGGGGGAAATGGTTTAGCATAGGGTTCAATAGCGCTATACGATCCGATTCACTACTCATATGCATAATATCAGTTATTCATTTAATTGTTTTGCTTAGTCGAACATATCGTATATGTTATATTTCCCATGTAATATATCTAATCTTCATGACTCACAAGTTGTCATATGTATAATATTAGTTATTTATTTAATTGATATTTTTTTCAGTCGAACAAAATATCGCATTGGTTTCCAATGGCAAATCCTTCAATCGAACTTGATCTGTCATCTAGACGAGTTATAGATGTTGATTTTCGTATGATTATTATAACATACAACAGACCATGGTCCTTACACAGATTGATGCTTTCACTAAATACAGTGGACTACATGTCAGACAAAGTTACAGTAGAGATATGGATAGACCGGTCTAAGGAGGGACACATTCATGAACATACTTATGCAGTGGGACATAAGTTTGTGTTTGAGAAAGGAAGTAAAACAGTTATAAATCAAACACGTCATGTTGGTTTGCATGGTCAGTGGATGGGGCTCTGGCAGCCAACTGTGGAAACTAAGGAAATCGCAGTGATATTTGAAGATGATCTCACAGTCTCGCCATTATTTTACCGTTATCTAAAAAATGTTCATGCAAAATACGGTTTAGTTCCATATATAAACAGCTGTGCTTTACAATGTAGTATGAAGCACAACGGTAAAAAAGGAAACCTTCATGCTCCAGATTCTAACCCTGTTTTTTTATATCCTATTCTTGGTACATGTAGATTTTCACCTCAGAAAAGAAATTGGATTGAATTGAGAGAATGGTATATACAGGCTTCTAAAGATCCACATTTTTATTCATTAGTCCCAGGAATAAAACCAACAGATTGGCATAGCGATCATATCAGATTCAAAGCTACGAATAATATGTGGGAAATGTGGCACATTTACCATGCTTACAAAAATAAATATTATACTTTGTATCCTAATTTACTTTGATGTGAAGGTATGACAATTAACTGGAAGGAACAGGGCTTACATTTCGGTATTGATGTCACTGTAACTGATCGACTGCTAAGTAAATGGGATAGCCGATTAAACCATCTACCAGATAAACTGATTCACTTAGACGTAAATGGAGATATTGTAGACATTTAAATTATTGATATGAACCCAGCATCAATTTACTCTGTGTGAGCGTCCGTGTATGAATGTTGGTTGTAATATGTGTTATGTATGTAGAATGTTAATATTCTTTGTAAACATAATTTCCAATAAAATGTCAGTTATAACAATATAATGTAATAGTCGTTATGTCGGCGGGTGCAGAGCATGAACAATATTCGATCTTTCTCAGGCAACAAATAAAATGAAACTAAAATCCACAATGTCGAACCAGAAATTCGTTAGGGGCAAAATCGATACCCCTAACATGCATATTATATGTTTGACCATTCATTTCCTGTGTAGTGCTTTGTAGATCGTTGTTTGTATTGTTGTCCCTTTCATTTAACTATTGTGCTGTCTGTCCTTCTTCGGTTTACTTAAAATAATACAGAACGGTTATGTATGTTGATTACTGGTCAGTTGTTGGTATGAGTTTAACATGATGCACAACGGTTACCTATGTTGATTACTGGTCAGACGTTAGTATGAGTGTATCATGAAACAGAACGGTTATTTATGTTGATTACTGATCAGTCGTTACTATGAGTTTAACATGATACAGAAATATTAAGCATATTGATTTTTGGTCAGTCGTTAGTATGAGTTTAACATGATACAGAACGATTATGTATGTTGATTACTGGTCAGTCGTTTGTATGAGCTTAACATGTTACAGAACGGTTATATATATTGATTATTGGTCATTTCTTAGTATGAGCTTAACATAATAATGCACGGTTATTTGTGTTGATTGCTTATCAGTCGTTAGTATGAGCTTAGTATGATACAGACCAGTTATGTATGTCGATTACTGATCAGTCGTTAGTATGAGTTTAACATGTTACATAACGGTTATATATGTTGATTATTGGTCATTTGTTAGTTTGTGTTTGACATTAAAACCATATAAAGAGTGATCTTTGATAGAGAATAAACAACATTACATTGAACTTTCATGCCATCCTGTCTTGATTAGTATACATTGTTTATATAATATATAATGTGGATTATAACATTAAACAATTTGGAATATATCCCGTGTTTCTGTAACTGTTTAATTTGTCTCCATTTTTTGTGTGTACACTATGATTCTGAATGCATTTATCCAATGATCAAGAACGGTTACGCGTGTTGATTATTTGTCAGTCGTTAGTATGAGATTAGCATGATTCAGAACGGTTATGTATGTTGATTATTAGTCAATCGTTATTATGAGTTTAACATGATACAGAACTATTAAGCATGTTGATTATTGGTCAGTCGTTAGTATGAGTTTAACATGATACAGAACGGTTATGTATGTTGATTACTGGTCACTCGTAGGTATGAGTTTAACATGATACAGAACGGTTACCTACGTTGATTACTGGTCAGCGTTAGAATGAGCTTAGCATGATACATAATGGGTATGTATTTTGAGTAATGGTCATTCATTAGCATGAACTTAACATGATAATGAACAGTTATTTATGTTGATTGCTTATCAGTCGTTAGTATGAGCTTAGTATGATGCATAACTGTTATGTATGTCGATTACTGGTAAGTCGTTAGTATGAGTTTAACATGTTACAGAACCGTTATATATGTTGATTATTGGTCATTTGTTAGTATGAGTTTGACATTAAAACCATATAAAGTGTGATTTTTGACAGAGAAAAAACAACATTACATGGAAATATCATGCAATCCTGGCTTGATTAGTATGCATTGCGTATATAATATATATTGTGGATTATAACATTAAACAATTTGGAATATATCCCGTTGTTCTGTAACTGTTTAATTTGTCTCCATATTTTGTGTATACACTATGATTCTGAATGCATATATCCAATGATCAAAAACGGTTACGCGTGTTGATTATTGGTCAGTCGTTAGTATGATATTAACATGGTACACAATGGTTATTTATGTTGATTACTGGTGAGTCGTTCGTATGAGTTTATCATGATACACAATGGTTATCTATGTTGATTACTGGTCAGTCGTTAGTATGAGTTTAACATAATACAGAACGGTTATTTATGTTGATTACTGGTCAGTCGTTAGTATGTGCTTAACATAATACAGAACGGTTATTTATGTTGATTACTGGTCAGTCGTTAGTATGAGTTTAACATAATACAGAACGGTTATTTATGTTGATTACTGTCAGTCGTTAGTATGAGTTTAACATAATACAGAACGGTTATTTATGTTGATTACTGGTCAGTCGTTAGTATGTGCTTAACATAATACAGAACGGTTATTTATGTTGATTACTGGTCAGTCGTTAGTATGTGCTTATCATAATACAGAACGGTTATTTATGTTGATGAATAATCAGTCGTTAGTATGAATTTCACATGATAATGAACGGTTATTTATGTTGATTACTGATCAGTCGTTAGAATGTGCCTAGCATGATAAAGAACGGTTATGTATGTTGATTATTGATCATTCGTTAGTACGAGTTTAACATGATACATAATAGTTATGTATGTCGATTACCGGTCAGTCATTAGTATGAATTTAGCATGATACACAACGGCTATCTATTTTGATTACTTGTCAGCCGTTAGTATGAGGTTATCATGATACCCAACAGTTGTGTATGTTGTACAGTGGTCAGTCGTTAGAATGAGTTGAACATGATTCAGAACGGTTATGTATGTTGATTACTGGTCAGTAGTTAGAATGAGCTTAGCATGATTCAGAACGGTTTTGCATGTTGATTATTAGTCAATCGTTAGTATGAGTTTAACATGATACAGAACTATTAAGCATGTTGATTATTGACCAGTCGTTAGTATGAGTTTAACATGATACATAACAGTTATGTATGTTGATTACTGGTCAGCCGTAGGTATGAATTTAACATGATGCAGAACAGTTATGTATGTTGAATACTGGTCAGTCGTTAGTATGAATTTAGCATGATATAGAATGGTTATGTATGTTGAATAATGGTCAGTCGTTAGTATGAGTTTAACATGATAATGAACGGTTATTTATGCATAGTAAAAAATGCCCATGTAGCGCTAAGCAACAATCGTTCACTTATTCTATATTTTACAAATGATTAGCATTTGTGAAATATTATATAAATAGATATGTAATCGACAGAAGAATAAAAATGGTATTTCAATTCACCTCTGTTCAATATATACACCGGTATATGTTCGAATCCGGCTTGTGTCGAGGTGTACTCGATATAACAGTATGTGATTAAGCTTGTCAGTGACTTGCAGCAGGTTGATGGTTTTTTCCGGGTACTCCTGTTTCCCCCACCAATAAAACTGACTGCCACGATATAACCGAAATAGTATTGAAAGTGGTGTCAAACACCATAAACCTAAACCTTCTACACGCTAATTTATATCTCTATTTTGATTTTCTTTAAATTATATACGCAGGTTAAATTATTAAAAACAAATCAAAAACAAATATTCATTGCAATAGAGGTAAAATCCCGAGGATGCCTGCTGTTTTCATTTCCTTTAGTTCTCAAATGTCAGAATGTCCGGATTAAATTTTTGAACACCTGCGGTTTTCATCTCCTAAAGTTATGAAATACCAGTGTATTCGGACAAGATAAATGTGTTCATCCTTAAATGTTTTTAATCACTACCAAAAACTATTAAATAGATGCATCGTGTCAATGGTCGTATGGTAGTTAGATTTACATATACCTATGCATTTTGTTCTTCAATAATATTTAAGTCACAGTCACTTGGAATCTTTTAAGAGCTGTGTCAATTGTTTTCCAATCCCATGTTTTTTTTTGTTTGCAATAGATCATAGCTTATAGATTTATTGAACAAACTGGTGTTTTCACTAACAATAATCAACCCAATGGTTGATAAAATAAACGTTCGCAAAATGAACGTTCGGAAAACTGAATCTTTGGATTGATCGATTCGCTTCCCATTGCACTATTTGTTATCCAGAACATTAGTTTCTCGCAAACTGGTTTGATTTGGACCAGAAACTTTAGACCGTAATGGCCTGTAAGAATTGCTTGTATGATAGATCATTCGAAGTCAACACTAAGTGTAACTCCGATGTGCTTATGAGGTTTTAATAGATAGAAAAGATAGATATTGTATCAAAAACTTCTTTTTATTCAGACAAGAAGATATTTTGTAATGATGAAAACATGCTGAAAATATGTAATAGTAGTAATTATTATACCCTCAATGTTGTATGTGGTATCACATATTCCTCGTCATCAGGTGAGTATTGATAAGAGGTTAGTTGATATAATAATTCAGATAGCATACTCTAAAGGAAATTAGTGAAAACATTACCATAGCCTGCTATGCAATTATTAATCTTAGACCGTATTGGCTGTGCAATAGGTGACGCGATCGCCTCTTACAAACAATGCAAAATGTAGATATCAAATGTAGTGCGCACCACGCGTTAATGGAATAACCTTCATCAGGGTCGCTCAAAGTCAAAACAATGGTTGGCAGCAAGACAACCAAACGGTATTAACAGAATAGCCAAAATCAGCGAAGGTCACACATACCTTAGGGAGGAGTACCTTAGTTTTAATAATAATTACATGATTTATGAACTGTATATTTCAATAAAAAATATGTACAAGATAGTGAGTTTAGTATCCAATCTGATAAAACCACTAACATTGATATGTTCCCCCAATCACACATCACTTTAGTTTCATGTTAATACTTAAATTGACATGGTCGCCTGTGGACTGTTACGTTATTGCAGTGAAATAGCGCTAAACAATCCAGTTCAACATCGATACAAAACAGCCATCGTCATAAACGTATGTCCTTCCTTGAATGATATAGCAGGAATAATAAATCATAGTTCTCTTTCAGTGGATAGAGTTATGGAGCTTAACGCCACTTTCAACAATGTTTCAGTTATATCGTGGCGGTCAGTTTTCTTGGAGAAAGTATAAACTACCTTTCGCATGTCACTGACAAACTGTATCACATAATGTTGTGTCGAGTGCACCTCGCATGAGCGGGATTCGAACTTGTGGTAAGAAACCGACAATGTTCTCTTTTAATTCAGTTAACAAAATGACAAAAACCTGTACTTAAATGTACTAAGGAGGAAAATTTCAAAGAAAACTTTACGACTGTTCGTGATGTATAGTGCATTTTCGAATTACACATGAATTATAAAACGATGATAATTCCATTATTTTATTAAATTTAATTGTTGCTATTATGAATGTACACAACAGAACACAAAGGACGATTTGAGACATGCAATGACCTTTCAGAACAAGATAATTTTAATATATACTCAGCGCATACATGCAATCGTGAAAAATGTTATGGTAAATATTGCAAATTAAATCAAATATAATTTCGTGTAAAATGGTAAATATATTATTCATTAAAATCAAATATCAGAGTTCATGTTTGTTTCCATTATTTGTGTTATAATGTTTGGTAGTTGAAAGCAGTCATTAATAATTCGAATTTCATTGTTATATTATTTTGAACTTTATAAACTAAATTAAAGTGCGATCTCCATTGCTGCGATCACGTGGTAATTGATGTGTTGCCTACCTATGCAATCAGTGTATATTTGCATGGCTTGCATAACACATAGATATCTAATATAGAGCACATGATATCTTTCTTGACTATCCTTTATCAGGTACATAATAGATTGGAAATCCAAATAATGTGAAAGTCTTTGCCATCAAGCCAGCCAAAAGATAGCGAAAACTCGGCTAAGGTCACCTATGAAGAACATTGTTTTAGAAACTATTAACTTCAATAATGCATATATATTGTTCAGTTGTACTTTTTTGCATATATTTAGCCATTGCAGTGCCGAAGCCCTGACTACTGCGCAAATGATACCCTCTGAGACAAATAGTTCACCAACATAAATAAGTTTGTCCGTAACTTTGGCTGGTTTCTATTTTCTGGGATTTCCGATTTCTTCATCCAATAAAATACACTGCAATCAAACCATATTAGTGAAAGTGGTCTTAAACACGAAAACACCGAGCCAAACCATTAAGAAAATCACAAAAGAGAGAACAAGACTCAATACATTGCGCATAAACACATGGCACTATACATCTATTTTATTGTGCCATTTTAATATATTTTACCACAAGACTAAGCATCTTAGATTTTGTTCATTATGACGCTTGGGACTATGTAATATATACATCTACTGATCTAATTAATGTTGCAATTGAACCACATCTGTGGGATAATTATTGGCGCGTTCAACCTAGACTGCGGCGAATCGTGGGATGAAGCCATTGTCGGGTTAACGTAAATACTATGAAAATGGTATTTGTTGTTTCTCCGTTAATCACACAGGATGAAGGAGTGAGAACACAGTCTAATTGGCTCAGAATCGGGATAATTGTCCGAATTGAGGGCCATGTCTAACCGTACGCTGTTGATCAGTAAGCTAGCACTATAAAAATCCAACTAAGAATTCAAATTATCTATTCCAATTATAAAAATTATGTAAGAAGTCCCCATTTGACAACACGATATTTACATAGATTCACCAAGAGTGGAGGGTTGAGGTCTCAGTTACCGGTTAATCCCCCGCCACACGTTTGTGCGTGTGTTCAGTGAGTTAAGATGAGATGTGAATGTTCATTTTGTTGATATTGGTGGAATTATTGACCATCACTGTCTATGAACTTTCTTCACATAATGCGTCTTCTTTTATAAATAAAATCCATTAAATCATTGTAAGAAAACTTGTTTTCTCTTGTAGAAAAGGATTAACAATGTTAGCATTCATGTCAGAAACAGAACATCGGAAAACATTTCAAGAACATTCAGTTGCACGAATTGCAATGAATCAACAGTATCAAATGTCTTCACATCTATTCAAGAATATATGACCTTGGTGACCGCTTAATTTTCCCTTGAAATTTTAAGGAAAGGACGCGAACCTAATACAGAAGGGTATATGAACTGGGCAAGCGCATATCGATTTGTTACTAATCCATTGATTGTATATACCGATTCTAAAGATTTTTACAAATTTATGATGAAAGCATATTCCGCTACACAACATGCTAAATATGCTTTAGTTTCAAATGCTATTCGAGATAAACATTTTGAAAACGAATTTTATGCATGGATTGACATTGGATATTTTCGGAATGGTGTAAAATATAATAAATTTATCCAGCTTTTGGCCCCACCTGACATTGACAAAAATAAAATCGCTGTCAATCAAGTTTTGAATTATACAAAAGGGTTATCTCCCTCTACCATATTTAGACAAAGCAAAGTATGGGTGGCAGGAGGAATGTTTATTGGAACAGCCAACCTCATATTGCAATTTGAACAATTATACAAGCGTGCAATAAATTACTTTTTAGACAAAAAAAATAATGATTACTGATCAGCAAGTTTTATATTCGCTATATAGTCAAGAAGGGAGGCAAGCTTTGAAACCAGAGATTGATCTTCAACTTTATTCAACTTGCAAATATCCTGGTGATCCGTGGTTTTATCTAGGCTATCATTGTCGTAATGCATTGCCCAAAGACCCAATACAAGTAATTGTCTACATAGAACTACAACAACGGCCACGATGCCTAAATACAAATAAGAAATTCAGAAATACTAAAAAATAAACACTAATTGTCTGTATGTCATTTATTGGAATTTGCAAGTAAACGCTATTTTTGCTGTTCATTGTTATTTTGACCTTTAACCCGGATGACCTTTGGTATTCACAAAATGTCAGCCTCGTGTATAGCAGATAAGTAATTGCTAGCCAAGTAAATAAAGATACCCATGGACTTCCAAGGAAATATTAAATCCATATGAAGCATTTATATACCATCAAAAACATTAGAGGTGTCCATTGTGCCACACACAAAAGTAAATATGGATAATGAAAGGTTCAACATGACAAAGAAGAATACGCTTTTTTCGAATCATGTCCATTCCGATCATGTTCCGTCTTTATCGTGTCTTAACATTTGACATGTTAGGCAGACTACTTCGGTGTTTACGCTATTATTGTGACAACATCAACATATCATACTAGTAGTTAATGCGGTAGATTATAAGTAATTGTAATATGGAGACGCCAAGAAAACATTCACTGCTTACCATTTTTTTGAATTTTGGTCTTTCAACGCCATTACAAACTTGCTTAAATAAGAGAGTTGCTGATGAGTTTTCTGCAGACGAAACGCGCTTCAGGTGCACTGGATTTGTGCCTATTAGTTTGAATGTTTGATATAATATGCAACGCATATGATGTACACAATCTAATAAAAAATTAACGGCGTACTCAAGAAAATACTTGGTACATGCGCAAAGACGAACCAACCATCGTTTGCATGCTGAAATCACAACACTGAACCCAAAACGTAAAGACACATAATAGGAGAACACAAAAAAAAATAAAAAGATGAGCAACACGGATCTTAATGACCGGTAAATCTTGTGTAAAAGCACTTCACCTATGGGTTCAAAGCGTATTTATTAATATTGATAGGAATTTAACTGCTTTATTCAATCAAATAAAGACCAACTTGAATAAATGTTAGGGAATACCGAAAAGCCAATCAAAAGTTCAAAATTAATTTCGTAAACCACGATGTTTTCTCTATAAAATAAAAACTGGATATAAACAAACAGATGAGGGTGGGTCAACACGCAATACAAAAGCAACATAAAACAAAAGATGGGAACTTATGCGGTTAATATTTTTGGATGGCTTATTTGTAAACTTACTGTACCGCAACGAACAATAGAAATTAAAACGAACATGCAATACATATTCTAGATCATCGGCATATTGCAAAGTTTATATACAGGTAGGGAACTTTTGAAGGGGTAACCAGAGAATAATATATCGATTTTCCATATCTAAATGAATTCTCTAAGACGATGATTGTATCGTGGTACATTGTCGTGTGCGATGTGTTTCCTAATAGCGTTGACGCTGTATAATAGGACAAAGTATGTCAATGTTAAATGTCATAAACCTCCAGTGTGGAATTGGCACAGTGAGGATAAACACCACATTAGTATTGGTATACCAATTCCTTCTACCACTAAATACATAAATATGCGTTCAATTTTATTTATTGTTCCGTTTTATCTTATAATTTAATATTTCAGTATTTATCAATTGAGCTTGGTACATAAATAATGTAACTGTAAATGAAAGAAAATATATAATGGTAGTTATGCAGTTGACAGTTTCTATTGATTGTGCATTCTTGGTAGACACTTTCTCTAGCGTTTATATAAACATAGTACATGATTAAGGATGTGGTATCTCGCGGGTTTGAGCCGCGGTAGGGCCAAACCAAAGACTATAAAACTGACATTGGTTACTCTCAGCGCAGCACGACACATTAAGGGGAAAGAACAAAGACTAGTTGGATCTGAATCTAGAAAATGTGTGCGAGTGAAGCAACATTATATACACGTTATATGTTCGAATTCGGCTTATGTCGAGGTGTACTCGATATAACAGTATGTGATAAAGCTTGTCAGTGACTTGCAGCAGGTTGATGGTTTTTTCCGGGGACTCCTGTTTCACCCACCAATAAAACTGACTGCCACGATATAGCCGAAATAGTATTGAAAGTGGTGTCAAACACCATAAACCTAAACCTTCTACACGCTAATTTATATCTCTATTTTGATTTTCTTTAAATTATATACGACAGGTTAAATTATTAATAAAAATCAAAAAAAATCTTCATTGCAATAGAGGTAAAATCCCGAGGATGCCTGCTGTTTTCATATCCTTTAGTTCTCAAATGTCCGGATTAAATTTTTGAACACCTGCGGTTTTCATTTCCTAAAGTTATGAAATACCAGTGTATTCCGACAAGATAAATGTATTCATCCTTAAATGTTTTTAATCACTACCAAAAACAATTAAATAGATGCATTGTGTCAATGGTCGTATAGTAGTTAGATTTACATATACCTATGCATTATGTTCTTCAATAATATTTAAATCACAGTCACTTGAAATCTTTTAAGAGCTGTGTCAATTGTTTTCCAATCACATGTTTGTATTTGTTTGTAATAGATAATACATTATAGATTTATTGAACAGCATGGTGCTTCCAATAACAAGAATCAACCCAATGGTTGATAAAATAAACGTTGGCAAAATGAACGTTCGGAAAACTGAATCTTTGGATTGATCGATTCGCTTCCCATTGCACTATTTGTTATCCAGAACAATACTTTCTCACACACTGGTTTGATTTGGACCAGACACTTTAGACAGTAATGACCTGTAAGAATTGCTTGTATGATAGGTCATTCGAAGTCAACACTAAGAGTAACTCCGATGTGCTTATGAAGTTTTAATAGATAGAAAATATAGATGTTGTATAAAAAACTACTTTTTATTCAGATAAGAAGATATTTTGTAATGATGAAAATATGCTGGAAATATGTAATAATAGTAATTATTATACCCTCAATGTTGTATGTGGTATCACATATTCCTCGTCATCAGGTGAGTATTGAAAAGAGGTTAGTTGATATAATAATACAGATAGCATACTCTAAAGGAAATCAGTGAAAACATTACCATAGCCTGCTATGCAATTATTAATCTTAGACCGTGTTGGCTGTGCAATAGGTTAAGCGATCGCCTCTTACAAACAATGAAACTTGTAGATATCAAATGTAGTGCGCACCACGCGTTAATGGAATAACCTTCAGCAGGTTCGTTCAAAGTCAAAACAATGTTTGGGAGCAAGACAACCAAAGGGTATAAACAGAATAGCCAAAATCAGCGAAGGTCACATATACCTTAGGGAGGAGTACCTTAGATTTAATAATAATTACATGATCTATGAACTGTATATGTCAATACAAAATATGTACAAGATAGTGAGTTTAGTATTCAATCGGATAAAACCACTAACATTGATATGTTCCCCCAATCACACTTCATGTTAGTTTCGTGTTATTACTTAAAGTGACATGGCTGCCTGTGGACTGTTGCGTTATTGCAGTGAAATAGCGCTAACAAATCCAGTTCAACATCGATACAAAACAGCCATCGTCATAAACGTAGGTCCTTCCCTGAATGATATAGCAGGAATAATAAATCATAGTTCTCTTTCAGTGGTTAGGGTTATTGAGCTTAACGCCACTTTCAACAATATTTAAGTTATATCGTGGCGGTCAGTTTTCTTGGAGAAAGAAAGCGGAGTACCCGGAGAAAAAATAAACTACCTGCCGCATATCACTGACAAACTGTATCACATAATGTTGTGTCGAGTACACCTCGCATGAGCGGGATTCGAACTTGTGGTAAGAAACCGACAATGTTCTCTTTTAATTCAGTTAACAAAATGACAAAAACCTGTACTTAAATGTACTAAGGAGGAAAATTTCAAAACTAACTTTACGACTGTTCGTGATGAATAGTGCATTTTCGAATTACCCATGAATTATAAAACGATGATAATTCCATTATTGTATTAGATTTAAGGGATAATATGAAGCAGCCGGCCGCGATACTGGTATTACCAGTATTGTAATATTTACAATACTGGTATTACCAGTTTTATAATATTCACAATACTGGAAATACCAGTATTGTAAATATTACAATACTGGTAATACCAGTATTGTAACACTGTAGAATACTAGAAATACCAGTATTGTAATGTTACAATACTGGTAATACCAGTATCGTACATATACAATACTGGATGTACCAGTATCGTGCATTTACAATACTGGAATACCAGAATCGTTGATCTATACACAATACCGGAAGCTCCAGTATTCTTCATCCAACAATACTGGTAATACTAGTATTGTAAAACATACGATACTGGAAGCTCCAGTATTCTTCATCCAACAATACTGGTAATACTAGTATTGTAAAACATACGATACTGGAAGCTCCAGTATTCTTCATCCAACAATACTGGTAATACTAGTATTGTAAAGCACACAATACTGGTAATACTAGTATTGTAAAACACACAATACTGGAAGCTCCAGTATTCTTTATCCAGCAATACTGGTAATACTAGTATTGTAAAGCACACAATACTGGTAATACTAGTATTGTAAAACACACAATACTGGAAGCTCCAGTATTCTTCATCCAGCAATACTGGTAATACTAGTATTGTAAAACACACAATACTGGAAACTCTAGTATCTGGTAATTTGACACGTGTGGACAGAGCCTAATTCTAACTGTAAATCACAGCTCATTGTATTTACCGTTAACATTAGGCTCCGCCCAGTCATGTCAAATTACCTTACCAATATATATCAAATTCTAAGGGACAATACAAAATATTTTGACATTACAGGGCTTTTGCCTCTTATGTTATGTACAGCAGAAATGACGTATGAGTATGCATTATATTCAATTCTTTTAGTATAATGTGGACATAAAAACTCGGCTTAACCGGAATTCTACCTAATCTTCCAATATCTGCAATACTGGTATAACCAGTATTTTCCAGAATCTTCCAGTATCTGCAATACTGGTATTACCAGTATTTTCCAGAATCTTCCAGTATCTGCAATACTGGTATTACCAGTATTTTCCAGAATCTTCCAGTATCTGCAATACTGGTATTACCAGTATTTCCCAGAATCTTCCGGTATATACAATACTCATATTTTGGCAATGACAAGTATCTTCTAGTATTGCAGATACTGGAAAATTCTGGAAGATACTGGATAACTAGTATTTACCAGTATCTGTACCAGTATTGCAGATACTGGGCGATACTGGTAAAATACTGGTATTACCAGTATTGTGTACCAGTATTGTAGTACCAGTATCGCGGCCGGCTGCTTCATAATATCCGATTTAATTGTTGATATTATGAATGTACACAACAGAACACAAAGGACGATTTGAGACATGCAATGACCTTTCAGAACAAGATAATTTTAATATATACTCAGCGCATACATGCAATCGTGAAAAATGTTATGGTAAATATTGCAAATTAAATCAAATATAATTTCGTGTAAAATGGTAAATATATTATTCATTAAAATTAAATATCAGAGTTCATGTTTGTTTCCATTATTTGTGTTATAATATTTAGTAGTTGAAAGCAGTCATTAATAATTCGAATTTCATTGTTATATTATTTTGAACTTTATAAACTAAATTAAAGTGCGATCTCCATTGCTGCGATCACGTGGTAATTGATGTGTTGCCTACCTATGCAATCAGTGTTTATTTGCATGATTTGCGTGTGCAACTTTATAGCATAAAAGATAGATATCTAATATAGAGCACATGATAGGTTTATCGACTATCCTTTATCAGTTACATAATGGATTGGAAATCCAAATAATGCGAAAGTCTTTGCCATCAAGCAAGCCAAAAGATAGCGAAAAATTGGCTAAGGTCACCTATGAAGAACATTGTTTTAGAAACTATTAACTTCAATAATGCATATATATTGTTCAGTTGTATATTTTTGTATATATTTATTCATTGCAGTGCCGAAGCCCTGATTACTGGGCAAATGATACCCTCTGAGACAAATAATTCACCAACATAAATAAGTTTGTCCGTAACTTTGGCTGGTTTCTATTTTCTGGGATTTCCAATTTCTTCATCAAATAAAATACACTGCAACCAAACCATATTAGTCAATGTGGTGTTAAACACGAAAACACCGAGCCAAACCATTAAGAAAGTCATTAAAGAGAGAACAAGACTCAATACATTGCGCATAAACACATGGCACTATACATCTATTTTATTGTGCCATTTTGATATATTTTACCACAAGACTAAGCATCTTAGATTTTGTTCATTGTGACGATTGGGACTATGTAATATATACATCTACTGATATAATTAATGTTGCAATTGAACCACATCTGTGGGATAATTATTGGCGCATTCAACTAGACTGCGGTGAATCGTGGGTTGAAGCCATTGTCGGGTTAACGTAAAGAATATATAAATGGTATTTGTTGTTTCTCCGTTAATCACACAGGATGAAGGAGTGAGAACAAAGTCTAATTGGCTCAGAATCGGGATAATTGTCCGAATTGAGGGCCATGTCTAACCGTACGCTGTTGATCAGTAAGCTAGCACTATAAAAATCCAACTAAGAATTCAAATTATCTATTCCAATTATAAAAATTATGTAAGAAGTCCCCATTTGACAATACGATATTTATATAGATTCACCAAGAGTGGAGGGTTGAGGTCCCACTTACCGGTTAATCCCCCGCCACACGTTTGTGTGTGTGTTCAGTGGGTTAAGATGAGATGTGAATGTTCATTTTGTTGATATTGGTGGAATTATTGTCCATCACTGTCTATGAACTTTCTTCACATAATGCGTCTTCTTTTATAAATAAAATCCACTAAATCATTGTAAAAAAACTTTTTTCACTTGTAGAAAAGGATTAACAATGTTAGCATTCATGTCAGAAACAGAATATCGGAAAACATTTCAAGAACATTCAGTTGTACGAATTGCAATGCATCAACAGTTTCAAATGTCTTCACATCTATTCAAGAAAATATGACTTTGATGACCGCTTAGTTTGCCCTTGGAATGTTAAGGAAGGGACGTGAACATAATAAAGAAGGGTATATGAACTGGGAAAGCGCATAGTGATGTGTTACTAATCCATTGATTGTATATACCGATTCTGAAGATTTTTACAAATTTATGATGAAAGTGAGAACAGATTTTCAGAAAAAAACAAAAATATTTAAAATTGAAAGACAGTCTTTGTGGGCATTTCAATTAATTGATAAAATAAAAGCTGTATTTTCGCAACCTGGCTATCCGAAACATATCTCGAACACCATCATGCCAGCATATTCCGCTACACAACATGCTAAATATGCTTTAGTTTCAAATGCTATTCGAGATTAACATTTTGAAAACGATTTTTATGCATGGATTGACATTGGATATTTTCGGAATAGTGTAAAATATAATATTTTTTTCCAGCTTTTGGCCCCACCTGACATTGCCAAAAATAAGATCGCTGTCAATCAAGTTTGGAATTATACAAAAGGGTTGTCTCCCTCTAATATATTTAGACAAAACAAAGTATGGGTGGCAGGAGGATTGTTTATTGGAACAGCCAACCTCATGTTGCAATTTGAACAATTATACAAGCGTGCAAGAAATTACTTTTTAGACAAAAAAATAAAGAATACTCATCAACAAGTTTTATATTCGCTATATAGTCAAGAATGGAGGCAGGCTTTGAAACCAGAGATTGAGCTTCAACTTTATCCACATGGCAAATATCCTGGTGATCCGTGGTTTTATCTAGGCTATCATTGTCGTAATACATTGCCCAAAGAATTGTGCCCGCCCAATACAAGTAATTGTCTAAATAGAACTACAACAACGGCCACGATGCCTAAATACAAATAAGAAATTCAGAAATACTAATAAACAAACACTAATTGTCTGTATGTCATTTATTGGAATTTGCAAGTAAACGCTATTTTTGTTTTTCATTGTTATTTTGACCTTTAACCCGGATGACCTTTGGTATTCAAAAAATGTCAGCCTCGTGTATAGCAGATAAGTAATTGCTAGCCAAGTAAATACAGATAACCATGGACTTCCAAGGAAATATTAAATCCATATGAAGCATTTATAAACCATCAAAAACCTTAGAGGTGTCCATTGTGCCACACACAAAAGTAAATATGGATAATGAAAGGTTCAACATGACAAAGAAGAATACGCTTCTTTCGAATCATGTCCATTCCGATCATGTTCCGTCCTTATCGTGTCTTGACGTTTGAAATGTTAGACAGACTACTTCCGGTGTTTACGCTATTATTGTGACAGCGTCAACATATCATACTAGTAGTAAATGCGGTAGATTATAAGTAATTGTAATATGGAGACGCCAAGAAAACGTGTGTAAATACAGGAGTTCGGAACCCATTGTCTGTCTGATGACAACAATATATCGGGTCTGGTCGTTTTCCTTTGATGATGCTGACAGCAGTAAATAAAGAAATAAAACAAATTAAATTTTAAAGAAGTAATTGTCTGTGCATTGAAGTAGTTGATACAAATAGAATAAAGTAATTGATATCTGTTTTTAACAGAACATGTAAACATTTCGTTTAAGTTGAGTAACGTTAAAGCGCCAATTACCGATTGGAGTTTTCGTTCTGTACATTGACAACGTAAGTCCAGTGCCTATCATTCCATCAGAATCACGTGGTTTGGCACAAGAATATAATTTTGTTGACGGAATGGTAATGATTCGAAACAAGTGTATTCTACATATATGAATAAAGTGTTGCAATAATTATATTCCACTCAGGCGAGGTGTACTGGATACACTATTACCTGACTACAGTTTGCAAGTGACTTATGGCAGGTCGATGGTTTCAGCTAAGGCTGAAAAAGGAAATTGGCATTTAGCAAGCTTAATCAAGTATTTAAAAAGGCGCCGTGTTGACAATGGTCCACTATTTTGTCATTTCGATTCCAAGCGCTTACTCGTTACCAGTTTTCGTCTGTGTTAAAGCACAGCTTGACAGTTTTGGGTAGAGTCCAGCAGGTGGTATTAATTAATCTTTGAAGGGACGATTGGGGGTTGATATCATTTGGCAAGGTCGTGGTGGCCTGAAATTGTATAAAATGAAGCGATATATTGAAGTTATTATGACACTTTCAAATGTACTTTCATACATAGTGGTGGTAATGATACCCTACTTGGTTATCGTGTGCTTAAATTGAAAAAAGTGTATGTCTTGCTTTAGCGAACAGATGCCTCATACACAATTAGCATGGTCAAAAGTATTGCCATGGATTGACATTAATGTTATGGAAACAACACGTAAGAGGTTGAATAATACAATGGGTTCATACTTGTTTACAAACGGGGGTGGTTGTATACGTTACCCACATATTATAAAGTCTGAGCAATTTGTGGTCAGTGATGGTGATCATTTAACAGATGTGGGCAATGAAGTGGTTTTGAATACACCTCAAAGTGCATTAGTGAATCTGGAGGAATGTCTTATCTTCAAAGGTATGTGTCAATACCCTGTTCCAAATCTTGTTGTATACAGTTCATTCATAAGCAATTTCAGTGTAATGATGATAAAAGTTATATGCATTTGTTGTATTTACTGTCTTTAATGTAGGTCAACAATACGTTGTTCTAAGAGCAAAGCAGGCATACTAGCCACAGTGCAGCGCAGCTTCCCCCAATATATTGTCGGCTGACAGAAATGTCCTATTTAACAAAGGTCAAATCGGTCTTTTCTGTCAAATTGGCAACTGCTGCTGCGCTTAAATCAAATGTTCAGTTACCACATTATGAAAGCATTAGCATTTGATTGTCAAGGATTAATTGCTTTCCGTCATATTCAACATATTTAAATTAAAATCATTCATGCGGTTAGCATTAGCTCTCTGATCTCCAGGGCGGGCTAATTGCTTTTCAACAACTTTTACGTTTGATTTCTGATTTGCCATTTACTACATATTCGGCGATCAACGTTATGTTCATATTGGACAGTTAAAGTCAATTTACAACATCTATCATTTACATCATCTGTCATTTGCACACATGTAATACATATGTTAATAAATTGCTGTGGCCATTTGTTGCCAAATTTTGAATATTTTATTTTGTTAATGTGAATCCTGGATAATAAATAATTATGTGTATATCTATTATCTTGTCAAGACCACTGAAAGTGGCGTTAAACACTATAAGCATAACATTACCTACTCCATACCAAAGCACGGTTGAACACATGACATATCTTAGCTTGCTACCATACTGCAACACAATGATGAGCTAACCGTCCCATTCATGAGTGACGAGATTAGAAGAAATGATAGGAAAGATAAATGTAGTCGTATCATTAGTATATTGAGGAGAAGTCTCATTTGTAGTTAAGCAACAATGCTTATAAACATAAGCGTTTGAAGATACCAAAGGGGTAATCTGAATCCGTAAATCGAACAAGCACATACAACACATTGGCCAAAAGAACATTGCCTCGCATCTCAACCGGTATTTTTCACAGATAACCCTCACTAATAGGATATATTTGTATAATAATCTACATAAAACAGTTGAAAAAAATTCACTGCTTACCATTTTTTTGAATTTTGGTTGCTGATGAGTTTTCTGCAGACGAAACGTGGTTCAGGTGCACTGGATTTGTGCCTATTAGTTTGAATGTTTGATATAATATGCAACGCATATGATGTACACAATCTAAAAAAAAATTAACGGCGTACTCAAGAAATTACTTGGTACATGCGCAAAATTACAAACAGCAAAATGAAATGAATACATTCCCAATATATTATTTGCATATAGAGAGGTACCAAGCGAGAGTACTGGAATTTCGCCGTTCGAATTGTAATATGGCAGACACATACGAGGTCCTCTTGCTGTGTTGAAAGAGGAATGGGTAGAGCCTAGTACTTGTCAGAATTCAGTGCTGAGTTACTTAGTACAGACAAGAGAAAACATGAATTATATGTCTGACTTGGCAAGATCGGGATAAATTACATCAATATAACTATTGAATTGACCTTAATCCACAGTTGTGATATAATACAACCAAGATCAAATTTACTGAACATGTAATGTGTTAAAGTCAATAAACGATAGAGAATACTGGAATGGTAGCACACAATGGACAATCCAGAGAAACTGGCAATGCAGGTCACATAAGACAAAGAAAAAACCAAACCCAAAACAAAATAAACCTAACACAATGTGTGTTGGACACCACTATCCGCAAGTAAACACACATAACGTTAATAAGACATGAGCCCTCTTACAAACAACTGGAGGTAAAGACGAACCGAACATCGTTTGCATGCTGAAAACACAACACTGAACCCAAAACGTAAAGACACATGATAGGAGAACACAAAAAAATAAAAAGATGAGCAACACGGATCTTAATGACAGGTAAATCTTGTGTAAAAGCACTTCACCTATGGGTTCAACGCGTATATATTAATATTGATAGGAATTTAACTGCTTTATTCAATCAAATAAAGACCAACTTGAATAAATATTAGAGAATACCGAAAAGCCAATCAAAAGTTCAAAATTAATTTCGTAAACCACGATGTTTTTTCTATAAAATAATAACTGGATATAAACAAACAGATGAGGGTGGGTCAACACGCAATACAAAAGCAATATAAAACAAAAGATGGGAACTTATGCGGTTAATATTTTTGGATGGCTAATTTGTAAGCTTACTGTACCGCAACGAACAATAGAAATTAAAACGAACATGCAATACATATTCAAGATCATCGGCATATTGCAAAGTTTATATACAGGTAGGGAACTTTTGAAGGGGTAACCAGAGAATAATATATCGATTTTCCATATCTAAATGAATTCTCTAAGACGATGATTGTATCGTGGTACATTGTCGTGTGCGATGTGTTTCCTAATAGCGTTGACGCTGTATAATAGGACAAAGCATGTCAATGTTAAATGTCATAAACCTCCAGTGTGGAATTGTCACAGTGAGGATAAACACAACATTAGTATTGGTATACCAAATTCCTTCTACCACTAAATACATAAATATGCGTTCAATTTTATTTATTGTTCCGTTTTATCTTATAATTTAATATTTCAGTATTTATCAATTGAGCTTGGTACATACATATTTTAACTGTAAATGAAAGAAAATATATAATGGTAGTTATGCAGTTGACAGTTTTTATTGATTGTGCATTCTTCATAGTCACTTTCTCTAGCGTTTATATAAACATAGTATATGATTAAGGATGTGGTATCTCGAGGGTTTGAGCCGCGGTGGGGCCAAACCAAAGACTATAAAACTGACATTGGTTTCTCTGAGCAAAGCATGACACATTAAGGGGAAAGAACAAATACTAGTTGGATCTGAATCAGGATAATGTGTGCGAGTGAAGCAACATGTCGACTCCCGGACTATTTTTTCAGTGAGAAGAGTCTGAAGATACCACAGGCCACATTACAAATCTGAATAAGCGTGTTGATCCAGTGCAAATTTAACTTGCTGTCGTCGTGATTTAATTTAAAAAATGCCCATTTAGTGCTATGCAACAATCGTTCACTTATTCTATATTTAACAAATGATTAGAATTTGTGAAATATTATATAAATAAATATGTAATCGGCAGAAGAATAAAAATGGTATTTCAATTCACCTCTGTTCATTACATACACGTTATATGTTCAAATCCGGATTATGTCGAGGTGTACTCGATATAACAGTATGTGATAAAGCTTGTCAGTGACTTGCAGCAGGTTGATGGTTTTTTCCGGGTACTTCGGTTTCCCCCACCAATAAAACTGACTGCCACGATATAACCGAAATAGTATTGAAAGTGGTGTCAAACACCATAAACCTAAACCTTCTACACGCTAATTTATATCTCTATTTTGATTTTCTTTAAATTATATACGACAGGTTAAATTATTAAAAAAAAATAAAAAAAAAATCTTCATTGCAATAGAGGTAAAATCCCGAGGATGCCTGCGGTTTTCATATCCTTTAGTTCCCAAATGTCAGAATGTCCGGATTCAATTATTGAACACCTGTGGTTTTCATTTCCTATAGTTATGAAATACCAGTGTATTCGGACAAGATAAATTTATTCATCCTTAAATGTTCTTAATCACTACCAAAAACAATTAAATAGATGCATCGTGTCAATGGTCGTATGGTAGTTAGATTTACATATACCTATGCTTTTTGTTCTTCAATAATATTTAAATCACAGTCACTTGAAATCTTTTAAGTGCTGTGTCAATTGTTTTCCAATCCCATGTTTGTATTTGTTTGTAATAAATAATAAATTTTAGATTTATTGAACAAAATGGTGTTTCCATTAACAAAGAATCAACCCAATGGTTGATAAAATAAATGTTCGCAAAATGAACGTTCGGATAACTGAATCTTTGGATTGATCGATTCGCTTCCCATTGCACTATTTGTTATCCAGAACAATAGTTTCTCACAAACTGGTTTGATTTGGACCAGAAACTTTAGACCGTAATGACCTGTAAGAATTGCTTGTATGATAGGTCATTCGAAGTCAACACTAAGAGTAACTCCGATGTGCTTATGAAGTTGTAATAGATAGAAAAGATAGATATTGTATAAAAAACTACTTTTTATTCAGATAAGAAATTATTTTGTAATGATGACAACATGCTGGAAATTTGTAATAGTAGTAATTATTATACCCTCAATGTTGTATGTGGTATCACATATTCCTCGTCATCAGGTGAGTATTGATAAGAGGTTAGGTGATATAATAATACAAATAGCATACTCTAAAGGAAATCAATGAAAACGTTACCATAGCCTGCTATGCAATTATTAATCTTAGACCGTGTTGGTTGTGCAATAGGTGACGCGATCGTCTCTTACAAACAATGAAACATGTAGATATCAAATGTAGTGCGCACCACGCGTTAATAGAATAACCTTCATCAGGGTCGCTCAAAGTCAAAACAATGTTTGGTAGCAAGACAACCAAAGGGTCTAAAGAGAATAGCCAAAATCGGCTAAGGTCACATATGCCTTAGGGAGGAGTACCTTAGTTTTAATAATAATTACATGATTTATGAACTGTATATTTCAATAAAAAATATGTACAAGATAGTGAGTTTAGTATCCAATCGGATAAATCCACTAACATTGATATGTTCCCCCCAACCACTCTTCATGTTAGTTTCGTGTTAATACTTAAAGTGACATGGCTGCCTGTGGACTGTTACGTTATTGCAGTGAAATAGCGCTAACAAATCCAGTTCAACATCAATACAAAACAGCCATCGTCATAAACGTAGGTCCTTCCCTGAATGATATAGCAGGAATAATAAATCATAGTTCTCTTTCAGTGGTTAGGGTTATTGAGCTTAACGCCACTTTCAAAAATATTTCAGTTATATCGTGGCGGTCAGTTTTCTTGGAGAAAGAAAGCGGAGTACCCGGAGAAAAAATAAACTACCTGCCGCATGTCACTGACAAACTGTATCACACAATGTTGTGTCGAGTGCACCTCGCATGAGCGGGATTCGAACTTGTGGTAAGAAACCGACAATGTTCTCTTTTAATTCAGTTAACAAAATGACAAAAACCTGTACCTAAATGTACTAAGGAGGAGAATTTCAAAAAATGATTTACGACTGTTCGTGATGTATAGTGCATTTTCGAATTACACATGAATTATAAAACGATGATAATTCCATTATTTTATTAGATTTAATTGTTGCTATTATGAATATACACAACAGAACACAAAGGACGATTTGAGACATGCAATGACCTTTCAGAACAAGATAATTTTAATATATACTCAGCGCATACATGCAATCGTGAAAAATGTTATGGTAAATATTGCAAATTAAATCAAATATAATTTCGTGTAAAATGGTAAATATATTATTCATTAAAATTAAATATCAGAGTTCATGTTTGTTTCCATTATTTGTGCTATAATGTTTAGTAGTTGAAAGCAGTCATTAATAATTCGAATTTCATTGTTATATTATTTTGAACTTTATAAACTAAATTAAAGTGCGATCTCCATTGCTGCGATCACGTGGTAATTGATGTGTTGCCTACCTATGCAATCAGTGTTTATTTGCATGGTTTGCGTGTGCAACTTTATAGCATAAAACATAGATATCTAATATAGAGCACATGATAGGTTTATCGACTATCTTTTATCAGGTACATAATGGATTGGAAATCCAAATAATGTGAAAGTCTTTGCCATCAAGCAAGCCAAAAGATAGCGAAAAATTGGCTACGGTCACCTATGAAGAACATTGTTTTAGAAACTATTAACTTCAATAATGCATATATATTGTTCAGTTGTACCTTTTTGTATATATTTATTCATTGCAGTTCCGAAGCCCTGATTACTGGGCAAATGATACCCTCTGAGACAAATAGTTCACCAACATAAATAAGTTTGTCCGTAGCTTTGGCTGGTTTCTATTTTCTGGGATTTCCGATTTCTTCATCAAATAAAATACACTGCAACCAAACCATATTAGTCAAAGTGGTGTTAAACACGAAAACACTGAGCCAAACCTTTAAGAAAGTCATTAAAGAGAGAACAAGACTCAATACATTGCGCATAAACACATGGCACTATACATCTATTTTATTGTGCCATTTTGATATATTTTACCACAAGACTAAGCATCTTAGATTTTGTTCATTGTGACGATTGGGACTATATAATATATACATCTACTGATCTAATTAATGTTGCAATTGAACCACATATGTGGGATAATTATTAGCGCGTTCAACTAGACTGCGGCGAATCGTGGGTTGAAGCCATTGTCGGGTTAACGTAAATACTATGAAAATGGTATTTGTTGTTTCTCCGTTAATCACACAGGATGAAGGAGTGAGAACAAAGTCTATTTGGCTCAGAATCGGGATAATTGTCCGAATTGAGGGCCATGTCTAACCGTGCGCTGATGATCAGTAAGCTAGCACTATAAAAATCCAACTAAGAATTCAAATTATCTATTCAAATTATAAAAATTATGTAAGAAGTCCCCATTTGACAATACGATATTTACATAGATTCACCAAGAGTGGAGGGTTGAGGTCCCACTTACCGGTTAATCCCCCGCCACACGTTTGTGCGTGTGTTCAGTGAGCTAAGATGAGATGTGAATGTTCATTTTGTTGATATTGGTGGAATTATTGACCATCACTGTCTATGAACTTTCTTCACATAATGCGTCTTCTTTTATAAATAAAATCCACTAATTCATCGTAAGAAAACTTTTTTCACTTGTAGAAAAGGATTAACAATGTTAGCATTCATGTCAGAAACAGAACATCGGAAAACATTTCAAGAACATTCAGTTGTACGAATTGCAATGAATCAACAGTTTCAAATGTCTTCACATCTATTCAAGAAAATATGACCTTGGTGACCGCTTAGTTTGCCCTTGGAATGTTAAGGAAGGGACGTGAACATAATAAAGAAGGGTATATGAACTGGGAAAGCGCATATAAATGTGTTACTAATCCATTGATTGTATATACCGATTCTGAAGATTTTTACAAATTTATGATGAAAGTGAGAACAGATTTTCAGAAAAAAACAAAAATATTTAAAATTGAAAGACAGTCTTTGTGGGCATTTCCATTAATTGATAAAATAAAAGCTGTATTTTCGCAACCTGGCTATCCGAAACATATCCCGAACACCATCATGCCAGCATATTCCGCTACACAACATGCTAAATATGCTTTAGTTTCAAATGTTATGGATTGACATTAGATATTTTCTGAATAGTGTAAAATATAATATTTTTTCCAGCTTTTGACCCCACCTGACATTGACAAATATAAGATCGCTGTCAATCAAGTTTGGAATTATACAAAAGGATTGTCTCCCTCTAATATATTTAGACAAAACAAAGTATGGGTGGCAGGAGGAATGTTTATTGGAACAGCCAACCTCATATTGCAATTTGAACAATTATAAAAGAGTGCATGAAATTACTTTTTAGACAAAAAAATAATGAATACTGATCAACAAGTTTTATATTCGCTATATAGTCAAGAAGGGAGGCAAGCTTTGAAACCAGAGATTGAGCTTCAATTTTATTCACCTGGCAAATATCCTGGTGATCCGTGGTTTTATCTAGGCTATCATTGTCGTAATACATTGCCCACAGAATTGTGCCCACCCAATACAAGTAATTGTCTACATAGAACTACAACAACGGCCACGATGCCTAAATACAAATAAGAAATTCAGAAATACTAAAAAACAAACACTAATTGTCTGTATGTCATTTATTGGAATTTGCAAGTAAACTCTATTTTTGTTGTTCATTGTTATTTTGATCTTTAACCCGGATGACCTTTGGTATTCAGAAAATGTCAGCATCGTGCATAGCAGATGAGTAATTGCTAGCCAAGTAAATAAAGATAACCATGGACTTCCAAGGAAATATTAAATCCATATGAAGCATTCATAAACCATCAAAAACCTTAGAGGTGTCCATTGTGCCACACACAAAAGTAAATATGGATAATGAATGGTTCAACATGACAAAGAAGAATACGCTTCTTACGAATCATGTCCATTCCGATCATGCTCCGTCCTTATCGTGTCTTGACGTTTGAAATGTTAGACAGACTACTTCCGGTGTTTACGCTATTATTGTGACAGCGTCATCATATCATACTAGTAGTAAATGCGGTAGATTATAAGTAATTGTAATATGGAGACGCCCAGAAAACGTTTGTAAATACTGGAGTTCGGTACCAATTGTCTGTCTGATAACAACAATATATCGGGCCTGGTCGTTTTCTTTTGATGATGCTGACAGCAGTAAATAAAGAAATAAAACAAATTTAATTTTAAAGAAGTAATTGTCTGTGCATTGAAGTAGTTGATACAAATAGAATAAAGTAATTGATATCTGTCTTTAACAGAACATGTACACATTTCGTGTAAGTTGAGTAACGTTAAAACGCCAATTACCGATTGGAGTTTTCGTTCTGTACATTGACACCGGAAGTCCAGTGCCTAGCATTCCATCAGAATCACGTGGTTTGGCACAAGAATATAAAACGTTTTTGACGGAATGGAAATGATTCGAAACAAGTGTATTCTACATGTATGAATAAAGCGTTGCAGTAATTATATGGAGTGTAAGTACTCCTAATAAGGGGTCATCTCTGTCACGATAATATGGTAGTTGTATTTACAGCTAACCATGCAATCAGTGCTTATCACCATTAACGTTGTGAGTTCGAATTCCACTCAGGCGAGGTGTACTAGATGCACTATTACGTGTCTACAGTTTGCAAGTGACTTGTGGCAGGTCGATGGTTTCAGCTAAGGCTGAAAAAGGAAATTGGCCTTTAGCAAACTTAATCAAGTATTTAAAAGGGCGCCCTGTTGACAATGGTCGACTATTTTGTCATTTCGATTCTAAACCACTTACTCGTTACCAGTTGTCGTCTGTGTTAAAGCACAGCTTGACAGTTTTGGGCATAAGCGGTGCACAGTTCGCTTCCTATTCACTTAGGATTGGCATGGCCACAACTTGTGCAATGGAAATGGATCCTGATGACCATATCAAAACGTTAGGCCTTGACAATCTGTAGCATATGTGAGATACATTAGAATCCCAATTTAAGCTTTGGTTAGCTTATGATGTAGTTCATTTTAATTATGGAACAATTTTGTGACATGCACACAAATTAGCAAGATTTTAATTCCTATCTAAGTATTGCAGGTTCACAAGTTGGAGTGTGAATAATTTGTTCGTTCATAAATAGAAATGCCATTTTGGGATCAAGACAGAGGCCAGCAGGTGGTATTAATTAATCTTTGAAGGGACGATTGGGGGTTGATATCATTTGGCAAAGTCGTGGTGGCCTGAAATTGGATAAAATGAAGCGATATATTGAAGTTATTATGACACTTTCAAATGTTCTTTCATACATAGTGGTGGTAATGATACCCGACTTGGTTATCGTGTGCTTAAATTGAGAAAGTTTATTTCTTGGTTAAGCGAACAGATGCCTCATACACAATTAATATGGTCAAAAGTATTGCCATGGATTGCATGCCGGTTTACCACTGACATTAATGTTATGGAAACAACCCATAAGGGGCTGAATAACACAATGGGTTCATACTTGTTTACAAACGGGGGTTGTTGTATACGTTACCCACATATTATAATGTCTGAGCAAATTGTGGTCAGTGATGGTGTTCATTTAACAGATTTGGGCAATGAGGTGGTTTTGAATACACTTCAAGGTGCATTAGTGAATCTGGAGGAATGTCTTATCTTCAAAGATATGTGTCAATACCCTGTTTCAAATCTTGTTGTATACAGTTCATTCATAAACAATTTCAGTGTAATGATGATATAAGTTATATGCATTTGCTGTATTTACTGTCTTTAATGTAGGTCAGAACTACATTGTTCTAAGAGCAAAGCAGGCATACTAGCCACAGTGCAGCGCAGCTTCCCCCAATATATTGTCGGCTGACAGAAATGTCCTATTTAACAAAGGTCAAATCGGTCTTTTCTGTCAAATTGGCAACTTCTGCTGCGCTTAAATCACATTTTCAGTTACCACATTATGATAGCATTAGCATTTGATTTTAAAGGATTAATTGCTTTCCGTCATATTCAACATATTTAAATTAAAATCATTCATGCGGTTAGCATTAGCTGTCTGATCTCCAGGGCAGGATAATTACTTTTCAACACCTTTTATATTTGATTTCTGATTTGCCATTTACTACATATTCGGCGATCAACTTTATTTCCATATTGGACAGTTAAAATCAATTTACAACATCTATCATTTACATCATCTGTAATTTGCACACAAGTAATACATATGTTAATAAATTGCTGTGGCCATGTGTTGCCAAACTTTGAATATTTTTGTTTTGACCTAGTCCTCATCCTATAATGGAACAAATACACATAAACGATAAAGGTGTACTGAACCTCTTAAACAACAGTAACCCTCACTAATCATGCGGTCCAGATAACATAAACAGTAGAGTGAATAAAGACATAAAAGATCAAGTTACTCCAATCTTGACCAAAATATATACAAAATCAATACAAACTGGCACCATACCCAAAGACTGGAAACACGCAAATGTTGCACCAGCATTCAAAAAGGGCGAAAGATATAAAGCAGAAAATTGCCGACCAATATCACTAACATCCATCTGTTGTAAATATCCAGCAACATTATGAAACACCTCTACTCAAACAATATTTTATATGATTTACAACATGGTTTCAGAAAAGCAAGATCATGTGAGTCGCAACTCCTTCAGTTCATACAAGAATTAAATGCCAACAATAACAAAAACATACAAACAGACTTGATTATTATGAATTTTGCCAAAGCATTCGATAAAGTTTCCCACCGTAGATTATTATACAAACTGAAATATTACGGAATACAAGCCTATACTCTAAACTGGATTCAGACATTTTTAACAGATATAACACAAACAGTAGTAATTGATGGAGTAATATCTAACACAGTGCCAGTTACAGGCGTTCCACAGGGTACAGTACTCGTACCAATTATTTTTCTAATTTACATCAATGACTTTCCGGAATATCTTACACACAGCAAACTAAGAGTCTTTGCAGATGACAGTATCATTTATAAAGAAATAGCATGTCAGGACGACCGCAAGAAACTACAATCTGACCTTGATGCAGCTGCAAGATGGGAAGTCGATTGGCTTATGGCTTGCCACCCATATAAATGTACAATACTCACCATCACTCAAAATAAAACACCCTTCAAACATGACTATATACTTCACAATCGCATTCTCAAACCAGTAACTTCAGCAAAATACCTTGGAGTTACCCAACAATCGAACCTTAAATGGAACACCAACACCGACAATATCACTTCAAATGGAAATAAATCTCTCGGATACTTAAAACGAAATTTACAAATATCAAACCCTGAAGAAAAATCTCGGGCATACCAAGCACTAGTGAGGCCAAAACTTGAATGCAGCTGTAGTATCTGGGACCCTTATACACATGACAACATAAACAAACTAGAAATGGTTCACAGACGAGCTGTTCGCTATGTTCAAAACAATTACCATAATACTAGCAGTGTCACCTCAATGATTAACACCATAGGTTGGCCAACTTTAACTGAGCGCCGTCTTAAAACCAGATTGATCATGATGTACAAAATAGCACACGCTTTAATTGCGATCCCAAACAACATACTCATTCCAACTGACAGCAGAACTAGAAAATCACACAATCAGACAGTTAGGCATATAACAACACAAAAAGATACATACAAATGGTCATTTTTTCCACACACTACAGTACAATGGAACATCTTACCACAGACAATTATATCAAGTCCATCAATATACTGTTTCAGAGAACAGCTAACACCCGTTGTTCTCTTAAACATTTAAATTTCAAATACAATTGTACATAGTTTTATTATTTTTGACATTTATGTAAATATTTTTTTAAATACCCACGCATGCAACAGTACGTAATCTTCAAGGTCTCGAAGGAGTACTTTATATCTAAAGAAGAAGAAGACAAAGAACACAAAACAACAAACACACAACGCAGAAGGGATGAACAAGGTGTTTCCAAAGGATATGTAGTTCCTGTTTCTGTATGACGATTATTTCATTTGTTTTAATTATTATTAAGTGACAAACATGTATATTAAACACATCTTCGTTGAATATATATTTATATATTTTTAAAGATAAATGAAAATCAAAAAGATGTCACACTGTCAAAACAATTTCTAATTTCAAATATAAAAATCATAGAAAGGGGCAAAATCGATACCTCTAGCCCACTAACACATGACCGCTTACTTTCTTGGCTTGGCACACTTCAGTACAGAGTGGAGGGGTTACACTAGTTTGATCGGTCCAAACCTCCCTGTTTAGTAAAACACTATGATTTGTTATAACGAAAATTTATGTTTGGAGTAAACTGATATTTTTCAAATCGCATTGTGTCAATTAATATTGCGTCAACTCATATTATATCAACTGGTATTGGGTCAATTAATATAATGTCAACTCATATTGGAACATACGGGATGAACAGAGTTATTGTAAAGAACGTAATAATCTTGAACATTATACATGTACATAATATATGTATTCTTCATGACACAGATAGTTCTCTTTGAAAATCGAATCGTTGTCTGTTGTTGGTCTCATACCACACGAAGAAGACGTTTCTGTCTTTCAGTTTCATGACATCCGGATCGTAGTAGTGTACGTCTGGTAGATGATTGAGTTTAACTGATTGGTTCCCTTTCCTATTGAACAAATTTGTGAAAAATCCTTTCTTGAGCTCCTCCAATCCAAACATTTTAGGTAATTCCGATAATGCGCTAGGTAAAAAGTTGATGGAGTCTATCATTCTAATACGACATCTGGGTACTTCGATATGCATCTTCTTGGCACCATTGGCAATACTCGTTGGTTTCACACCGTTTTGGTACAGATACCCTAGTATGGGCAATGAATCATAATCTTTGAAATTGTTGTTTACTCTGTGTAGAACATGTAATGAAAATATTCAACAGACACAGTGTCAACATAATGGCGAAGAAGGATCATTGACGGGAACATGAGTCACGGACGAATTGAAGAAAGCATTGGAGAAAGGATATGTAGTTCAGCACATCTACGAAGTGTGGCATTTCGATGAAACGGAACAGTGCGATCAGAAAACGAAAACTGGGGGACGCCTTGCCGATTACGTGAATACTTTCCTCAAAATGAGGCAGGAAGCCAGCGGTTGGCCTGAGTGGTGTCCGAACGAAAACGATAGATGGAGATATATCAGAGACTACCACGAAAAGGAGGGAATACTCCTGCCATACAACGACATAAAGAAGAATCCTGGATTGAGAGCATTAGCCAAACTGATGCTGAATAACTTTTGGGGGAAATTCGGACAGAGATCCAACATGCCTCGGATAAAATACATTTCCGAACCTGCCGAATATTTCGACATGTTGACCAGCGACCAGATTCTTGTGATGGGTATAAATTTTGTCAGCGAAGAGATAGTGGAAATGAGATATCAATACAAAGAATAGTTCGTCGAAGAATCTGGGAGAACCAACGTAGTCATAGCAGCCTATACCACAGCTCAAGCCCGTTTGAAGTAGTACAGTTATTTGGAACAATTAGGATCCCGTGCCGTATACACCGATACAGACTCAGTTGTGTATACCTCTAGTCCAGGCGAGTGGAAACCATAACTCGGTGACTACCTAGGAGATCTCACCGATGAAGTGCCCGACAACATCATAATAAAGTTTGTCACCGGTGGACCGAAGAACTATGCCTACAAGATTGCCAAACCCGATAAAGATGGAAATACGATCATATGTAAAGTCAGAGGCATCACTCTCAACTACAAGAACTCCTTGACCATCAACTTTGATGCCATCAAGGACATGGTCATTAACAACAGAGATGACGTCAAAACCATGTGGATTTTCACCTCAGAAAAGAAATTGGATTGAATTTAGAGAATGGTATATACAGGCTTCTAAAGATCCACATTTGTATCCATTAGTCCCAGGAATAAAATCAACAGATTGGCATAGCCATCATATCAGATCCAAAGCTACGGATAATATGTGGGAAATGTGGCACATTTACCATGCTTACAAAAATAAATATTATACTTTGTATCCTAATTTACTTAGATGTGAAGGTATGACAATTAACTGGAAGGAACAGGGCTTACATTTCGGTAATGATGTCACTGTAACTGATCGACTGCTAAGTAAATGGGATAGCCGATTAAACCATCTACCAGATAAACTGATTCACTTAGACGTAAATGGAGATATTGTAGACATTTAAATTATTGATATGAACCCAGCATCAATTTACTCTGTGTGAGCGTCCGTGTATGAATGCTGGTTGTAATATGTGTTATGTATGTAGAATGTTAATATTCTTTGTAAACATAATTTCCAATAAAATGTCAGTTATAACAATATAATGTGATAGTCGTTATGTCGGCGGGTGCAGAGCATGAACAATATTCGATCTTTCTCAGGCAACAAATAAAATGAAACTAAAATCCACAATGTCGAACCAGAAATTCGCTAGGGGCAAAATCGATACCTTCAAACTCTTCTTTTTAAAGTGTTTCTGATAATATGTCTAACCAAGGGCCAGTTAGGATCATATGCAGTCGATGGGAGATAACTCACATCAATAATTAATTCAGAAAAGTTTAGGATTTATTATCTTCATAAATAAATATATTTTCATTCACAAACAATCAATTTACACTGTAGGTAAGACAATCAAAATATCTAGTGTCAACAATATTTAAATATCAACTGGAATTATTACTAATACTAAAAATTTCCTAACTTCAAAAAACAAAAACAAAAACAACAAAAGGATTAGCTTAGATTGTAAAATGTCTGCTTTCAGCAACAAATGCTATTATAACATTGATGTTTATTAAGAAATATATAATTGAGTAATTATCGAAATCTGGCAAAGCTCTGTATTAGCGACCAATGTTAATCATATGAAGAAGGGTATTTCTAAACAGTCTATTTGAGTAGCTGGATAACAATTTACCAGTGTTTTGTACTATCTATGCTACACATGTGAACAATGACGATTCAAAGCATATATTATTTGACTGATTTGATGACAATTTAGCAGTGTGTTGTATAGCTACTTATGCTACACATGTGAACAATGACGTTTCTAAGCATATATTATTTGACTGATTTGATGACAATTTAGCAGTGTGTTGTATACCTACCTATGCTACACATGTGAACAATGACGTTTCTAAGCATATATTATTTGACTGATTTTATAACAATTTACCAGTGTTTTGTACTACCTATGCTACACACGTGAACAATGACCTTTCTAAGCATATATTATTTGACTGGTTTTACAACAATTTAGCAGTGTGTTGTATAGCTATCTATGCTACACATTTGAACAATGACGTTTCTAAGCATATATTATTTGACTGGTTTGATAATAATTTAGCAGTGTTCTGTATAGATACCTATGCTACACATGTGAACAATAACATGATATAATTATTTAAATGTATTCAATATGATAATAATTTAGCAAGATTCTGTAATGGATTAACAACATATGCTAATAATGGGCACCTAAGACTTTCAAAGGTAATTTTGTATTTTAGATTAAATTATCTTCTATGAACTGGAAAACTATTTAAAACATTAAGTTATTCTATAAAACTACACCTATTCTCAACCTTTTAAGACTATTTGTGTAGAAGGATTCATAAATATTACATAATTACAAGTCCAATTACAATATTACATAGCATTTCTATTTAAGATGATCAACTTTAGAAAATATTCTATTTACAGGTCAACCATTGCCTTAAAAAAAATAAAGAAGCTAGAAACAAATACTGTCTTAAACTTTAAAAATGATTTTCTTTTCTTAAATTTTACATTTACAAATTTGTCCTTAATTCAAACAAATCAACAACAAAAATCCAAGCAACTGTATGCTTTGAAAAATAGCCGATCTCTAATGTCATTTCGAGCGTCGCCGTTTTTATGCTGACGTTTGACGCGGCTGTGTGATTCTGGGGCAATTTATGTGCGACCGAACAGCACACATGTCCAACAAAATGACAGCTGAACATTCGCCAAAAATCGGCACAAATTGATTGCATTATAAAAAAAAATACTGATACTTTGAATGCGAAAAATAACAGTTCTAAAAGTATTGGCCATTGAAATCGTTTGCTTAATTTTATTGAAAGAAGAAACTGGGGTGAACTATGTAGTGACAATTGACAACAGCTCGTATAGAAGACAATCACTTTGGTTGAAATTACTGATTTTCGGATTCTACAACATGTAGAGAATCGACCATATAAGAAAGTCCTGTTAAAAACGATGTAAATGGTAGAGTTGTACATTGACACTTCACGAGGAACTTGTCAAAGTTTTTGAAACAATAAAACACACATACATAGTTTATATATGACAATAATTATTGGAGTCTGTTCATAATTGCACAACCAATCGGTTATTGCAATAACATAGATAACAAAATTATGTACTCTATAACAGCAACATTATAAGTTAAAACAATTTTCAAATACTATACATTCTAATGTAATCATGTGTATCGATGTGTATTGCCACATTATTGACAAGATGATGAAAGCGGTAATCAGCTAAAATTCTAAAAATATCTCATGCTATTTTAACCGTGGAATTGATACCGTTTACTGGCTGTGTTATCGCGTCACCAGTAAGCTCAATTTGTGATCATCCAATCTCCAACTGATGCCGTGAAAATTTTCATTACAATACAGTTATCTCCTAAATGTACATCTAGAAAAAAAGGTTGATTTGAAAACTGGATTTTTAAGATTTTTTTCTGAAGATTTATGGAAGTCAAACTGACAATAGTTTGGCACATAAATATTGTAACTGTAAATGAAAGAAAATATAGAATGGTAGTTATGCAGTTGTCAGTTTCTATTGAGTGTCCATTCTTGATAGCCACTTTCTCTAGCGTTTATATAAACCTATTACATGACTAAGGATGTACATATATACGTCAAGAATTGTTTTCATTCAACACACATTTATCGAAATCACCAGTTTTTGCAGTAATATAAGGGGGTAAGGGTAGCTTAGCTTAGAGGCCCCTGTTAGCTGCAAGGCTTATTTGTCCGAGGGGTGCAAATAATGCACAACATACTTATTTTTTACAAGTAAAGAAGATCATACATATGTAAGACGAGAAATATATCAAAGGGTAATTGCAATCCGTAAATCGAAGAAGCACAAATTTTAAGGTTTGACTGAAAATGTGGGGGTCCACATACAGTTTGGAAAAGTCAGTCTTCTATAACTAATCGTTAGAGAATACCAAAGGGCAATCCAAAAATGACAATCTAGAGAAACTGACAACTTAGGGTACACAAGACGAAATAAAACAGAACAAAAACACAACACAATGTATGCTGGACACCACTATGCACAAGCAAGCACAATTAATGTAAATAAGGCATACACCCTCCAACAAAAAACTGGTAAAACAGGAACCAAGCATAGTCTGTGTGAGATTTATGTGAACATTACAACTGGTGTGATTTTCTTTGCACATCACGAACAATATTACATCGACATACATATGAAAACATAACCTTTGCAGTACTCATGGCTTACACAATATCAATGCATATTATAACAATATAAGCTTTGTGAATTTCCAATGTGTCTTTGTTTAAATTTCGTCCTTATTGATGACTATGCCTATGCTTACCTGTATTTAATGATCCAGAACGGTTATCCATACCGATTTTGTGATAGATCAATTTACCAGAAATATCATACGGAGTGGGCTTTGTAATATAACATTAAAGCAGAAATAGAATATAAAAGAAACATTGATTTATTTTATTCTCTAAATGTTTATAAAAAGCGTGAAATGTACCATTTTGTTAACATCAATAAGACATTAGCATCAAGATCGGGATAAATTACATCAATATAACTATTGAATTGACCTTAATCCACAGATATGATCCCTTAAATGAGGAATATCCACAACAAAGTGTTGTGAGGCATAATGTGAGCTCTGTTCGCTCAAGGACAAGGCATCTGACAATAAATGATAGACAATATATGTTTGTCGTTAAGAGCATTTTAATAAAATGCCAATTCAACATAATATTTATAAACATATAGACTAGTATCAAATATATACAACATAATCTACGTCAAAAAGTATAATGCAAATGACTAGACTAAATCAACAAAAACATCACATAAAAATATCAAAAAAATTGAGCGAAGGTGGGGCATTAAAAACATCAAATATATACAACATAATCTACGTCAAAAAGTATAAAATAAACGACTAGCCTAAATCAATAAACAAATCACATAAACATATCCAAAAAATTGAGCGAAGGTGGGGCATACAAAGAGCCACAAAGCTTCTGCTGTTTATATGAAATGAACCGCTGCATATTCCTAAAAACAGGAGAAGCTCCGCCCACCCGAAAATTATGCCTCATGGAATATAAACCTGAAATGTACCAAGGTGGCTTGTAATACAAGAAAAATAGGGCAACAATATCAAATAATAAGGTTAAACTTGTAAGCCTTAAATATATACTACCAGTAAAGTACAAAATATAAACTATGCATGCATGTCAAGATCAAGTTAATATCAACAGTCATGACAGACACATTGCCCCTTTATAAGTATTTCTCGGACGGGTGGATAACGAATGTGTAATGAATCTTTATGACGATGAACTGGACGGTATGAAATTCTGGATAACATATGGACATAACGGCCAAATAATGTTACTGTATTACAGCTGTCTGGATGGTTAATGAGTCAGTATCACAACAAATTGTCGGATTAATGAGACTGTATAACAACGTCATGGACGGTTAAATGTTATGGATAATAGTGAAATAAACATTCAAAACACATGAATAACTTCTGAGCATTAATAATATTCCCAAATGTTCCGCAAATGTAATGTTACAAAGAGTGGTAACTTCAGTGTAAATTGCAGTATTTGGCATAATCTTCAGCATCCAGTCTATACAGTCTACTTCCGCTACATTAAGTGTGTTACACCAGTCTTATAATAAAGGATTTGCACTGCTGCGCGGCTTCACCATCACCAGTGTTAAAGTCAGATTCATTCACAATGTAACATTTACACTCCTTGTGTTTTTTTATAATTAGAAGTCACTACCCTATCATATAGGGCGCTAAAATGTTAATATGTTAACCAAACAGAATGAATTTCTACACACGATCTACCTTCCGAGTCAACTTTGTAATTAGCAAATCATACATACTTGAAGATCTCACGAGCATGCTATACACAATGCACTAAAATCTCATCTTGTAGAATGTGTCACCATTCAAACTACAACAGGAACAAGTCCCACAGCACATATCACTGAAAAGTACTATGGAAGCATAACACAAATTGAAATATTAAAACACAATAATACAATTGAACTCAAGCCACATTGGTCAACATATATCTATGTAGCAAAATTCATGAACAATCACAACCGCTTCAGACAGGCAATGGTAAATTTAATTGGCAAGTAATATAACTGATTATATATAAGATTACAGCCGCCTCAGACAGTCTGTAATGTAACCTGACTGCAATCAGCACTTCCACAAGCATATACCATGTATTAAGCAGTAAACCCTTTATCAATAAAACTATCACAGCCGCCTCAGACAGTTTGTGTATTTACCACATGTAAATGAGTAATTTTGACACATGAAATAACGAAAACTCCTATGCTCTTTAATATTTCCAAAAGTTATACAAATGCATACAAGCCGCCTCAGACAGTCTTGTATACAAGTATATGTATGTACATAACATAGCTGAAATGACCAACACTGAGTCAAATGCCTATACTAGGTAAAAGTGGAACACGAATGTATCTTAGAAAAGAGTCAGAATGCCAGCAACCCATAGCTTTATTTATATTATCAGGTATTCCCATCATATGTGCTGTTGTTGCCGCCCCAATGCGAAAACTATGCGATTCGTTTTGTTTAGAAGTGTTATGTTTAAAATGTAACATCTTCAGATTAACTGTAGTTTGTCCAGATATACGTATATATGTAATGTGCCATCCTGAAACAGCAGCAAATTTTGATAGGTTTTTGAACGTGAAGTTATTTCCCCAATTCTCAAGAATGCAAAACATGCTAATAGAAACATAGCCTCAAACATGATTCTTTGATAGTACGCTTTTGTCACATGTGCCAAAGCTTGTAATATATGACCAAGTACTGTAACTGTTATTGGACGGTGAATATCTGGACCTGCTGCTAGGCGTGTATCACCATTTACTAATTTCTTAATAATGAAATTGTTGGTAATGTCAGGTTTGCCTTTGAATTTCAGATAATATGACAAAGCTTCAAGATATGTAGAAATGGTGTTAGGAGATTTTCCTTCTTCGAATAAATAAGTTATAAATAAAACATTTTTTTCCACGGTAAAGTCAACAAGTTCAGCTTTAGGAAATTACTTATCTAAAAATATTAGCATTTTTTGTATGGCTGTGCTATATGTACTCTTTGTGTTGGGTGCAATTGCGGCATCTAGCAGCAGTTCCGCTGTATTAATTAAATTACAAAGAACTTTGGATCCACTGTCGTAGGATGATCGTGCATAAATGGGGCTCTTTTTCTGAACTCCTGAAACCGAAAACGTGAAAGCAAGTCAACCAAAACGTTTTTATGACCCTGGATGTGTACCGCCTTAGGTATGATATTGTATTTCATACATGCCACCACACATATCCGTACTAATCTCATAATGTGTGGATCCTTTGATGTTTGTTTTTTTATGATATATACTACATCCATGTTATCTGAATGAAACACCACACATTTGTTAGCTAACTGTGATCTCCAAACTTCAATGGATACAATAATTGGATACAGTTCTTAATAGGCTATGGGGTAATCTTTTACCAACTCATTCCATGAACAATAAAACCACTCACTAAAAAATTGTCCCGAGGCCCAGAGACCCACCTGCATCCGTGTATAAATGCAACTTGTTTGCCGAAATCCAAATTTGCTTCAACAACATTGCTTTGCCGTTTAAATGGTCCATAAAAAGCAACCAAGCTGCTATGTCTAACCGACTGTCTTTGTTCAGCCTAATATGAAATTGTGGTTGCTGTATACCTTTAGTATGGTCTATTAGCCTACGCAGAACAGTTCTCCTGGCTGAACGACGCAAAAGGCAAAGATTAACAAACCAATCAATGATTGCAATTCACGTAGAGTAACTTTTCTTTTCACTCTAATTTCAGATTATTCTTACTTTTTAAAACGTTATCGATAGCAATGGTATCCAACTCAATACCTAGAAATGTCATAGTTGTTTGGGCATAAACGGTGGTTTCCTCCTTAATAGAAACACCCACGGTATTACATATGTTGATGAAAGTTGTCAAGTTTTGATTACATACGCTTTTATTCTGGCCACTTAAAATCAAAAAATCATCCAAAACATGTACTATATGTGTGATACCGCCTTTGGTGTGAGCAATCCATTGAAGTGCACATGAATATTCTTCAAATATCGTGCAAGAACTTGCGCATCCCATGGGTAAATATTGATCGAAGTAAATGCAGCCATTAAACTTGATACCTAGAATTGCATGATCATGTGGATGAATAGGTATTATCCGAAAAGCATTACTAATGTCTGTTTTAGCCATAGTTACATTGGTACCCACGTTCAAAATAATGTCAATGGCATCGTCAATTGATGAATAATGAACTGGTTTTATTTCATCGGGGATGTGATCATTAATAGATTTATCCGTCGGATAAGAGAGATTGTGAATTAGACGATATTGGCCGACCTCTTTTTTAGGTACAACCCCGATGGGTGAAATATGCATATTGACAAAAGGCAATTCATGAAATGGACCCGCTATTCTACCTTGAGAAATTTCTTTTGCAAGTTTTTTCTCCACAATTTTCCGGAAACTCACTAGCAGATTTTAAATTTGCCGATGCTCTGAAATGCCTGTCACCTTGAAAACCAATTCGAAAGCCATTATTGAAACTGCATACTAAATAGTTTGCTTTTGCAGAATCATAATTTTGTAGAAGTAGAGCCAACGTTTTGTGGCAGACGGGAGTGACAGGTTGTACACAGTTATTTTTTGCTTGGTTGATTTGAGTTGTTATTTCCCTTATGTTTGCTTGCAAGGCTCTTGAGCACTGAATGTTCCTCTCCGCATTGTGAACATTTGTGAGAGAATCTGCAGTTGGGCACTTTGCAAAATCCATCCCTGTTAAAGGACCAACATAATCCTCTGGGATATCGACCTCCAGATTCATTATTTCGAAATGTTCCTCTAGTGTCTCGACTGTACCTAGCTCCTCTGTAGGAAGGACGAAAGGAACTTCTCAAAGGGACGGTTGCTTCCACAATTGAGAAATGTATTATCTCTGATGACAAAGGTGCCTGAAAAGTTACTATCCCTTGCCCTGGTTGCCATGATATAAAATTCAATATTGAAGACCTCCCATGGTAGGCCCCTGGCCTGCCTATCCAATAGCACCCTCTGATCATACACACACCATGTATTACTGTTTTGAGATGTTGCCATCTCTCTCACCATCTCTGCATGTTTTGCCAAATGAGGAATGGCCTCTGGGAATTTCTCTGCATAAATAGCCATAGACCTAGTTAAATGGGAGTATATATTTCCCCAGTGTTTGTTTGTTTTTTCCAATTGTTATATGATTCATCTGTAATGAATTCTACATCCATTTCTGCTTCATTGTCAGTATCATGTACCAAATATACATTAAAATGTTCTTCACCTTCATGTTCTGTAGTGGGACCACCCTTTACTAACTTGTCAACCACTGAGTTTGCTATCTTGTCAATCGATGCTTGTTCAGCCTCAGCACTCAGTCCTGTTGATGATGACTGGCCCCTTTGAGTTGTTGTCTTAGATGCCTTATTCTTTCCATTTCGGGATTGGCCAGGTTTTACTTTCGGCATTTTATCAGGTCGCCTTCGAAAATCCTGGTTAAAAGAGTGTCAACGCATAGCATAATTAGATGTACCTGAAAAATATATCTTACAAATGAAGCATAGCACCGAGTTATTAAGTGTACATGTTTTACCCTTGTATATGACATCCATGTAAACAATGTACCCTTATGTGCATGTTGACATGATTGTGTTTGTCAAGAAAAATTACTTAATTTAACCATAAACACATTTTTATTTATTATGTAAGAAACCATAATGTGTTGCACCATACATGATGTAAGCTCAAATAAATGTATTCAAACTTTTAACACTGGACTGTGCCACACCATAGTGCCACAAATAATTAGCAACTGTTGAACATTAAATTGTCGCACCATACAGGCACAAATAATTGTATCAAACTTTAGAAACTGTAATTTGCCGCAGCATACAGGCACAAATAATTCTATCGAAACTTATAAAATCTGTAATATGCCACACCATACAGGCACAACTAATTGTATTGAAACTTTAAAATCTGTATTGTGATACACCATACAGGCACACATCATTGTATCAAAACATTTAAAACTGTAATGTGCCACATCATACAGGCACACATAATTCAAACAAACTTTTAAACTGTAGTGTGTCACTTAAATTGTAATGGGTTGCACCATACAGGCACAAAATGTACCTCTCCATGTACTATACATATTTATAATTAGCTAAGATCCTACCCTCAAGCCCAAAAGGGGCTTATATTCATGCTCAATTCAACCATATGGAACCTCTGTTCACATTTGTCTATGGTTAATTTGACATCACCTACCAAGAAAATGTGTAAACAAAAACAGGCACCATATATGCCTATCCATACAAGCATATTTTTTTTTTTTTTTTTTTTTTTTTTATAATAAATTCTGTATGGGTTACTTTTATAATGACTAAAAAAATAGTAGAGGAAATTCAATGAATCGTCTTAAGTTCATTTCAATTAACTAACAACAGCTGCTCGCACACTATTATAATATTTTGTATACCCATATACCTCATTTAAATGCATCTCATCATCTGTATAAACCAATTCTTGATTTTCGGGGCTCCAAAAGCCGGAGTGTCTCCAAAATTGTACACCTTCCACTCTATCTTCTTTAAATTAATTTCTTAAGAAGGTATTTAGTGTATCTACCCGATCGTTGAACCATGGTATATCAACCGGATACCGCACCTTCGTCTAGGCCATTGCCGATGTACAATCTGCAAAACTGCCACTCTTTGTACATGATAACAATATTTTAATGTTAAAACTAACCCTATTAATTTTTGCTCTATATCTTGAACTGACTTATCCAACTGACATAAGTCATTTGAACCCACTTGCAGTAAAACAACTGTCGGCTCTAAGATTCCAACCATATGCAAACATCTTTCTTTGATGTAATTTATATTGACCCTTGGTTAGCCTCTAAAGAAAACCTGCTCACTGTGTGGGTTTAAGTTTAAATTTAAATTGACATCAGCACGTACATTAAAACGGAGAAAATCATAAAAACGACTAATAAAAGAATGTCCAAGTATCAAAACTTTTGTTGCCATATTATTCAAAGTATTAAATGCAAAGATGCATCAAAACATGTTGCAAAATAGCCCATGCCGATATCTAGGTCACGATCAAAAGAATTACAATTATCAAAGATTCTTTACACAGTGTTGATATAAACCCTCAAATCACAATAAATACTTATATCAATCCATATTATTACTGTCAATACACATGAAAAGACGAAAACATAACTTTAAATTAATAAAAATCTTGAAAATTGCTTTGAACTAAAAAGTTGGGATAATATGAAGCAGCCAGCCGCGATATTGGTACTACAATACTGGTACAAAATACTGGTAATACCAGTATTTTACCAGTATCTTCCAGTATCTGCAATACTGGTACAGATACTGGTAAATACTAGTATTCCAGTATCTTCCAGAATTTTCCAGTATCTGCAATACTAGAAGATACTGGTCATTGCCAAAATATGAGTATTGTAGATACCGGAAGATTCTGGGAAATACTGGTAATACCAGTATTGCAGATACTGGAAGATTCTGGAAAATACTGGTAATACCAGTATTGCAGATACTGGAAGATTCTGGAAAATACTGGTAATACCAGTATTGCAGATACTTGAAAATACTGGTTATACCAGTATTGCAGATATTGGAAAATTAGGTAGAATTCCGGTTAACCCGAGTTTTTATGTCTATATTATACTAAAAGAATTGAATACAATTCATACTCATACGTCATTTCTGCTGTACATAACATAAGAGGCAAAAGCCCTGTAATGTCTAAATATTTTGTATGGTCCCTTAGAGTTTGATATATATTGGAAAGATAATTTGACATGACTGGGCGGAGCCTAATACTAACGGTAAATACAATGAGCTGTGATTTACAGCTAGAATTAGGCTCTGCCCACTCGTGTCAAATTGCCAGATACTAGAGTTTCCAGTATTGTGTGTTTTACAATACTAGTATTACCAGTATTGCTGGATGAAGAATACTAGAGTTTCCAGTATTGTGTGCTTTACAATACTAGTATTACCAGTATTGTTGGATGAAGAATACTGGAGCTTCCAGTATCGTGTGTTTTACAATACTAGTATTACCAGTATTGTTGGATGAAGAATACTGGAGCTTCCGGTATTGTGCATAGATCAACGATTCTGGTATTCCAGTATTGTAAATGCACGATACTGGTACATCCAGTATTGTATATGTACGATACTGGAATTACCAGTATTGTAATATTTGCAATACTGGTATTTCCAGTATTGTGAATATTATAATACTGGTAATACTAGTATTGTAAATATTACAATACTGGTAATACCAGTATCGCGGCCGGCTGCTTCATATTATCCAAAATTTGATTTTAAATTTGAAGTTTATAGATGGCGCTGCAAACAAAACAATAGTGATAGAATGATGTACAATTTAAAAATAGCAATCGCATAGATTGTCATGCAATCATAAAACTTCAGTGAAAAAGATTTCATAAAATTACAAAACATTATTTAGGTATCATAAATTTATTTATGTTCCATAAATCCACTTATGATATACTACAAACAAGATGACATTTACCTTACATTTAATGTGCTAAAGTCAATAAATGATAGAGACTACTGAAGAGGTAACATAAAATGGATAATCCATAGAAACTGGCAACACAGGTCACACAAGACAAAGAAAAAAACAAAAACAAAAACAAAAATAAACCCAACACAATGTGCGTTGGACACCACTGTCTGCAAGCAAACACATGCAAAACATATTCAAGATCATTTACACATTGCAAAGTCTATATACAGGAAGGAAGATTTTGAAGGGGTAACCAAAGAATAATATATCGATTTTCTATATTTAAATGAATGCTCTAAGACGATGGTTGTATCGTGGTACATTATCGTGTGCGATGTGTTTCATAATAGCGTTGACGCTGTATAATAGGACAAATCATGTCAATGTTAAATATCATAAACCTCCAGTGTGGAATTGTCACAGTGAGGATAAACCCAGCCTTAGTATTGGTATACTGATTCCTTCTACCACTAAATACATAAATATGTGTTCAATTTTATTTATTGTTCCGTTTTATCTTATCACTTAATATTTCAGTATTTATCAATTGAGCTTGGTACATAAATATTGTAGCTGTAAATGACAGAATATATATAATGGTAGTTATGCAGTTGTCAGTTTCTATTGATTGTCCATTCTTGATAGCCACTTTCTCTAACGTTTATATAAACCTATTACATGATTAAGGATGTACATATATACGTCAAGAATTGTTTTCTTTCAACACACATGTTATTGAAATCACCAGTTGTTGCAGTAATATAAGGGGGACAGGGTAGCTTAACTTAGAGGGCGCTGTTAGCTACATAGCTTATTTGTCCGAGTGGAGAACATAAGGCACAACATACTTATTTTTACAAGTAAAGAAGATCATGCATATGCAACAGGAGAAATATATCAAAGGGTAATTGCAATCCGTAAATCGAAGAAGGATAGATAATACACTGGCCCGAAGAAGTATAGTAAAGGGACAAAATGACAAACAACGATCCTCAAGGATCTATAAGGATAATTTTCCCCTTCTCCATTGAAATTAGTAGTCACTGTGTTGAAATGAATTAACATTAGGCTGGTATGTCAAACAACACTGGCAAGATTATTATGTTTGGCTGAAAACGTGGGGGTCCAAATACAATTTGGGAAAAACGTCAGTCTTCTATATCTAAACGTTAGAGAATACCAAAGGGCAATCCAAAAATGACAATCTAGAGAAGTTGACAACGTAGGGTACACAAGACGAAATAAAAAAAAAGCAAAAACACAACACAATGTATGTTGGACACCACTATGCACAAACACACACAATTAACGTCAATAAGACATGGGCCCTCCAACAAACAACTGGTAAAACAGGAACCAAACAAAGGCTGTGTGAGATTGATGTAAATATTACAAATGGTGTGATTTTATTTACACCTCACGAACAATATTACATCGACATACATGTGCAAATCTAACCTTTGCAGTATTCATGGCTTACACAATATCAATGCATATTATAACAACATAAGCTTTGTGAATATCCAATGTGTCTTTGTTTAGATTTCGTCCTTATTGATGACTATGCCTTTGTTTACCTATTTTTATTGATCCAGAACGGTTATGCATACCTATTTTGTGATATATCAATTTGCCAGAAATATCATACGAGTGGGCTTTGTAATATAATATTACATGCAGAAATAGAATATAAAAAAACAATGATTTATTTTATTATCTAAATGTTTATAAAAAGCGTATAATGTACCATTGTGTTAACACCATTAAGACATTAACATCAAGATCGGGATAAATTACATCAATTTAACTATTGAAATGACCTTAATCCACAATTGTGATATAATACAAACAAGATGACATTTACTTAACATTTAATGTGCTAATGTCAATAAACGATAGAGAATACTGAAGTGGTAGCACACAATGGACCATCCATAGAAATTGGTAACGCATGTCACACAAGACAAAGAATAAAAACCAAACAAAAACAAGCAAAAAACGAACACAATGTGCGTTGGACACCACTATCCGCAAGCAAACACAAATAACGTTAATAAGAAATGAGCCCTCTGACAAACAACTGGAGGTAAAGACGAACCAACCATCGTTTGTATGCGGAAAACACACCACGGAACCCAAAACGTTAAGACACATAATAGGAGAACACAAAGCACTAAAAAGATGAGTAAGACGGATCTTAATGACCGGTAAATCTTTTGAAAAAGCACTACACCTATGAGTTCAAAGCGTATTTATTAATATTGATATGAATTTAACTGCTTTATTCAATCAAATTAAGACCAATTTGAAGAAATATTAGAGAATACCGAAAAGCCAATCAAAAGTTCGAAATTAATTTCGTAAACCACGCAATTTTTCTTAAAATCAAAACTGGATATATACAAACAGATGAGGGTGGGGTCAGCACGCAATACAAAAGCAATAAAAACAAAAGATGGGAACTTATGCGTTTAATATTTATGGATGGCTAATTTGTAAGCTTACTGTACCGCAACGAACAATAGAAAGTCAAACGAACATGCAATACATATTCAAAATCATTTGCATATTGCACTCTATATACAGGTAGGAAGATTTTGAAGTGGTAACCAAAGAATAATATATCGATTTTCTATATTTAAATGAATGCTCTAAGACGATGGTTGTATCGTGGTACATTATCGTGCGCGATGTGTTTCCTAATAGCGTTGACGCTGTATAATAGGACAAATCATGTCAATGTTAAATATCATAAACCTCCAGTGTGGAATTGTCACATTGAGGATAAACACAGCATTAGTATTGGTATGCTGATTCCTTCTACCACTAAATACATAAATATGTGTTAAATTGTATTTATTGTTCCGTTTTATCTTATCACTTAATATTTCAGTATTTATCAATTGAGCTTGGTACATAAATATTGTAACTGTAAATGAAAGAATATATATAATGGTAGTTATGCAGTTGTCAGTTTCTATTGATTTTCCATTCTTTATAGCCACTTTCTCTAGCGTTTATATAAACCTATTACATGATTAAGGATGTACATATATACGTCAAGAATTATTTTCTTTCAAGGAACCACAAGCTCTAGAATATTGTATCATATGAGAGATATATACTTCATATAGGGGTCCCATGAAATGAAAAGTTTGAGACCTTGACTTTAGGAGGACAAACAAGAATATGATATGCGACACACCTTCTAATAGTAGTTAAAAATCATGCAAAGTTTCATCCATCTACTATAGAATAGAGAATTGACTGGTTATAAAATTATGAAGCGGACACGAATGTGTTTCGAACGGACGGACAGAGCGATCAGTATTGGGCGTTCGCCACTATGTGGCGGAACCCTGATAATTTGTTGAATGCTATTTTTAACATTAATGCACCCTTTGGAAGTGATTATTTCGTTTTGATATCCCATCATAATTTTGGGGTGGAAAACTATGTACCAAGGGGGGATAAATGGCTACATAGCCATTTTTCCGGGGAGAAAATCTACTATATAGTCTTTTTTTCAGCCTATCCAGGTAAGGGGGAAATATGGCTGTGGGGGGAAAATGGCTCTATAACACCGACATGCATCCCACAAAAAGACGAGCAAAAAAATATTTAGATTTTTCTGTAACACTGTTTTTAGTGGATTTAATTAATAAAAACCACTTTGATCAAGTGTTTCCTTTTGTACATTCGCTATGGTCGAGATAAAACATATACTGCAACAAATGAAAACATAAACAAAACCCGTTTTCTATTTTTTTCATCACAATTCTATATATTGGTTCATACTACTAGTATCCGATAAATATGAAAGTGAAGAACCAGAAGAAATGAAAGTAGACAATGATTGTGAACTTATTTGGGCCAAACTCAAAATTAAAGGGTCAAAAGACCTTTACATAGCATCATGCTATCGTCCACCTGATAACCGTGACAGCATATACCTAGATAATCTACAAACCTATTTGGCAAACATCTTGGCACACAAAGGCGCACACATATGGTTAGGAGGATACTTTAACTCGAATTGATTGGTAAAATGAGAATATTAAACATAATTCACAACACACAGCCGAATGCCACCAACTACATGATATAAGCAAAAACGCCTTCTTATATCAACTTGTGCTCGAACCTACTCGAATTACAGAAACTCAGTCAAATACTCTAGATCTATTTTTAACAAACAACACCATTTTAGTCAACCAGGTACGAGTAATCCCAGGTATATCAGATCATGAGGCAGTAGTTATTGAATCCAATCTAAGACCAATTAAGAAATTAGGAATAACAAGGGAAGTATGGCAATATCGAAATGAAGACTATGACAACCTGAAGAAAGAACGTAATGACTATTATAATGACTAATGAAATCCATACATCAAAGTCAAAGTCACAAGGTTTTATTTAAAGTCGGTAACAAACAACATAAGCATGGCCGGATTTAGATGAAGAGAGGCCATAGGCTATTCCACAAGTGAGGCCCTCCCAAAGCTGCCATCCTTGCCACAAGAGGAAGATGGAAGAGTATTTTAAGCAAAATTCAGTGAAGCCAATAATATACCTACACAGCGTTGGATCAGTAGGTGTGATATAGGTAGCGGCAATTAGGCCAACGTCTCTCGTTGCATCTGCTGGAAGAACATTTCTTGCGTCACGATGTCGAGGCAAATGTGATATCTGATAACACCTTATAAGCTCACTTGACCCAAAGAGTCATGCGATGCATAACCATCGCTTGGCGTCCGTCGTCGTTCGTAAGCTTCTACATTTTAATCTTCTTCTATGAAACCACCACGCCAATTGGAAACACTTTGGTAGGAATGTTCAATAGATGGTCCCCCTACATAGTTTATGCTTAATGCTGATCAGAAGTACACAAAAGAATCAAGAGGCCCAAAGAGTATACATTATTTATTGTTCAATTGTTTTTTAATGCATTCCTTAAGAAAATTCCTTTCAGAAACATGCATGCCGTCATTATATAACTATTGCCTTTTTTGACATAGAAGGGGTCAAAAGGGGGAATTTAAAAAAATTGAACCTTTTTAATTTTCATCCAATTTTAATGCATTTTTTTTGCAAAGTGTTCATCTTTATGAGTAATTGATGGACCATGATTTTTTTTCACTATTTAATTTTAAAAAAGGACCTAAAAGGGTCTAAAATTCGACATTTTGCATATTTTAAATGTTTATAGTATTTTCATTTTTCTTCCAATTTTCACCAAATTTGGAATGAATTGTATTGAGAGCTTTCGGCAGTATGTCGACGGATTTCCTCTATCTTTTACGGTTTCCGAGATAAACTTGACCGAAAGAGACCAAAAAGTCAAAATTTCCAAAATTTAAAGGTTTTACTTTTTCATCCAATTTGAATGTAGTTTTTGCAAAGTGTTCATATTAACCTATGTCTATTATTGACATAATTAGTACTGTATAAAGGAATCTCTGATACTACTAGATTGTTTAAAACTCATATCGATGGAAATGTTTGAGGATAAATTCCTTTTATGTTGCTTCGCGCTCGGCTTTGTAAATACCAAAAAAGGGTGCACTCGATTCGCAGCCGCAAGTGATAAAGTTTAGCAGTTGCTTGCCCATGGTCCGTGGTTCTCACCGGGTACTCCGGCTTCCTCCATAACTAAAACTGGTGGCCATGATATAGCTGAAATATTGCTGAAAGTGTCTGTATACACCAACAATCAATCAATCAAATCCTTTTATAAAATTGCATAGAACAACCTGCTGTCAAACTCTATGACTTACCCCCCCAAAAAAAAAACGTTTACTCCAAATGATCAATATTTTTTTATTTTTTAGTCAAAAAAAATATGTAATCGAAACATGAGTTAGATGGTGATGATAAATACCTGTATAACATTGGTGTGGGTTTAGATGCAAGTTTATTATTATGTCTAGATCATGGTTTTGCAGATTTGTTCTATTTTGGCAATAATTTGAATTATCGGTAATTTGCACATTTTTCCTTCGATCTCATGGAATTGTCTTCTCTTCTCTTCTCTTTTTCTTCTTCACAGTCGGCAAAAAGCTCCGAAAATACTTCGTCAGCCTCTCGTTATGTCAGCTCAGCATGATTATCATACAGGTGACGACAACAAATTAGTATTATGATGATATAGCATTATTGTATGTCGTTATCAGTCGATTATTTTTGTTTGTTTGTATCTGTATGTTGCTGTGGTTATCTTCATCGATTACTCAGATATGGATAAAATGATGGACATAAACAATGGCAAATACTAATAATGAGATTGAAATCATAAAATAAAGTTATACAAAGTAGTCTATATGTGTAATTAAAGCACACAATCCCTTTGTAATGCGTAGAGAAATGATCATGTACACTGGTGTGCTACCATGAATAGTTTTAGACTAACTACAGTTAAAAACACAATGGTTATTTACGTAAATTCGTTCAGGTTTTGTCAGCCATATTTTCCGGTTGAGTCACATTTTTTTATTTAAGTAGAATCGGTTTTGTCACTGTACAAAATTGAAAGGATAATTAAAAAAATCCCAATATCGCAATTATGTTTCCTTTTTATAATTTATTTAAGTATGCGAAGTTTGTTCAGTATATATTACAAACACAGGTTCAAGACATGGCATACAAACACTGTTTAATATCTTGCTTGTACATTTTGCTATGCAATTCTAGTGTTGTTTAACTTGCATTTTTAAGGTAGAGATGAATACTGGAAGCTTGTCGCCATTTGTTTGTTAATGCCAAACGACATTCTTGAATCTTAAGTTAATACAAATAAAATGAGGGTAATCGCAAGATTGAAGGATAAGATGTTTTATTTCTTTGCCGTCTTGTTAATGGGTTTTTTTATCCTGCAGTTTTCTGGTACCTGATTCATGTTGAGCGACGGTAAGAAACAGTAACAGCACTTATTCTTATAAACGCGGACTTCACATAATCCAAAACAATAAGAACGACGCTTGTTTCTGTTCTTTTTGGACAATTTGACAGTTGTTTTGGGGCTTTTTTTTATTTGGGAGGGGGGGTATTTTCAGTATCAACGAACTGACTCTGATACTGATTTGATTTTGATTTATTGTGCTTAACGCCACTTTCAGCAATATTTCAGCTATATCATGGTGACCAGTTTTAGTGGTGGAAGAAGCCGTAGTACCCCAATGCACCTTTTTTGTAAATTACAAAGGCAGGCGCGAACCCACGCCGTATTGGTGGTGATAGACTTGTATGAGTTGTTAGGTCATCCAACTACCTAGCTCGTTGAGTCACCCGGGCCCTGACTTTGATACTGAAAATTATCGGTCATTGTGATGTCAAACACATGATGTTGCCGATAAAAAAAATTAAATGAACATCTCGACAGACATTTTCACTAGTATCAAAGCTCGTCTTATCAGACTCGCTGTCATAATGTAAGAATAATGACTTGTATCGACTTTCATACAAATATATAATATGCATAGAATATTTTTAATGCAATGTGTAATTATGTGTAGATATTTTTTGGAAAAGCTATGACGGAGAAAATCCGGAAATAACGATTCCGAAATCTGAAGTCTGAATTTCGAAGTGTGAAGTCCGAAGTCTGAAGTCTGAAGTCTGAAGATACCTCTCGCTTTCCGTACACTACACCTATGAGTTCAACGCGTATTTATTATTATTGATAGGAATTTAACTGCTTTATTCAATCAAATTAAGACCAACTTGAATAAATGTTAGAGAATATCGAAAAGCCAATCAAAAGTTCGAAAATAATTTCGTAAATCACGAATTGTTTTTAAAATAAAAACTGGATATAAACAAGCATATGAGGGTGGGGTCAACACGCAATACAAAAGCAATAAAAAACAAACGATGGGAACTTATGCGTTTAATATTTATGGATGGCTAATTTGCAAAGCTTACTGAACTGCAACGAACAATAGAAAGTAAAACGCATATGCAATACATAGTCAAGATCATTTGCATATTGCAAAGTATGTATACAGGTCGGATGATGTTGAAGGGGTAACCAAATAATAATATATCGATTTTATATATCTAAATAAATGCTCTAAGAGAATGGTTGTATCGTGGTACATTGTTGTGTGCGATGTGTTTCCTAATAGCATTGACGCTGTATAATAAAACAAATCATGTCAACGTTATATATCATATACCTCCACTGTGGAATTGTCACAGTGAGGATACATACAGCATTAGTATTGGTATACTGATTCCTTCTACCACTAAATACATAAATATGTGTTCAATTTTATTTATTGTTCCGTTTTATCTTATCATTTAATATTTCAGTATTTATCAATTAAGTTTGGTACATAAATATTGTAATTGTAAATGAAAGAAAATATATAATGGTAGTTATGCAGTTGTCAATTTCTATTGATTGTCCATTCTTGATAGCCACTTTCTCTAGCGTTTATATAAACCTATTATATGATTAAGGATGTACATATATACGACAAGAGTTGTTTTCTTTCAACACACAATGTATTACAATCACCAGTTTTTGCAGTAATATAAGGTGGTAAGGGTAGCTTAGCTTAGCTACAAACCTTATTTGTCTGAGGGGAGCAAATAAGGCACAGCATACTTATGTTTTACAAGTAAAGAAGATCATACATATGTAAGTGGAGAAATATTTCAACGGGTAATTGCAATCCGTAAATCGAAGAAGGACAGATTTACAAGTAAAGAAGATCATACATATGAAACAGAAGAAATATATCAAGGGGTAATTGCAATCGTAAATCGAAGAAGGACAGATTTACAAGTAATGAAGATCATACATATGTAAGAGGAGAAATATATCAAAGGGTAATTGCAATTCGTAAATCGAATAAGGACAGATAATGCAATGGCCCAAAGAAGGACAGTAAAGGAACAAACAACGATCCTCAAGAATGTATCCCCCTTCTCCATTGAAATTAGTAGTCACTGTGTTGAAATGAAATAACAATAGGCTGGTATGTCAACAACACTGGCTAGATGTTCATTTTTGGCTGAAAATGTGGGGTCCAAATACAATTTGGGAAAAAAGTCAGTCTTCTATAACTAAATGTTAGAGAATACCAAAGGGCAATCCAAAAATGACAATCTAGAGAATCTGACAACTTAGGGTACACAAGACGAAATAAAACAAAGCAAAAACACAACATTAACGTAAATAAGACATACGCCCCCCAACAAACAACTGGTAAAACAGGAGCCAGTTTTGAGATTTTGAGAAACAGGAGTGAGATTTATGCAAACATTACAAATGGTGTGATTTTCTTTACACATCACGAACAATATTGCATCGACATACGTGTGCAAATCTAACCTTTGCAGTATTCATGGTTTACACTATATCAATACATATTATAACAACATAAGCTGTGTGAATTTCCAATGTGTCTTTGCTTAAATTTCGTCCTTATTGCTGACTATGCCTATGCTAACAGATTTATACATACATGATTCTATATACAATGTTTCAGTACACAAAGGTTACAATGTAAAAACAAGTTGGTCTTCATTACATACTGTTTTGTAATAACTTTTGAAATTCAAAGTTGGCATTTTAAGATATACATATATTTTAGTAAATTTATAAATTACGTCTTCTGATTATTCTTTCTTCAAACGTTTCCTGTAATGCTATCAATAATTGCTCAGAATTCTTTGTTACCTGTATTACAGGAACGCATATGACAAACAACGAATTTTCGTTGGACGCAAATGGCGGAGACAGAAGTTCTCTTATAGCAGCACAACTGAGGCTTGTTCATGACGTCATATCAAGACTTGACGCAAACCGTGTGGATACAACGGAGTACGCATGCCTTAAAGCATTAGTATTGTTCAAACCAGGTAAGTTAGCCTTACTACACCGTAACAATCAATCAGCAGTCAACAATTTTGTTTATATTCAACCGGATTTGTAAAATTGGAAGTGTTTTTGCAAATTTTAAGTCATACATGAAAAATGTTCGCCCAGAGAAAGCTGTGTGGTTGCCACTTGTCAATTGATGCCAAGCGTCCCACACGTTTGACCTGGACGTCGCCATGTTTTTTTACATGTCTGCACATGACACACACTCCTGATAATTAAATACGTTATTTATATCACACTCGGATTTTCCTATTTTGAAAATAGAAATTTTGGAATCTGTAATTTCGTTAACTGGTAAAATGTTTGCAACATACCCACTTAATATTCCTCGGTATTTATGTTGAAAGAAATTATGTAACAGAATGGTAAGTGAGGGGGGAAGGGATATGCGTAAAAAGCGTAAAAGAATGAAAAGGTATTAATGGTTCTGACTTTTGTGAAGCACCTATCATTATGACCATACAACTGTCCACTACGAATTTCATTCTCCTACTACACATAATCCAATCTGAACATAGTTGTAAGGTACTAACTACATTAGTACCTAACTTGCCGTGATCGTATGATAGCTGGATTTACAACTTCCTATTCAATCAGTGTCTATCATCACTAAAGTTGAGAATTCGAATCCCGCTGATAGAGAGGTGTACTCGATTCAACATTTTGTAATAAAGTTTGTGGGTGACTTATCAATGACTGTGCAATCAGTGTTTAATTATCACCACTAAAGTTGTGACTTCGAACCCCGTTCATGGCGAGGTGTATTCGTTACAACATTATGTGATAAAGTTTATCAGTGACTTGCGGCAGGTCTGTGGTTTCTCTTGGTACTCCGGTTTCCTCCACTAATAAAACTGACCACCACGATATAACTGAAATATTGTTGAAAGTGGCGTCAAACACCAATAACAATAACCCCCAACTTGCACCTCAAAAGTTAATGCTATGGGTTGGGTTACACAAACCTTAATTTAAGTACGTGTCAATTAAAACTTAACTGGGTTTGAAATTACTTGAGATGTGCAGGAAATTAATTTACTCTTAAGGTTTATTAAGACTTAAATTTCGTGGATGTTTGTGCAATCCAGTCCAGCATTTGAAATATTCATTAATTGTGAGTCTAAAATCTATGTTTTATACTCATTAAGTGTTCATTTATTAATACAAATATTAAACTTGGAAGTTTAATGTAGAGAGGTTAATAGCTTTACGCCATAACACTTACTATTTAATGGCCCGGGTGGATTACCTAACAACTCATACAAGCCTATCACCAATACGGCGTGTGTTCGCGTCCTGTTTTGTATATTACAAAAATGGTGCACTCGACTCGCAGCCGCAAGTGATTAAGCTTACCATGTGCTTGCCCATGGTCGGTAGTTCTCTCCGGGTACTCCGGCTTCTTCCACCACTAAAACCGGTTGCCATGATATAACTAAAATATTGCTGAAAGTGACGTTAAAACACCAAAAAATCAAATCAAATGTGGACAGGTTAATAGCTTTACGCCATTACACTACCATTTAATCGTTATTTTTGTTAATACAGAAAGAATTGCTTGAAGATAACAAATGGGTAATCAGAAGCCGTAAATCGAACAAGGACAGGGACATAGAAAACTAAAGATTTGGCAACACGAACTTTGCAAAATGAGAGCAAAATGAGATGAAATCATATGCTTCTAACGGATTAGCAGCTCTTGCCCCACTAATCCTTGTCCGATTTGTTTTTTTTATGTCTTGTGTTTTTTGTTTTGTTTGTCTTCGTCTTTTGTCTTGTGTGCTCCTTCAATCTTGTGTGCCCAAGGTTGACAGTGCTCTAGATTGTCCATTCTTGATTGCTCCTTCAATCTCGTGTGCCCAAGGTTGACAGTGCTCTGGATTTTCCATTCTTGATTGCTCCTTCAATCTCGTGTGACCAAGGTTGACAGGGCTCTAGATTGTCCATTCTTGATTGCTCCTTCAATCTCGTGTGCCCAAGGTTGACAGTGCTCTGGATTTTCCATTCTTGATTGCTCCTTCAATCTCGTGTGACCAAGGTTGACAGTGCTCTGGATTGTCCATTTTGATTGCTCCTTCAATCTCGTGTGCCCAAGGTTGACAGTGCTCTGGATTGTTCATTCTTGATTGCTCCTTCAATCCCGTGTGCCCAAGGTTGACAGTGCTCTGGATTGTCCATTATTGATTGCACCTTCAATCTCGTGTGCCCAAAGTTTACAGTGCTCTGGATTGTCCATTCTTGATTGCTCCTTCAATCTCGTGTGCCCAAAGTTGACAGTGCTCTGGATTGTCCATTCTTGATTGCTCCTTCAATCTCGTGTGCCCAAATTTGACAGTGCTCTGGATTGTCCATTCTTGATTGTCTCTTCGGTTTTCTTTAACGTTTATTTGTAAGTTTCTCTGGATTGTCCATTCTTGATTGTTCCTTCAATCTCGTGTGCCTAAAGTTGGCAGCGCTCTGTATTGTCCATTCTTGATTGCTCCTTCAATCTCATGTGTCCAAAGTTGGCAGTGCTCTGGATTGTCCATTCTTGATTGTCTCTTCGGTTTTCTCTAACGTTTATTTGTAAGTTTCTCTGGATTGTCCATTCTTGATTGTTCCTTCAATCTCGTGTGCCTAAAGGTGACAGTGCTCTATATTGTCCATTCTTGATTGCTCCTTCAATCTCGTGTGTCCAAAGTTGACAGTGCTCTGTATTGTCCATTCTTCATTGCTCCTTCAATCTCGTGTGCCCAAAGTTGACAGTGCTCTTGATTGTCCATTCTTGATTGCTCCTTCAATCTCGTGTGCCTAAAGTAGACAGTGCTCTGGATTGTCCATTCTTGATTGCTCCTTCAATCTCGTGTATCCAAAGTTGACAGTGCTCTGGATTGTCCATTCTTGATTGCTCCTTCAATCTCGTGTGCCCAAAGTTGACAGTGCTCTGGATTGTCCATTCTTGATTGCTCCTTCAATCTCGTGTATCCAAAGTTGACAGTGCTCTGGATTGTCCATTCTTGATTGTCCATACGGTTTTCTCTAACGTTTATTTGTCAGTTTCTCTGGATTGTCAATTCTTGATTTCTCCTTCAATCTCGTGTTCCCAAGGTTGACAGTGCTCAGGATTGTCCATTCTTGATTGCTCCTTCAATCTCGTGTGCCCAAAGTTGACAGTGCTCTGGATTGTCCATTCTTGATTGTCGTCCCTTCGGTTTTCCCTAACGTTTATTTGTCAGTGTCTCTGGATTGTCCATTCTTGATTGCTCCTTCAATCTCGTGTGCCCAAGGTTGACATTGCTCTGGATTGTCCATTCTTGATTGCTCCTTCAATCTCGTGTGTCCAAAGTTAACAGTGCTCTGGATTGTCCATTCTTGATTGCTTCTTCAATCTCGTGTGCCCAAAGTTGACAGTGCTCTGGATTGTCCATTCTTGATTGTTCCTTCAATGTCGTGTGCCCAATGTAGACAGTGCTCTGGATTGTCCATTCTTGATTGCTCCTTCAATCTCGTGTGCCTAAAGTTGACAGTGCTCTGGATTGTGCATTCTTGATTGTCCCTTCGGTTTTCTCTAACATTTATTTTTCAGTTTCTCTGGATTGTCCATTCTTGATTGCTCCTTCAATCTCGTGTGCTCAAGGTTGACAGTGCTCTGGATTGTCCATTCTTGATTGCTCCTTCAATCTCGTGTGCCCAAGGTTGACAGTGCTCTGAATTGTCCATTCTTGATTGCTCCTTCAATCTCGTGTGACCAAAGTTGACAGTGCTCTGGATTGTCCATTCTTGATTGCTCCTTCAATCTCGTGTGTCCAAAGTTGACAGTGCTCTGTATTGTCCATTCTTGAATGTCCCTTCAATCTCGTGCTTCCAAGGTTGACAGTGCTCTGGATTGTCCATTCTTGAGTGCTCCTTCAATCTCGTGTGCCCAAAGTTGACAGTGCTCTGGATTGTCCATTCTTGATTGTCGTCCCTTCGGTTTTCACTAACGTTTATTTGTCAGTGTCTCTGGATTGTCCAATCTTGATTGCTCCTTCAATCTCGTGTGCCCATGGTTGACAGTGCTCTGGATTGTCCATTCTTGATTGCTCCTTCAATCTCGTGTGTCCAAAGTTAACAGTGCTCTGAATTGTCCATTCTTGGTTGCTCCTTCAATCTCGTGTGTCCAAAGTTGACAGTGCTCTGGATTGTCCATTCTTGATTGTTCCTTCAATCTCGTGTGTCCAAAGTTGACAATACTCTGGATTGTCCATTCTTGATTGTCCCTCCGGTTTTCTCTAACGTTTATTTGTCAGTTTCTCTGGATTGTCAATTCTTGATTTCTCCTTCAATCTCATGTGCCCAAAGTTGACAGTGCTCTGGATTGTCCATTCTTGATTGTCGTCCCTTCGGTTTTCTCTAACGTTTATTTGTCAGTGTCTCTGGATTGTCCATTCTTGATTGCTCCTTCAATCTCGTGTGCCCAAGGTTGACAGTGCTCTGGATTGTCCATTCTTGATTGCTCCTTCAATCTCGTGTGTCCAAAGTTAACAGTGCTCTGGATTGCCCATTCTTGATTGCTCCTTCAATGTCGTGTGCCCAAAGTTGACAGTGCTCTGGATTGTCCATTCTTGATTGCTCCTTCAATCTCGTGTGCCTAAAGTTGATAGTGCTCTAGATTGTACATTCTTGATTGCCCCTTCGGTTTTCTCTAACGTTTATTTTTCAGCTTCTCTGGATTGTCCATTCTTGATTGCTCCTTCAATCTCGTGTGCCCAAGGTTGACAGTGCTCTGGATTGTTCATTCTTGATTGCTCCTTCAATCTCGTGTGCCCAAGGTTGACAGTGCTCTGGATTGTTCATTCTTGATTGCTCCTTCAATCTCGTGTGCCCAAAGTTGACAGTGCTCTGGATTGTCCATTCTTGATTGTCGTCCCTTCGGTTTTCTCTAACGTTTATTTGTCAGTGTCTCTGGATTGTCCATTCTTGATTGCCCCTTCAATCTCGTGTGCCCAAGGTTGACAGTGCTCTGGATTATCCATTCTTGATTGCTCCTTCAATCTCGTGTGTCCAAAGTTGACAGTGCTCTGGATTGTCCATTCTTGATTGCTCCTTCAATGTCGTGTGCCCAAAGTTGACAGTGCTCTGGATTGTCCATTCTTGATTGTCCCTTCGGTTTTCTCTAACGTTTATTTTTCAGTTTCTCTGGATTGTCAATTCTTGATTTCTCCTTCAGTCTCGTGTGCCCCAGGTTGACAGTGCTCTGGATTGTCCATTCTTGATTGTCCCTTCGGTTTTCTCTAACGTTTATTTGTCAGTTTCTCTGGATTGTCCATTCTTGATTGCTCCTTCAATCTCGTGTGCCCAAAGTTGACAGTGCTCTGGATTGTCCATTCTTGATTGCTCCTTCAATCTCGTGTGCCCAAAGTTGACAGTGCTCTGGATTGTCCATTCTTGATTGCTCCTTCAATGTCGTGTGCCCAAAGTTGACAGTGCTCTGGATTGTCCATTCTTGATTGTCCCTTCGGTTTTCTCTAACGTTTATTTTTCAGTTTCTCTGGATTGTCAATTCTTGATTTCTCCTTCAGTCTCGTGTGCCCAAGGTTGACAGTGCTCTGGATTGTCCATTCTTGATTGTGCCTTCGGTTTTCCCTAACGTTTATTTGTCAGTTTCTCTGGATTGTCCATTCTTGATTGCTCCTTCAATCTCGTGTGCCCAAGGTTGACAGTGCTCTGGATTGTCCATTCTTGATTGCTCCTTCAATCTCGTGTTCCCAAAGTTGACAGTGCTCTGGATTGTCCATTCTTGATTGCTTCTTCAATCTCGTGTGCCCAAAGTTGACAGTGCTCTGGATTGTCCATTCTTGATTGTTCCTTCAATGTCGTGTGCCCAAAGTAGACAGTGCTCTGGATTGTCCATTCTTGATTGCTCCTTCAATCTCGTGTGCCTAAAGTTGACAGTGCTCTGGATTGTGCATTCTTGATTGTCCCTTCGGTTTTCTCTAACATTTATTTTTCAGTTTCTCTGGATTGTCCATTCTTGATTGCTCCTTCAATCTCGTGTGCTCAAGGTTGACAGTGCTCTGGATTGTCCATTCTTGATTGCTCCTTCAATCTCGTGTGCCCAAGGTTGACAGTGCTCTGAATTGTCCATTCTTGATTGCTCCTTCAATCTCGTGTGACCAAAGTTGACAGTGCTCTGGATTGTCCATTCTTGATTGCTCCTTCAATCTCGTGTGTCCAAAGTTGACAGTGCTCTGTATTGTCCATTCTTGAATGTCCCTTCAATCTCGTGCTTCCAAGGTTGACAGTGCTCTGGATTGTCCATTCTTGAGTGCTCCTTCAATCTCGTGTGCCCAAAGTTGACAGTGCTCTGGATTGTCCATTCTTGATTGTCGTCCCTTCGGTTTTCTCTAACGTTTATTTGTCAGTGTCTCTGGATTGTCCAATCTTGATTGCTCCTTCAATCTCGTGTGCCCATGGTTGACAGTGCTCTGGATTGTCCATTCTTGATTGCTCCTTCAATCTCGTGTGTCCAAAGTTAACAGTGCTCTGAATTGTCCATTCTTGGTTGCTCCTTCAATCTCGTGTGTCCAAAGTTGACAGTGCTCTGGATTGTCCATTCTTGATTGTTCCTTCAATCTCGTGTGTCCAAAGTTGACAATACTCTGGATTGTCCATTCTTGATTGTCCCTCCGGTTTTCTCTAACGTTTATTTGTCAGTTTCTCTGGATTGTCAATTCTTGATTTCTCCTTCAATCTCGTGTTCCCAAGGTTGACAGTGCTCTGGATTGTCAATTCTAGATTGCTCCTTCAATCTCATGTGCCCAAAGTTGACAGTGCTCTGGATTGTCCATTCTTGATTGTCGTCCCTTCGGTTTTCTCTAACGTTTATTTGTCAGTGTCTCTGGATTGTCCATTCTTGATTGCTCCTTCAATCTCGTGTGCCCAAGGTTGACAGTGCTCTGGATTGTCCATTCTTGATTGCTCCTTCAATCTCGTGTGTCCAAAGTTAACAGTGCTCTGGATTGCCCATTCTTGATTGCTCCTTCAATGTCGTGTGCCCAAAGTTGACAGTGCTCTGGATTGTCCATTCTTGATTGCTCCTTCAATCTCGTGTGCCTAAAGTTGATAGTGCTCTGGATTGTACATTCTTGATTGCCCCTTCGGTTTTCTCTAACGTTTATTTTTCAGCTTCTCTGGATTGTCCATTCTTGATTGCTCCTTCAATCTCGTGTGCCCAAGGTTGACAGTGCTCTGGATTGTTCATTCTTGATTGCTCCTTCAATCTCGTGTGCCCAAGGTTGACAGTGCTCTGGATTGTTCATTCTTGATTGCTCCTTCAATCTCGTGTGCCCAAAGTTGACAGTGCTCTGGATTGTCCATTCTTGATTGTCGTCCCTTCGGTTTTCTCTAACGTTTATTTTTCAGTGTCTCTGGATTGTCCATTCTTGATTACCCCTTCAATCTCGTGTGCCCAAGGTTGACAGTGCTCTGGATTATCCATTCTTGATTGCTCCTTCAATCTCGTGTGTCCAAAGTTGACAGTGCTCTGGATTGTCCATTCTTGATTGCTCCTTCAATGTCGTGTGCCCAAAGTTGACAGTGCTCTGGATTGTCCATTCTTGATTGTCCCTTCGGTTTTCTCTAACGTTTATTTTTCAGTTTCTCTGGATTGTCAATTCTTGATTTCTCCTTCAGTCTCGTGTGCCCCAGGTTGACAGTGCTCTGGATTGTCCATTCTTGATTGTCCCTTCGATTTTCTCTAACGTTTATTTGTCAGTTTCTCTGGATTGTCCATTCTTGATTGCTCCTTCAATCTCGTGTGCCCAAAGTTGACAGTGCTCTGGATTGTCCATTCTTGATTGCTCCTTCAATCTCGTGTGCCCAAAGTTGACAGTGCTCTGGATTGTCCATTCTTGATTGCTCCTTCAATGTCGTGTGCCCAAAGTTGACAGTGCTCTGGATTGTCCATTCTTGATTGTCCCTTCGGTTTTCTCTAACGTTTATTTTTCAGTTTCTCTGGATTGTCAATTCTTGATTTCTCCTTCAGTCTCGTGTGCCCAAGGTTGACAGTGCTCTGGATTGTCCATTCTTGATTGTGCCTTCGGTTTTCCCTAACGTTTATTTGTCAGTTTCTCTGGATTGTCCATTCTTGATTGCTCCTTCAATCTCGTGTGCCCAAGGTTGACAGTGCTCTGGATTGTCCATTCTTGATTGCTCCTTCAATCTCGTGTTCCCAAAGTTGACAGTGCTCTGGATTGTCCATTCTTGATTGTCTCTTCGGTTTTCTCTAACGTTTATTTGTAAGTTTCTCTGGATTGTACATTCTTGATTCTTCCTTCAATCTCGTGTGCCTAAAGTTGACAGTGCTCTGTATTGTCCATTCTTGATTGCTCCTTCAATCTCGTGTTCCCAAAGTTGACAGTGCTCTGGATTGTCCATTCTTGATTGCTCCTTCAATCTCGTGTGTCCAAAGTTAACAGTGCTCTGGATTGTCCATTCTTGATTGCTCCTTCAATCTCGTGTGTCCAAAGTTGACAGTGCTTTGGATTGTCCATTCTTGATTGCTCCTTCAATGTCGTGTGCCCAAAGTTGACAGTGCTCTGGATTGTCCATTCTTGATTGCTCCTTCAATCTCGTGTGCCTAAGGTTGATAGTGCTCTGGATTGTACATTCTTGATTGCCCCTTCGGTTTTCTCTAACGTTTATTTTTCAGTTTCTCTGGATTGTCCATTCTTGATTGCTCCTTCAATCTCGTGTGCCCAAGGTTGACAGTGCTCTGGATTGTTCATTGTTGATTGCTCCTTCAATCTCGTGTGCCCAAAGTTGACAGTGCTCTGGATTGTCCATTCTTCATTGTCGTCCCTTCGGTTTTCTCTAACGTTTGTTTGTCAGTGTCTCTGGATTGTCCATTCTTGATTGCTCCTTCAATCTCGTGTGCCCAAGGTTGACAGTGCTCTGGATTGTCCATTCTTGATTGCTCCTTCAATCTCGTATTCCCAAAGTTGACAGTGCTCTGGATTGTCCATTCTTGATTGCTCCTTCAATCTCGTGTGCCCAAAGTTGACAGTGCTCTGGATTGTCCATTCTTGATTGTCGTCCCTTCGGTTTTCTGTAACGTTTATTTGTTAGTTTCTCTGGATTGTCCATTCTTGATTTCTCTTTCAATCTCGTGTGCCCAAGGTTGACAGTGCTCCGGATTTTCCATTCTTGATTGCTCCTTCAATATAGTTTGCCCAAAGTTGACAGTGCTCTGGATTGTCCATTCTTGATTGTCTCTTCGGTTTTCTCTAACGTTTATTTGTAAGTTTCTCTGGATTGTACATTCTTGATTCTTCCTTCAATCTCGTGTGCCTAAAGTTGACAGTGCTCTGTATTGTCCATTCCTGATTGCTCCTTCAATCTCGTGTTCCCAAAGTTGACAGTGCTCTGGATTGTCCATTCTTGATTGCTCCTTCAATCTCGTGTGTCCAAAGTTAACAGTGCTCTGGATTGTCCATTCTTGATTGCTCCTTCAATCTCGTGTGTCCAAAGTTGACAGTGCTTTGGATTGTCCATTCTTGATTGCTCCTTCAATGTCGTGTGCCCAAAGTTGACAGTGCTCTGGATTGTCCATTCCTTATTGCTCCTTCAATCTCGTGTGCCTAAGGTTGATAGTGCTCTGGATTGTACATTCTTGATTGCCCCTTCGGTTTTCTCTAACGTTTATTTTTCAGTTTCTTTTGATTGTCCATTCTTGATTACTCCTTCAATCTCGTGTGCCCAAGGTTGACAGTGCTCTGGATTGTCCATTCTTGATTGCTCCTTCAATCTCGTGTGTCCAAAGTTAACTGTGCTCTGGATTTTCCATTCTTGATTGCTCCTTCAATCTCGTGTGTCCAAAGTTGACAGTGCTCTGGATTGTCCATTCTTGATTGCTCCTTCAATGTCGTGTGACCAAAGTTGACAGTGCTCTGGATTGTCCATTCTTGATTGCTCCTTCAGTCTCGTGTGCCTAAAGTTGACAGTGCTCTGGATTGTCCATTCTTGATTGTCCCTTCGGTTTTCTCTAACGTTTATTTTTCAGTTTCTCTGGATTTCCAATTCTTGATTTATCCTTCAGTCTCGTGTGCCCAAGGTTGACAGTGCTCTAGATTGTCCATTCTTGATTGTCGTCCCTTCGGTTTCCTCTAACGTTTATTTGTCAGTTTCTTTGGATTGTCCAATTTTGATGGCTCCTTCGGTTTTCTCTAACGTTTATCTGTGCTTATGCTGTTCCCATTAGCTGGTGTGTAATATGTGTATGAAAAAATGTACGTAGATTAATATTTTTTTGACCCTGTTAATCGACAAGAAATAACCCGCAATATGGAAACAAGATGATTTTAGAATTGAACTGCTAAATACGATTCTGATTGTCATTGCATGTAGGTATAGACATAATATACAAAATAACTTATGTGAACTGGACATGTATACTGATATCACATTTTAATAAACAATAAAACCGTTTCGGTGATGTAATGGTTAGTTTGTGGTTCCGGTCAAATCAAAGACTATGAAATTGGAATTTGCTGCTTCTCTGCTAAGCACGGGGCATTAAGGAGAACGATAAAAAAATGGTGGCATGGAATCAGAATAATGTGTCTCGAGTGGAATGGCATGGAATCAGGATAATGTGTGCAGAGTGGAGTGGCATGTCTAACCGCAAACTGTTAGATCAGGGTGCTAGCACTAACAAAATCTAACTAAGCGTGTTGGTCTATTGCAGAGTGGACATCATTATCTCCTTGAATGTAACCAGTTCTGGCAATGAAATAGCTGAACACATTCCTCATTTGACATTAAAATCAATAATTCCCAGACAGGTATATTCCCATGTGGTCGAAAAACGTCTCAATTTCAAAACTGAAAAACAGTTGTCAAATATTGTTTTTCTTTTCTTCAGAAGCTCGAGGAATACGAGATCAATTCCAGGTTGAAATTCTACAAGAGCAGGCCCAGTTGATGTAAAACAATTACATAATGACACAGCAGACGTCAAACAAGTACCGTTTTGGAAAGTTGTTGTTGTTACTTCCCATGTTAAGAACTCTCAGTCCGCGGGCAGTGGAGGATGTATTCTTCCGCCGAACTATTGGTAGTATCCCCATCGAAAGATCGCTTTGTGACATGTTCAAGTCAAGTTAAAAATAAAATGTATTTGTTTTGTTGATTTTGCAAGTTTATGTTGTGTTAGCTGCGTGTATTGTCATTTATTTATTTTTGTGTCAGAAAAGAAATCTGTCGGCGTTCAAAACTGCCATTAAAGTTTAAAAATACATTTGTTGTTATTATTTATTTTCATATATTAGTCAAGAAGGGGCCTTCGTGGTCGTGATTGTATGGTAGCTGGATTTATAACTACCTAAACAATCAGTGCTTATCACCTCTAACTTGTGAGTACAGTTTCTGCCACCAATAAAAGCTGACCGCCACGATATAACTGAAATATTGTTGAAAGTGCCGTTAAGTACCATAACAATAACCGTGTTTTTTATCCGTTTTAATCTGTGCACATAAATATGCGTTTGGTGGAGGATAAATCACTGTATATAATTTTGGAGTACTAGTTCTACATACAGAGGACCCTGTATGGTTCCCCTACAGAGGGAGTGAAGATCCGGAGGTAAGGTTAGGTAAGTTAGTCAAAACAATTATCCCTGTAGTTAAAATGTATTCTTTATTCTAAATGGAAATGAAAAAGTTTTAATGTTCTAATATAGAACGACCGTCGAGGCCGTCATTGTATAGTAGTTAGATTTACATCTACAATATCTACCAGAGTTATCGTTCTTTGCTCTCGCATCAATTTCTGTCAATGTCTCGTATAATTCAAATGTTCACGAAAAAATATCAAAATAAAAAACGACATTAATCGGAAAAGAAATCAACTTAGCATTTTCTGGAAATGTAAAAACTACCATACGATCACGGCCACAATCATTGTCCTCTAAGGAAAGAAATGTATAATATAAATGACATAAAATACATTTTTAAAATGTATAATATAGATGACATAAAACACATTAAAAAATGGATAATATAAATGACATAAAATACATTTTTAAATTGTATAATATAAATGACATAAAATACATTTTTAAAATGTATAATATAAATGACATAAAATAAATTTTAAAAATGTATAATATAAATGACATAAAATACATTTTGAAAATGTATAATATAAATGACATAAAATACATTTTTAAAATGTATAATATAAATGACATAAAAAACATTAAAAAAGATATAATATAAATGACATAAAATACATTTAAGCATGTTTTACATAAAGGGTGCTTCACAAGTAATTGTGCATGGTATGTTCTTCCGGGATTGGTTTAATGAGGATTAAGATACTTGTCTTGTAATTTAAGTCCACTTTACAGTATCATACTACTAAATCACCTTTAAAATTCTTTATTACTGGTACACTTGTTTTGGTATGCCACACTAGAACCTTTGGAGAGAAAAACAATTATTGTACCATTATTATGGATGCTGTGTCTGGTTGTGAATTCAATATTATTCGAACTGCATCGGTGGTGTAATGGTTAGCGTGCTCTCCTCGAGTGCGATAGATCGTGGGTTCGAGCCCCGATGGGGTCAAACCAACGACTATGAAATTGCTATTATTGCTTTTCCGCTAAGCACGAAGCATTAAGGAGAAAGAGCAAAGACTGGTTGACTCGGAATCAGGATAAAGTGTCCCAGTGGGGCGACATGTCTATCCGCGGACTGTTGTTTCAGAGAGCTAGCACTACAAATCAATGCAACTAAGCGTGTTGTTCTAGTACAAAGCGGACGTCATCTCATCTCATTGAAAACTAACTTGTTTTCGCCATGATATAGCTGAAAGAATGGCTGAGTTGGCGTTAAGCAACAATCACTCACTCAATATTATTCGTGGTACAACAATTTTCGTGGATACTATAAAATACAGAATTTGAACATTCAAAGGATATTTGTCATTATATATACAGTAAAACCTATGAAAAGGGAACCTCTATATAACACATCACTGTCTATAAAGGGCAGCCTCGTTTCCCATTAAAAGGGTAGTCGTGGTCGTGAGTGTATGGTAGCTGGATATACATCTACCTATGCAATCAGTGCCTATCGCCACTAAAGTTGTGATTTCGAACCCCGTTCATGGCGAGGTGTACTCGATACAACATTATGTGATAAAGTTTGTTAGTGACTTGCGACAGGTCGGTGGTTTTCTCCGGGTACTCCTGTTTCCTCCAACAATAAAACTGACCGCCACGATATAGCTGAAATATTGTTGAAAGTGACGTTAAACACCATAAACCTAACCTAAACTTATACACAAATTTCTTCAGCCGAAAAACAAAAATTACAGAAATAATTATAATAATAATAATTAAAAAAAAATCTGACCCTGCAGATTTAAGCAACAAAGATGGTGGTGAAATGAATGGGAAATATCGATTTGTCATGTAATAATCTGATTTCAATTTGTTTCTGGAGAAAACAAAAATTCTCGTTGAGGAATTAAGAAATAAATCATGGAAGCCAGAATGTGTTGGGAGTTTTAACATGGATTGGCGGATATTAGTATGTTATCCCGAGCCAGAAGCGAGGGATACAATTTACTAATATCCACCAATCCATGTTAAAACTGAAAACAAATTCTTGCTTCCATGATTTATTTCGATTCTGATATGTCTAAAAGAGTACAAATACGGTAGTATACTTTGATTGGAAGACTTTAATTTATATTTACGTTTGCGGAAAATGTCGCACACAATTTATGCTGCTAATGGAAAAGTCGGTCACATTCACCAGCGCATGTACTAATGAGATTATACCGAATGGATAACTCGATCGTTTGTTAACAAAGCGAAAGAAGGAGGTTATGTTAGAATAGGGAATAGATCCCCGTCCTCAAGTTATATAGTCAACCCATTATACTTACCTTCGTACAACCGTCAGCTAATGGCTCAATATCATCTAATGTGCAACATATCTCTACAAAATTAGTTTCCTGAAAACCGTCTTTACCAGTGGTGTTAAATCTCATGGGATGATACTTCCAGAGGACTTCCACATTCAATGCAAAGCCAGCCATATCCATTGCAAACTTTCTTTCCTCTGTCTTCCACGCGGTAAAATTTGTCACCTGAAAAAGTAAAAAATACTGTTTTCAATCAATTATCTACGAAAATATAGAGTTAAACCTGTATATAAAGGACACTCAAGGGAACCTGAAAATGTGCCCTTTATAAACGGGTTAAAATTATATGAACTATTCATTGATTGGAAGAATGAATCTGCCCTTTATAGACAGTGATTTATTATGTAGAGGTGTCCTTTAAGGCAGGATTGAACACATTTTATCGATGAAATTCAGATTAGAAACGAGGTTATTAGGAAATGTATTCATTAAGAAGAATTTGAAGATACCACAGGGAGGTAATCAGAATATGTACATCAAAGAAGAAGAGACAACACAATGGACAAAGAAAAAGTACAAAAGGACAAAGAACGATCTACAAAACATACACATAAAACTAAAGATCGGGTAACACGAACCCCACTAAGAACCGGGGGTGAACTCAGGTGCTCCGGAATGGTGACCAGTTCCTGCTCCACTAGTGACACCCGTCGTGTTAATACTTGTATAACGTATAGGTTCCAAATATTTCGGGCATATTCAGGACGAGAAAAAATTCTGGAATATAGAAAAATTATACAGAACTGTGGGAGAAATGGGAGAAACGGAACAACGACTTCCACTGGGGAAGAGGGTGAGTTGAACAGGGACGAACAATTGGGCCTGGTGTATGTTCCACCTTTGAGAAATCTACAAACAGGGTATTTAATGCGCATGGAGCGAGGCACACTCCAATCACATTATCCCCTATGGCCCATAGTCAACTTTTCCATATTATAACGTGACCCACATAGAGAGGGCGTTCCCTACCCACAAGCTAATAGTGACGGGTTGGGAAGCTCTGTGAGGTTGAACCCCAGACAGGGACCAGTACCCAGTTTGGAACAGTATATTATCATGAGCACACACATGCTTTCGGGCTGGGCAGAATATCCTAAAACATATTTTCCTAAAACCAAATCACTCTCGGGATTTAACTCCGACAGAATAAATTGCACCAATGAATTATCCCCACCAGGTAGAAATAAACAGGTAATCCGAAATCTACGCTTATTTACATTTTTCTTTTTTTGGATCTCTAAATTTCAAACCTAATTATATTCGTCAGCAGAAAATTTAAAATGAATAAAACATGCAAAACCTAGTTAGATTAATGAACTTTATTAATTTATTAATTGAAGCACTTTAATCCATGAGCATGGGTCAGTCGTGGTCGTGATCGCAAGGTGGGTGAATTTATAGCTACCTATACAATCAGTGCACATCACCACTAAAGTTGTGAGTTCGAACCGCGCTCATGCGAGTTGTACTCGATACAACATTGTGTGATACAGTTTGTCAATGACTTGCTGCAGGTCGGTGGTTTTCTCCGGGTAATCCGGTTTCCTCCACCAATAAAACTGACCGCCACGATATAACTGAAATATTGTTGAAAGTGGCGTTAAACACCATAAACCTAAACCTAAACATCCATGAATATGTGGAGGTTGAAGGCATAGTATTACAAAATATGTGTATCATATAATGAATGAAATTATGTTTCAACAAAAAAAAACAAATATCTCCACAAATACATAAACATAAACTAGAGACCTTGTCCACTTTCTTCAATTACCAAGACTTCTTTAAAGCTACGATTTAGTTGAAATATTGCTAAAGTTGGCGTTAAGCACAAATCAATCAACCAATCAACTTTTTTAACAAACGCAACAACGAAGTACATACATAAGTATTTCAGGCGACAACATTATTGCTAAAGTATTTCGTTTATCAAGTTTATCAGTGTTAATCGTTGTTTTCTTGGTGTCAAATTTAGAGGACAATTATAAAGAAAATGATATTCATCTTCTATCGGTAATTAGAGTACAGTTACAAAAGAAATGATATTCATTTTCTATTTAGAGATCATTGACAACGAAATTGCTCTTCCTGTCAAAAGAGCCCGAGTGGCTCAGTGGGTTAGGTAGTTGGATTGCCTAACAACTCATATCACCAATACGGCGTGGGTTCGCGCCCGTCTTTGTAAATTACAAAAAAGGGTGTACTCGACTCGCAGCCGCAAGTGATAAAGTTTACCAGTTGCTTGCCCATGGTCGATGGCTTCACCGGGTACTCCGGCTTCTTCCACCACTACAACTGGTCGTGAAATATTGCTGAAAGTGGCGTTAAACACCAAAAATCAATCAATCAATCTTCCTAGTCAAAAGTTTTTGATACATCTCTCCCTTTCCTTTGTAAAATGATGGACGAAAATTAAATCTTACCAAGTATTAAAGGGGCATTATCTGCCAAATCGTAATTGTTACCCGTAAAAACTATCAGATATGATTGATGCCTTAATAAAACGTGTTTCTGTAACTTATAAATGTTATGAAATGTACACGCATAGGGGGGAAATCGTGCAACTGCTCGTGTTTTGAGATCGATCAAGAGTTAGAATATAACCTACTTTTTCGACCAATCAGATTTCGAGAAGTGACCCATTAAGTGCCACACTTAATTATTTAGTTTTTCAAAGTGACGCAGCTGAAATAGACGCCAGGTGACTGCTTTGATTGACAACTGCTGCTAAAAAATAAACATTATGTACTTTCGAGACAACCTCAATATTACAAATATCTGGTGGTCAAAACAATATTCAATGAGCTTTACCAAGCATTAAACATGAAAAAAATAATGAAAAGATATCCATTAAGAAAATTTAAATTTCCATGTCCATTTTTTATATCACCTATATACTAAATCGTAAACAAATTGCTTAATAGCAAAATGGCACAAATTGGTAAATAAATCAATATAGAGAGAAAGAAATAGTAGATATATGATTATTTGATACCAAAATTATGTTGAGAAGTGAATGAAAAAAAATTGCAAAAAAATAGGGGGGGAGGTAATGTAGGTCATGACCCCATGTACCTGTGCTTTTACGATCACAATTTTCCTTACGTTGTCAGGCACTTCAATTTTAAAAATTCCTTCGGCTTTGCGCGCACGCGTTTCATGTTTAATGCAGCTGTTGTGTGTGGGAGGTCAAGTAGTTGAGACAAAGATATATTTTCGCTTTCGTCATTCAACACGTCCTCCATCATGCCGTGGTAAAATCCGTGCCGCGCACTTTCCAGCAAACGTCTAGGGTGTGACGTAAGAAATGTCTGGAACATTGAATCAATGAAAAAGTAGGTTACATTCTAACTCAGTTAGAGTATATTAAGTGAAATTTTATTGGTTAAGAAGGGGGTCGCATCGCTTCGCTCGTTCCGCCCCTTCTTAATCATTCAAATTTCACTTAATATATTCTAACTATGACATGGACGCCATCTTATTAATTATCGACATATATTTTAATATCAAACTTCATGAAAATAAATCAGGACATTATTGTAACTTAGGTAATGACTGCTTGCATTGTATACCGGTATGATTATCATTATTTATTATTTATGTATCTCTATACCTTTGTAACATGGTTTATGAGAATAAAGATATATCAGATTCTTACTTTGTTCCCATATATACCCTTTGTTAGCTTGGTCAACTCTGTTAAAGTAGTGATCATTATTCATTAATTACGTATTTGTATAAAAAAATATTATCCCAAATCACATCAATATGAAAATGACTGATCTTATGATTAATTAGCTTGGAGTGAGCAATTGAAAAATATACTCTATATATATATATATATATAGTGAATTAAAGCGAAAAGTGAAATTAGAAGAATATTTAGAAGTAGAAAATATCTACAAAAGCTGGCGATATTTAACAATATTTTGAACATTCAAATCATATAGAGGGACCCGGGTGGCTCAATGATTTAGGTAGCTGAATTACCTAACAACCCATACAAGTCTATCACCAATGCGGCATGGGTTCGCGCCCGGCTTTGTAAATCACAAAAAGGGTGCACTCGACTCGCAGTCGCAAGTGATAAAGTTTAGTTCGTTTGACTTCTATAAATCTTCAGAAAAAAATTCTTAAATATCCAGTATTCAAATCAACAATTATTTTTCTAGATGTTTATTAATATATGATATATACGAACTCTGACAATTAATTTCAAAATTGTTGGTCCTTTATTAAAAAAGTTACCCATTAGGTCTCTATGTTATTTATATTTTTTAAAGTGTAAAAATCTGGATGGAGTGATTACAAATAGTGTTATAGCCAAGCCATGAAAACAAAATAATAGAAATGTGCTTTCAATGTATATTTCATTGTACCATGCGACATATTACATTTGAATATCAAAAGGCTACTCATTAACTGACCATAGGTGATAGTCAATTGTTATTATTATACCTCACATAATAAAGAATCAATTCTATTGGTTAAAAGATAATCACATGACATAAAACAATCTGGATATGTTTGCTTCTAATCGCCGCCAACGTCCATTAAATAACCCTATTATTCAACAGTGAAATAACCCTCGAAAATTACAACGTCCAGTGAATAACCATAATGGAATAATACTTATACAATTCAAATATTAAACAGTATATTTCAACTGTTTGTTCGGTATAATAAAACAGTTCGGTGAATATCCAAAATTGTCAACTCCACTAGGATTATTTCCCTCGGGCTAAAGCCCTCGGGGAAAAAAACCCTAGTGGGGTTGACAATTTTGGATATTCACCTCTTCCGAGGGCCATAATTGTATATTGATGTACTTTAATATTTAAAGGTCCTATGTCACATGGTACAGTCTGTTATTTGTACTCACTCCATCCAGATTTTTACACTTTAGTAAGTATAATTAACAGAGACCTAATCGGTAACTTTTGTAATAATTGACCAACAATTTTGGGTTCGAGTCTCGGTGTAGACTATAAAATTGGTAATTGCTGCTTTTCCGCTAAGCATGCTGCATTAGTGAGCAAGAGATAATACTGGTTGGCTCGGAATCAGGATAATGTGTCCCGCAGACTTGTTTTTAACTGAACTAGCACTATAATACGATACAAATAAAACTAAGCGTTTAAATCTAGTACAAAGAGGACATCATTATCTTCATCCCATCGGAAAAAGTGCCCAGGTGGCGTTAAACAACAATCATTCACTCACTCGTGGTGGAGGCAAACATGAATACCCGTATATCTTTGTTTTGCAATAAAAACCATTTCAATCACTTGCATTATGTTTTATACTTACTACAACTGAAGTTTATTCCGAGAGACATTGTAGATGTTATGAAGTCTTTACGTACAGGTGGTCCCGAGAATCGTGGAATGATGTTAGAAGTCATTGTCAAAGTAAAGGAGGTGATTTACTGAAGATTGACAATTATGCAGAAGACCAATATATTACACCCATCCTCCAAACAGAGAGGAGTAAGTATATGTTACAGAGAATAAGCAGATTGCATCGATGTTTTACTTTTCCTATTGTAACTTTCCCATTTCACAAGCTTGAGTAAGAACATTTCAAGTTTTATTATGTTAATTCATTATTATAGGACACGATTCTTTGAGAGTGTCTTTTCCATCATCCACGATATAACTGAACTATTGTTGAAAGTGGCGTTAAACACCATAAACCAAACCATCACCACTCGGGATTCCCCGGATGTTCCGAGTTTAGCCGAGTGTTCCATCATCACCATAGAAAAAACGACACAATAACCTGTATATTTCAAATGACGTTTTTCCCCCCTTTCATTTCAGTTAAAAGAAGAGGACAGAGGGGATCGTGGATAGGAGGTAAGCTGGTTCAGGGGGAATGGCAGTGGGCCGATGGTACACAAATGCAATACCAGAACTTCCTGCCATTGGAGGGCGAAACTGGCCTCACTTCTTCTACAGCAAACGTTGTAAACTATGTCGGTATTTTCTAAGACTACGGGGTGTATAATTGGGATTATTTGTCCCCTAGAGATGTCAGTAATATGGGAGTCATATGTGAAATCGATAATTGTTGAAAAATCAAAATTAAAATAGTAAGAATCTGTAATATATTGTCTGGATACTAATTCTTATGATCCAGTCGAATCTCAATCATATCGAAATTGGAAAATTATTTTTCATTGGATAACTCGAAGTATAATTTTTTTCAAGTTTCTACCAGTTTTTGTTAATAATTATTTTTCATTGGATGACTCGAAGTATACATTTTTTCAAGTTTGTACCAGCTTTTTGTTGATAATTATTTTTCATTGGATAACTCGAAGCATAGTTTTGTCAAGTTTGTACTAAGTTAAATTTTTGTTAAATAGGTTAAAATATAAGCGTTACATTTGTTTCTCCAATTAATGTTTCTATTGTATATTGTGATATCCATGCATATTGACCAATGAAATACGGTACGCTTAATTATTTTTTGCCGGACAACTCGAATACTCGGCTATTTCGAAGAAACACCATCAGTATGCACACATTTTCGACTATTTATTGCTGTAATATGACATATTCCTAGTTGTTGTATATTTGTCATTTTAATTTCATTGTATACTACTCCTCAATTTAACTATCTAGATGTCAACTTATTTTGAAATAAAAATAAACATTACATTTTGTATTTGATTGAGAGTTATTTTTACTCAGAAAATCACGGGACGAGGAATTTACTATTTTCCTTATTATGTTGACTAGTTATTTGCAAAACGGACTCGACGGTGTATTGGTTTTCGTGCTCGTGGGTTAGGTTAAACCAAAGGCAATATAATTAGCAATGCCGAATTTACCTATAGGCTCGATAGGCTGAATCATAGGGACTCAAAATTGGACTTTTACACTTATGCTGTCATAGCCTATTCTACTTTCTAAGGGATCCTTCAGTAGTTTTCCTTACACAGTTGCACTCCATTTAAGAATATTGCAGAATTGTAAACACCCCAGATCATCTTTGCCTTTATTGAAATTGATTAAACGCACTTCCATGTTCCTCCAATGATGAAGGTGGGACATTGGAATGGGCCTCACAAGTGGATTAGCCTAGGGCATCTCTTTATCTAAATCCGGCACTAAGAATTAGTATTTAAATTGCTGCGTGTCTGAGGAGCCACACATAATTAAGGAGTAATAGTAAATATATGTACAGTCGCAATAATTGATATTTTCAACAATATTTCAACTACATTGTATATTGTGGCGGTCAATTTTATTTTATATGTGGAGGAAACTGGAGCATCCTCTGTACCTGGAAGTCACTGGCAAATATTATCACGTCCGGTTGTACTGAGTACATCTCGTCATGGGCAGGGATATCATTAGTAGTTATAGGGTTAGGGGTTATGGTGTTGAGCGCCACTTTCAACAACATTTCAGTTATATCGTGGCGATCAGTTTTATTGGTGGAGGAAACCAGAGTACCCGGAAAAAATCATCGACTGCCACAAGTCAATGACAAACTTTATCACATAATTTTGTATCGAGTACACCTTGCCTGAACGGTATTTGAACTTACAACTTTAATGGTGAAAGGCACTGATTGCATAGGTAGTTGTAAATCCAACTACAATACGACCATGACCACGACGGCCTTGTATATATCGACACAAGCCAATTTTGACATGTTATATTGTTGCTTTTTGCCAGCTTCCATCATGGAGCTTCCAAGAGAACCGTATGGACGAAATAAATAGAATACAGAAAACAAAATTACCTTTCCTTGTTTTACAATAGGGGTTTCATATAGTCTTGCACCGGAAAAACCGACAGGCCACATAGACAACTTCTTGGTACATCTTAACTGAAAATAAGATGACATTTAGAGAAAATTATATTGATTGATTGACGTATTGTGCTTAACGCCACTTTTAGCAATATTTCAGCTATATCGTGGCGATCAGTTTTAGTGGTTGAACAAGCCAGAGTACCCGGAAAGAGCAACCGACCATGAGCAAGCAACTGGTAAACTTTATCACTTGCAGTTGCGAGTCGAGTGCACCCTTTTTGTAATTTACAAAGCCGGGTGCGAACCCACGCCGTATTGGTGATAGTCTTGTATGAATTGTTAGGTAATCCAACTACCTAACTCATTGAGCCACCCTAAGAGAAAATTATAAGATAAGATAAGATATGCTTATTACCAATACAGGGTCCACAAGGGGCAAAATCAAAATCTCACCCAGTCAAAATATTTTATGACTTTTGTTATTGTCTGGCTTCACAATCTTTCAACTATAAGCGTACCTGATATCTACGTTTTCATTACTATCATTAGGTTGAATCCTCTACTGGTGGACTATATTCCACGAGGGTATTATCCTCTCAATAGTCAGTGTTTTGGCACTGACATGGAGTATTAGATATAATTGAGGTTGAAATTTACACTTCCTAAATAATAATAAATAAATATAAGGTCTATCTCGCTCAGGTAACCTTGGTCGATTTTGGATGTCTGTATCATGCTGAGGACTTTTGGTCTACCTGCTACGGACTTTTGGTCTACCTGCTCCGGACTTTTGGTTTACCTGCACCGAACTTTTGGTTTACCTGCTCCGGACTTTTGGTTTACCTGCTCCGGACTTTTGGTTTACCTGCTCCGGACTTTTGGTTTACCTGCTCCGGACTTTTGGTTTACCCGCCCCGGACTTTTGGGTTACCTGTTCCGAAAGATTGTTGAATTGTTTGACTTTCCAGTCTTTTAACTATGACCAAATGAAGGCTATTTCAGAAGCACGTCGTGTCCACTTACGTTTCCATTGACGACGTCTCCACTTCAAACGTGTTTTTGAATAAAAATGAATCATTATATTTGCCCCGCTGTCTGTTATTTTAGTTCATTATATGCAGTGCCGGATTTACCTATAGGCTCGATAGGCTGAAGCCTAGGGTCTCAAAAGTTAGGGGGCTTCCAGCCAAGGTGTATAATAAAGGACGAAGTCCTTCTAACGGTAAGCTGGCCGATTTTTCCTTCTATATTGATAGCCAAAAATCTGCTCACCGGAAGTTCAAAAAATAGATCACTTGATAATTTAGAAACGCAAAAGAAATCTATTTCAATGAAAAATTCCCAATTCTTTGATTATTTACTCTATGCAAAATAGAAATAAACTTTTGATAAAATTCTAATAAAAAAATATCATTCTGCGAAACTCCCGACAGGAAGAGCGGCATAGGTAAAATGAACGCCATAACAAATTGGCTACACAATTCAATCAACATAAAAGATAATAGCCTCACCGGACGCAATTACGAACGAAATAAAAAGTATGTCCCCTAATTGTTCCTTCAAAACATGAATTAAAAAAATGCTTTTATAAATAGATACCCTGCTAAATTTTGAGAGAAAATTATTGATGCGCAGTTGTTGAATGTTGTAGACGACGGGTTTTCATATTTGTAAACAGAAAACGATCGACAATTGCACTTGGAATCTATCGCTAAAATTCATTGAGGTACCCATATTTTGTTATCTTATGCCTGTAATTGGAGAGAATATGATCTCCTGGTTCTATGCATATATAGAACACATTGAAATTAAAACAAAAACAGTCAATATAATACATTTTCCTTACCTTGATCTATCCCAAAATGTAAAAATCCGTGGTGTACCTTATTCATTGAAGAGTCCAAGGAATTCCGAATGCAAACTGGCACACATTTATGGTATGAATAAAGGAAAGGTTTTTATGTCATGTGTATTATATACAAATAGATATGTGAACGTAAATGAATGAATGCTCTTTCAATTGTAACAGTTGTCATTAAATAATTTACACTAGAAAGGTTATTATGATGTCGTTCGAAATTGTGTCCGGATCTAGGTCACAGAGTGACTAGAACGGGGTCATGAAAATCTGTTCTAAGTTAAAACCCGTAACAATGCATTGAATAATATATGGGCTATGACACAAAAGGAATATTGGTGCTTAATCTGAAATATGAACATGCAATCAGCTTCATCAATTTGGTCAAATTTATTATCAAATGCCACGGTCAATATCATCGAAATTGTTCGTAATTGCGTCCGGTGAGGCTAACGTGTACGGATCATCGTATTATTGAAATTTTGGACTTCGTCCTTCAAACAGGTTGCACTTCATTTCAGAATATTGCAGAATTCTAAACATCCCTCATCATTCTCGCCTTTATCGAAATTGATTAAACACACTTCCATCTTCCCCCAGTCGTTAAGGTGGGGAATTGGGAGGGGCCTCACAAGTGTGATTGCCTAGGGCCTCTCTTTATCTAAATCCGGCTCTCATTATATGTCCAACATTCAAGGTATGCAATGAAAGTTATCCCCTATATTGATGCTATTGATAATAAACGTAGTACTACTTGCTACTTGCTAGATCTTACACAGTACTTGAGATACCTTTTCTTTCATCAATCTCTGCTTCCGTTTTTTTTAATTCCGACCGTCAAAATATCAGTATTTTATGTAGGATATCTAACATCTCAGAGAGCAAATGATTTGTTTTTCATTCTCATATATTATATTTCAAAAGGAAAAAAAATCTTTATACAACATAGATCCTGGCTTAGCCCCATATTGTGTATTTTTCTGTTCACAACTTTCTCTTTCACTTTCATTTTACAACTGACCAATCAAAAAACGAATTTGAATATTTAAAGACATGGCGAAAGAAGGTAGTTCAAGTTCAGAGTAAGCTCATGTATGTACGACTGTGTTTACTATCAATATGCTTGTCAATAATAATTGTTACGGACATCGTTCGTATTGTGTTGGCGAGGATATACCAAAAAACGCGCCCTGGTGCAAAGACTCTCGTAGCCCGGACATCGGAATTACACCCTCCCCCCAACACTTTTTAAACTCTCTGCTTACATATCTATTTGCAATCAAATTTCTTTATTATTTCATCTCTTTTTACTTATTTTAACTTGTTCGTGTCCATATTCATACAATCTTATGTTAACAGCAACTTACATGTGTCGACCCACAGGGGCTAGGTGCGTCCGAATTTTTTTTTACTATAAAATACAAGGGGAAGAACTCACTTGCTTGCATTTTTTTAAGTGGTCGTGTTAAATTGATCGTAACTTCGGAACGCCTTAATAGTTACAAAAAATGTTTCCACCAGTCGAAAGCCAAGTAATTATACTTTCCAAAGAGATCCCAATTGTTAGTGTAGGCCTACGAACTGCTGAGGTAAGCTACACGAACCAAAACAAAACGGCGTGAAAATCGGAGGTCGTACACATGCTGGGTTATTTTTTTCTGAACTCTAGACTCTATATGACTTTTCATGAAAAGGGGAAGGTCATCAAATCTGTTCAACCAATCAAAACACCCGTTAGAACTCGCTCATATTTTCAAGTCTGTGGTGTTTGGGAAGGATGGAAAGGGAATTTCTTTCAAAAACAGACTTAAAGGGCATATAAATTGGCCAAAGGTAAGAAATTTGAACGTAATTTGAATGGATGCAAGTATTTAGCTAGTCAAAGTGACTCGTTTACGCCAGGGAAAGTCTGTACAGATGTGAAGTGATTAATCCATCCTTTGTCCGACTTCGATTTTCACGCCGTTTTGTTTTGATTTGTGTAGGGTACCTCAGCAGTTCGGGGCATACACTAACAATTGGGGTCTCTTTGGAAAGGAGCATTACTTGGCTTTCGACTGGTAAACTATAGCATTATACCATAGCCTTTATTGGGTCGACACATGTAAGTTGCTGTTAACATGAGATTGTATGAATATACACGAACAAATCCATGTAGTATGAATGCTAAACCATGGGAAAAATATGGAATACGGTTTAAAATTAATAATATATAATAACCTGTTCAAATATATCAAGACTGTATGTGTTGTCATCATCTACGAAATAAAACACTGCGTTGGAACCGCGAGTATGATGATCCATTATCCAGTCAAGTGCTGCATTCCTTTGGTCGGCGCCTTTGATATTTTTTCTTGTGGTGTTCTTTTTTCTTTTAGCAAAGTATGAAAAAGAAATGCCCGTTGAATTCAACAGTTCATAATTATGCAAATTAGTAACGTTGCAATCCTCTACAACTATCCAATGAAGTTTCTTTACCAATCGGAGAGTGTTAGCCAATCGGATAAGTTCTGCTCGTTGGGTCAGTCGATAATATGTTGGAGTAATCGCGTAGATAAGAGGAATCTCATACTTTTCTAACTCCACGTGTTCACCACATATTGAAAACGGTGAGTGTCTACTTTCAATAAAAAACATATTGAAGTATTTCTTTAAGGTCTCTCGAGACATAGTGCTGGTCCTCCTACCTGAAATTACATAAACAAAAATTGTTATTGTCATAACGAAACTATCAGTTTTGGATCAATATATACACCATGAAAATACAATTTCACGTTTAACAAAAAATAAATACAATACAAATTGAAAGTCAAAAGTTCCCTGTCCTAAGTTCTGTCACGGGGATAATACATTTTTTTTCAATGACGCACCCCATTTTCTATATTTTACTATCCACGTATCTTGACTATTCAATGCACAAAACGACAGATAGGAATTTCCCCATTCATGACTTGTCACCGGGTTTGTAACGTGCTGGCATAACACGAGAGGTGCCATTAGTGGGACAGGGACTGCTTACCCTTGCGGAGCACCTGAGTGCACACCAGGTTTGAAATGGGGCTCGTGTTGCTCGGTCTTTAGTTTTCAGTGTAGTGTTTTGTAGATCGTCGCTTTTCCTTTTGTCCTTATTTCTTTAGGCCATTGTGATGTCTGTCCTTCGACTTACATATTCTGATTACCGCTTTGGTGTATTCTGATTACCGCTTTGGTGTATTCTGATTACCGCTTTGGTGTATTCTGATTACCACTTTGGTGTATTCTGATTACCGCTTTGGTGCATTCTGATTACCACTTTGGTGTATTCGAACTCTTCTTAATGCAATCTCAAAACTTCTATTTTTCATTTAAGCAGTTTTACCCCAAAACTTCACCAGTTGATTTTATGGCAATTGTTTTAATAGAATTAAACGGATCCATGCTACGGAAGTGAAGACTCGGCTCAAGTTCAAATTGAGTAAGTGAGTAATTGTTGATTAACACCAACTCAACAATTGTTCAGCAATATCATGGCGAGAACAAGTTAATTTTCAATGAGATGATGATGAGGTCCGCTCTGTATTAGATCAACACGCTTAATTGGATTTTTATAGTGCTAGTTCACTGAAACAGACGTCCGCTAATAGACATGCCGCACTACTCGGGCCCATGATCCTGATTCCGAGCTAACCCGTCTTTGCTATTTCTTCTTAATGCTGCATGCTTAACGGAGAATCAACAAATACCAATTTAATAGTCTTTGGTTTGACCTGATCGAGGCTCGAAACCACCATCTACCACACTCGAGCACGCAAGCCATTACGCCACCGAGATGGTTATGTCAAATTGATAATTAATTAAATTTTCTAAATAATACATAAACATTTAGGAAGTATTTCATATAAATGAATTCCTACTATGGTCATATCAATTTTTGTTCTCCACTACATATATTTGTATTTGTAATTTTTTTAAACGGAGTTACCTCACTTAATTGTGAACTCTAAGACAAATATTTAGCGGTTTAAGATTAATGAATGCCAAGAACGAGAACGAAAAGTGAGACATACTTCCACTAGAAGAAAAAAAACGAGGGAAAAAAAAGAGACATTTAATCACGTGTCCAATGTCGTCAGAAAGGAAGCCATAACAGGCGTTTGCTGCTCTACTGTAAATACCATTTCGTATGTTCAAATTTAACGGAATTGTAAATTTTAGACTAACTGATGTAATTGTCATTATTTTGTCATTTTTTATCCCAGGTATAATTCCATTTTTGTAAGAAAAGTTTGAAGATAGCAAAAGGGAATCAATGGCCGACAGAAAAAGGAAAATTTAGACAAACAACACTGTAGACAAAATACTATACAGAAATTAAAAAACTGAGCAAAACGAACCCCACTATTAACACTTGGGATGAATTCATGTGCTCCGAAAGGGAAACCAGTTCCTGTTCAACTAGTGGTACCGTCGTGTTACTGTTAGACGACACGAACATAAGCTGAAATGGAAATCACTATGGGCACCAAATAGCATAAATAAAATCCGAACCCGGTTCTACGCAACAAATGGGTGCAAAGACGAATTGGACATCGTTTTACGCGGAAATAGCAGTGGACATCAGAGCACGGGCGTAAAAAACACGAAGACATGCCAATGAACAACATGAATAACACTACCCCTTTAAAAACCGGGTACGAAATCATGTGCTCCGTCGTGTGCTATTCTTGTTATAAAACCGGTGATAAGTCATGAATGAGAAACGAAATGGGATTATAATTACGACAAACGGACCATATCCGTATTCATTTGTGATACAAATATTCCGTATTGGTCAATCAAGTTATGGTGATGATCGTAAAACATTCTAAGTGATGAATTCAAATTGACCACCAGAAACTCTTGGTTCAGTAGCTTTCTTGTTAACAGCAATCCTCTTTCACGAAAGGTACGATAGGAACCACAAGCTCTGGAATATCGTATCATCTGAGAGATGTGTACTCCATATGTAGGTGCTGCTGGAACGTTGCTACACATAAATTGAACGTTCACAATTGGAATATTGAAATCATCTCTTTGTCGTAAAGTTTTGTTCTTTGCAATCCCTCACTGTCAATTTCTATGTGTATATCAAAATATGAAGCAGTTCTGTCTGTTCCTGTGATATCCATTATTTCAAGCTCAATGGGAAATATCCGATCAGCATAATCACCAAACTTGGAATTATTTAGTAAACGAGCGTCATCCATTTAGCGGAACGTAAAAACATCGGTGTAACTATTTTTCTTACGAATAAAGAACAAGTTGGCGAGAAGATGGGCACATTTTGTGCTCAAAGAAATGTTGACTGTCTGTTGCAAAACACGCGTTAAAAATTCTAAATATTGAGAAACACCAAGACCACAGAAAAAAACCGGGATGAACTCGGATGTTCCGAAGGAAGGGCAAATAAGCAGTTCTTGTTTCATTTGTGGCACCCGTTGTGAAGTTGTAATACATTGTATATCATTTTGCTAATGGAGACGTACGCATAAGCTTTAGTGTTACAAAATGTTGTTAGACCGTTTGGTAGGCATTTGTACTTTAATAGCTGTAATGAAAGTACAACAGTTACAAAATCAAAAGCTAAAAGATAAACATGAATTCGTAATAATCACGCATACACCCATCTGCCGTCAGAGTGTGAAGCATGAGCGTATTCGTAACATACCAGCAACAGTAATAGAATCGGTGGAGTAAAGGTTAGCGTGCTCTCCCCGAGTGCGGTAGATCGTGGGTTCGAGCCCCGGTCGGGTCAAACCAAAGACTATAAAATTGGTATGTGTTGCTGCTCCGCTAAGCACGCAGCATTAAGGAAAAAAGCAAAGACTGGTTGGCTCGAAATCAGAATAATATGTTCGAGTGGAGCAACATGTCTACCCGCGGACTGTTGTTTCAGTGTGTTGGTCTAGAACAAAGCGGACCTCATCACCATCTCATTGAAAATATTGTTCTCGCCATGATATAGCTGAAAAATTGATAAATTGGCGTTAAACAACAGTCACCCACTCACTCCAACAACAATTAATGTACGAAATCTAAGTTGCAAAAACTCACCTGAGGGGTCAATTATAGATATTGAAATAAACAGGAATGTTACTATGGTTGCCAAACATACAATTTTCCATCTTCCATTAATAATTTGAAAAGTTAAAATTCTAATCATTTCAAATGGGTGTCTGTCAATACTGTTTTCGTGGATATTTGGTCGCCAGCTTCTTCGATATATTGTATCGTAAATCGATGTCATTCATAAAAGGAATTCATTATGCATAAACATGGATTACCTAGAGAGATAAAAAAAAATAAGAAGAAAGGATACCGGTATATCATTTATGTCATCAGAAAAACAATGTCGAACTCACAACATAAGTGGTGATAGGTACTGATTGCACAGGTAGTTGTAAATTCAACTACCATACGATCACGACCACACCGACACATTTGAATATTCTTTTTCTTCTTCCGGGTGACAACTTAGAAGATTTAGATTGACGAATTCACCGCGTCCAACGAAGCATTCGGGGTGATTGCTATGTGAAGCGTGGGGTGTCCGTTCCGAAGCGGTTGATTTGCGAACACGGTAAGTTCATTTGCATTTGTAGTAATAAAGGGACCGAGTCTGATCAAAATTATTAGTGACGGAATCAAGACATTATCATGGTTTATGAAGCTGTGATTAAAGTAGATATATACAGTGTAGGTTTAGAAAACCCTCGCGCCCAACTCTAATATCGGGTGCAAATTAACAACATCACTCCTTTTAGGCCGATAACTTGCAACCAAAAGCTTATGTTCAGAAAATTACTGATCCTAAACTTACAAAATTATAAGACAAGCCAAACTCTACAGGTTTTGCCACCAAAGACACCATAAACAAAGCGTCAGTCTCGAAAATTAGATGTAGAGTATGGGGTGTTAACTTCGTGTTCCTTATAGGGTGTAGGCTCTCGCTTTATGAACATATTTATAATCACCTCAACTTGGAAATTTAATAAGAACATAAGAGTTATGTTGTCTAGAAAAAGGTGGACACTCCACTTTACAGGTTTTACATATATAAGTTGTTTTATTGTAGACAAAACAAGATCACACAACACCAAAAACGTGGCACAATTTTCTTTTGTTTGCTTGTTTTGTTTTTCATCTGTAAATATTTTTTAAGGTAAAACTTGTAATTAGCTTTTCTTATCTATCTGTGATTTCGGATAGTTGTGAGCCTTGCTTAGGGGGGATCAATATCCCGTATCCCTAAAACAAAATAGGCAAATATCCCATATCCCTAAAATTGTTTTTCGGTCAAAAGCCAAAAATATCACTAAAAATACCCAAAATGACAATGCAATATCCCATATCCCAGTAATTCAGAGGACACATATCCCATATCCCTAGAAATAAAATGGCAAATATCCCGTATCACAATATACCATATCCAAGGCTCAGTTGTTGGTGAGTACTCAACTTATTTTGTGACAAAAGATACCAAATCACTTTCAAAATACAAGACGACGATATTTACAAGATGCTTAATTTTTCAATCCACAACATATTTGTCCAATGTGGTGGGCGTGTGCTTCAACACTTGATCTGTATTAAAATATGAACTGTGCGTTTCCTCATTTTTACAAGGCCGACTTAATAGATATTGTCAAGATGAAAGAACGGCATTTGGCCAGGTCGTTTAATCTCACTTTCCGCTATAAAGATGTTGTATTGTCACTGAACAATCCTCCATTCAGTGACTATCTCTGTCGCATCTATCCCAAAATAATTTGAATTAAAGGACACCACAGACCTTGTTAGGTCTACCCCGTATCTTGACCTACTATTCGAAATGACTTATTACTAAGCTCAATGACAAACATGATGACGTTTTATTCCGTATTATCAATTTCCCGTTGGTCTGTGGTAACTCTCCATCCGCTCCTGAAGGCATCACCTAAAAAGTTCTACGGTCGTCATACTGAATCTGTTGACAAATATGGTGTGTCCATCTCTACCGGTGCACCTGGTCCTTGCTCCCGTTTTTGGAGGAGTCCGAGTTGCTCATGTACTTTTAGTTTTATGTGTATTTTCTTTTATTTCATATGTGCTTCTCGTTGTATTTGTCTCCGTTTTCATTGCTTCGTCTTTGTCCATTGACTCATGAGTTTTGGATTTCACTTTAACCGTGGTTACCCTTGATTTTACTTTCACTTATTAACTACATAAGTGCCTACTGTAGATTTGGAATTCATTTTTCACTTTTTCCTTGTGGAGCCACAAATTTGATTTTTTTTTGGTCATGGCTGATTTAATAAAATTAGTTTAAGTATTATATCAGCAAATCATGTTGTGTGAAAAACAAATATTTCAATAATTTCGAGCACACATTTCTAGTAATTTATTGGGCATAATCTATGGAAAAAAACCAGAACCTACACCCCGTACGGAACACAAAGTTAACACCCCATACTCCACATCTCATTTTCGAGACTGACGCTTTGTTTATGGTATCTTCTCTGGCGTAACTTGTAGAATTTGGTTTGTCTTATAATTTTGAAAGCTTAGCATCAGTAATTTTCTGAAGATAAGCTTTTGTTGCAAGTAATCGGCCCAAAAGGAGTGATGTTGTTAATTCTTGCACCCGATATTAGAGTTGGGCGCGAGTGTTTGCTAAACCTACATGGTATATATCTACTTTAATCACAGCTTCATAAACCATGATAATGTCTTGATTCCGTGCACTAATAATTTTGATCAGATTCGGTCCCTCTATTATTACGAATGCAAATGAACTTACCATCTTCGCAAATCAACCACTTCGAAACGGACACCCCACGCTTCACATAGTAATCATCCCGAATGCTCCATTGGACGCGGTGGAATTTCTAGACAATTTCCTGAAAACTAGTTCTAATAGAAATACATTGTATTTCCAAAATGGCCCATCAAAATCGACGAAATATTTGCTAGCGAGAATTAATAGATCCTCTTTAAAATTGATCCTACAGATGATCAAAAGACCAAAATAAAAATAAAATACCAAATTGACACATTGCATGATATTGAAGTCAAATATGACAGAAAATAACAATAAACATATTTTAAAATACGAAAAATTCCCTTATTTAAAGTAATTCGTTTAAAACAAATTACTCATGGGAATTCTTCATATTAAATTAGTTCAATTAAGATCTTTTTTTGCTCTTAATCAGAATTTATACATTTTCCCATATAAATGAAAGGACTCGCAATTGAAAAAAAGAAATTTAATATAATAAGTTTTAAATACATTTCCAAATGATTTTTTTTTCTTTATCTTAAGCCAAATAGCCTTTTAATTATTTAAAGGTAAGCTTTTTTCCGTTTTGAATAAATAAACCAATCAAGCAAGAATACTCAGATAGGTTTCTACAAGTGTAGATCTAATAACCAGTGTACACCTAAATTTCATCATGACGGTCGTATCAAGGCGTGGGGAATGGGTTAGGTATGGTGTTTAACGACACTTTCATCAATATTTCAGTTATATCGTGGCGGTCAGTTTTATTGGTGGAGGAAACGGGAGTATCCGGAGAAAACCACCGACCTGCCGCAAGTCACTGACAAACTTTATCATAATGTTGTTTCGAGTACACCTCGCCATGAACGGGATTCGAACTCAAGACTATTAGTGGTGATAGGCACTGATTGCACAGGTAGTTGTAATTTCAACTACCATACGATCACGACCACGACGGTCCCATTCAAGCGTGGAGACTATTAACTGTAACATACGTTATGTTTTAACGATACTTTTTACTCCTTTCATATACAATATACACACGTTTTCAAATAACAACCAGCATTATATAATATTAGAAATAGCTAATAATTCAATTGTAGGTCAATTATTTGATGAACCACCTGCTTTGTATATGCCAATTATTCTGAATATAGCATATGTATACATATTGTTACCCTTAAATGTTGTAAGAAAATAATCTTTACATAAAATAATGTTCTGACGATTTCATACTTAATACAGAGACGTAGGGATAGACCGTAAAGTTGGGTGCACGTTTTCTGGGGGATCTGAAAGTGGCGGAGTCAAGCTTTTGAAGTGGACCGAAAAGTAGAGGTGTACAAGCTTCAGGAGAGAACCTGAAAGTAGGGGAGCAAGCTTTCTAAACTGAAAAGCAAGAAAGGGTCATAGGTTTCTACGCATACATTTGAAGCCTTATATCTCGTGATTTACATAAAATTTCTGCTTCCCTGCTCTAATTTCAGCTGTTTCTAAATTATTTGCCAAATAGTGAGGAGGGTGGAAAAACATAGTTCCCCCACTTTTGAAAGTATGTCCTCACTACCACCCCTAATATAATCGTGCTGAGAGAGAACAACTTTCATTTTGAATTAAACTATTGACTATTCCTTCCGAAATAAATTCAATAACAGAATGATAGAAATAGCTGATTTTTACTCTTAAAGGGAAACTTCGCAAACAAATTATTTTTTTATTTGTTTTTCCTGATGTTTATATGTATATTAGCGTTTTATTATGTTGGATAAGGGAATGAAATCGATTTTAAAATTCGGTCAACGATAGATGGATGTCGCCATTTTGATAGCATCTCGATACCAATTATCACGTGATGTCTAAATACCACCACGCCCCAAAACAAGCGTGACAATCCGGGGGTCCTCATTCAGTCTCGATATGGCTTGTCAGTCGTAATTCTTTTTATTTTTCTTATTATTCTAAATATATGAATTTATTACACAATCACTTTTTGCAGATTTACGTTTTGTTTCTATATACTTATGGCAAAACAAACGAATCGGAGAAAACGGTCCGTCTAAGATTCTTTTTCGAAAATTGAAGAACTACGAAATTATGTGAAAATAAAGAACGGACAATGCCATGAATTCGTAAAAAAATAAAAATAGGCCTATACTTCGGGACAGAATTGTTTTAATGATATTATTTATAAGATCGCACTTTGTAATCGATCGTTCATGGACTACAATAAAGCTACACATAAGCTCTGCTTCTTATCTAAAAGCACAGAAAGTTACAGGGTAGGAAGCTATAAAATTGAGAGGATAATGCAAACATATAATTTGTAATAGTTTTCATTTGACAATTACAGACGATGAGTATTATAAATTCTTTTAAAGTTTATTATACAAAACTTCAGGGTACATATCTTACGTAATATAATAATTTGTTTATGGAAATACAATATTCTTATTCGCCAACAGTAAAAAGATTAATCTGTTTTCATTACGGGTATTTCTGATTTGAGCAAAGCGTAACATATAATATGTCTCTGCGTAAAGAAAACATTTTTTGTTTATTTTAACTTGCGGACCCTTCTGATTAATCTCAGAATAATCATAAAAAATATGGTTGTTGTTTTTATTAGGAAAAATTGAATACGAACAGTTATTTACCATGAAATTATTTCAATGTTTCCATATTCAGATGGTCGTTGTGCCGTTTTTACGAATTAATCCGTCTGCTGTTGTTTTTTCATCGATTTATATTTTCTGCCAAAAAATTCCGGGGGAAATATTCGGAGCGCATCTGGGTTTTCATTGCAGGTATTCCATTCGTTAAAAACCCAGGGTTATCGTTCTTGCACTTCCGTCTAATATGATATAGTTTGACCTGGAAACGAAGCTGCTTCGCTATTCTCGGCGAGATTTCTTGGAAAAGATCGACGTACCGACTGAAATCCGAACATGGGCATTTAGGTAAGTGTCTTAGAAACAGTTTGATACGACAGTGCCATATGTAGACAAGGTAAAAAAGCGATATGCCGCGAAATATGAAAATGGAGTTGCTTACCTTCTCTCTTATACTGTATCAGTCGAAAAACTGTGGACACAGAATACACGTATTATTCATGATGTATGACGTCTACTGCTATTGTCAAATGAAGAAAAACGAATGATTATGAACATTTTGAAAAAGGAATGATTTATATGAAAATTTTGAAAAAAGGGGGGTAGTAGAGAAAAGGAGGGGGGAGGAGGAAACGAAATCCATGCCCCATGCGCCTGTGCTCTCATGCAAACATTTAACGTTACTTTTTACAATGAATATGCATCTTCAGTTTAACAGTACAACAATCCAAATCCAAATCTTAATTGGCAAAAAAAGAGGGGGGGGGTCCCACATGCACGACGAATATTGGAAAAAAAAGTTCCAAAATGAAATTCAAGTTTGGGGAAATGGTGTAACACTGCCCATGAGATGAAATAGCAAATAGCTGCAAGTTTGAAGATCCCGTGACAGTGTAATGTATTTTTCATACAGATACAATTACCTTCTTATACGTCGTTTAATGTGATGCATACAGCTATGACAGCCTTTCTGAGACATTGTTTAATGTAACGGATATATAGGTTTGCATGTAATGTGTCAGAAAGTCCATAAATAGATGTTTGTACAGTACAGGTAAAGTCATATTTCTATAAATGTCCCAATCCGTCATGTCCGACATGGAAAGTCCAACAGTAAGCTCAGTACAATAAACCACAGGCGCTCGTGGCACGGACCACCCCCCTTTTCTAACTTTCTGTTTACAAATTTATTTTCAATAAAATTTCTTCAAGACTTTATTTTTTTATTATTTCATCTCTTTTTTCTTATTTTAACTTGTTCGTGTTAATATCGACACATGTAATTTGATGTTAATATAAGATTGTATGAATATTGACACGAACAAGTTAAAATAAGGAAAAAGAGATGAAATAATAAAGAAATAAAGAAATTGTATTGAAAAGAAATTTGTAAACAGAAAGTTAGAAAAAGGGGGGTGGTCCGTGTCACGAGCACCTGAGCAATAAACAAGATCATAAATTGATTGACCTGATTGATCTCATGATTCAATTGATAAGAAGGTAATACAAGCTGGTTCGATGCTGCCACACTTCACCGCTCACACAAGTCAATTGGTTTACCTGTGTTTGAAAAATGTGTGTAATTATTTGTAAAAAAAAAAATCGACGTTTGGTTAAATTTATAGGTTAAGCTATTTCAGGAACAGGGGACATATTAGAGGGCAAGGTCAGTGTCAAATTTTATTTAAATAGTTTTATTTATTGGTTTTATATTATATTTTATAATATAGATAACATTTTATATGAAATTATTATATAAAATACTTTTATGTTTTTGGGGAAAGGATTATTTTCTCTTACTCTTCACAACCCTTGCCGAATAACCAGCATTTAAACGCATATCAATACATTCCTATTCGAGCTTGTTTTTTCACTTGGGGAAAGAGGCGAGGAGTTCCAGATGGACAAAATTATGGTTGGGTGGAAGGATGGCACTACCTGAGGGCAGCATGGCGCTTCGCTAAGCTAAAAATGCAACAAATACATATATAATAACGTACATATTTTGAATATGGATATTTTTTTTTTGAAAACAATTTCGTAGCAAATAAAATGGGCCTTATACCACCTTGTCCTTTGCTTTTTATCAATGTTTGATACTAAGAACTGCCCAGGTAAATTCGCCCCATTGTTTCTTTTTTCCTGCTCCAATGTATTCCCAATCCGCCCCATCGTGTATCGCCCATATACAGGTCTACATGTAGTCTGGCCTACATGTATGACCTTTTCGGGATGGCTGAATAATTGTTGATATTGGCCTCGTTAGACTTCGAAAAGGGGGGACCTACTTGGTTGTTTCAAAAACATACTTTAAATTCATTTAATTTTTCATTTTACTCATCTACATGTACAGTTGCATGTGAGAAATTGTAAGTTGTGGACTATGCAGGACAATTTCATGAAGTACAGTATGCACTCCAAAAGTGTTTAAAGCTGATGGACCACTTCCTCGATTATCGCACAGGATGATATTGTGCATGATTTCAGTGCATGTTTTTATTACTAACAATTCAAGTGAAATTAATTCTTTTTTGTGTGCAAAGTACAAATGTATGTGCACAACAGACAAGGCTTGAATCGTGTTTTATTCTCACATTGCTTCAACATGTGTGAACATTCTTAAAACCAATGTTTTTGAATGAAAATATTGCAAACTAAAACCTTACACATACATGTAAATTGTAACTTCTCATTTGGACATGTAATCACTGGTGATCTGAATATCATTCAACATGAGAGTCTCCGAAAGGTCATTTCTCATGGTCCTAAATTCAGAGAACCTCAACACATCAATTGGAAACATAATTTCAAGATAATTATGGATGCTGTTGAAGATTATGCCAGAAGGTGGAAAAAGAGAGAAGTAGACCAAGATCCTGAGTTAGAGTCCTTGTCAGACTGGGTTAGAACAATTAGGTTTCTAGTACAAGATCGGATTCACAAACTAAAAAATTGTGTTAATAGTCGACCTAAGTCTGTATTTAAAGACCAAGAAGCTGTTAAGTGTCTTTCCTCTCTTCATGACAAATATGTTGTCGTTCCTGCGGACAAGGCTTCCAACAATATCGTGTTTGTATGTAAATCATATTACTTCGAATGTCTAATCAAGGAATTAGGCATAAATAGCAACACCTCTAGTAATACCACATACAAACCAACTTCGTTCGACAAAGATGAAATCCTAGCTAACCACAGATCATTCATGACCTCTTTAAACATTCCCTCTGGTAAAGAGTCTGAGGATTTACCCTATTTATATTGGATACCTAAACTCCATAGGACACCATACAAAGAAAGGTACATAGCGGGATCATCAACTTGTTCGACGAAAGAATTGTCTATTCACCTGACAAAGATTCTGTCTACAGTAAAAGAGGGACAACAGAAATATTGTGAAACTGTTTACTCGCGTAGTGGCATAAATCACATGTGGATTTTGAAAAACTCTAAAGATCTTTTGGATAACCTGAAATCAAGATCTTTCTCTCAGGTATCCTCCATCAAAACTTTTGATTTTTCAACTCTATATACCACCCTACCGCATGACAAATTAAAAACCCGCTTAAAAGAAACAATTCATAAAGCTTTTAGTCATAGAAACTATGGCTCAACATTTGTTGTGTTAGGCTACAATTCCACATATTTTTCAAACAAAATTCATAAAGGTAAAACATGCTACTCCGAGGAACAAGTGATCAGTATGCTGGAGTTCCTCATCGATAACATATTTGTCTCCTTTGGAGGGACACTGTTTCACCAATGGGTACGAATTGTGCCCCTCTTCTAGCCGTTTTATTTTTATACTCATACGAGTCGGAGTTTCTTCAAAAGCTTGTAAAAGATAAGAAGATTCATGAGGCTAGAGCCTTTAATTTCACATACAGGTATATTGATGACGTTTTATCTATCAATAATTCTAGATTTGCAGAATTTCTTCCATTGATATATCCTCCAGAGCTGGAAGTTAAAGAGACCACCGATACAGCTTCGTCCGCATCATTTTTGGACTTATACCTCGAATTTGACGACAGTGGTCAACTCAGTACTAAAATTTATGATAAGCGGGACGACTTCAATTTTAAAATCATAAATTTTCCAAACATGTGCAGCAATATACCAGCTTCTCCTGCATATGGTGTTTACATCTCGCAATTGATTCGCTATGCAAGGGCCAGTAGCAATTATTCTGATTTCCTGAAACGTCATCTTCATCTGAGAAACAGGCTACTGGACCAGGGCTATACAAAGATTCGCCTTATTCGATCTCTTAAAAAGTTTATATTCCGATACCAATATCTTGTCGAAATATATTCCGTCTCTGCAGAAATAATTATAAGCGATGCATTTTCATATAGTGAAAATGTATAAAGATAAAGAAGTCCAAAATGTCAAGAATTTTTTTGTCAATGTGTGACGTAAAAATATTTTTGACATTTACGTGACCGAATATGGTACTGCTTTGACAACTATTTTACTTATTTTGTTCCTGTATTTAAATACTGTTACAGTGACAGCCGGAACCTTTGAACCGTAATGAGAGCGGGAGGTTTGGCGCCTTAAAATCTGATTCAACCCACCATTTCTTTAGAAATGCCTGTACCAAGTCAGAGTCATTACGGTTTTCACAGTTTTCCGGTTGTTGACTGATTTTGTCTGTTAATATAATTATGAGTTTTGACTTTCCCTTTATAAGATTGTTCGGAGTTCCGTAATTTTGTTATTACCTTTATTCAAACATGTATTTTATAAGAAAGAAATGTCTGTAAATAATTGAGTTTAGCTTAAATACAAAGTCAATAAGGAGCAAACATCCTCTTAATCCACAAGTATGCTAGATGTAGGTAAGGCCTGATTAAATTACATTTTAGCTTCTCATCCCTTCCCTTTTCTGAGTAGCAAGATCATTATTTTCAAGTTTTGTGGAATTTTCTTATAGTGGCGATCACAACTGAATTTATATTAGCCACATCTGAAGTTTATTCGCCCATGGCGAATGTGGCGACCTTTAGCGCTAACACAGATGCACACTCTTTAGGCATTCAGTATAATAAAAAACATACTGCCCTTGGATGAAGGCGTTAGGGTGATAATTTTTTCCCTCGGATGTTAATCTACCCTAACACCATCATCCAAAGGCAGTATGCTTATATTAGTATATGTTAGTACTTTTATTAATTTGTTTTTGTTCATTCTATATAGTCTTCCAACAGAAAGTCTTGTTCCTGTTGACAGAAATCGAGGATCATGTCAAAAACCAGTCCACTCCAGCTGTCAACCATTCTGGAGATGTTGAATGGCTCGATACCAAATGCTGCTCATTGGATGAGTTTAGAGGACTGGAAGGAAAACTTGCTGACCAAACTCAGCAGTCAAAGATGGCAAGTTAATATTTGTAATATCTCGAAGTACATGCTTGAATGCTACATTACCCATATTTATCCATGAACAATTTTGTGTTATATTTTGCTACCATACATATCCCATATTTTAATTAGATGTTTATTTTCTATTCCAGAAACAACACCTGAATAAAATTGGTGGTATTGATGCCACAGACCACTTAAAAAAGGCAATACTGAGGTAAAACATGTCTCTTTCATACAAATGAATTTTAACTTCAAGTATTATATGAGAATTGCATGAAAAGATATTTATTGTTTCAACCATTCAAGTTAACATTTACATCAACTGTTGTCTAAAAAAATCTATAAACCATCCTAATGCTGATGCACATACTTTTTTTTGTAGAACTATGTCTAATGGCTTAATGGCAAAGATGAATTTGAAAGGGAAAAAAAAAATAATTTGCATTTGGTGACACAACACTTTGCTGCATTATTGTTGGTAAGTTTCTTTTCATGTTGTCATTATTAATAATGCAGGGTATAATACTATGAAGATTTGGAAAGAGGTGTTCCATTCTTTTAGCAAAGAAATTGTTTTGCACTTAAACCAAATATCAGGGGGCTTGGGTAGCTGAGTGGTATTGGTAGTTTATCCGTACAGACCATTGCGGCCTATCACCGCTGCAGGCCGAGTTCGCGCCCTGCTTTATACGCTTGCAAAAAAGGGTGCACTCGACTTCTATGTGATACAGTTTATCAGTTACTTGCCCAAGCAAGGTCGGGGTTCTCTCCGGGCACTCCGGCTTCCTCCACCACTAAAACTGATCGTCATGATATAGCTGAAAAATTGCTGCAGTGACATAAAACTCCATTCAAACAAACAAACAAAAAGAAATCCAAATATCAAGTGGAGCATGAAAATGGCCCAAATATGATAAACCAAGACGAGTAAAGTTGTTTATAAATAAGACCTTGTTCCATATACCTCCATCCTGTTCATTTACATTTCTTTTACAGATTGTATAATAACTTTGCACAAATGCACAGAGACGAAAGTGATGGAAGATGTAGCGAAATGTTTATAATATGCCCCAGAGAGAGATGAAAGTGTAGGGAGGAAAAAAGACTGAAAACCTAAAAATATTTTTTTAGCTCTTACCGTTTCCGAGATATAAGGTGACGAATATGGCCAATATCCAAAATGGTATTTTTCCAATATTTGACAAAATTTCAAGCATGCTTTGTTCAATTTTCATTTTAATTGTTACACATAATTTCTTGCAATGAAATACAGCCTGGTGCAGAAAATGGAGGATGTAGCCCTGCCCATTGTAAAAAAAAGAGGCCAACTGGGGCTAAAATGACACTTGTTAAACATTTTTTCATATCGAGTGTTCATTTCTCATCAGATTTTGATGTAGTTTCTTTTTTTAAACAGAAAATTAACAGCACGACAATGTAGCATGTACATTGTTGGTATATATCAGGTGAGCGATACAGGCTCAGGTGAGCCTCTTGTTTGCTGTGGTCATATGCTTTTCCCTTTATTCGCTTCATGTTGTAATATAGTCAAGTAATCCTGAATTCACCACAGTCTTTGGGTATATAGATTAATATGAATTGATTTGTTATCTTAAATTTCAGCATTGATTTGTGATACAGTAAGAATGTGCATATGTATATAGATGTATTCAGTAGAACCTCTTCTATTTGCAAATTCACTTGTTTATATCCGTTGATGTGGTTAATATAAGGGGAGAATATTTAACTTGTACGCTATATAGCAATATTTTCGCATTCAGAGAGGTCATTTTTATCCCCCCTCTTTTGGAGGGGTGTATACTGTTTTACCCCTGTCTGTCATGATGTCCCTCCCACAAATTTGTCACATTTATTGAGACTATTTATTTATCACATATTTTTATGCAGTTTTCCCATATTCTGTTAAAATATTTTTAAATAGAAAGTCGACAAATTTTATATAGCTTTTCTATTTCCTAAATATAAAAGGGCTGAAATGATCGTTTTCCTTTTATGTTCCAATTTGAGATATTTCATATCGTGTAGGTGCTGTGAAGTTTCAAATTATAACGTATTCCATTGTTCTACATACATTATCCTGCAACATAAGTAGTGTTGGGAAATCGAAATTATTTCATAATTGATTATCGAAAATAATCAGAAGGGCATAATCAATTATTAATCGATTATAATCGGATTAAAACGAGTTAAAGTATAATAGTAGCAAAACCTTTTAGAAACAGAGTTTTAAGTAAAATTGATGTAAAAAGACTAAAATAGTACACTATAATAACCTGTAAAGTAGATGACCAGTCTACAATCAACTAATTAGCTACTGACAGCTTTTTATTGATTTTTAAGGAAAATTGCTTTAAAGAGGGAGAGGCGTTAAGGTGCAAAATTGGTCCCACATTATATACAAAAATAATGTTTGACATAGAATAAAAACAATTTACTAATTCAATTGTTATATAAACAAATTTTCAAAAAATATATCTTTCCGTGAAATTGGGTGCATTATGACGTTATAATGACATCATAATTAGACAGATAATGCTAACAATGGACTATAAACGACATATTTAATTTACATTTTAGCTATTTTATATACCTCCACAGTCTTCCACCAACATAGAGTATAGAGGGTTAATGATTATATCAAAATATTGTGTTGGTGTAGGATTGTGGAGGCTGTTAAATATTAATTTATTTATAACGTCAGCCTGACCCTTAAAATCAATATTTTCACTCTTCTGATTGTATATATGAGACCATTATATACACAATCTCTGTACATTTCATGATTCATTTCAAGTAATGAAATTCATCAGTAAATAACTGTTTCTGTAAATAATTGTATTTATTTTAAATACAGTTTGTGTATATTGAAACCAGGAGAAAAACTCAGTGCATGCAATCCGGCGTCAATGCCATAAAAGGAACTGGGGACTATAAGTGCCATATATGGCCCCATATTTCATGAATCATTATCTTAGAAAATACTTGATTAGGATTTGATGTGTTTTATATTATAGACGACATCATACTTTTGATGTTAAAACTTGTTTCCAACAAAATCGAAACGTATTTGACGTCATTGTGACGTCATGAGCGTTATTTGTTTTCCGTATGTCGTGGAATTTTGCCCGTGATATTTCGATGGTTTTCGAAGAAAAATATTTTACCAGATTATTAAAATAAATAAAACACAAATACTGTTAAAGTATTTTTTTGGTGCACGAGGTGTTAAATTTCTTGAAAAACGACGGGAAAATGTTCAAATATTCCAAGCGCTTAGATGACGTTTTGATATTTGAGAAGCAATCTTTGCCGTAAAAAACGATGGTATGTCGGCACCTAACAGTTATATACAAATGTAAAATAAAAATAAAATAAACACCACTTCATCCAAAATAGTTTTTTTCCATAAGCCCTCAATTATTGATTATATATTTTCTTCCGGAATACTGAGGTAGGTTTAATTGTCTATCGATGCTACTTCTAAATTGAAGTTAAATAGTTTGATCCAAAAGGAGTAGATAGTTTTTGGGCACAATCCAACAGGTAGCTCTCACATTTTCAATTACAAGCTCCTTTTTCAAGGTGCTCTCCAAACCAAAGGACAAATACCCCGATTTTAAATATATAGATATTTTAAATTCCCAATTACAGTCATTTCAGTTAAAATTCACAGGGAGACTTAAAAACAGACTTTCAAGTAAGACTATTAAAGTTTTGCTATCAAATAGAAAATTTACAGGGAGGAAGCGAATTGCTTTTGATAATAATTATGCATAAGATCGCAATATTCTCAGATGAGTTAGAAAATGTAAAACAATTAAATTTTAGTTTACAAAGTTTGAAAGCGACAACATAGAATTTGAAAAAAGTGTTCTGATTTACATAATAATATACAGGAAGAAATATGCACTGAAACCGAACAGAAAAGCTCGCAAAATGATAGCTTTTCTAACTTTTTCAAAGCTCGTGCAAATAAATTATTTTTTTCGACGATGTGTATTGTCTATATGAATAAATATCCAAAATGAGAAAACAATTTAATTTGACATGAGTTAGGAGTAGTGTAATAGTTCATCATGAGCTAGGAATAGAGTAATGGTTCAACATGAGTTAGCAAGAGAGTTATGGTTATTCATGAGTTATGAGTAGAGTTATTGCTCAGTGTGAGTTAGAGATATAATTATGGCTCATCATGAGCTATGAATACACGTATGGTTCATCACAGGGTAGGAGGAGAGCTCTGGATTATCATGAGTAATGAATACATTTATGGTTCCTCAAACTGAACTACAACTGTGTGCACATTTAACATGTCTGCTAAAATCAGGCGTGGTCAAGTTCTCCTGTATAAACTTTTAAACTGAACTCGTATCTATGCTGACTTCATATGGTGCATGAAAAGCTTGAAGATACCTATGGGGAAATCAGAAGCCGTAAATCGACAAAGGAGAGACAAGAGAATGACATAGAGAAAAATGATAAACACTGACCTACAAAACACACCACATCAATCCTAAGATTGAGCGTCACAAACCCGTGGTGGAAACCAGATTTTATAACAAATTGTATTTTCGCAAGTCACTGACAAACTATATCACATAATGTTGTACACATCGCCCTGATTGAGATATGAACTAAGAACATCAGTGGTGATATACACTGATTGCATAGGTAATTGTAAAGCCAACTACTATACGATCACAACCACGACAGCCCCCTGAAAACAACTTTGAAAGATCTAAAATTTGATTGTAATACCTATGAAAAGAAATTGCAAAACGTCTTTTAAAAAAACAATTACTGTGTCTGCGCAAATGCTCAGTTTTAATAGTCGCCGAAAGTATACCGTACTGTAAGTCTGCTCTTAAAAAGTGAAATGTCTTCGAAGTTAACCAAATTGTTGGTGTGTTCTTTTTATTAGTTAATTATGAAGTCAATCAAATTATAAGAAGAGCTTGAAGATACCAAAGGGGCAATCAGAATCCGTATATTGAAGAAGAACAGACAACACAATTGCCATGATAAACGGTACACAAGGACAAACAACGATCTGCAAAAACATACACATAAAACCATTGATCGATTAACACGAACCCCACTAAAAACAGGGGTTAACTTTCGGGCTCCGGAAGGGTAAGCAGTTCCTGCTCTACTAGTGCCACCCGTCGTGTTAATCTAGTTACAATGGATATAGCTCATACAAATGTACAAGAGAATACAAAGATGACAAGATTTTGGCCGAGTTATGTCTGGTCTGCAAAAACGAACGGTAATCTACTGGCCAAACAACTGTTCCCATGGTAACTGCAACAGCTGACAGTTTGACTTTTTAAGGGACATCTTGGATATGTGAAGCACAGGTCAACCTAAGTGCCCCCGCACCTTTACGGTCATAATGTTAAAACTAACACAACCCTTGACCCAGCATAACTGTCAAATACCTAACATTAAATTAAGATACAAATAACATTTATTAGTGCTTTATTAAATTTTTCCTCATTGTTGGTGTGTTTTTGAGCCTAATATCTGGCTGATGAAATATATTGTCTTGTGGTCGGATATCTGTGATGCACCTTTATCCCAAGATACCCTAAGCACGTGTTAATTTTGCCTGAGGATCAATCTAGCACTGTATACAAATCTGAAGGGATCCACATATTCTCGGGGTGTATATTTTTTTAAAATAAAATTTCGAATAAGAAGGTTCTGCTGGACATTACATGTTATAGGTGTATGGCTCGTGGTTTCTTATTACAATCAAATCTGTATTAAGAGGTCACCTTTTGAACAAAGATAAAGTGTCCGTATAAGACAGGTGATATTTTAAAAGAGGTTCAATTCATATGTAATTGTATATGACAGGACAAGAAACTAAATTTTACCTTATAATACAGGTGAGCGTATGGGAAGGTATGACTGTATATTGAATTATTGCATTGCTATATGCACGAAAACAATATTTCTGTATTGTACCTGCCGTGTTAGTTTAGTTGAGTTTAATATGATCTTATTGCAAATGAAACAGCAATGGGCTCGGACAAAAAATTATCACAACTTATCGACTGTTCTCTCCCTACAAATAATACACATATAATAATGTGAACAAAAATAGCAAATACCGAAATATAAATAATATTTAACACAATATAGCGAAACAAGGGAAATAAGTTGATGTTGATGTAGACCAAATGACAGACCACTGATTAAAATCGTTTCGTTTGTCTAATATATGCACGAACTTTATTGAATTTTTATTTATATTAGTTTCATCGTTTCCGAAGAGTCATGTTTCTATAGGTTACCTGCCTTGTTTATCACATTATGGGTACATACAAACTCTGAACCCATATGGATCAACTGCATTCATATTTTCTAGTAAGTATCTATAATTCCTAAGTGATATATTGTTTTCTCGACATGTATTAAACGGCGTCTTAATGTTCTACCTGTTTCTATTTTCTGTATTTTACCTACCGTGATTATCACATGTGAGCTATATGCAAACTTTGTGTTATAATATCCTGATTCACATAAACATTATAATGGCTACGGGTAAGCAAAGTCGTTTTGACATTATAGGCCTAATATTACACCATGCATCATTTGTATTCTCTGCTCAAGTGATTTTCTGTAAATGACTTCTCCTACTATTATTTAAACCTGATGGTTTGTATGTATGATTGATAAGTAAAAAGGAGCATGCGCAAAATACAGCTGGTTGAGTAAACGAGTCTCCCCAAAAAATGGGAATTATAGATGGATAGCTTAAATATTTAATCCTGAGTCTATATGATATTATATAACTACCTATATTAATGTGAAATATCAATACAAAGACTGATTTATACAGTAACTATCGAACTAATTAACATTTCACTAAACCTGTTACGATCTTGTTTACATAACCCAAGATATCTGCGCCCAGTAGAGTCAACAGTGATGACAATATTTCTTGTTCTCAGCCAAATATATCCACTTCAACTCCTATTACTAATAAAAGAGCTTCACCTGACAGTCACGATGACCTCCCAGCAACAGAAAAACAAGTAAAATGACAAATCAGGCGACGAAACTCCATTTCTGATCTAACCGACATCATTCCCAAAAAGGCCCCCAGTATCAGGAAAACTATTACGGACAAAGTATTAGAGGCTCTCACTAGCCCTGACGTTCTCAACAAAATCATTCCAATCCTTTCTGAGAAAATATGTGAAACAATTGAAGCAACCATAAAAGATATTGTTGATGATAAAATCAAAACACATGTTGATGCTCATGTAAATCCATTAATATAAACTGTCAGCAAGCAACACAAAACAATAACTGAGCAGGCACAAACACTTTCAAAGAAAGCAGCTATTATTATTACTCTCCAAACAACAGCTAAAGACCATACACCTGGTGGTTTATATGTATGATTGATAATTAAAAAACATCAAACATTCATGTATTTATCAGGAATTCAATGATGATGAGACGGTGCCTATTTAATCAGCATTTAACACCACGAACAACATACACACTTTTCAAATTCTTTCTAACCACATTGGTGTTGTAATGGCTAGCGTGCTCGTCTTAGATCGTGGGTTCGAGCCACGATCAGGTAAACCCAAAGATTATGTATCTGCTCATTTGATTTTTGCACTGAATACATCATCTCTTGCTTAAACCTGTGTCTACAGTTGACAGGTAGTGTACAGGTAGTATATAGGTAGTATACATGAGGTTTACAGGTAGATAAATGATATACATCAAACATTCAAGTATTTATCAAGAATTCAAGGATGATTCATCTACGATGGAATATATTTAAGCAGTATTTAACACCACGAAAAGCATGCACAATTATCAAACTTTTATTCTGTAGAAAGTATACTCTATTGTATGCAGTGATTATGTGTTTTATCATAATATCACAAGTTCAAAGCAAAAACAATAAACAATGGAATAAAGTTACAAACAGCAGAGGAGAACAATTTGAATGTGATTAATGCTTTTCAGTTGATTTGGAAATTCTCATACATAATCGATTAATTTGTAAACCATACCAACAATGAAACGATGTAAATATATTAATTTTGATATTTACTGTTCCTTCAAATTTGTTAGTAAGGAAAGTGATTCGAGAAACATGGCTGACTCCTTCATATAACAATACAGGACACGTTAGACATGCTTTTCTGATTGGTACCACCAATGGTGAGATTCTTACAAGTCAAGTGAAACAGGAACATGTTGACTTCGATGACATTATTCAATTTAGCTTCTACGAATCATACCGGAATTTAACGCTGACGACATTGATGGGTTTTAAGTGGGCAACTGAATTTTGTAGTAGCGCACATTTTATTATAAAAACTGATGATGACGTTTATGTTAATATAAATGGATTATTTAGAACACTGTTGATACATGGTAGTTCATTAAAGACGTCTGTTGCTGGAATATGTGAAATGGGTTCATTACGAGACCCGAACCCTTCCTCAAAATGGTATGTATCTCCTAGAGAATACCACTACCGTCGTTATCATGGGATATATCATGGTTTTGGGAACATCACTAGTATACATACCTTACACAATATATTAAAGCTATATGTCAATATACCATACATCTATTTAGAAGATGTATATATAGGATTATGTGCGAAAAGACTAGGCTATAAACTGGTAAATATTGCAGGTTTCTTTCGTGAGGAAGACATATAATACTCACCATGTAGTTTAAAGCATCCTAAATCTGCACTGGGTCACCATGTCAGTTTGCAGCAAATGGATGTCGTTTGGAATACACCATGTGATAATGGTTTGCCAAGGATGCAGTTCATATTTAGAATAATAATGAATACTATTCCCAAATGTACTGTTGGTCAAGTACTGGGAGTCTTTGTGTAGATGATTAAAACAACACAACGGATATTTAACATAATAATGCTTACTATTGAGATATTTCCTGTAAGTCAAACATTGTGTGTCTTTGTGTACACGATAATAGAGCAAATATCTAATTATATTTCAAGCCGTACTATAGATTTGTAGTGTGTATTTATTAAAGTTTGAATATTAATGCGGTTTCTGTGTCTATTGTCTTACTGATTTATCATGAGTTAGGAATAGTGCTATGACTCATCATGAGATAACAAGAGAGCAATAACTATTCGTGAGTTAAGAGTAGAGTTCAATATGAGCTATGAGTGGAGCTATCGTGACTTAGGAATATATATTGGGTTATATTTAGTTCTCAATAGAGCTATGGTTTATCATAATGTAGAGAATTAATTATGGTTCACCATGAGTTAGAAATAAAACTACGGTTCCTCTTGAGTTTAGAATAGAGATATGATTCATCATGAGTTAGGAACAAAGGTATATATCCTCATGAGTCATAAGTAGAGCTCTGGCTCATCAGAATTAAGGAGTAGAGTTATTGTCATCATGGGTTATGAACAAAAGTAAAAATCCTCATGAGTCTGGAGTAGAGCTATTTGTCATCATGAACTATAAATAGAGCTAGGACTCATCATAAGCTAAAATAAAGCTAAGGCTCACCACGAGATAGGAATATATGTATGATTCCTCATGAGGTAGGAGTAGAGTTAGAGAACACAATGGCCAAAACAAAAATAATAAAAGGAAAAACAACGATCTACAAAACATTACATATAAAACTAAAGATCGAATAACACAAACCCCATTAAAACCCGGGGGTGAACTCAGGTGCTCCGGAAGGGTAGGCAGTTCCTGTTCCACTAGTGGCACCCATCGCGTTACACTAGTTATAAACCCGGTGAATAGCCGTGAATGAGGAAAGGATGAGGCATTGCTTATGACATGTGGCACATATCCGTAGTCATTTGTGACAAATATACCCCATAGCGATTAACTAGGTCATGGCGGCGACCGTTAAACTTTTGAAGTTGATTGGTGCATAGTTGTGGTTTTTTTTGGGGTAATATTTCGAATAAGACAATGATGCTGGAAATTAAATGGCATAAATGTATTGATCATGGATTTCTTATTATATTGAATTACTGTATTGGTAATTACCCGCTGTCCTTATCAAGTATGAACTTACATACTTTGTGTTATAATATCCTTATTCATATACATGTATATACATAAGAATGTTTCCGTTTAAAGGAATACAGGCCTTCAGAATTGATTTTTTTTTTTATATTAAAAGTTGCCAATAATCGATGTTTTATACTAATTGCAGTTGAACTTTTTCATTATATCATACGTAAATAGCCTAGAACGAAGGAAATACGTCGCTGTTTGATTGTCTTGCATCCAGTAAAGAGTTCAATATAGATACGTGTAATATTTACACGACCTGATTGTGAACTTATTCAGGAAAGCGTTTGCGCATGTGCAAAATCGTTTGTTGATAAAACAAAATGTCTGATGTACATGTGCGAAAATCGAATCGAGGACGAAAAAAAACATTGACGGATTCTACAAGAAATTTACACAAACAGGATAATTCAACAAAATACAACAACACCAGAATATGCATAGGTAGATTATTGTGAAACTTTATTTTGTAGAGAAAATCATATGTCTGGTATTATATCTTTATTCTCATAAAGCCAATGTATAACAATGGTACAGAGATATAGCAAACAAATCAAAATAACAACAACTATTTACAATATATAGACAAAATAGGAGAGAGGTTACAAAGGATTAAGAGCCTGGAGGACAAACACCGGTATTGATAGCACTTATAAAATGACAGAGTTTCTTCAGTATTGGATTTCTTTTACTTAGCATAAGTTCAGAAAATTTGATAATATTATGTCTATATATGAAATAATTTAATAGTGACTGCTTACGTTTTTGGTTAAAATAAATACATTCAAAAATATAATGGTATTCATCTCCAATTTGGGATCTATTACATAATATACATTTCCGATTTTCTCTTGGAATGTTCTGCCATCGTCCTGTTTCGATGGGGAATTTATTATTTGTTGTTCTAAATCTGCAAAGCAAAATTGCATATTTTATTTCTAAAATATTTAAATATTCTTCATATTTACACTCTGTTTTAAATGTTTTATAATTTATGGATTTAGGTGAATTTTGTACTAAAGAATTCCAATTTTGAAGAAACCGATCCTCTAATCGCTGTTTAATTACACATTTCAAATAATCTACATTGTCAAAAAGTTCTGTTTCCCATATATTTGAGAAGCCACACTCATTAAATATTGGTTTTACAAACAATATCCAACTAAGCTGCATATTATGATTTTCATTCAATTGACAACATAGTTTATACCATATATTAGAATACTTTGTTTGTTTACCAACTATAAGTCTTGCCCAGCAACATAAGGTTCTGATTTTAATATCAATATATATAGGGTATCGCCCTAGTTCACCATACACCATATAGCTAGGCGTTGATGTTTTTAAATTTAAAAGATTCTTACAAATTTAGATGTATTTTTTCCAGAATATCATTGTTACTAAAGTCCCACACTTTACAGCCATACAACAGGATGGGTTTAATCATTTTGTCAAATATATCAAGTAGACATTTTATTGATAGTTTATACATTCTTCCCATTTTCAAAACTTCATACATAGCTTTTAGTGCTTTATCATTTAAAATTTCCTGTTCTAGTAAAAATAATCCCAAGATAGTTGAAATTTTTAACTATCTCAACATTCATATTATCATAGCTGAAGCTCAAATTTTTAAGAGACCGAGACAGAGGTCAACACTTGTATGGAAAAATCAAGTACTTTTATAAATCCATTTGAGTAAGTAAAGTTTTCACTTACTATTGTTGATATGACAGTGCTTTTAGTAAAAATAAAAAAATATATTTCAATATCGTATTCATTCTATAAGATGCCCATGAGGTATTATCTTTTTTCTTTTCTTTTAACAGGGGGGGGGGGGTAATTTTGATATATTAAATCCATATTTTTTTCACACTTTCGGATACGGATTCAAGTGACACAAATCTTGTGTATTTTGGTAACTATAAAACCATTATTGATAGCAAATTATCACTCAGTGCATATCATATACATGTCATACATGATTTCTTACAGTCTTGCAGTTGAACTTTCAGAAGGATATTTTGGGGATGATGACGACTATTCCTCTGATGAATATTATGAACCTAGTTTTAATTAATCAATAAGGTAAATTCAATTTGAATTCATTATTTGGGGTTTACAACATGATATTTTAAAAAGTGGAAATAGATAGTATATTTTTCAATAAACGGTTTAGTTTTTAAAATTTACTAATGTATCAACAGCTCTGGGCTGTAGAAGGTACAAAAGGTGTAGTAAAAAGTGGAATGGGAAATTATTTAGATTTTTAAATAATGAACCAAAACATTTTATAATGTCCAATACATTTACATGACAAAGTTAATTGTTTCAATGAACATGTTATGATAATATTTCCTATGTACAGTATATCATATTTCATATACATTTGTATGTATTGTGGATGTTTATTTTTCTTCTTCTTCATATTTCAGAAGCAATAGTAGACTTGTACAACTAGAGGATGAACTTGATGATGAGGACACAGACCTGAAAAATGATGACATTGACCAATCAGAAATAGAACTCGGTCCAGGCATACATCATGTAAGAACAGCTGATGACATTGATGGGCTTGTCTCTGACAGTCCCTTTTAGTGTACTACAACTCCATTGTAATGCTAGCCAAAACCTATGTACATTCAAGCTGCCAGTTCAAAGGTTGTAGCACAAACAACTCCATTACAAGGGAAATAAAAGCCTCAGCTTTATACCTTAAATGGGTAAGATTCAAATTGTGATCTGTCAAGATTTCTTCTCGTTTTAGCAACTATGAATGGAAATGTTATTGCATTAAATATGACTGTCTTGGATAACAGTAGTCATATATAATGTAATAACATTATACACATTCAGAATACAAAATAGTGAGTTTGTAGCTTATCTTGTTTCAGATATATGAATCTACAGGAGGTTTTTATATATCCGATTCCTTCAAAAGTTCAAAACATAAGCATTGGTATTAAAACTGTAATTCTGATTGAATACTAAATTTTTCACAATATTTTATACTATTAAATTAAAACAAAATGGCAGATTTGCACAAACAAATTACAAGAGATGTTGATTGAACAAAGTCAAGATGCAAATGTTTGTAGAGTTTCTTCGGGTATGTGCAAATGAGCATATTGTCCATAAATAGTGTTCTCAGTCTATCATAAACCGACGGATGCATGGAGGAGACCTGATGTTTGCTTCAGCAATTCTTTTGTCCGGAAGTAATTTTAAGAAGATTTCGATGTTTTCAAAATTTTTGCAGTTATCAATTCTGAGTCAAACAGCATTTAACAAAATACAGAGGACCTATCTAGTTCCATCAATTGACCAGTATTGGGTTGAACATCAAGATGGAATACTGAAATTACTTATTGGAAAATTATGTGATAATTCTTGGTAAGTATGTTACAAGTTTTAATAAAACAAGGATATGATGTAAGTGCACACGAACAAAAGTCCACATGAAGTTGTTTAGCTCAGTTGACAAAATAATGGAAAAGTGTTTTGTTCCTGTTATTCATCATCTTGCAGTCACCATAAAATCAAAATTCATACATGCTGAATGATTCAAGAATTTTTGTTTGAGGAAAAAATGCAGAATTCGCTAAATGTTGTTATTTAGTTGTGAAACATAACACAATATCTGTCTTCAGGATATAACAAAACAAAAATTTAACTTTCGATGTTTAATTCTTACCATAATTGCAAGCTTTGGTTAGCAGATACATTTTTTTAACTTGCCCCTTCCGAGTTAATGGCAAAAAGAGCAAACATTAGAATGTTCATCAAAGCAAATTGGTGTAAAATTGAGTATGATTTGTACTCATTTGTCATTGATTGTTGTGTCGCCTGCGTAGCAGAGCCAACACACAGGGACTACTTTCCATTATCTTCAGTTCTGCTTCATCACACTTTTGCAGTTAGACTTCAGGTTAAAGTTTTTGAATTAAAATGATTCATCAAACCTTCATTGATTTTCATTGAACATGCACACAAACTTCTTTATGCTCAGATGATTACAACGAACATTTAAAATTTTCATCAGGGGTAGTTTTGGTCTTTTGGAGGGGTGGGGTTTACTAGTCTACAGTACAATGAAGTGCAAAACCAATCAAAATTCTTGAAAGGTTTTCATGTTATATATCAAATGAAAGGTCTTGATGAGCACTATTAGATTATATATGTTCTGACCCATCCAAAGGTCATCAAGTACTAAACTTAAACGTGAGAAGGCAGGCATACAATATATCGGGGTAGCTCAATGAGTTGTGTTGTTGGATCTAACAACTCATACAAACCTATCACCAATCGGGCGTGGGTTTGATTATTAATCCCTCACCTTTGGACCATGAAATTGAGGTCAAGGACAAAGGTCAAATTTCATGGGCACAACTGGCACTAGTGCATGACAAAAAAATCACGTGCGTTTTACCGGCAAATGCATGCTGTACAGTTTATGTCAACTGCCCCCCCCCCCATTCTCCATAATTTTCCTTTTTAAAATAAACAATGCACTGTATATAAGTTTTCAATCTTCTATAAACACGCAAATACTAACAATCAGCCATATTAGTACATAATAACCTTCACGCAATACACAAAAATACGGAACTAATTTTTTGATTGACATGACTCATATTATTTACATGATCGTCTGTTAAAAGTACATAAGCAAACACGAAACTAAAAACAGCTGATAAAAGTGAGAAATAATATCAAACACCGGCAAAAAGTGCAAGACAGGGAATTCTCGAGGGTAAAATTTCAATCGTTCGCTGACGAGGGTCGGCACTTTTGCCGGTGTTAGATTCTATATATCTCAGAAACTCTTTGCAAATACAATACAGATTCGGAATCCACGACTTTTGACCTTGACATTAAGGTCATATCCAAATGTTACTGCAATTCAGTGAAGGAATAGGTGACACATTGAAGACTCACATCTAAATTTTTATAAATATATATAATAGGGTATAATTTGAATTAGCATAACATAAACAACTTATTATGCTTTGATTTGTAGGTGATGGTAGCATGGATAGCCCTGGACACTGTGCTCAGTATTGTAGCTATACATTCATGGTAAATGTGAGCAAAAAGATTGCATGCATAATAACAATGTATAAAAGGGCTACAGAAAAAAAGAGCACCTTATTGGAAAAGGCATGTTTTCTGAAGGGTCTACAATTCTTGAGGGAAAAATGAATAAATGTGGTAGAGGTCATCACAGATGCTCATACACAGATTGCTTACTTAATGAGTAAGTCCTTTTTTGAAAAAGAAATTTGAGCATGCTCTAAGGAATATTATTATGATCATTAATCCTTGTATTAGAACTGTCACAAAGTGAACGCAGGTACCCAAGTTAAAGGAATAATCGTACAAGGGAACAATCGGAGTACAATTCAAGGAAAGTACAAACACAATAAACACAAAAATATAAACAAAAGCACAGGAGAACACACATTCCCTCAAATAACAGGAGCAAGATCAGCTGCTTCAGAAGGTTCAGCATTAAAGATCGTACTGTGACAGTTATTTGGAGAACAGCAATAAACGTTTCATTCTGTTGAGTCTACCAAGTGTAACATGGGATATTCCCTTGTGTTTATTGAGTATTGACCTCTATATTCTTTCATCGATTTCATAGTTATTATGTGGTGGGATTCATAATTGTTTTTATTTTCTGTTGTTTTAAAGAGTATGTTACATTAATTTTCATGAATTATACATATTTCTTATTGCAGAAAAAAAATTTCCAGAGATTAAACACTCTTTCGATGTTTGGCATGGTGCTAACAATTTTGGAAAGATGATGATTTAAGTAAGTTTGTGAATATTTATATCTGTTTAAAAAGGGATTACATGACCACATTTTGTGGCTTTAAATTAGTTCATTTTACACATTTTTTATTTGGGTACAAGAACAATTTAGAGAACTATTTTTGGACATAGTATTTTCAGTTCTCATTTTTTATAAACATATTTTATTGTCATATATATAAAATAGGATTGAACACAAGTTTTACAACGTATATGAAGTGCTCTCCAATATCATGCAAGCATAGGTCTGACAGAGAGCAGAACGGATAATAAGTATATAAACATTTATGATATAGAAAACAATGATATCAGGTATTTAAAGTAAAATGGAGAGTGGGAGTTATGTTCCTTCAGTGATTCGCCTACTTCTCTTAATGAATGTCGGTACTGCTTTTGATAACAAAATATTTTGGGCTTGGCTTTTTGGAGAGTCTCCAAATAGTAAAGTTCTAACATTTCTCCGAAAATTATGGTGGTGCAGAAAATTTAAAAGAACTGTCCTCTGTTCGATATATAAGTGGCAATTCAAGAGGAAAGTGGGAGGCGTCCTCTCTGGTAAATCCACAAACACATCTTGAATCTGTTATTATATTAGATTGAAATAGATCATACATAAGCGAGCTACAACTACGATGTAATCTGGCATATAAAATAGGGGGTCGTCTATTCCCAACTAAGAAATGACACGAATTTTAGCCAGTACAACTTTACTTTTAATGTTAATTTTAAAAAAGTCAAATGTTCTGGTATTTCTGTTTCGAACAGGTTAATTTGTAACATCATCAACCAGAGGGGGTAATAATTCACAGAGATAAGTTTATAAATTAGACCTCTAATCCAGACATGATCAAATGCCTTACTTACATTGCAAAACGTCAATGTCAAAGGAGTCTGATTTTCAAATTTTCAAATGTAGTCATAATACAGTGGTATATTTCAACTACCTGATGTGAAGTGGAATATCCAGTGAGAAAGCCAGACTGAAGTTTATGTATATATTTATGTCTACTGATATGGTTAAAACAAATTTAAAGACAGTTCTCTCAAAAATTATACTAACACAACTAAAAAGCGATATTGGTCTATAGTACGAAGTGATCGATTTGTCAGATTTCTTAAAAACTGCTGTAACATTAGCAGGTTTCCAAAACGACGGGAAACATATATTCCTTAGAGACAAATTAAACAGTTTACAGAGTGGACGACAAATAGTGTTTTCACTCGCAATTACCATACGGTGATTAATATCATCTGGTCCAGATGCTTTTTACGAGTCCAGGCAAGAGATAATCAAATATCAGTTATGCCCTGTTCAGGTTTGAAGTATTCTGTTGCTAAAAATTCAAATGTTAATTATTTTCATTAGGTTGCTCATGAAAAACACAGCAAGAACCAACCATTACTTGAGTGGACAAAGGATCTGGTGAATCACTTCTGGTATAGAGCAGATATATGTAATACACAGGATGAATATATTGTAAGTAAAATGAAACTGAATTATGAGTTTAGAAAAAAAATCAAATTATTTCGATTCATGTTGTAATACAAGTTTGGTTTGGAAAATAGAAAAAAAACACAAGAGCAACAAACAAAATGGTAGTCAAAATAAATAAGGACAAGCAACAATCAACAAGAACCTAACACAACATTCTAAAACACGTAGTACTGCCATCACAGACATGTCAATTTGCTTTGCATATTGAACTATATACAATGTGTATCATTATATGTTTATAATTAATTCATTTTCTTAATACATAATAATTGGAGCAAACAAGTAATATGCCCAATGGACCATGTGAGCTATTGTCATCAGGTTGCTTCTATCGGCTTTCTGTAATCTTTTTACATTTAAATCTTCTTCTCCATAACAAATGGCTCACTTAAATTGTCACTGTTGGAATGATCCACTACAGCTCTTTTATGATAGTAAATACATTTTGTCTTTTTAAGGGAGTTTGGATAGGAATCCTCCACCATTTTATTAATGAACATGAGTGGTTGCTGCTCAGTAGTGATGGTTCATTTTCATGTAAAAAAGGACCCCTCTCAAGTGATCGAAATAAAGGAATGCTAGAAAGAGACAGTGACCCACATGTTGCCTCGAGGAAAATTATATCGGAAAAGCGATTTCTCAACAAAATCCACTACTATCTCAATTTTAGGTATGTATTGGCTTTTAATTAATTTTGCAAAAATTGTAATGTGTCTATAAGCTGTATTGCTTTTGGTAAATACAGTATTATTATTATTATTATGAATACAGAAACAGGTTACTGATTAGAAAAAGATCGCAACCACTGTTGTGATATGTGAAAACCTGTAATTATGCATTCATTCTTTTTTTGATTGAATGAAGAGTAGATGTTTTTAAGCATGTTATAGTATGCAGCATTTCATTTGCCTGCATACATATCTATACCTTGTAAGGCAAAATAAAACTCTTGATCAGTACCAGTTAACACATGTTCATGAATAGTGAGGTGATTCAAAGTGGGCCGGTACCCGGTACTTTTACCCGTCTGAGATCGTGCATAGTACCGGCAGAAATTACTGACCCCCCCCCCCCCCCCCCAATATTAGCGGTGGTCAAAACCACAAGTACGATTGGTTTGTGGAATATTTTTCATAAAAAATTAATGATCACGTCAATTGCTGAATTCTCGCATTCAAATCGAAAAACTGCGTTAAGCCACGACCAAGTTGATGGGATATTCCCTGTTTTAAAAATAACTTTACCTTAGAATCGTAAATAGCAGTTTGCGCATGCGTTAAATAGATATGTTTTCGCTCCAATATCTTTTCATCCTTGTGTAAAACTCGGACCGGAACAAAGCTGACATCATTTCAAAATAAAAAATGACCGATTACAAATTATGTTCAAACACAAACTAGTGTAATCTTCAGTAATATAAGTATGGTCATTTATGTATTATGAATATATGACTACACAATATTTTGTGCGATTTTTTTTTTATCCATTTAAAACCCAGGGTCGAATCATTTTGGGGCGTACTGTCTTGTTGCTTAACTCCATCCATATTGTTTAACTTCCGGTATAAAAAAATAAAAACCTACATGGCTACTTTATTTAAATATTTTTCTTGACGGGGCCCTACCGCGGTTGTTCACAGAAATGAAAGTGTGCTGAAAAGCATTTTCAAAAGAGGGTACGAGGAGATAAGGGATAGAAAATTACTAGGAATCTTGAAAAAGCACTGGACATGGCTCAAATACGAATTACATTGTATTGTCAAAACGGCGGCCCCCCTTTTTTTCCAAAATAATTTAACTTTTGTGATTCAAATGTTAATAAATGTCTTCCCGTGAATCGTTTTTGATCGAACATTTTTTTTTGCACTTAAGTCGTGAAAGTAACAATATATATATTGTTTTTGTTTAATTATATTTGTATTGATATATTTATTAAAATTATAATTTTCTATTAATGATGACTGTAAATTAAATTTATGTTACATTAATTATGACACTTATATGTCTTGATCCGTATCAATGGTCTTTGATGAGTTTAATAACTGGTAATAATGTAAAAAAACACACAAGCCAAGGTATTGTGAAAAAGAAAAGGACAGAGCCAACTAAAGAATTTTGAGAAGTTTAAGCTTAGATAACAATGGCTTGGTCAAGCCTAGCTGCGGAACCATAGCTCTTTATGGTCCTTTTTTTAAGATATGGCGGACTATCCACGAATAATATTGGCTGGAGTCTGTAAACGGAAATATTCAATAAAGAAATGGGGGGGGGGGGGGGAATCCATTATGCATGGTCTTGGTGATATCTGAACTCTAAAGAGAAAGTTAATGGGATTTTTCTTTCAAAAACACTTAATGTTTGGCAGTCTCTGAAGTACATGTTTTGGTCCACAAAATGCTAGATTTCAGGAGCTTCCCCGTACGGCCCTCAGGCCGGTCCCAGACCCTCGGGCTAATTTTTTAAGTACCTCCTAAAATTTAAGAAGTACCTCCTGTTATAAAAAATACTTTGAAACCCCTGATGTAGACTTGTATATGGGCGATACACGATGGGGCAGATTGGGAATACAATGGAGCAGGAAAAAAGAATCAATGGGGCGGATTTATCTGGGCAGTTCTTAGTATCAAACATAGATAAAAAGCAAAGGACAAGGTGGTATAAGGCCCATTTTATTTGCTACGAAATTTTGTTCAAAAATAAAATATCCATATTCAAAATATGTTATTACATATGTATTTGTTGCATTGTTAGCTTGGCGTGGCGCCATCCTTGCCCTAACCATAATTTTGTTCATCCGGAACTCCTCGCGCCTTTCCCCAAGTGAAAAAAGAAGCTCGGATATGAATGTATTGATATGCGTTTAAATGCTGGTTATTCGGCCAGGGTTGTGAAGAGTAAGAGAAAATAATCCTTTCCCCAAAAACATAAAAAGTATTTTATATAATAATTTCATATATTATTGCCAAATAACGGCATTAAAAATATAAAACCGATCAATAAAACTATTTAAATACAATTTGACACTGACCTTGCCCTCTAATATGTCCCCTGTTCCTGAAATAGCCTCACCTACAAATGTAACTAAACATCGATTTTTTTTTTTTACAAAATTACACACATTTTTCAAACACAGGTAAGCAAATTGACTTGTGTGTGTGGTGAAGTGTGGCAGCATCGAACCAGCTTTTATCACCTTGTTATCATTTGAATCAGAAGATTAATCAATTTATGATCTTGTTTATTGTACTGGGCTTACTGTCGGACATGACGAATTGGGACATTTATAGAAATATGACTCTACCTGTACTGTATGACAAACATCTATTTATAGACTTTCTGACACATTACAAGCAAAACTATATAACCATCACATTAAACGATGTCTCAGAAAGGCTGCCATAGCTGTATGCATCACAATAAACGACGTGTAAGAAAGTAATTGTATCTGTATGAAAAATACATTACACTGTCACCGGTTCTTCACACTTGCAGCTATTTGATTTCATGGGCAGTGTTACACCATTTCCCTAAACTTGAATTTCATTCTGTAATGGCATATATGACAACAAATGGAACTTTCTTTTCCACTATTCGTCGTGCATGTGGGACCCGGAAACAAGACAGTTCGGTACCAAGACATTTCGGCACGTTGAAAAAAAAATGTCAAATCGGGACCGCATTTCCTTTCAAATATAAATTGGGTACAAATTGGCAAACAAGAGCCTAAGACCCCGTTTTCAAAACTACTGGATCCGCGCCTGATGCAGCAATGATTCTGGGGTTATTTTCCCCCAAAAAAATTAAGATTAACATTGATCGTAAGTTATATTGAATTGTTCATTTTTATCTTCATTTTTTTTGTGCCTCATCAGAATGATATAGCAACAACCAAAATTATGAAGAAAGCAGGGTGGGCAGGGTAGAAAATTCTTTTTGCAAACCCCAAAAAGCAAAATAGACAAAAACCATTCGTATGCAATTTTTCCTTGTAAAAACAACAACCATATTTTTTATGACTTCTGAGATCAATCAGAAGGGTCCGCCAGTTCGAAAGACGTGATTAAAATAAACAAAAAATGTTTTCTTTACCCAGAGAAAATATTATATGTTACGCTTTGTTCAAATCACGGGTACTTGTGGACAGGACAAAGCATCCCCCCTTTTTACACCCTACACCCGCACCCCTTTTTTCATATTTTGTTTTCTTTCATTTCCATGGCATAGAAATATGTAAAACAGCAATAATATGCCGTTTTCTGATTGCATACGTCGACTGATATGTATATAGAGATGCCGTTTTCTGATTGTATCAGTCGACTGATATATATATAGAGAAGGTATCTCACTTCCACATAATTTTCACGAAAACTATGCTACCTGCTCGGGGAATCCAATGTCTAAATCAATAGAACTACATCTACCTTTGAGTTGGTGAGCACGCTTCGTCTCCGCTAATATTCCTTTTTTTAAACGGTCGCCATTTTTCACGAAAATTTCTTCTGAAACGATAAATCCGACGAACTTTACATCGTATCTACAGTTTTGGATTTCTAATCAACGGAAGTCTACTATGGATGACAACTCTAATATGGCGCCAAATCCGGTTCCCTGAAACAAAAGTTCCGAATGTTACTGCAGTCAGGATAAGGAAAGAGAATTTCATTTTACAGTCGAATAAAGTTAGCGCGGTTTTATTCAAAATCACCGAAAGTGTAAACGGGCTAGCAATTTTTGGAAATGGCTTCAAGTCGAAGTGACCAATTCCCACTGACATCATGGTTACTACAATATGTGGAAAAGTCGAGTGAAACAAATTTTATAGATTTGACAGAAATTAAGAGCAAATTTCAGTCTGATGTCTTGGTTGAAGTTCTAAGTTCTAGAACAATTGGAAATTTAATTACAACATTATTCCATGGTGTGAAAATAAAACCTGGTCGTTGCAAGGATAACTGGGCTAAATCTACACAGAGATATTATGGTCTTTCTTGGTGCAAAGAACCCTGTGACAATGCAATTATTAATTTTAACAATCTTTTTACCACCTGATTTTTTTGTTATTTCAAATACCTCAAATAATATTATTGTGGAATATTTCACCGGTTATCTTGTAAATGGTAACAGGCCTATGATTGAAATAAATATGTTCAGTAAAGGAATATGGACATTGAATTTCATGGGGGAAAATATTTACTTAAAAAAATTGGCACAAGCTTTGACTTTCAAAGAAAAATTCTTGATTTAATAGTAGATACTGTGAAAAGGCTTAGATACTGTGATGGTGTTACTGATGGAGATTACAAAACTATTTTGAAATATTTTGGAGAGCAAGCTACAAAGGTTGGTGAATATACTAATAGAATGAGATGAAGGGCCACCAATTGTGCTACTATTTTATCTTTCACAGCAATCAATGTAACCTGTTATAACTGCAATATGATTTGTAAACCGTCAAAGGGTTTGTTGGAATCAGAGTCAAATGACGAAAATGAAAATGCCACTTTGAGTGAAAACGATCATACTGATTTATCAGACATTTTAAAAACAGTTCCCAGAATGTAACCTCAAAATATCTGCCTTTTTGTGTTCACAAAAAAATGGCTTTGGAAGGAGACCCACATGGAAGGCGATGGAACAAAGATTGTATTCGAATGTGCTTAACACTTTGGTGTAGGAGTCTAAGGGGGTATACATATTTGCGAAATAGTGGATTTATTGTATTGCCTTCTCAAAAAATACTTCAAAATTATAAAAACATAGTACACCAAGAAGCAGGTATCAATAAAGAAATTTTGCATTGGATGGTAAATGAAGCCCAAATAAAAAACATACCACCTGAAGGGTATGGGGGTGGACTGGTTATAGATGAGATGTCCATTCAACCTGATTTGCAATTTTCAAAGAAAAAAGGTGACATTCAGCGAATTGGTTTCCAAGAAGTCACACCAGAATCAATTATAATGGACCAAATTAAGAGTATTAGTGGACTGCACATTGTCCTTTGCATCATTAAACCTTTCATCGGTTTTTATTAAATGAACTATCTCTTCATTTAAGTATCGGCCATCGCCAATTCCGGACCACTTATGTAACGTGGTACCCCCTAACTTGCCGTAATGTGTGGAAGCTATGCCAGTTGAATACGCTATAGTAAGAGTTTTTCCCTTTGAACGTAAATAATTCACGATTTGTTTGATGAGAAATGTTTTCCCACAACCGCCTTGACCAATAACAACTAAATTGTGGCCATCCTTGACCAAATCGAACGCAGATTGATGATCTTCAACAAGCATATTTACTTTTTGATGTTTTCCCGAACTTTATTCGACTGTTAAATGAAATTTCCTTACCTTATCGTGACTGCAGTAACATTCGGAACATTTGTTTCAGGGAACCGGATTTGGCGCCATATTAGAGTTATCATCCATAGTAGACTTCCGTTGATTAGAAATCCAAAACTGTAGATACGATGTAAAGTTCGTCGGATTTCTTGTTTCAGAGGAATATTTTCGTGAAAAATGGCGACCGTTTAAAAAAAGGAACATTAGCGGAGACGAAGCGTGCTCACCAACACAAAGGTAGATGCATTTTTATTGATTTAGACATGGGATTCCCCGAGCAGGTAGCATAGTTTTCGTGAAAATTATGTGGAAGTGAGATACCTTCTCTATATATACATATCAGTCGACTGATGCAATCAGAAAACGGCATCTCTATATACATATCAGTCGACTTATGCAATCAGAAAACGGCATATTATTGCTGTTATACATATTTCTAAGCCATTGTAATGAAAAAAAAATGAAAAAAGGGGGGGTAGGGTGTAAAAAGGGGGGATGTTGTGTCCTGTCCACAAGTACCTGTGGTTCAAATCAGAAATAACCGTTATGAAAACAGATTAATCTTTTAGCTGTTGGCGAATAAGAATATTGTATTTCCATAATTGGAAGTTTTGTACGTAAAATCAAAGAAAAAAACACAAGTGCCGAATTGTCCGGATTCAGAAATGCTTCACACAGGTGCCGAAGTGTCTAGCATTTGTGGGACCCCCCTTTTTTGCCAATTAAGATTTTGTTTTAGATTGTTGTACTGTTAAACTGGAGATGAATATTCATTGTAAAAAGTAACGTTAAATGTTTGCATGAGAGTAAAGACCACGATCATAATGTGTTATGAATAAGGTCCTCCCAAGCAAAAAATTGGTGCCATGTGCATGTGTGATGATGCTGCCCGATTAAACACTGTGAAAACTTATTTAATTATATTTTACACCAGCTGTTGAATAAATTGTATCGTATCATACAAATTCTATCAATATTCCTTTGATTACAATGCTTACGAGAGTAGTTTTGAATCTCTTTCTTCAAATTTTCAATCTCTAATTTCTGTTTGAAACCGTGTACTTGTGCGCATGCGCAGTGGAAACTTATTGCCTATCTGTTCTGTAGACGAATTTCTGCCAATCAAGGCACACCTCAATAAAAGAGGAAGGTTAATCCACCACTATAATAAATATGACGCGTAAAATATATATATATAAAAGTCACTATCTAGGATACATAAAAGTCACTATCACCACAGTATAAAACACATAATATGTCAATTCACCCCCATAATATATAGCGACCCGTATAATATATATTTATAAAAGTTCCTATCACTGTCACTTAAACCGACTCATAAAATATGTATATACACTGGTTGTTATAGATCTAGCAGATAAATAATCTAAAATCTAAAAGATTTGAAAAAGTAGGATCTTGTCTAAAATCTAAAATGTATAATAACCTCGATACTTTCCTGTATAGATGTTCCGAGAGATAACCAGTAAATTGCCGCGTTAATTTTGAATGTCAATGTCATATGATCTCATATTCACGGTTGTCATATCAATCGATTAATAAAGAAACAATCTGCATCTACATTTCACCAAGAAAATCAGTTAAATCAATTTAAAGAAACTTTATTACTCGATGAAGCAAAAAAAAAAAACCCACAAAAGTATTGCTAATTAATAATAATAATAATAAAATTATTATTATAATAATGCCCAATAACCATAACTGGATGATAATAATCATATAAAATATATAATACGTAGGAACATGGTCGTAAAAAAAGTAAATGGGAAATTACTCACAAGTCGGATATACAACCTGTTTTCAACGTTGTGTCAACGTTGCAAATTCAACTAAAGTTCAACATTGACAAACTTTACTAAAATCAACCTATTTTCAATGTTGAGTCAACGTCATAAATCAACCCTATTTAAACGTTGAAAATTTGACGTTGAAACAACGTTGTTCAACGTCATGACCAAAATTCAACCTTAAAACAACGTTGAAACAACGTTGGGTGCCTGCTGGGTAATGAATTTACCTTGTAAGGTACTTTGAGAGGACAGATTTGGTCACACTAACTTTACTGTGAACATCTGCAAGCCTTATAGTGCTGTTTTGAAGTACAAGTGATACATTCTTCAATGGACGCAATACATCTAGAAGAAGGTGAATAAAACCTATGGCATCTGACCTTCGTAGCAGTCGTAAATAGCCCCTGGCTTTATATTGGGCTTCAGCCTGTAAAAGATTTCTTTGGTTTCAAATTAAACTTTCAAAAAATTAGTTCCAAACATAACTGTAGTAAACAAAACTGGTTTCATACAAAGCCTACCAAAAATCAAGTATGGATAATTTTCTAAAATAACTTTTATTTATTTTAATTCATTTGCTTGCAGTTTATGCAACATTTTCAGTGTCAGAGTTGAAAAAAGTAGATCCAGATGAATTAGTACCGGAGATTACTTTTGTTTTACCACATCACCTAGGTGTGTCACAATAGCATTATATGCTTTGAAGAAAGTTTCAACTGCCAGGACTACATGTCCAACCCATATTGTTCCACCAACTCATGTTGGTAAAACTTTCTTATCGCCCAGTGCTTCAAAAGTTAAACTTAAGTTTGATTAGGAGAGTTTTTGTAAAAATAGTAGAGTCCCATTAGAAGTACAATTGCTGAATCATATAATGAAACTTTCTTCATTGCATCTTTGTAGGCCAGTTCGTCTACAAATACAATAGTACCTTTCAATTCTTTATTAAAAAATAGGCATAACTCAAATAATATGAAGACTGAATGGTTGGAGGAGTTCATGAGGCATGCACAGTTGAAACCTGAATCTCAGTGACAAATGAAATCTCTATAAACAAGTTTTGAAATGTGAAGGAAAAAAACTTTGAATGAAATCTATTTAAAACAACTGAACTTTAACCATTTAATGTACCAAGAAATTTGTTTAATTGCTACTCGGTATTTTATTTACCTTATCAATTTGTAGTGAAGCTAGAACCTAAATAAACTGAGAAGAAAAATTGGGGAAAAAATATAGAAAAAAAACATCAAACGGGAGCAAAAGTACTAAAAATACACAAGTTCACCTATGCACTAAGCAATGGACTATCACTAATGAAGGCTGTATTGCTCTAAGTTTGTTGCAACACCTCCCGTCTTCCCTAGCATTACAGATGCTCCGTCGCATGCAAACCCCACCATTTTTCTTTAAGGTGCTTTCATCAAAACCAAGCCTTTTAAGTGTGACAAACAATGCCTTCAAAATTCCATTAGCATCAGGTTTGTCAGGTGAACTAATACCAATGAATTTGCTTCTAACTCGTCCATCCTTACTGTATCTATCAATAAAAACATACTTTTCAAAATGGGAACTGCAATTATCAAGAAACTCTTCAAAAGTGGCTGAATAAGTGGGAACAAGAGAGTAAAATCACAGCCAAAACTTTCAGATAAAAACGTTTGCTGAAGAAAAAAACATAAATTTGATTAAGAGATTAATAGAGATGAAACAATTAAGACGAACGAAATAAAATATTGCACTCAAAAAACATTTACTGAAACGCAAAATTTTTACAATTATATATATATTTTTTTCATTTTTCTGACCTTGCAAACACTTATTCTTGTTCCATTATTCCTGCATCCGTAGAACCATCCATTGTCAGGGACAAGAAATGGGCAGTTGTGAGATCGTCTGTTAATGAGCTCCTTTCACTGTGCAATATTTGAACAGAAAGTCTTGGCTGCTTTAGGGTTTCTATAGGTTTTACCAATACTTAAACCCTTGGCCTCATCTAACTCACATAGCCAAGTAAAGTCCTTAAAACTTTTGCTGTTCTTAGCCAAGGCATGTGTATTGCGGAAGAGAATTTCCATTTTGTGTTCGGTTTCCTTATCTAATTTGGATAAGGCATGACTAGCTGGGGCCTTACTAGGCTCCTTTACTGTATTAACATACAAACTGTATGTCAACTGCAAAATGGTGGGCTCTACTTTCCTCATGGTATTTTAAAGTTTCTACTTTAAATGATTGACAGCCATCTATCATTGTTTTGTTGGACACCAAGTGTTTTATTTTTGTATAATACGTTTCCCTTCGGGGAGAAATTTCCTGACATCAATTGACTTTTTCTTTGGTTCAGTTTCATTATCAGTGTCAGTGGTAGGTCTCTTTGGTGCAGACTGTTTAGTTTTGAGATTAGTTAAAAACCGCTTCATATTCCATTCAAAATTTCGCGGTATTGCATACTGTTAAGTTTTAATACGCGGTATAAAACATGTATGTCAAACCGGTTCCGATACATATTTAACTTTGTTTTCGCGTAGATGTTCGCTACGAATTCGATTGAAATATTTCAAAGCCAAATTATTTTATGTGCATTAATTTTAAAAGTCATCACATCTATTTGTAATGAAACAATATTTCATTTAATCGTGAAATCGACCTTGGCAAAATTATTCGTGGTCGGGATTGTATATTTAATTTTTCTATTGACATGATCTCCAATGGTGGAGGTAAAGATAGATACAGATACATGACGGAATGTTTTATTATCGAGTACAATCATTAATAAAATGTTGGATAAATGACTCAGTTCACAGAAAATTTAACTGTTTGGGAGCTATGATATTTTAAAGCTGTAAACCAGTTACCGTGGCGAGCGTTTTCAAGTTCCTACTCGCCTTTCAATAAATAAGGGTAATAACAAAATAACAACTGTTACTCGCCAGAACGGCGAGTATAAAGTGGATCTTACTCGCCACCCGAAATTTCCAATCGCCTTTGGCGAGTTGGCGAGCGGTCGTTTCCCATACTGCCTTGACATATGGGCAGTTTCCAAATAAATAGCTCCTACAGCTATAGCTGTCTAATTTACTCATTTTTATGATTTTATTGGATCTAAATAGTTCAAAAGATCTGTAATGATTTGATGTTTGTTATTGCAAAACATCTTTAAGATATCTAGAATAACAAAAAAAATATGTCCAAAAAACATATCAAAATTGTCAGGAGTGCAACACTTTTTGTGACACTTTAAAAAATCCTTAATTTTCAACAACCTGCCACAGTGCTAAATCAAACAATATGTTATCAAAATCTATTTCATCGCAAACTTTGATATGTTGACATACTTTAAGATAGCAATAGATCATGCTTCACATTTATTATTGCATAAAAATATGGCTTTGTAAAAAAGATGTACCTAGTCAGGAGTGCAACAAACATTTATGCAAGTTTTCCTAAATTACATTGTAGAAATGTTGTCTTTTAGTTTTCAAAGATATGGGGTATAAATAAATCTTAATACATCATTGCTGCTTCAAAACCATATTTAAAGAATACACTAAAATCAGTAGTAAGGCCAAGAATGTCACTTTAAAGGCAGCACCCTCAAATGTCAGGAGTGCAACATTTGAAATTTTCTTAGACATATTTTCTTTTAAATGTAACTAAAATCACATTTGTCTTTCTATTTCAACAGAGACTGACTAAGAAAACAGATAAAACCCATTTACCTGTTTGAGATACATAAATTATCTCTCACAGAAGCATTTGATTCATGTCAGGAGTGTAACTAGTTTTAAGTGATCTTATACACAGTCTAAATTATAGCTTTTTATATGGATGATTTAAATAAAATGAGATTCTGTCAAGTTTAGAATAGTGTTTGAAAAAATTAAAGTGCCAATAGCATTTTATGTGCTTTTAATTTTATGTAATAAAGCATTTTTGTTCATTTTAAATGGTCTCGTGCTTTAATATCTGTTAGGTATTAATACTAGAGACATTCTCTGACAAGGGAACATGTTTTCTAGGTTCATTAGCTATTGGATATTAATTGACTTGATAAAGTTTATGATAAATGCATTTATCTATTTTCTTATTGATAATTTATGGTTGACCATGTAAATGTTGCACTCCTGACATAAATATTTAAAAATCATTGAAATTTGATATAATCAATTTTCTAAGTATCCAAAAAATACTTGTAATTGTACATTAAACATCTATTTTCAATAGTTAATACATGTTTGAAATGTTTTTGCATAGTATATTTCAAAAATAAGTTGGAATTTTCGAGAAGTATGGCTGTAAACAAGTTACAAATAACTAGAAAAATGTTACTTTAAGAAACAATTATCATTAAAACTTGGTAAAACTAATGCTTGAAAGAACACCAACTGATTTTTTTCCCTGTGAATTGTTATTCAGTTAATAACTCTTCTTTTTCTTGATGGCAATATAATGTCAGGAGTGCAACATATCCTGATAATATAGTACCATTGATAAAATAATGATAATTTATAATAAATTGCCTTTTCTAGCCTATAAAATATTCTAATTATTTCTTTATGATTTATCTAATTAATATATTAGAGTGTTATAATACAAATTTTCAAATGTAATTAAAATATTGCTGCTAAAACTGGGTATTAAAGAAGTGTTATGGCAAAAATTTGTTACAAATTTCCAAATACTGTCATTTCTGTTCAAATATTTCATTGAAACAGGTAAAAAATTATTGTATGAGTTAACAGTAACATCACTGTTCAATGTTGGCATTTTAAAATGTGATATTTTCTTCTTTTTTCTTTATTATAAAATGTCAGGAGTGCAACAAAAATAGACAAAATGTTTTTTCTACAACCAATTATTTTGCGATCGTTCAAAGAATCAATGTGATTTTTTTTTACAAATGGCTACCTATCTTTAAAGGTTGAAAATTTTGCTATCTTAAGTAAAAATATTTGTTATTATTTTTGATAATAAAAACTTTATCAGGTAGATTGGACAAAAATATTGAGAAATTTTCATAAGAAATAGCTTTTTAGAAAAACTACAACTACCAATAACCCATTATTTTGCACAAAAAGTCATTTATATCAGTTGCATTGTTTGAAAAACCATTATACAAAATAATTGAGACTAAAGATTGTTTAACTGATATAGAATAAGTATGTGTTTTACATGTTTTTCATGCCAATTAGTGTTCAATAAAAGGTTCTTAAAAATGTATTGCTTATCTGTTCATAGTTTCTTTCTTGTTTCACTTACTTCAATGTATACAACATTGAAAATTATCAGCAGACAGTTTTTAGGAGTGAGTTTAACTTGGACATTTTTTTCACATGTTGGAGTCATTTTTTTTTAAAACAGCCTATATTATGAAAAAGTACAAGATTTATATCATTAGAAACTGATAACGACAGCAATATAAGATATATTATAAGAAAATTGAAGGAGTTTAAAGAGAAAATCACAGCGCAGTTTGTAAGATCCGAAGTAGTATTTCTGGAGGTGCCGTCTCTATCCATACAACACTGGAATCATTCCAGGGAGCACACAAACTATAAAGAGTTTATTGAACAAGATAAAAAACTGGAACTACAGTTAGATCAGCTAAATATTAAAATCAGAGAGCTGAATAAAAGTGACAATCGCTCACCACGCTTTATGTTAGATCTGTGGAGGGGCTCCAAGGGACATAATAAAAGTCTGTGACGAAAACATATACAGACCTCAATCTTCTAAACAAAGACGGTATGCATCCCAAACCACTCCTGGCCCGCCTCTGGATGTGCAGAATAGGTACAGAAACATGTTCACAGATAGTTTTCTTCCAACCATGAAAATAAATGTGTTTTCACATCAGAACAATGTAAACAATACTTAAAGATATCTTGATTTTAGCACAGCAAACATTTTTTTAACTTTTTTGTCTCAAATTATACATTGCCATTTTTATTGTAGGGCATGTTTTGTTATTGGCCAAGAACCAATATTTCATTTCCGGCCAGAAAGGCAGAAATTCCTGACAAAGAAAAATGGTCAAAATAACCAGTAAAGATTCTGCATTATACAGGTGAGCATTATGAATAATATGATGGCTTGAAAGGTTGCATGCATTTAACCTGGTGGTATCGAATTAGAGGATAAACCGGGAATGACATTATAATCCCACCAAGGACAACAAAGTTAAAATCTCAAAACCCTACATGACTAAATCTTTGACTATAAATAGACAAAGAGAACAGCTGAATATCTTTGGATTTATTGATTTCTATGCATAGAGGTATCTGTTCTTTTTTTTGCGCTACAGTTATCCTCTTCTCATTGTAACATGTCATCGAGTCTGGTAGGCATGAACGTAAACCAGATAAATTTGGAAAATAAAAGTCTATCAGACTTTTTGAAATTTGTTTTCATTTTGCTGGACATAGGTCCAGCACCCAGGAATTTTCTGCTGGACCCTCTGAATTTTTGCCGGACCTACATTTTTTTTTAGTAAAATTGTTTTAAAGCCCAGCAATGTCATACCGTTATTATTATTTTAGTCTAGCAGAGCGCTTTTTGTATTTAGCTTCATTTGTACTGGTAGAGGCCTAAAATTAGGAAGACCAGTGACCATCCAGAATAAACCAAAAAGTTGAAACCATGCACCAAAAAAGAGGGTAAACAAAAAGAGTAGCCAAATGCAACTAGGGATACCCTCAAACTTTGAAAAATTTACCAGATTTAAAACATAATTTTTAAAATTTTTATTGAGATCACAATAACAATATTCCAAAAGTCATTAGACTCTCTTAATCTCCAGTGCCCGGCTGAGCTCTGTCGTTATGCTTCAGGAACGACCACAGTTTTATGATCGACACATTGCCATGTTGCCGGAACTGTAAGCAACTTTCTAAATAGAAACGTATTCGGTGAAGGGAACGATACAAATCAGGGACGTCGCGTTTTTTTTTATTTTATTAATTTTTGGGGGGCTTTTCACTCGAAAAGATCATCTTACGCATCACAATATATTCAAATATATTTATTTTCATTACAGTTACCAATAATATTTACCAAAAACAGATAAAATATCATGTATTCAATGCGGTTACGAATTCCGAGTTGACCAAACTTGTTCCGGTATTTACAATACGACCTGCGTTTCCGACTTACGTTAAAAAAGTAAACACATCATTCAAAAATGTTTGGCGGACATGGGGACCGGCATTACCAACCTTATTGGTGGACCTCATGATTTTCTGCCCCCTAGGTCCGATAGTTTCGACGAATTTCAAAAACTCTGGTCTATTGAAAGATATGAAAGGATCTCTCAACATTGCAGTTTATATATGGTAGAGGATTAGATACAAATGTACATTTCCTTTTTGCCTGTGACCTTTATAATAACAATAGACATAAATGTTTGAATGACTTTAATATTTACTACAAATATAAGTCTCACTTTACTTGATTCAGAACAACTCTATATTTGGATAATGTCTAATGAAAATATTAAACTTATTAGTGATTTAATTGATTATATTGATGTAAATAACTCAACGTGCAACAATAACAAATTAGATCAAATTAGAAAAGTAATAAACATAATACAAATTCAGTATTCATTCTTCTGATGTTAGTCTAAGCCGCTTTAAAAAATTTGAATTATCTCCCTTTGTGTGCAAATCTCTTCAACTAAACCACTGTGTATTATTTAATATTACTTAACAGAAGTGGCTTTATGAGAGGAGATTATTTTTTCTTGAAGAGGCTGAGACTACTATATGAATATTAGCATTATTTCATATTACTTTCATTTGAAGTAACATTAATTATTTTCAATTGCAGAAACTTATGAAAATGCAATGAATTTGTCGAAAAACGCACAGTATACATCTAACCTCAGCTCTGATGAAAGTGAAGGGAGGGGGAACCGAAAACGGAAACATAAGAGGTTTGCAGATGGTAAGGATGTTCAGCTATGTGCATATTGTGTGGTAAATGTATGCCCAATTCGTACACAAACTAAATAAAGCCTTCCTGTATTCATACTAAATCAGTAAATGTGTATTTTTCAATTTTGGCACATAGATGTTACCATTGTCTGTATTTGTTTGACAATAAATATGTTTAAATTAAAGATGTTACCAGAACTTTTACTTGGGTCTACTTTCAGAACCATTTAAATGACACCTCTTCATATGTTTACTTGTGAAATTTAAGTATATTGTTACAGAACACTAAATACAGTTTGTACGAACTTGACCTCAAATGAGATCTTTTCATTGGCTATAGTCAGCATTTTGCAGCATGCCCATATACCCTCTGCAGAGGGTTTTTTACCCCCAAAATTGTAGGGACTTTCTATATGCAGGGGTACAAAGTTAAGGAAAAAACAGCAATTGTACCCCATTGTACCCCCAGTTTCAAAACTTAGTGGGCACTCTGATTTTAACAGCCGATGTGTATACAGAAAATATGTTATAGGATGGGAAAATCTTTTAAAAGCCGTAGTTATGAATGAAGTTTATAGTAATTAGTCACGCCTCCAAGCAGTTAAACAAATTCTTTTATTTATAGCTACATTATGAATGAAGTTTATAGTAATTAGCCATGCCTCCAAGCAGTTAAGCAAATTATTTTATTTATAGCTACACAAAAAATCAATAAACACACATCAACGCATTGGGTTTAGCACTCAAAACAATACAATGTTATGCAATGAAAATATTATATAGCCTTAAAATGGGAGACATAGACATTTAAAAGGTAGTGAATCAATTGTACGGTTCTCCCATTTTAAGACTGATAATATATATTGTCCTTTGTTTTCATGATGTTCTCTTTATTCATCCTTATACCCTTTTACTTAAACCGAACATATGTCAACAAGCTGCAGCTGAGTATAGTAATCACAGTGAATGTTAAGCTTACTGTAACTGATAAGAAGAGCAATCAACATTCAAAGGACAGCCTTTTTATACAATATTTGTTTGCATAGATGAAGAGGAATGTGATCAAGGAAAGAAGAATGCTAGTAAAAAACAGAGGCCGAAAGACAGCTCTTCAACTGAGACCAGTACAAGTACTTCACTGCCTACTGCACCAATATTTGGTAAGTGATAACAGGTAAATATACATGTATATATGTAGTCAGCTATATATTTGGATTTTTGAGGATCAAGACTGTTTATTTCACTATCTATACTTACCTGCATCAACTTTTTGCAATGTTCTCTGGTCATCTTCAGCATTTGCCCGAAAAAAAAACAAAAAATTGATGCAGGTAAGTATAGATACTTCATAAACAGGCGTTTTACTTAAAAAAACACACAGTTTTTGATATTTATGTACTTTGAAATATTTTAAACATCAATTTATTATTCAGCAAACTACCATCTGTGCTCTTTAATAGCATTATTGCTAAAATAATATCTTAATATCATGAATAATTTTTGTTGTCGTAACATCATTTTAATGATATCCTATACAATTCATGTTAATTGCTCCTTAGTGTTTGGACATTTGTGAAACGTGAAAGACTCAGATCGGTAAAACATACTTGAATGATTTAATCAGTGAAAAAAACAAAGATTTTGCAAGCACAGTGTTTCCAAAAATTTGTTTGTTGTTTATTTCAAATAGTATACATCTTAGATAAATCTTCTTTATTGTGTAGTAAATATACTATACTGCAAGATTAATTTTGTAACATTAATTGAAAAAGAAACTAAATATATGAAGATTGCAGCTACATATATTATTACCCTGAATTTATTCCAGATCGTCAACAGGACAAGAATGAAAACGAGAATTCCGACCAGGTGATGACAGAAGCAAACAGTATATTTAAAACTTCTTATTCGTTTATTGTATCCTCTTAATTTTAACATTTTTGACTAGTTTGTCGGATAATAGCTCTGTTGTAAAAAAGTGTATCAGAGTTACCTTTGTTTGCTGTATACCCTTAAATAACATCCAGTTAATCAATTCAAGGCTTGGAGAGTAAAACATATAGGATTACACAGCGGTAGACTTATTAGAGATAAACAGTATTTGTTAAATACATTCCAGAATATTATATAATTGAAAGTTTGAAGGATAATAATGTAACCATCGAAAAGTGGTATATCAGAAATAACTCTTAAAATTTATTATTATTCCTTGATTGATTTCAGCTTCTTTCCAAGGGAATGACAGCATTGAAAGTCCTGTCCCACCACCAGAAGGAACAGAAAGTATGTTTTTAAAATATATATATTCACTGGGGTAAAGCTGATGACCGTAACTGTAATTACGGTCATCCCAAGATGGTGGACGTGGAATTAGGTAAGAATCTTTTTTGTCCAATAAATTGTTTTTATAATGTATAATAAATGACAAATGCATTAGTACGATAGTAATCTGTGAACTTTTCACAAGGAAATCACAAATTACGACTGAAAAATGTATATCAAAGAGGAAATCCGATTTAAAAAAATCGCTAAGATGACCGTAACTGAAAACTGAGATGACGGTAATTGCACCGTCGATGAAGTTTTCAGTTATGGTCATCAGCGTTTTTTTTTAAATCGGATTTTCTCTTTCATTTACATTTTTCAGTCATAATTTGTGATTTCCTTGTGATAAGTTCACACACATCTCTAGCAATGTCTTTTAATAAATTGAAAGTCAGTCTGTTACAAAAAAAAAGATAAACAGTTGTCTCCCCTATTCAAGGGAGATATTTTTGTACTGTTTTACTGTCAGTCACATAGCTTTCAATGAAACTTCACAGGATTGTAGTTAATAATGTCTAGGTATGCATGTAGGTTTCAGATTTTTAAAATGGGTGTCATTGCCATGGAAGCAAAACGATTATTTTCTCGACAACAAATGTATACCGTTTTGAAGTAGTATGTTTGGTCCTATTGTATGTGCTGTACTCCCAATTTGTAAGCATGACATTCCAGTGAACATGATTTGAATATAAACTTGGATCAGATTTATTATGTTTAAACAGTTAAGCAAAGCATTGAAACCGTGCATATTTGAGGTTTTGAGAAGTGTCAATAATAGTTAGAGATACATATAGACCTTTTGTTTCCACTAACACTACACAACTTATTTAGTAGTACTTAAGTTTTATTCTTTTTTTAATAGCAAGTATGCTAAGAAATGGGAGAAACCCTAGAAGGCCACATAATGATGTAGCAGATGTGGACTCTTGTGAAGAAAGTAAGCTTAAGAAAAGCGCAGTACAAGTCAACTGCTCCACACTGATCTAAATACTATCTTTTTTTTAAAACTGCCCAAAATTTATTTCTTGCCACCTGGAAAAATAATACTTATTGGCTGGATACCTAGCTTCATATAACAATTTTTTGCCATTTTTTCGACTTTATCATTTGAAATATTCCAGGGTTTTTGGTCAGAAAACTTATCTTACTTGGCCATCCGATAAAACTTAAACAGTTATGTTTTCACCTCGATAATTGTTTGTACTGGAATGAAAGGTGTTTTGAATGGGGAATTTGAAGGTAAAATTTTGACTCGCTGAAAAGCAAAGAAAATTTAAACAATTAGATAGCCTGCTTCTGCTGGTCTTTATTCATGAAGTACTTCTATTTAGGAAATTTTGCATTCAAAACTTTGCCTTATGATATTGTACACAGCTTCTAATGAACATTTTATTTAACAAATCCACCAAGACAGTTATCTCCCTTTTACATGTAAAATCCCATAGACAATATATATAAATATACCCTTAAGAAACCAGAGAAAGTTAAATGAAAAAAATTACATTGTATTTAAGACTACCTTAAACCTTTATCTGTACAAGTTTTGATAGAAATATGTGCATGTTTATATATTAAGTTTGTTAAAAAGGCATTAGGACTGTTTCATTAAAACATAGATGGCTTCCAGGGAAGGCACTTTCAAACTCCTCTATGGGTGGATATTTTTTACTCCTTTTTAGTACAAAATTGCATATATGGGTGGTTACCCCAATTTCAAAGTGCCTTCCCTGGGTACCATATATATGAAACAACCCTTATTTGAAGTGATGTTTCCAGACACTATAAATTTTCACCAGTATACAAGAGAAATTAAACCATTCTAAATTTTAATTGTACACATTACTTATAAAATTGAATTTGGTCAAAGCAAGAATAAGCCTCAAGATGAAATATTCAGTTATCATAAAGGAGTCACTCTATACAATATATAGTTATTCGTTATTGCAATTTATTTTTATATTCTCTAGTTTTTGAAGCAAAGGTTCTAAGATCTTTGGATGAGATCTTAGACCGCCAGAAAAAACTTGAGGAACAAATTGCCAGTTTTTCATTAACACCAGGAGACTTGGATGATCTTTTGGAGGATCTTATTCCGAAACCTATCAATTCTGATCAGGAATTTGATAGGTTGGGAATGGAACTCCAGGAGACAGTTTACAGAAGGAAGATGGTAAGGCCCATTGCATGAAAAATTGTGCATAGATTTATAATAATGCTGCTTAAATCCTGGCTTATAATTTGCACGATTCAGGGTAATGATTTATAGATGCAAATTTTATAAAATGAATTTATTTGAGTCAATGATATAATATAGACAGTAATTCCATTTTTTAGCAGTCACTTACGAAATGAACAGATTGTTTTATAAATCACCAAAGACATTTCTTTTTAGTGGTAATTATTAATCATCTTTTAAGAAACAACATTTTTTATAATAGCTGAAATGGGATTGCTTCAGTTTTTATACTGCCATATAGAATATTATTAAGCTAAATTACTTCTGTTTTGTATATGTGATATTGCTGAATGATACGTACCTGTATCAAATACCCTTTATTGTATGGCTACCCTTTATCACATACCCTTTATCGCATGGCTGCTGTCATAGGTAATTTTATGTACAAGTATATGGTAAAAAGAATAAAACATGGCTAAGTCCATATCACTTGGCGTCAACCCTTGACCTATATCGCCTTGGGTCTTAAGACCTCTGGCTGATAATGAGGTCTTGGGTTGAGACAGCAATGTGATACAGGTTTTTCATTTTTTTATTCTCTATATATATGAACATGGTGAAATAGTATATAAAGGCCAAATGTTTAATTAAATGAAGTCTGATATTAATAAACATGTTGCACAACTTACTTTTATCTTTTTTACAGGCTTTATTTCTTGCTGCCTTCGGTGGCTCCACATGCCTATAAACTATAAGGGCTATACTGAAAAAGGTGGCATCAAACCAGGTATTGGCTCTATACAGTTTAAGAGGGAAAAAGGGAAAGAAGCCCTTCCAAGACCATTTGATGTACAGAGTTGTACTACGTGAGTGAAATTTGTATGTCATTGTTTAGGCATGCAAGATTTTTATTTTTTTTATTTTTTACACATGTCAAACTGAAACTTGAAAATTCTAGTGTCACATTTTAAAATTATGTTTTACATATTTTTGTAAAAAAGGAGTTTAATACAAAAAGATTTTACTTCAGACGTGCATGTTGAACAGGACTAATCTTTTAATTGCCTTTTACACTAAATGAATCCTTAGTTAATATAAAAATGTTGTTTCCAGTACCTGACTCACAATGTTTTAGTCTCAAAAACTCTTTATTTCCAGCTTTTAAAAAATCGAATATTTTGTTCAGGTTTGATTTTCCAAACCAGATTCATTAGTTTTATATGCACTGCAGTATAAATTTCCAGTTTAATTTGGTCATTTCTGTGCACAATACTTGTTTTGAATGATAAAACAGTACCTAGCAATCTTGCTAGGAGGTAGGGCTTATTTCATCAGGTTCCACAGATTCAAGTAATATTATATAGATGTTTCACTTGACATTTTGGAAAAAAAACATGACAACTAAGCTGATCAAATTCTGCTAACTGTTGTGTGACTGGATACACGTGTGTTCAGCTTTTAAGACATACTGTAAAATCTTAGTAGCTCTAACTCAAAGGGACCGTTCAGTTAGTATGATAAATGCAAAGTGTTTGAGTAATTTTTGCTACTTCCTGTTTTAATAAATTAATGTTTATCTTCTATCAAGAATTATGAAAATAGTTCTTTTCTTTTCTTCAGGAGTAGCTTCCAAGTTGCATACGGCCAATCGGCAGGAAGTGGAAGATTCCTTGATAGAGGTGCTAAAACATGCACCTCATATGCCAGGAGGGCCAAAATATAAGGTAATTATATGTGTACATACATATATATATGTGTGTATTTCATCAGCTCTGGTTTAAGCCACACAAACATTTTGATTTCGAAGTATTTTCTATTTATGAACTAAATACACCTAAATATTTAACAATATTCTTGGTTAAAGCTGAGGTTATCATTTTTATGTGTCGTGATGTGGAGGATGCGGGTGAGTCACAGGGTTCCGTGGAACACCTTACAAATTTGTAAATATCATTATCGTGGATGGGTTCTTACATGGAAATATTTGAAGCAAGGGTTTTTGGGGGAAATCTTAATTTTTTGTTGAAAAATCACCAATTTTTAGAATTGTGTCTTGTTTACACGATAACTTTCGTAAACATGAATAGATTTGAATAATTTTTTGCATGTGGCTTGTAATTATCATTAACTTGGATGGGTTCTTACATGGAAATATTTGAAGCATGGGTTTTGGAGGAAAATATTAGTTTTTGGTTGATAAATCACCAATTTTGAGAATTGTGTCTTGTTTACGCAATAACTTTAGTAAACATGGATAGATTTGAATAATTTTTTACATGTGGCTTGTAAGTATGTTATACATTAAGAATGCAAGGCTGCTTTCTATAAATGTATAAAACTAAATATTATGCAAGTGCGGGGGAATACGTCATAAATGTGCTAGGCAGTTCTTTTATTTTAATAAAAATACACATAAAATGTATTACAAACATTTGAGGAATTTTATCTATCTGTTTCCCTCTTTTTCTTTCAGAAACCTGCTGCCTGTCACCATCCACAAGATGTGTCATCGGATTCTGAGTGACATTCAAAACATTACATTATTAAAATATTTAACTATGAAATCTGGTATCTAATCTTAAATTGTTGCCCAACCAAGATTCTGACAATCAAATAAAAAACATGCATGACCCAGTAAAAAGTAAATGCTTGAAAATTCTACAATGGGGTTGATTTGCTTTTTGTCTACAGACTGGAATGGACACTTTGTATAGTCCGTTTGACTTCTATAAATCTTCAGAAAAAAATTCGTAGAAATCCAGATCTCAAATCAACAATTTGTTTTCTAGATGTTTATTAATATATGATATATACAAACTGTGACAATTAATTTCAAAATTTATCGTCCATTATTAAAAAAGTTACCCATTAGGTCTCTATGTTAATTATTTTTTCTAAAGTGTAAAAATCTGGATGGAGTGAGTACAAATAACAGACTGTACCATGCAACACAGAATATTTACCTCCAGTGTGCAATTGTCAGAGTGAGGATAAACACAGCATTAATATTGGTATACTGATTCCTTCTACCACTAAATACATAAATATGTGTTCAATTTTATTTATTGTTCCGTTTTATCTTATCATTTAATATTTCAGTATTTATCAATTGAGTTTGGTACATAAATATTGTAACTGTAAATGAAAGAAAATATGTAATGGTAGTTTGCAGTTGTCAGGTTCTATTAATTGTCTATTCCTGATAGCCACTTTCTCTAGCGTTTATAGAAACCTATTACATGATTAAGGATGTACATATATACGTCAATAATTGTTTTCTTTCAACACACATTTTATTGAAATCACCAGTTGTTGCAGTAATATAAGGGGGAAAGGTTAGCTTAACTTAGAGGCGGTTGTTAGCTACAAAGCTTATTTGTCCGAGTGGAGAAAATAAGACACAACATACTTATTTTTTACAAGAAAAGAAGATCATACATATGTAACAGGAGAAATATATCAAAGGGTAATTGCAATCCGTAAATCGAAGAAGGACAGATAATACAATGGGCCGAAGAAGGACAGTAAATGGACACAAAACGATCCTCAAGGCTCTGTAAGGATACATTTCCCCCTTCTCCATTGATATTAGTAGTCAATGTGTTGAAATGAAAAAACATTAGGCTGGTATGTCAAACAACACTGGCAAGATTATTATGTTTGGCTGAAAACGTGGGGTTACAAATACAATTTGAGAAAAAAGTCAGTCTTCTATAACTAAACGTTAGAGAATACCAAAGGACAATCCAAAAATGACAATCTTTAGAAGCTGACAACTTAGGGTACACAAGACGAAATAAAACAGTGCAAAAACACAACACAACATATGTTGGACACCACTATATACACACACACACACACAATTAACGTAAATAAGACATGCGCCCTCCAACAAACAACTGGTAAAACAGGAACCAAACATAGTCTGTGTGAGATTGATGTAAACATTACAAATGGTGTGATTTTTTTTACACATCACGAACAATATTACATCGAAATACATGTGCAAATCTAACCTTTGCAGTATTCATGGCTTACACAATATCAATGCATATTTTAACAACATAAGCTGTGTGAATTTCCAATGTGTCTTTGCTTAAATTTCGTCCTTATTGATGACTATGCCTTTGTTTACCTATTTTTAATCATCCAGAACGGTTATGCATATCGATTTTGTGATATATCAATTTGCCAGAAATAGCATACGAAGAGGGCTTTGTAATATAACATTACATGCAGAAATAGAATATAAAAGAAACAATGATTTATTTTATTCTCTAAATGTTTATTAAAAGCCTGTAATGTACCATTTTGTTAACATCATTAAGACATTAACATCAAGATCGGGATAAATTACATCAATATAACTATTGAATTGACCTCAATCCACAGTTGTGATTATAATACAAACAAGATGACATTTACTTAACATTTATTGTGCTAATGTCAATAAACGCTAGAGAATACTGAAGTGGTAGCACACAATGGACAATCCATAGAAACTGTCAACGCAGGTCACACAAGACAAAGAATAAAAACCAAACAAAAACACAAAAAAACCAACACAATGTGCGTTGGACACTACTATCCGCAAACAAACACAGATAACGTTAATAAGACATGAGCCCTCTTACAAACAACTGGAGGTAAAGACGAACCAACCATCGTTTGTATGCGGAAATCACAACACGGAACCCAAAACGTCAAGACACATAATAGGAGAACACAAAGCACTACAAAGATGAGCAACATGGATCTTAATGACCGGTAAATCTTTCGTAAAAGCACTACACCTATGGGTTCAAAGCGTATTTATTAATATTGATAGGAATTTAACTGCTTTATTCAATCAAATTAAGACCAACTTGGGGAAATGTTAGAGAATACGGAAAAGCCAATCAAAAGTTCGAAATTAATTTCGTAAACCACGAAATTTTGTTTAAAATAAAAAAAAATGGATACATCCAAACAGATGAGGGTGGGGTCAACGAGCAATACAAAAGCAATAAAAACAAAAGATGGGAACTTATGCGGTTAATATTTATGGATGGCTAATTTGTAAGCATACTGTAAGCATATTGCAAAGTCTATACACAGGTAGGAAGATTTTGAAAGGGTAACCAGAGAATAATATATCGATTTTCTATATCTAACTGAATGCTGCAAGACAATGATTGTATCGTGATACATTGTCGTGTGCGATTTGCTTCCTAATAGCGTTGATGCTGTATAATAGGACATATCATGTCAATGTTAAATATCATAAACCTCCAGTGTGCAATTGTCAGAGTGAGGATAAACACAACATTAATATTGGTATACTGATTCCTTCTACCACTAAATACATAAATATGTGTTCAATTTTATTTATTGTTCCGTTTTATCTTATCATTTAATATTTCAGTATTTATCAATTGAGTTTGGTACATAAATATTGTAACTGTAAATGAAAGAAAATATGTAATGGTAGTTTGCAGTTGTCAGGTTCTATTAATTGTCTATTCTTGATAGCCACTTTCTCTAGCGTTTATATAAACCTATTACATGATTAAGGATGTACATATATACGTCAATATTTTTTTCTTTCAACACACATTTTATTGAAATCACCAGTTGTTGCAGTAATATAAGGGGGAAAGGGTAGCTTAACTTAGAGGCCGCTGTTAGCTACAAAGCTTATTTGACCGAGTGGAAAAAATAAGACACAACATACTTATTTTTTACAAGAAAATAAGATCATACATATGTAACAGGAGAAATATATCAAAGGGTAATTGCAATCCGTAAATCGAAGAAGAACATATAATACAATGGGCGAAGAAGGACAGTAGAGGGACAAACAACGATCCTCAAGGATCTGTCAGGATAAATTTTCCCCTTCTCCATTGAAATTAGTAGTCAATGTGTTGAAATGAAAAAACATTAGGCTGGTATGTCAAACAACACTGGCAAGATTATTATGTTTGGCTGAAAACGTGGTGGTCCAAATTCAATTTGAGAAAAAAGTCAGTTTTCTATAACTAAACGTTAGAGAATACCAAAGGGCAATCCAAAAATGACAATCTTTAGAAGCTGACAACTTAGGGTACACAAGACGAAATAAAACAGAGCAAAAACACAACACAACGTATGTTGGACACCACTATGCACACACACACACACACAATTAACGTAAATAAGACATGCGCCCTCCAACAAACAACTGGTAAAACAGGAACCAAACATAGTCTGTGTGAGATTGATGCAAACATTATAAATGGTGGGATTTTCTTTACACATCACGAACAATATTACTTCGACATATATGTGTAAATCTAACCTTTGCAGTATTCATGGCTTACACAATATCAATGCATATTATAACAACATAAGCTTTGTGAATTTCCAATGTGTCTTTGTTTATATTTCGTCCTTATTGATGACTATGCCTTTGTTTACCTGTTTTTAATCATCCAGAACGGTTATGCATATTGATTTTGTGATATATCAATTTGCCAGAAATAGCATACGAAGAAGGCTTTGTAATATAACATTACATGCAGAAATAGAATATAAAAGAAACAATGATTTATTTTATTCTCTAAATGTTTATTAAAAGCCTGTAATGTACCATTTTGTTAACATCATTAAGACATTAACATCAAGATCGGGATAAATTACATCAATATAACTATTGAATTGACCTCAATCCACAGTTGTGATTATAATACAAACAAGATGACATTTACTTAACATTTATTGTGCTAATGTCAATAAACGCTAGAGAATACTGAAGTGGTAGCACACAATGGACAATCCATAGAAACTGTCAACGCAGGTCACACAAGACAAAGAATAAAAACCAAACAAAAACACAAAAAAACCAACACAATGTGCGTTGGACACTACTATCCGCAAACAAACACAGATAACGTTAATAAGACATGAGCCCTCTTACAAACAACTGGAGGTAAAGACGAACCAACCATCGTTTGTATGCGGAAATCACAACACGGAACCCAAAACGTCAAGACACATAATAGGAGAACACAAAGCACTACAAAGATGAGCAACATGGATCTTAATGACCGGTAAATCTTTCGTAAAAGCACTACACCTATGGGTTCAAAGCGTATTTATTAATATTGATAGGAATTTAACTGCTTTATTCAATCAAATTAAGACCAACTTGGGGAAATGTTAGAGAATACGGAAAAGCCAATCAAAAGTTCGAAATTAATTTCGTAAACCACGAAATTTTGCTTAAAATAAAAAAAAATGGATACATCCAAACAGATGAGGGTGGGGTCAACGAGCAATACAAAAGCAATAAAAACAAAAGATGGAAACTTATGCGGTTAATATTTATGGATGGCTAATTTGTAAGCATACTGTAAGCATATTGCAAAGTCTATACACAGGTAGGAAGATTTTGAAAGGGTAACCAGAGAATAATATATCGATTTTCTATATCTAACTGAATGCTGCAAGACAATGATTGTATCGTGGTACATTGTCGTGTGCGATTTGCTTCCTAATAGCGTTGATGCTGTATAATAGGACATATCATGTCAATGTTAAATATCATAAACCTCCAGTGTGCAATTGTCAGAGTGAGGATAAACACAACATTAATATTGGTATACTGATTCCTTCTACCACTAAATACATAAATATGTGTTCAATTTTATTTATTGTTCCGTTTTATCTTATCATTTAATATTTCAGTATTTATCAATTGAGTTTGGTACATAAATATTGTAACTGTAAATGAAAGAAAATATGTAATGGTAGTTTGCAGTTGTCAGGTTCTATTAATTGTCTATTCTTGATAGCCACTTTCTCTAGCGTTTATATAAACCTATTACATGATTAAGGATGTACATATATACGTCAATATTTTTTTCTTTCAACACACATTTTATTGAAATCACCAGTTGTTGCAGTAATATAAGGGGGAAAGGGTAGCTTAACTTAGAGGCCGCTGTTAGCTACAAAGCTTATTTGACCGAGTGGAAAAAATAAGACACAACATACTTATTTTTTACAAGAAAATAAGATCATACATATGTAACAGGAGAAATATATCAAAGGGTAATTGCAATCCGTAAATCGAAGAAGAACAGATAATACAATGGGCCGAAGAAGGACAGTAGAGGGACAAACAACGATCCTCAAGGATCTGTCAGGATAAATTTTCCCCTTCTCCATTGAAATTAGTAGTCAATGTGTTGAAATGAAAAAACATTAGGCTGGTATGTCAAACAACACTGGCAAGATTATTATGTTTGGCTGAAAACGTGGTGGTCCAAATTCAATTTGAGAAAAAAGTCAGTCTTCTATAACTAAACGTTAGAGAATACCAAAGGGCAATCCAAAAATGACAATCTTTAGAAGCTGACAACTTAGGGTACACAAGACGAAATAAAACAGAGCAAAAACACAACACAACGTATGTTGGACACCACTATGCACACACACACACACACAATTAACGTAAATAAGACATGCGCCCTCCAACAAACAACTGGTAAAACAGGAACCAAACATAGTCTGTGTGAGATTGATGTAAACATTATAAATGGTGGGATTTTCTTTACACATCACGAACAATATTACTTCGACATATATGTGTAAATCTAACCTTTGCAGTATTCATGGCTTACACAATATCAATGCATATTATAACAACATAAGCTTTGTGAATTTCCAATGTGTCTTTGTTTATATTTCGTCCTTATTGATGACTATGCCTTTGTTTACCTGTTTTTAATCATCCAGAACGGTTAGGCATATCGATTTTGTGATATATCAATTTGCCAGAAATAGCATACGAAGAGGGCTTTGTAATATAACATTACATGCAGAAATAGAATATAAAAGAAACAATGATTTATTTTATTCTCTAAATGTTTATTAAAAGCCTGTAATGTACCATTTTGTTAACATCATTAAGACATTAACATCAAGATCGGGATAAATTACATCAATATAACTATTAAATTGACCTCAATCCACAGTTGTGATTATAATACAAACAAGATGACATTTACTTAACATTTAATGTGCTAATGTCAATAAACGCTAGAGAATACTGAAGTGGTAGCACAAAATGGGCAATCCATAGAAACTGTCAACGCAGGTCACACAAGACAAAGAATAAAAACCAAACAAAAACACAAAAAGCCCAACACAATGTGCGTTGGACATTACTATCCGCAAACACACACAGATAACGTTAATAAGACATGAGCCCTCTTACAAACAACTGGGGGTAAAGACGAACCAATCATCGTTTGTATGCGGAAATCACAACACGGAACCCAAAACGTCAAGACACATAATAGGAGAACACAAAGCACTACAAAGATGAGCAACACGGATCTTAATGACCGGTAAATCTTTCGTAAAAGCACTACACCTATGGGTTCAAAGCGTATTTATTAATATTGATATGAATTTAACTGCTTTATTCAATCAAATTAAGACCAACTTTAAGAAATGTTAGAGAATACCGAAAAGCCAATCAAAAGTTCGAAATTAATTTCGTAAACCACGAAATTTGGCTTAAAATAAAAAAAAATGGGTATATCCAAACAGATGAAGGTGGTGTCAACGAGCAATACAAAAGCAATAAAAACAAAAGATGGGAACTTATGCGGTTAATATTTATGGATGGCAAATTTGTATGCATACTGTAAGCATATTGCAAAGTCTATATACAGGTAGGAAGATTTTGAAAGGGTAACCAAAGAATAATATATCGATTTTCTATATCTAACTGAATGCTGCAAGACGATGATTGTATCGTGGTACATTGTCGTGTGCGATTTGCTTCCTAATAGCGTTGATGCTGTATAATAGGACATATCATGTCAATGTTAAATATCATAAACCTCCAGTGTGCAATTGTCAGAGTGAGGATAAACACAGCATTAATATTGGTATACTGATTCCTTCTACCACTAAATACATAAATATGCGTTCAATTTTATTTATTGTTCCGTTTTATCTTATCATTTAATATTTCAGTATTTATCAATTGAGTTTGGTACATAAATATTGTAACTGTAAATGAAAGAAAATATGTAATGGTAGTTTGCAGTTGTCAGTTTCTATTAATTGTCTATTCTTGATAGCCACTTTCTCTAGCGTTTATAGAAACCTATTACATGATTAAGGATGTACATATATACGTCAATAATTGTTTTCTTTCAACACACATTTTATTGAAATCACCAGTTGTTGCAGTAATATAAGGGGGAAAGGGGAGCTTAACTTAGAGGCCGCTGTTAGCTACAAAGCTTATTTGTCCGAGTGGAGAAAATAAGACACAACATACTTATTTCTTACAAGAAAAGAAGATCATACATATGTAACAGGAGAAATATATCAGAGGGTAATTGCAATCCGTAAATCGAAGAAGGACAGATAATACAATGGGCCGAAGAAGGACAGTAAAGGGACAAACAACGATCCTCAAGGATCTGTCAGGATACATTTCCTCCTTCTCCATTGAAATTAGTAGTTAATGTGTTGAAATGAAAAAACATTAGGCTGGTATGTCAAACAACACTGGCAAGATTATTATGTTTGGCTGAAAACGTGGTGGTCCAAATACAATTTGAGAAAAAGTCAGTCTTCTATAACTAAACGTTAGAGAATACCAAAGGCAATCCAAAAATGACAATCTTTAGAAGCTGACAACTTAGGGTACACAAGACGAAATAAAACAGAGCAAAAACACAACACAACGTATGTTGGACACCACTATGCACACACACACACACACACAATTAACGTAAATAAGACATGCGCCCTCCAACAAACAACTGGTAAAACAGGAACCAAACATAGTCTGTGTGAGATTGATGTAAACATTACAAATGGTGGGATTTTCTTTACACATCACGAACAATATTACATCGACATACATGTGCAAATCTAACCTTTGCAGTATTGATGGCGTACACAATATCAATGCATATTATAACAACATAAGCTTTGTGAATTTCCAATGTGTCTTTGTTTAAATTTCGTCCTTATTGATGACTATGTCTTTGTTTACCTGTTTGTAATCATCCAGAACGGTTATGCATATCGATTGTGTGATATATCAATTTGCCAGAAATATCATACGAAGAGGGCTTTGTAATATAACATTACATGCATGAATAGAATATAAAAGAAACAATGATTTATTATATTCTCTAAATGTTTATAAAAAGCGTGTAATGTACCATTTTGCTTACACAAAATTAATGCATATTACATCAACATAAGTTTTGTGAATTTCCAATGTGTCTTTGTTTAAATTTCGTCCTTATTGATGACTAGGCCTTTGTTTACCTGTTTTTAATTATCCAGAACGGTTATGCATATCGATTTTGTGATATATTAATTTGCCAGAAATAGCATACGAAGAGGGCTTTGTAATATAACATTACATGCAGAAATAGAATATAAAAGAAACAATGATTTATTTTATTCACTAAATGTTTATTAAAAGCCTGTAATGTACCATTTTGTTAACATCATTAGGACATTAACATCAAGATCGGGATAAATTACATCAATATAACTATTGAATTGACCTCAATCCACAGTTGTGATTATAATGCAAACAAGATGACATTTACTTAACATTTAATGTGCTAATGTCAATAAACGCTAGAGAATACTGAAGTGGTAGCACAAAATAGACAATCCATAGAAACTGGCAACGCAGGTCACACAAGACAAAGAATAAAAACCAAACAAAAACACAAAAAGCCCAACACAATGTGCGTTGGACACTACTATTCGCAAACAAACACAGATAACGTTAATAAGACATGAGCCCTCTTACAAACAACTGGAGGTAAAGACGAACCAACCATCGTTTGTATGCGGAAATCACAACACGGAACCCAAAACGTCAAGACACATAATAGGAGAACACAAAGCACTACAAAGATGAGCAACACGGATCTTAATGACCGGTAAATCTTTCGTAAAAGCACTACACCTATGGGTTCAAAGCGTATTTATTAATATTGATAGGAACTTAACTGCTTTATTCAATCAAATTAAGACCAACTTGAAGAAATGTTAGAGAATACCGAAAAGCCAATTAAAAGTTCGAAATTAATTTCGTAAACCACGAAATTTTGTTTAAAATAAAAAAAAACTGGATATATCCAAACAGATGAGAGTGGGGACAACGAGCAATACAAAAGCAATAAAAACAGAAGATGGGAACTTATGCGGTTAATATTTATGAATGGCTAATTTGTAAGCATACTGTAAGCATATTGCAAAGTCTATATACAGGTAGGAAGATTTTGAAAGGGTAACCAAAGAATAATATATCGATTTTCTATATCTAACTGAATGTTGCAAGACGATGATTGTATCGTGGTACATTGTCGTGTGCGATTTGCTTCCTAATAGCGTTGATGCTGTATAATAGGACATATCATGTCAATGTTAAATATCATAAACCTCCAGTGTGCAATTGTAAGAGTGAGGATAAACACAGCATTAATATTGGTATACTGATTCCTTCTACCACTAAATACATAAATATGCGTTCAATTTTATTTATTGTTCCGTTTTATCTTATCATTTAATATTTCAGTATTTATCAATTGAGTTTGGTACATAAATATTGTAACTGTAAATGAAAGAAAATATGTAATGGTAGTTTGCAGTTGTCAGTTTCTATTAATTGTCTATTCTTGATAGCCACTTTCTCTAGCGTTTATAGAAACCTATTACATGATTAAGGATGTACATATATACGTCAATAATTGTTTTCTTTCAACACACATTTTATTGAAATCACCAGTTGTTGCAGTAATATAAGGGGGAAAGGGGAGCTTAACTTAGAAGCCGCTGTTAGCTACAAAGCTTATTTGTCCGAGTGGAGAAAATAAGACACAACATACTTATTTCTTACAAGAAAAGAAGATCATACATATGTAACAGGAGAAATATATCAAAGGGTAATTGCAATCCGTAAGTCGAAGAAGGACAGATAATACAATGGGCCGAAGAAGGACAGTAAAGGGACAAACAACGATCCTCAAGGATCTGTCAGGATACATTTCCTCCTTCTCCATTGAAATTAGTAGTCAATGTGTTGAAATGAAAAAACATTAGGCTGGTATGTCAAACAACACTGGCAAGATTATTATGTTTGGCTGAAAGCGTGGTGGTCCAAATACAATTTGAGAAAAAGTCAGTCTTCTATAACTAAACGTTAGAGAATACCAAAGGCAATCCAAAAATGACAATCTTTAGAAGCTGACAACTTAGGGTACACAAGACGAAATAAAACAGAGCAAAAACACAACACAACGTATGTTGGACACCACTATGCACACACACACACACACACACTATTAACGTAAATAAGACATGCGCCCTCCAACAAACAACTGGTAAAACAGGAACCAAACATAGTCTGTGTGAGATTGATGTAAACATTACAAATGGTGGGATTTTCTTTACACATCACGAACAATATTACATCGACATACATGTGCAAATCTAACCTTTGCAGTATTGATGGCGTACACAATATCAATGCATATTATAACAACATAAGCTTTGTGAATTTCCAATGTGTCTTTGTTTAAATTTCGTCCTTATTGATGACTATGTCTTTGTTTACCTGTTTGTAATCATCCAGAACGGTTATGCATATCGATTGTGTGATATATCAATTTGCCAGAAATATCATACGAAGAGGGCTTTGCAATATAACATTACATGCATGAATAGAATATAAAAGAAACAATGATTTATTATATTCTCTAAATGTTTATAAAAAGCGTGTAATGTACCATTTTGCTTACACAAAATTAATGCATATTACATCAACATAAGCTTTGTGAATTTCCAATGTGTCTTTGTTTAAATTTCGTCCTTATTGATGACTATGTCTTTGTTTACCTGTTTGTAATCATCCAGAACGGTTATGCATATCGATTGTGTGATATATCAATTTGCCAGAAATATCATACGAAGAGGGCTTTGTAATATAACATTACATGCATGAATAGAATATAAAAGAAACAATGATTTATTATATTCTCTAAATGTTTATAAAAAGCGTGTAATGTACCATTTTGCTTACACAAAATTAATGCATATTACATCAACATAAGCTTTGTGAATTTCCAATGTGTCTTTGTTTAAATTTCGTCCTTATTGATGACTAGGCCTTTGTTTACCTGTTTTTAATCATCCAGAACGGTTATGCATATCGATTTTGTGATATATTAATTTGCCAGAAATAGCATACGAAGAGGGCTTTGTAATATAACATTATATGCATAAATAGAATATAAAAGAAACAATGATTTATTTTATTCTCTAAATATTTATTAAAAGCCTGTAATGTACCATATTGTTAACATCATTAAGACATTAACATCAAGATCGGGATAAATTACATCAATATAACTATTGAATTGACCTCAATCCACAGTTGTGATTATAATACAAACAAGATGACATTTACTTAACATTTAATGTGCTAATGTCAATAAACGCTAGAGAATACTGAAGTGGTAGCACAAAATGGACAATCCATAGAAACTGGCAAGGCAGGTCACACAAGACAAAGAATAAAAACCAAACAAAAACACAAAAAGCCCAACACAATGTGCGTTGGACACTACTATCCGCAAACAAACACAGATAACGTTAATAAGACATGAGCCCTCTTACAAACAACTGGGGGTAAAGACGAACCAACCATCGTTTGTATGCGGAAATCACAACACGGAACCCAAAACGTCAAGACACATAATAGGAGAACACAAAGCACTACAAGGATGAGCAACACGGAACTTAATGACCGGTAAATCTTTCGTAAAAGCACTACACCTATGGGTTCAAAGCGTATTTAATAATATTGATATGAACTTAACTGCTTTATTCAATCAAATTAAGACCAACTTGAAGAAATGTTAGAGAATACCGAAAAGCCAATCAAAAGCTCGAAATTAATTTCGTAAACCACGAAATTTTGTTTAAGATAAAAAAAAAACTGGATATATCCAAACAGATGAGGGTGGGGTCAACGAGCAATACAAAAGCAATAAAAACAGAAGATGGGAACTTATGCGGTTAATATTTATGGATGACTAATTTGTAAGCATACTGTAAGCATATTGCAAAGTCTATATACAGGTAGGAAGATTTTGAAAGGGTAACCAAAGAATAATATATCGATTTTCTATATCTAACTGAATGCTGCAAGACGATGATTGTATCGTGGTACATTGTCGTGTGCGATTTGCTTCCTAATAGCGTTGATGCTGTATAATAGGACATATCATGTCAATGCTAAATATCATAAACCTCCAGTGTGCAATTGTCAGAGTGAGGATAAACACAGCATTAATATTGGTATACTGATTCCTTCTACCACTAAATACATAAATATGTGTTCAATTTTATTTATTGTTCCGTTTTATCTTATCATTTAATAGTTCAGTATTTATCAATTGAGTTTGGTACATAAATATTGTAACTGTAAATGAAAGAAAATATGTAATGGTAGTTTGCAGTTGTCATGTTCTATTAATTGTCCATTCTTGATAGCCACTTTCTCTAGCGTTTATATTAACCTATTACATGACTAAGGATGTACATATATACGTCAATATTTTTTTTCTTTCAACACACATTTTATTGAAATCACCAGTTGTTGCAGTAATATAAGGGGGAAAGGGTAACTTAACTTAGAGGCGGCTGTTAGCTACAACGCGTATTTGATCGAGTGGAGAAAATAAGACACAACATACTTATTTTTTACAAGAAAAGAAGATCATACATATGTAACAGGAGAAATATATCAAAGGGTAATTGCAAACCGTTAATCGAAGAAGGACAGATAATGCAATTTGCCGAAGGAGGACAGTAAAGGGAGAAACAACGATCCTCAACGATCTGTCAGGATAAATTGTCCCCTTCTACATTGAAATTAGTAGTCAATGTGTTGAAATGAAAAAAATATTAGGCTGGTATGTCAAACAACACTGGCAAGATTATTATGTTTGGCTGAAAACGTGGGGGTCCAAATACAATTTGAGAAAAAAGTCAGTCTTCTATAGCTAAACGTTAGAGAATACCAAAGGGCAATCCAAAAATGACAATCTTTAGAAGCTGACAACTTAGGGTACACAAGACGAAATAAAACAGTGCAAAAACACAACACAACGTATGTTGGATACCACTATGCACACACACACACACACACTTAACGTTAATAAGACATGCGCCTTCCAACAAACAACTGGTAAAACAGGAACCAAACAGAGTCTGTGTGAGATTGATGTAAACTTTACAAATGTTGTGATTTTCTTTACACATCACGAACAATATTACATCGACATACATGTGCAAATCTAACCTTTGCAGTATTCATGGCTTACACAATATCAATGCATATTATAACAACATAAGCTTTGTGAATTTGCAAATGGTCTTTGTTTAAATTTCGTCCTTATTGATGACTATGCCTTTGTTTACCTGTTTTTAATCATCCAGAACGGTTATGCATATCGATTTTGTGATATATCAATTTGCCAGAAATATCATACGAAGAGGGCTTTGCAATATAACATTACATGCATAAATAGAATATAAAAGAAACAATGATTTATTTTATTCTCTAAATGTTTATAAAAAGCGTGCAATGTACCATTTTACTTACACAATATTAATGCATATTACAACAACATAAGCTTTGTGAATTTCCAATGTTTCTTTGTTTAAATGTCGTCCTTATTGATGACTATGCCTTTGTTTACCTGTTTTTAATCATCCAGAACGGTTATGCATATCGATTTTGTGATATATCAATTTGCCAGAAATATCATACGAAGAGGACTTTGTAATATAACATTACATGCATAAATAGAATATAAAAGAAACAATGATTTATTTTATTCTCTAAATGTTTATAAAAAGCGTGTAATGTACCATTTTGCTTACACAATATTAATGCATATTACAACAACATAAGTTTTGTGAATTTCCAATGTGTCTTTGTTTAAATTTCGTCCTTATTGATGACTATGCCTTTGTTTACCTGTTTTTAATCATCCAGAACGGTTATGCATATCGATTTTGTGATATATCAATTTGCCAGAAACAGCATACGAAGAGGGCTTTGTAATATAACATTACATGCAGAAATAGAATATAAAAGAAACAATGATTTATTTTATTCTCTAAATGTTTATTAAAAGCCTGTAATGTACCATTTTGTTAACATCATTAAGACATTAACATCAATATCGGGATAAATTACATCAATATAACTATTGAATTGACCTCAATCCACAGTTGTGATTATAATACAAACAAGATGACATTTACTTAACATTTAATGTGCTAATGTCAATAAACGCTAGAGAATACTGAAGTGGTAGCACAAAATGGACAATCCATAGAAACTGGCAACGCAGGTCACACAAGACAAAGAATAAAAACCAAACAAAAACTCAAAAAGCCCAACACAATGTGCGTTGGACACTACTATCCGCAAACAAACACAGATAACGTTAATAAGACATGAGCCCTCTTACAAACAACTGGAGGTAAAGACGAACCAACCATCGTTTGTATGCGGAAATCACAACACGGAACCCAAAACGTCAAGACACATAATAGGAGAACACAAAGCATTACAAAGATGAGCAACACGGATCTTAATGACCGGTAAATCTTTCGTAAAAGCACTACACCTATGGGTTCAAAGCGTATTTATTAATATTGATAGGAATTTAACTGCGTTATTCAATCAAATTGAGACCAACTTGAAGAAATGTTAGAGAATACCGAAAAGCCAATCAAAAGTTCGAAATTAATTTCGTAAACCACGAAATTTTGTTTAAAATAAAAAAACTGGATATATCCAAACAGATGAGGGTGGGGTCAACGAGCAATACAAAAGCAATAAAAACAGAAGATGGGAACATATGCGGTTAATATTTATGGATGGCTAATTTGTAAGCATACTGTAAGCATATTGCAAAGTCTATATACAGGTAGGAAGATTTTGAAAGGGTAACCAAAGAATAATATATCGATTTTCTATATCTAACTGAATGCTGCAAGACGATGATTGTATCGTGGTACATTGTCGTGTGCGATTTGCTTCCTAATAGCGTTGATGCTGTATAATAGGACATATCATGTCAATGTTAAATATCATAAATCTCCAGTGTGCAATTGTCAGAGTGAGGATAAACACAGCATTAATATTGGTATACTGATTCCTTCTACCACTAAATACATAAATATGTGTTCAATTTTATTTATTGTTCCGTTTTATCTTATCATTTAATATTTCAGTATTTATCAATTGAGTTTGGTACATAAATATTGTAACTGTAAATGAAAGAAAATATGTAATGGTAGTTTGCAGTTGTCAGGTTCTATTAATTGTCCATTCTTGATAGCCACTTTCTCTAGCGTTTATAGAAACCTATTACATGATTAAGAATGTACATATATACGTCAATACTTTTTTTTTTTCAACACACATTTTATTGAAATCACCAGTTGTTGCAGTAATATAAGGGGGAATGTGTAGCTTAACTTAGAGGCGGCTGTTAGCTACAAAGCTTATTTGACGAGTGGAAAAAATAAGACACAACATACTTATTTTTTACAAGAAAAGAAGATCATACATATGTAACAGTAGAAATATATCAAAGGGTAATTGCAATCCGTAAATCGAAGAAGGACAGATAATACAATGAGCCGAAGAAGGACAGTAGAGGGACAAACAACGATCCTCAAGGATCTGTAAGGATAAATTTACCCCTTCTCCATTGAAATTAGTAGTCAATGTGTTGAAATGAAAAAACATTAGGCTGGTATGTCAAACAACACTGGCAAGATTATTATGTTTGGCTGAAAACGTGGGGGTCCAAATACAATTTGAGAAAAAAGTCAGTCTTCTATAACTAAACGTTAGAGAATACCAAAGGGCAATCCAAAAATGACAATCTTTAGAAGCTGACAACTTAGGGTACACAAGACGAAATAAAACAGTGCAAAAACACAACACAACGTATGTTGGACACCACTATGCACACACACACACACACACTTAACGTTAATAAGACATGCGCCCTCCAACAAACAACTGGTAAAACAGGAACCAAACATAGTCTGTGTGAGATTGATGTAAACATTACAAATGGTGTGATTTTCTTTACACATCACGAACAATATTACATCGACATACATGTGCAAATCTAATCTTTGCAGTATTCATGGCTTACACAATATCAATGCATATTATAACAACATAAGCTTTGTGAATTTGCAAAGTGTCTTTGTTTAAATTTCGTCCTTATTGATGACTATGCCTTTGTTTACCTGTTTTTAATCATCCAGAACGGTTATGCATATCGATTTTGTGATATATCAATTTGCCAGAAATATCATACGAAGAGGGCTTTGTAATATAACATTACATGCATAAATAGAATATAAAAGAAACAATGATTTATTTTATTCTCTAAATGTTTATAAAAAGCGTGTAATGTACCATTTTGCTTACACAATATTAATGCATATTACAACAAAATAAGTTTTGTGAATTTCCAATGTGTCTTTGTGTAAATTTCGTCCTTATTGATGACTATGCCTTTTTTACCTGTTTTTAATTATCCAGAACGGTTATGCATATCGATTTTGTGATATATCAATTTGCCAGAAATATCATACGAAGAGGGCTTTGTAATATAACATTACATGCAGAAATAGAATATAAAAGAAATAATGATTTATTTTATTCTCTAAATATTTATTAAAAGCCTGTAATGTACCATATTGTTAACATCATTAAGACATTAACATCAAGATCGGGATAAATTACATCAATATAACTATTGAATTGACCTCAATCCACAGTTGTGATTATAATACAAACAAGATGACATTTACTTAACATTTAATGTGCTAATGTCAATAAACGCTAGAGAATACTGAAGTGGTAGCACAAAATGGACAATCCATAGAAACTGGCAAGGCAGGTCACACAAGACAAAGAATAAAAACCAAACAAAAACACAAAAAGCCCAACACAATGTGCGTTGGACACTACTATCCGCAAACAAACACAGATAACGTTAATAAGACATGAGCCCTCTTACAAACAACTGGGGGTAAAGACGAACCAACCATCGTTTGTATGCGGAAATCACAACACGGAACCCAAAACGTCAAGACACATAATAGGAGAACACAAAGCACTACAAGGATGAGCAACACGGAACTTAATGACCGGTAAATCTTTCGTAAAAGCACTACACCTATGGGTTCAAAGCGTATTTAATAATATTGATATGAACTTAACTGCTTTATTCAATCAAATTAAGACCAACTTGAAGAAATGTTAGAGAATACCGAAAAGCCAATCAAAAGCTCGAAATTAATTTCGTAAACCACGAAATTTTGTTTAAGATAAAAAAAAAACTGGATATATCCAAACAGATGAGGGTGGGGTCAACGAGCAATACAAAAGCAATAAAAACAGAAGATGGGAACTTATGCGGTTAATATTTATGGATGACTAATTTGTAAGCATACTGTAAGCATATTGCAAAGTCTATATACAGGTAGGAAGATTTTGAAAGGGTAACCAAAGAATAATATATCGATTTTCTATATCTAACTGAATGCTGCAAGACGATGATTGTATCGTGGTACATTGTCGTGTGCGATTTGCTTCCTAATAGCGTTGATGCTGTATAATAGGACATATCATGTCAATGCTAAATATCATAAACCTCCAGTGTGCAATTGTCAGAGTGAGGATAAACACAGCATTAATATTGGTATACTGATTCCTTCTACCACTAAATACATAAATATGTGTTCAATTTTATTTATTGTTCCGTTTTATCTTATCATTTAATAGTTCAGTATTTATCAATTGAGTTTGGTACATAAATATTGTAACTGTAAATGAAAGAAAATATGTAATGGTAGTTTGCAGTTGTCATGTTCTATTAATTGTCCATTCTTGATAGCCACTTTCTCTAGCGTTTATATTAACCTATTACATGACTAAGGATGTACATATATACGTCAATATTTTTTTTCTTTCAACACACATTTTATTGAAATCACCAGTTGTTGCAGTAATATAAGGGGGAAAGGGTAGCTTAACTTAGAGGCGGCTGTTAGCTACAACGCGTATTTGATCGAGTGGAGAAAATAAGACACAACATACTTATTTTTTACAAGAAAAGAAGATCATACATATGTAACAGGAGAAATATATCAAAGGGTAATTGCAAACCGTTAATCGAAGAAGGACAGATAATGCAATTTGCCGAAGGAGGACAGTAAAGGGAGAAACAACGATCCTCAACGATCTGTCAGGATAAATTGTCCCCTTCTACATTGAAATTAGTAGTCAATGTGTTGAAATGAAAAAACATTAGGCTGGTATGTCAAACAACACTGGCAAGATTATTATGTTTGGCTGAAAACGTGGGGGTCCAAATACAATTTGAGAAAAAAGTCAGTCTTCTATAGCTAAACGTTAGAGAATACCAAAGGGCAATCCAAAAATGACAATCTTTAGAAGCTGACAACTTAGGGTACACAAGACGAAATAAAACAGTGCAAAAACACAACACAACGTATGTTGGATACCACTATGCACACACACACACACACACACTTAACGTTAATAAGACATGCGCCTTCCAACAAACAACTGGTAAAACAGGAACCAAACAGAGTCTGTGTGAGATTGATGTAAACTTTACAAATGGTGTGATTTTCTTTACACATCACGAACAATATTACATCGACATACATGTGCAAATCTAACCTTTGCAGTATTCATGGCTTACACAATATCAATGCATATTATAACAACATAAGCTTTGTGAATTTGCAAATGTGTCTTTGTTTAAATTTCGTCCTTATTGATGACTATGCCTTTGTTTACCTGTTTTTAATCATCCAGAACGGTTATGCATATCGATTTTGTGATATATCAATTTGCCAGAAATAGCATACGAAGAGGGCTTTGTAATATAACATTACATGCATAAATAGAATATAAAAGAAACAATGATTTATTTTATTCTCTAAATGTTTATAAAAAGCGTGCAATGTACCATTTTACTTACACAATATTAATGCATATTACAACAACATAAGCTTTGTGAATTTCCAATGTTTCTTTGTTTAAATGTCGTCCTTATTGATGACTATGCCTTTGTTTACCTGTTTTTAATCATCCAGAACGGTTATGCATATCGATTTTGTGATATATCAATTTGCCAGAAATATCATACGAAGAGGACTTTGTAATATAACATTACATGCATAAATAGAATATAAAAGAAACAATGATTTATTTTATTCTCTAAATGTTTATAAAAAGCGTGTAATGTACCATTTTGCTTACACAATATTAATGCATATTACAACAACATAAGTTTTGTGAATTTCCAATGTGTCTTTGTTTAAATTTCGTCCTTATTGATGACTATGCCTTTGTTTACCTGTTTTTAATCATCCAGAACGGTTATGCATATCGATTTTGTGATATATCAATTTGCCAGAAACAGCATACGAAGAGGGCTTTGTAATATAACATTACATGCAGAAATAGAATATAAAAGAAACAATGATTTATTTTATTCTCTAAATGTTTATTAAAAGCCTGTAATGTACCATTTTGTTAACATCATTAAGACAATAACATCAATATCGGGATAAATTACATCAATATAACTATTGAATTGACCTCAATCCACAGTTGTGATTATAATACAAACAAGATGACATTTACTTAACATTTAATGTGCTAATGTCAATAAACGCTAGAGAATACTGAAGTGGTAGCACAAAATGGACAATCCATAGAAACTGGCAACGCAGGTCACACAAGACAAAGAATAAAAACCAAACAAAAACACAAAAAGCCCAACACAATGTGCGTTGGACACTACTATCCGCAAACAAACACAGATAACGTTAATAAGACATGAGCCCTCTTACAAACAACTGGAGGTAAAGACGAACCAACCATCGTTTGTATGCGGAAATCACAACACGGAACACAAAACGTCAAGACACATAATAGGAGAACACAAAGCATTACAAAGATGAGCAACACGGATCTTAATGACCGGTAAATCTTTCGTAAAAGCACTACACCTATGGGTTCAAAGCGTATTTATTAATATTGATAGGAATTTAACTGCGTTATTCAATCAAATTGAGACCAACTTGAAGAAATGTTAGAGAATACCGAAAAGCCAATCAAAAGTTCGAAATTAATTTCGTAAACCACGAAATTTTGTTTAAAATAAAAAAACTGGATATATCCAAACAGATGAGGGTGGGGTCAACGAGCAATACAAAAGCAATAAAAACAGAAGATGGGAACATATGCGGTTAATATTTATGGATGGCTAATTTGTAAGCATACTGTAAGCATATTGCAAAGTCTATATACAGGTAGGAAGATTTTGAAAGGGTAACCAAAGAATAATATATCGATTTTCTATATCTAACTGAATGCTGCAAGACGATGATTGTATCGTGGTACATTGTCGTGTGCGATTTGCTTCCTAATAGCGTTGATGCTGTATAATAGGACATATCATGTCAATGTTAAATATCATAAACCTCCAGTGTGCAATTGTCAGAGTGAGGATAAACACAGCATTAATATTGGTATACTGATTCCTTCTACCACTAAATACATAAATAGGTGTTCAATTTTATTTATTGTTCCGTTTTATCTTATCATTTAATATTTCAGTATTTATCAATTGAGTTTGGTACATACATATTGTAACTGTAAATGAAAGAAAATATGTAATGGTAGTTTGCAGTTGTCAGGTTCTATTAATTGTCCATTCTTGATAGCCACTTTCTCTAGGGTTTATATAAACCTATTACATGATTAAGGATGTACATATATACGTCAATATTTTTTTTCTTTCAACACACATTTTATTCAAATCACCAGTTGTTGCAGTAATATAAGGGGGAAAGGGTAGCTTAACTTAGAGGCCGCTGTTAGCTACAAAGCTTATTTGTCCGAGTGGAGAAAATAAGACACAACATACTTATTTTTTACAAGAAAAGAAGATCATACATATGTAACAGGAGAAATATATTAAAGGGTAATTGCAATCCGTAAATCGAAGAAGGACAGATAATATAATGGGCCGAAGAAGGACAGTAAAGGGACAAACAACGATCCTCAAGGATCTGTAAGGATAAATTTCCCCCTTCTCCATTGAAATTAGTAGTCAATGTGTTGAAATGAAAAAAACATTAGGCTGGTATGTCAAACAACACTGGCAAGATTATTATGTTTGGCTGAAAACGTGGTGGTCCAAATACAATTTGAGAAAAAGTCAGTCTTCTATAACTAAACGTTAGAGAATACCAAAGGGCAATCCAAAAATGACAATCTTTAGAAGCTGACAACTTAGGGTACACAAGACGAAATAAAACAGTGCAAAAACACAACACAACGTATGTTGGACACCACTATGCACACACACACACACACACACAATTAACGTAAATAAGACATGCGCCCTCCAACAAACAACTGGTAAAACAGGAACCAAACATAGTCTGTGTGAGATTGATGCAAACATTACAAATGGTGGGATTTTCTTTACACATCACGAACAATATTACATCGACATACATGTGCAAATCTAATTTTGCAGTATTCATGGCTTACACAATATCAATGCATATTAATACAACATAAGCTTTGTGAATTTCCAATGTTTCTTTGTTTAAATGTCGTCCTTATTGATGACTATGCCTTTGTTTACCTGTTTTTAATCATCCAGAACGGTTATGCATATCGATTTTGTGATATATCAATTTGCCAGAAATATCATACGAAGAGGGCTTTGTAATATAACATTACATGCATAAATAGAATATAAAAGAAACAATGATTTATTTTATTCTCTAAATGTTTATAAAAAGCGTGTAATGTACCATTTTGCTTACACAATATTAATGCATATTACAACAAAATAAGTTTTGTGAATTTCCAATGTGTCTTTGTGTAAATTTCGTCCTTATTGATGACTATGCCTTTTTTACCTGTTTTTAATTATCCAGAACGGTTATGCATATCGATTTTGTGATATATCAATTTGCCAGAAATATCATACGAAGAGGGCTTTGTAATATAACATTACATGCAGAAATAGAATATAAAAGAAATAATGATTTATTTTATTCTCTAAATATTTATTAAAAGCCTGTAATGTACCATATTGTTAACATCATTAAGACATTAACATCAAGATCGGGATAAATTACATCAATATAACTATTGAATTGACCTCAATCCACAGTTGTGATTATAATACAAACAAGATGACATTTACTTAACATTTAATGTGCTAATGTCAATAAACGCTAGAGAATACTGAAGTGGTAGCACAAAATGGACAATCCATAGAAACTGGCAAGGCAGGTCACACAAGACAAAGAATAAAAACCAAACAAAAACACAAAAAGCCCAACACAATGTGCGTTGGACACTACTATCCGCAAACAAACACAGATAACGTTAATAAGACATGAGCCCTCTTACAAACAACTGGGGGTAAAGACGAACCAACCATCGTTTGTATGCGGAAATCACAACACGGAACCCAAAACGTCAAGACACATAATAGGAGAACACAAAGCACTACAAGGATGAGCAACACGGAACTTAATGACCGGTAAATCTTTCGTAAAAGCACTACACCTATGGGTTCAAAGCGTATTTAATAATATTGATATGAACTTAACTGCTTTATTCAATCAAATTAAGACCAACTTGAAGAAATGTTAGAGAATACCGAAAAGCCAATCAAAAGCTCGAAATTAATTTCGTAAACCACGAAATTTTGTTTAAGATAAAAAAAAAACTGGATATATCCAAACAGATGAGGGTGGGGTCAACGAGCAATACAAAAGCAATAAAAACAGAAGATGGGAACTTATGCGGTTAATATTTATGGATGACTAATTTGTAAGCATACTGTAAGCATATTGCAAAGTCTATATACAGGTAGGAAGATTTTGAAAGGGTAACCAAAGAATAATATATCGATTTTCTATATCTAACTGAATGCTGCAAGACGATGATTGTATCGTGGTACATTGTCGTGTGCGATTTGCTTCCTAATAGCGTTGATGCTGTATAATAGGACATATCATGTCAATGCTAAATATCATAAACCTCCAGTGTGCAATTGTCAGAGTGAGGATAAACACAGCATTAATATTGGTATACTGATTCCTTCTACCACTAAATACATAAATATGTGTTCAATTTTATTTATTGTTCCGTTTTATCTTATCATTTAATAGTTCAGTATTTATCAATTGAGTTTGGTACATAAATATTGTAACTGTAAATGAAAGAAAATATGTAATGGTAGTTTGCAGTTGTCATGTTCTATTAATTGTCCATTCTTGATAGCCACTTTCTCTAGCGTTTATATTAACCTATTACATGACTAAGGATGTACATATATACGTCAATATTTTTTTTCTTTCAACACACATTTTATTGAAATCACCAGTTGTTGCAGTAATATAAGGGGGAAAGGGTAGCTTAACTTAGAGGCGGCTGTTAGCTACAACGCGTATTTGATCGAGTGGAGAAAATAAGACACAACATACTTATTTTTTACAAGAAAAGAAGATCATACATATGTAACAGGAGAAATATATCAAAGGGTAATTGCAAACCGTTAATCGAAGAAGGACAGATAATGCAATTTGCCGAAGGAGGACAGTAAAGGGAGAAACAACGATCCTCAACGATCTGTCAGGATAAATTGTCCCCTTCTACATTGAAATTAGTAGTCAATGTGTTGAAATGAAAAAACATTAGGCTGGTATGTCAAACAACACTGGCAAGATTATTATGTTTGGCTGAAAACGTGGGGGTCCAAATACAATTTGAGAAAAAAGTCAGTCTTCTATAGCTAAACGTTAGAGAATACCAAAGGGCAATCCAAAAATGACAATCTTTAGAAGCTGACAACTTAGGGTACACAAGACGAAATAAAACAGTGCAAAAACACAACACAACGTATGTTGGATACCACTATGCACACACACACACACACACACTTAACGTTAATAAGACATGCGCCTTCCAACAAACAACTGGTAAAACAGGAACCAAACAGAGTCTGTGTGAGATTGATGTAAACTTTACAAATGGTGTGATTTTCTTTACACATCACGAACAATATTACATCGACATACATGTGCAAATCTAACCTTTGCAGTATTCATGGCTTACACAATATCAATGCATATTATAACAACATAAGCTTTGTGAATTTGCAAATGTGTCTTTGTTTAAATTTCGTCCTTATTGATGACTATGCCTTTGTTTACCTGTTTTTAATCATCCAGAACGGTTATGCATATCGATTTTGTGATATATCAATTTGCCAGAAATAGCATACGAAGAGGGCTTTGTAATATAACATTACATGCATAAATAGAATATAAAAGAAACAATGATTTATTTTATTCTCTAAATGTTTATAAAAAGCGTGCAATGTACCATTTTACTTACACAATATTAATGCATATTACAACAACATAAGCTTTGTGAATTTCCAATGTTTCTTTGTTTAAATGTCGTCCTTATTGATGACTATGCCTTTGTTTACCTGTTTTTAATCATCCAGAACGGTTATGCATATCGATTTTGTGATATATCAATTTGCCAGAAATATCATACGAAGAGGACTTTGTAATATAACATTACATGCATAAATAGAATATAAAAGAAACAATGATTTATTTTATTCTCTAAATGTTTATAAAAAGCGTGTAATGTACCATTTTGCTTACACAATATTAATGCATATTACAACAACATAAGTTTTGTGAATTTCCAATGTGTCTTTGTTTAAATTTCGTCCTTATTGATGACTATGCCTTTGTTTACCTGTTTTTAATCATCCAGAACGGTTATGCATATCGATTTTGTGATATATCAATTTGCCAGAAACAGCATACGAAGAGGGCTTTGTAATATAACATTACATGCAGAAATAGAATATAAAAGAAACAATGATTTATTTTATTCTCTAAATGTTTATTAAAAGCCTGTAATGTACCATTTTGTTAACATCATTAAGACAATAACATCAATATCGGGATAAATTACATCAATATAACTATTGAATTGACCTCAATCCACAGTTGTGATTATAATACAAACAAGATGACATTTACTTAACATTTAATGTGCTAATGTCAATAAACGCTAGAGAATACTGAAGTGGTAGCACAAAATGGACAATCCATAGAAACTGGCAACGCAGGTCACACAAGACAAAGAATAAAAACCAAACAAAAACACAAAAAGCCCAACACAATGTGCGTTGGACACTACTATCCGCAAACAAACACAGATAACGTTAATAAGACATGAGCCCTCTTACAAACAACTGGAGGTAAAGACGAACCAACCATCGTTTGTATGCGGAAATCACAACACGGAACACAAAACGTCAAGACACATAATAGGAGAACACAAAGCATTACAAAGATGAGCAACACGGATCTTAATGACCGGTAAATCTTTCGTAAAAGCACTACACCTATGGGTTCAAAGCGTATTTATTAATATTGATAGGAATTTAACTGCGTTATTCAATCAAATTGAGACCAACTTGAAGAAATGTTAGAGAATACCGAAAAGCCAATCAAAAGTTCGAAATTAATTTCGTAAACCACGAAATTTTGTTTAAAATAAAAAAACTGGATATATCCAAACAGATGAGGGTGGGGTCAACGAGCAATACAAAAGCAATAAAAACAGAAGATGGGAACATATGCGGTTAATATTTATGGATGGCTAATTTGTAAGCATACTGTAAGCATATTGCAAAGTCTATATACAGGTAGGAAGATTTTGAAAGGGTAACCAAAGAATAATATATCGATTTTCTATATCTAACTGAATGCTGCAAGACGATGATTGTATCGTGGTACATTGTCGTGTGCGATTTGCTTCCTAATAGCGTTGATGCTGTATAATAGGACATATCATGTCAATGTTAAATATCATAAACCTCCAGTGTGCAATTGTCAGAGTGAGGATAAACACAGCATTAATATTGGTATACTGATTCCTTCTACCACTAAATACATAAATAGGTGTTCAATTTTATTTATTGTTCCGTTTTATCTTATCATTTAATATTTCAGTATTTATCAATTGAGTTTGGTACATACATATTGTAACTGTAAATGAAAGAAAATATGTAATGGTAGTTTGCAGTTGTCAGGTTCTATTAATTGTCCATTCTTGATAGCCACTTTCTCTAGGGTTTATATAAACCTATTACATGATTAAGGATGTACATATATACGTCAATATTTTTTTTCTTTCAACACACATTTTATTGAAATCACCAGTTGTTGCAGTAATATAAGGGGGAAAGGGTAGCTTAACTTAGAGGCCGCTGTTAGCTACAAAGCTTATTTGTCCGAGTGGAGAAAATAAGACACAACATACTTATTTTTTACAAGAAAAGAAGATCATACATATGTAACAGGAGAAATATATTAAAGGGTAATTGCAATCCGTAAATCGAAGAAGGACAGATAATATAATGGGCCGAAGAAGGACAGTAAAGGGACAAACAACGATCCTCAAGGATCTGTAAGGATAAATTTCCCCCTTCTCCATTGAAATTAGTAGTCAATGTGTTGAAATGAAAAAAACATTAGGCTGGTATGTCAAACAACACTGGCAAGATTATTATGTTTGGCTGAAAACGTGGTGGTCCAAATACAATTTGAGAAAAAGTCAGTCTTCTATAACTAAACGTTAGAGAATACCAAAGGGCAATCCAAAAATGACAATCTTTAGAAGCTGACAACTTAGGGTACACAAGACGAAATAAAACAGTGCAAAAACACAACACAACGTATGTTGGACACCACTATGCACACACACACACACACACACAATTAACGTAAATAAGACATGCGCCCTCCAACAAACAACTGGTAAAACAGGAACCAAACATAGTCTGTGTGAGATTGATGCAAACATTACAAATGGTGGGATTTTCTTTACACATCACGAACAATATTACATCGACATACATGTGCAAATCTAATTTTGCAGTATTCATGGCTTACACAATATCAATGCATATTAATACAACATAAGCTTTGTGAATTTCCAATGTTTCTTTGTTTAAATGTCGTCCTTATTGATGACTATGCCTTTGTTTACCTGTTTTTAATCATCCAGAACGGTTATGCATATCGATTTTGTGATATATCAATTTGCCAGAAATATCATACGAAGAGGACTTTGTAATATAACATTACATGCATAAATAGAATATAAAAGAAACAATGATTTATTTTATTCTCTAAATGTTTATAAAAAGCGTGTAATGTACCATTTTGCTTACACAATATTAATGCATATAACAACAACATAAGTTTTGTGAATTTCCAATGTGTCTTTGTTTAAATTTCGTCCTTATTGATGACTATGCCTTTGTTTACCTGTTTTTAATCATCCAGAACGGTTATGCATATCGATTTTGTGATATATCAATTTGCCAGAAACAGCATACGAAGAGGGCTTTGTAATATAACATTACATGCAGAAATAGAATATAAAAGAAACAATGATTTATTTTATTCTCTAAATGTTTATTAAAAGCCTGTAATGTACCATTTTGTTAACATCATTAAGACATTAACATCAAGATCGGGATAAATTACATCAATATAACTATTGAATTGACCTCAATCCACAGTTGTGATTATAATACAAACAAGATGACATTTACTTAACATTTAATGTGCTAATGTCAATAAACGCTAGAGAATACTGAAGTGGTAGCACAAAATGGACAATCCATAGAAACTGGCAACGCAGGTCACACAAGACAAAGAATAAAAACCAAACAAAAACACAAAAAGCCCAACACAATGTGCGTTGGACACTACTATCCGCAAACAAACACAGATAACGTTAATAAGACATGAGCCCTCTTACAAACAACTGGAGGTAAAGACGAACCAACCATCGTTTGTATGCGGAAATCACAACACGGAACCCAAAACGTCAAGACACATAATAGGAGAACACAAAGCATTACAAAGATGAGCAACACGGATCTTAATGACCGGTAAATCTTTCGTAAAAGCACTACACCTATGGGTTCAAAGCGTATTTATTAATATTGATAGGAATTTAACTGCTTTATTCAATCAAATTGAGACCAACTTGAAGAAATGTTAGAGAATACCGAAAAGCCAATCAAAAGTTCGAAATTAATTTCGTAAACCACGAAATTTTGTTTAAAATAAAAAAACTGGATATATCCAAACAGATGAGGGTGGGGTCAACGAGCAATACAAAAGCAATAAAAACAGAAGATGGGAACATATGCGGTTAATATTTATGGATGGCTAATTTGTAAGCATACTGTAAGCATATTGCAAAGTCCATATACAGGTAGGAAGATTTTGAAAGGGTAACCAAAGAATAATATATCGATTTTCTATATCTAACTGAATGCTGCAAGACGATGATTGTATCGTGGTACATTGTCGTGTGCGATTTGCTTCCTAATAGCGTTGATGCTGTATAATAGGACATATCATGTCAATGTTAAATATCATAAACCTCCAGTGTGCAATTGTCAGAGTGAGGATAAACACAGCATTAATATTGGTATACTGATTCCTTCTACCACTAAATACATAAATAGGTGTTCAATTTTATTTATTGTTCCGTTTTATTATATCATTTAATATTTCAGTATTTATCAATCGAGTTTGGTACATACATATTGTAACTGTAAATGAAAGAAAATATGTAATGGTAGTTTGCAGTTGTCAGGTTCTATTAATTGTCCATTCTTGATAGCCACTTTCTCTAGGGTTTATATAAACCTATTACATGATTAAGGATGTACATATATACGTCAATATTTTTTTTCTTTCAACACACATTTTATTGAAATCACCAGTTGTTGCAGTAATATAATGGGGAAAGGGTAGCTTAACTTAGAGGCCGCTGTTAGCTACAAAGCTTATTTGTCCGAGTGGAGAAAATAAGACACAACATACTTATTTTTTACAAGAAAAGAAGATCATACATATGTAACAGGAGAAATATATTAAAGGGTAATTGCAATCCGTAAATCGAAGAAGGACAGATAATATAATGGGCCGAAGAAGGACAGTAAAGGGACAAACAACGATCCTCAAGGATCTGTAAGGATAAATTTCCCCCTTCTCCATTGAAATTAGTAGTCAATGTGTTGAAATGAAAAAAATATTAGGCTGGTATGTCAAACAACACTGGCAAGATTATTATGTTTGGCTGAAAACGTGGTGGTCCAAATACAATTTGAGAAAAAGTCAGTCTTCTATAACTAAACGTTAGAGAATACCAAAGGGCAATCCAAAAATGACAATCTTTAGAAGCTGACAACTTAGGGTACACAAGACGAAATAAAACAGTGCAAAAACACAACACAACGTATGTTGGACACCACTATGCACACACACACACACACACACACAATTAACGTAAATAAGACATGCGCCCTCCAACAAACAACTGGTAAAACAGGAACCAAACATAGTCTGTGTGAGATTGATGTAAACATTACAAATGGTGGGATTTTCTTTACACATCACGAACAATATTACATCGACATACATGTGCAAATCTAATCTTTGCAGTATTCATGGCTTACACAATATCAATGCATATTAATACAACATAAGCTTTGTGAATTTCCAATGTTTCTTTGTTTAAATGTCGTCCTTATTGATGACTATGCCTTTGTTTACCTGTTTTTAATCATCCAGAACGGTTATGCATATCGATTTTGTGATATATCAATTTGCCAGAAATATCATACGAAGAGGGCTTTGTAATATAACATTACATACATAAATAGAATATAAAAGAAACAATGATTTATTTTATTCTCTAAATGTTTATAAAAAGCGTGTAATGTACCATTTTGCTTACACAATATTAATGCATATTACAACAACATAAGTTTTGTGAATTTCCAATGTGTCTTTGTTTAAATGTCGTCCTTATTGATGACTATGCCTTTGTTTACCTGTTTTTAATCATCCAGAACGGTTATGCATATCGATTTTGTGATATACCAATTTGCCAGAAATAGCATACGAAGAGGGCTTTTTAATATAACATTACATGCAGAAATAGAATATAAAAGAAACAATGCTTTATTTTATTCTCTAAATGTTTATTAAAAGCCTGTAATATACCATTTTGTTAACATCATTAAGACATTAACATCAATATCGGGATAAATTACATCAATATAACTATTGAATTGACCTCAAACCAGAGTTGTGATTATAATACAAACAAGATGACATTTACATAACATTTAATATGCTAATGTCAATAAACGCTAGAGAATACTGAAGTGGTAGCACAAAATGGACAATCCATAGAAACTGGCAACGCAGGTCACACAAGACAAAGAATAAAAACCAAAGAAAAACACAAAAAACCCAACACAATGTGCGTTGGACACTACTATCCCCAAACAAACACAGATAACGTTAATAAGACATGCGCCCTCTTACAAACAACTGGAGGTAAAGACGAACCAACCATCGTTTGTATGCGGAAATCACATTACGGAACCCAAAACGTCAAGACACATAATAGGAGAACACAAAGCACTACAAAGATGAGCAACACGGATCTTAATGACCGGTAAATCTTTCGTAAAAGCACTACACCTATGGGTTCAAAGCGTATTTATTAATATCGATAGGAATTTAACTGCTTTATTCAGTCAAATTAAGACCAACTTGAAGAAATGTTAGAGAATACCGAAAAGCCAATCAAAAGTTCGAAATTAATTTCGTAAACCACGAAATTTTGTTTAAAATAAAAAAACTGGATATATCCAAACAGATGAGGGTGGGGTCAATGAGCAATACAAAAGCAATACAAACAGAAGATGGGAACATATGCGGTTAATATTTATGGATGGCTAATTTGTAAGCATATTGTAAGCATATTGCAAAGTCTATATACAGGTAGGAAGATTTTGAAAGGGTAACCAAAGAATAATATATCAATTTTCTATATCTAACTGAATGCTGCAAGACGATGATTGTATCGTGGTACATTGTCGTGTGCGATTTGCTTCCTAATAGCGTTGATGCTGTATAATAGGACATATCATGTCAATGTTAAATATCATAAACCTCCAGTGTGCAATTGTCAGAGTGAGGATAAACACAGCATTAATATTGGTATACTGATTCCTTCTACCACTAAATACATAAATATGTGTTCAATTTTATTTATTGTTCCGTTTTATCTTATCATTTAATATTTCAGTATTTATCAATTGAGTTTGGTACATAAATATTGTAACTGTAAATGAAAGAAAATATGTAATGGTAGTTTGCAGTTGTCAGGTTCTATTAATTGTCCATTCTTGATAGCCACTTTCTCTAGCGTTTATAGAAACCTATTACATGATTAAGAATGTACATATATACGTCAATACTTTTTTTTTTTCAACACACATTTTATTGAAATCACCAGTTGTTGCAGTAATATAAGGGGGAAAGTGTAGCTTAACTTAGAGGCGGCTGTTAGCTACAAAGCTTATTTGACCGAGTGGAGAAAATAAGACACAACATACTTATTTTTTACAAGAAAAGAAGATCATACATATGTAACAGTAGAAATATATCAAAGGGTAATTGCAATCCGTAAATCGAAGAAGGACAGATAATACAATGAGCCGAAGAAGGACAGTAAAGGGACAAACAACGATCCTCAAGGATCTGTAAGGATAAATTTACCCCTTCTCCATTGAAATTAGTAGTCAATGTGTTGAAATGAAAAAACATTAGGCTGGTATGTCAAACAACACTGGCAAGATTATTATGTTTGGCTGAAAACGTGGGGGTCCAAATACAATTTGAGAAAAAAGTCAGTCTTCTATAACTAAACGTTAGAGAATACCAAAGGGCAATCCAAAAATGACAATCTTTAGAAGCTGACAACTTAGGGTACACAAGACGAAATAAAACAGTGCAAAAACACAACACAACGTATGTTGGACACCACTATGCACACACACACACACACACTTAACGTTAATAAGACATGCGCCCTCCAACAAACAACTGGTAAAACAGGAACCAAACATAGTCTGTGTGAGATTGATGTAAACATTACAAATGGTGTGATTTTCTTTACACATCACGAACAATATTACATCGACATACATGTGCAAATCTAATCTTTGCAGTATTCATGGCTTACACAATATCAATGCATATTAAAACAACATAAGCTTTGTGAATTTGCAAAGTGTCTTTGTTTAAATTTCGTCCTTATTGATGACTATGCCTTTGTTTACCTGTTTTTAATCATCCAGAACGGTTATGCATATCGATTTTGTGATATATCAATTTGCCAGAAATATCATACGAAGAGGGCTTTGTAATATAACATTACATGCATAAATAGAATATAAAAGAAACAATGATTTATTTTATTCTCTAAATGTTTATAAAAAGCGTGTAATGTACCATTTTGCTTACACAATATTAATGCATATTACAACAAAATAAGTTTTGTGAATTTCCAATGTGTCTTTGTGTAAATTTCGTCCTTATTGATGACTATGCCTTTTTTACCTGTTTTTAATTATCCAGAACGGTTATGCATATCGATTTTGTGATATATCAATTTGCCAGAAATATCATACGAAGAGGGCTTTGTAATATAACATTACATGCAGAAATAGAATATAAAAGAAATAATGATTTATTTTATTCTCTAAATATTTATTAAAAGCCTGTAATGTACCATATTGTTAACATCATTAAGACATTAACATCAAGATCGGGATAAATTACATCAATATAACTATTGAATTGACCTCAATCCACAGTTGTGATTATAATACAAACAAGATGACATTTACTTAACATTTAATGTGCTAATGTCAATAAACGCTAGAGAATACTGAAGTGGTAGCACAAAATGGACAATCCATAGAAACTGGCAAGGCAGGTCACACAAGACAAAGAATAAAAACCAAACAAAAACACAAAAAGCCCAACACAATGTGCGTTGGACACTACTATCCGCAAACAAACACAGATAACGTTAATAAGACATGAGCCCTCTTACAAACAACTGGGGGTAAAGACGAACCAACCATCGTTTGTATGCGGAAATCACAACACGGAACCCAAAACGTCAAGACACATAATAGGAGAACACAAAGCACTACAAGGATGAGCAACACGGAACTTAATGACCGGTAAATCTTTCGTAAAAGCACTACACCTATGGGTTCAAAGCGTATTTAATAATATTGATATGAACTTAACTGCTTTATTCAATCAAATTAAGACCAACTTGAAGAAATGTTAGAGAATACCGAAAAGCCAATCAAAAGCTCGAAATTAATTTCGTAAACCACGAAATTTTGTTTAAGATAAAAAAAAAAACTGGATATATCCAAACAGATGAGGGTGGGGTCAACGAGCAATACAAAAGCAATAAAAACAGAAGATGGGAACTTATGCGGTTAATATTTATGGATGACTAATTTGTAAGCATACTGTAAGCATATTGCAAAGTCTATATACAGGTAGGAAGATTTTGAAAGGGTAACCAAAGAATAATATATCGATTTTCTATATCTAACTGAATGCTGCAAGACGATGATTGTATCGTGGTACATTGTCGTGTGCGATTTGCTTCCTAATAGCGTTGATGCTGTATAATAGGACATATCATGTCAATGCTAAATATCATAAACCTCCAGTGTGCAATTGTCAGAGTGAGGATAAACACAGCATTAATATTGGTATACTGATTCCTTCTACCACTAAATACATAAATATGTGTTCAATTTTATTTATTGTTCCGTTTTATCTTATCATTTAATAGTTCAGTATTTATCAATTGAGTTTGGTACATAAATATTGTAACTGTAAATGAAAGAAAATATGTAATGGTAGTTTGCAGTTGTCATGTTCTATTAATTGTCCATTCTTGATAGCCACTTTCTCTAGCGTTTATATTAACCTATTACATGATTAAGGATGTACATATATACGTCAATATTTTTTTTCTTTCAACACACATTTTATTGAAATCACCAGTTGTTGCAGTAATATAAGGGGGAAAGGGTAGCTTAACTTAGAGGCGGCTGTTAGCTACAACGCGTATTTGACCGAATGGAGAAAATAAGACACAACATACTTATTTTTTACAAGAAAAGAAGATCATACATATGTAACAGGAGAAATATATCAAAGGGTAATTGCAAACCGTTAATCGAAGAAGGACAGATAATACAATTTGCCGAAGGAGGACAGTAAAGGGAGAAACAACGATCCTCAACGATCTGTCAGGATAAATTGTCCCCTTCTACATTGAAATTAGTAGTCAATGTGTTGAAATGAAAAAACATTAGGCTGGTATGTCAAACAACACTGGCAAGATTATTATGTTTGGCTGAAAACGTGGGGGTCCAAATACAATTTGAGAAAAAAGTCAGTCTTCTATAGCTAAACGTTAGAGAATACCAAAGGGCAATCCAAAAATGACAATCTTTAGAAGCTGACAACTTAGGGTACACAAGACGAAATAAAACAGTGCAAAAACACAACACAACGTATGTTGGATACCACTATGCACACACACACACACACACTTAACGTTAATAAGACATGCGCCTTCCAACAAACAACTGGTAAAACAGGAACCAAACAGAGTCTGTGTGAGATTGATGTAAACTTTACAAATGGTGTGATTTTCTTTACACATCACGAACAATATTACATCGACATACATGTGCAAATCTAACCTTTGCAGTATTCATGGCTTACACAATATCAATGCATATTATAACAACATAAGCTTTGTGAATTTGCAAATGGTCTTTGTTTAAATTTCGTCCTTATTGATGACTATGCCTTTGTTTACCTGTTTTTAATCATCCAGAACGGTTATGCATATCGATTTTGTGATATATCAATTTGCCAGAAATATCATACGAAGAGGGCTTTGTAATATAACATTACATGCATAAATAGAATATAAAAGAAACAATGATTTATTTTATTCTCTAAATGTTTATAAAAAGCGTGCAATGTACCATTTTGCTTACACAATATTAATGCATATTACAACAACATAAGCTTTGTGAATTTCCAATGTGTCTTTGTTTAAATTTCGTACTTATTGATGACTATGCCTTTTTTACCTGTTTTTAATCATCCAGAACGGTTATGCATATCGATTTTGTGATATATCAATTTGCCAGAAATATCATACGAAGAGGGCTTTGTAATATAACAGTACATGCATAAATAGAATATAAAAGAAACAATGATTTATTTTATTCTCTAAATGTTTATAAAAAGCGTGTAATGTACCATTTTGCTTACACAATATTAATGCATATTACAACAACATAAGTTTTGTGAATTTCCAATGTGTCTTTGTTTAAATTTCGTCCTTATTGATGACTATGCCTTTGTTTACCTGTTTTTAATCATCCAGAACGGTTATGCATATCGATTTTGTGATATATCAATTTGCCAGAAATATCATACGAAGAGGGCTTTGTAATATAACATTACATGCATAAATAGAATATAAAAGAAACAATGATTTATTTTATTCTCTAAATGTTTATTAAAAGCCTGTAATGCACCATTTTGTTAACATCATTAAGACATTAACATCAAGATCGGGATAAATTATATCAATATAACTATTGAATTGACCTCAATCCACAGTTGTGATTATAATACAAACAAGATGACATTTACTTAACATTTAATGTGCTAATGTCAATAAACGCTAGAGAATACTGAAGTGGTAGCACAAAATGGACAATCCATAGCAACTGGCAACGCAGGTCACACAAGACAAAGAATAAAAACCAAACAAAAACACAAAAAGCCCAACACAATGTGCGTTGGACACTACTATCCGCAAACAAACACAGATAACGTTAATAAGACATGAGCCCTCTTACAAACAACTGGAGGTAAAGACGAACCAACCATCGTTTGTATGCGGAAATCACAACACGGAACCCAAAACGTCAAGACACATAATAGGAGAACACAAAGCATTACAAAGATGAGCAACACGGATCTTAATGACCGGTAAATCTTTCGTAAAAGCACTACACCTATGGGTTCAAAGCGTATTTATTAATATTGATAGGAATTTATCTGCTTTATTCAATCAAATTAAGACCAACTTGAAGAAATGTTAGAGAATACCGAAAAGCCAATAAAAGCTCGAAATTAATTTCGTAAACCACGAAATTTTGCTTAAAATAAAAAAAAACTGGATATATCCAAACAGATGAGGGTGGCGTCAACGAGCAATACAAAAGCAATAAAAACAAAAGATGGGAACTTATGCGGTTAATATTTATGGATGACTAATTTGTAAGCATACTGTAAGCATATTGCAAAGTCTATATACAGGTAGGAAGATTTTGAAAGGGTAACCAAAGAATAATATATCGATTTTCTATATCTAACTGAATGCTGCAAGACGATGATTGTATCGTGGTACATTGTCGTGTGCGATTAGCTTCCTAATAGCGTTGATGCTGTATAATAGGACATATCATGTCAATGTTAAATATCATAAACCTCCAGTGTGCAATTGTCAGAGTGAGGATAAACACAGCATTAATATTGGTATACTGATTCCTTCTACCACTAAATACATAAATATGTGTTCAATTTGATTTATTGTTCCGTTTTATCTTATCATTTAATATTTCAGTATTTATCAATTGAGTTTGGTACATACATATTGTAACTGTAAATGAAAGAAAATATGTAATGGTAGTTTGCAGTTGTCATGTTCTATTAATTGTCCATTCTTGATAGCCACTTTCTCTAGGGTTTAAATAAACCTATTACATGATTAAGGATGTACATATATACGTCAATATTGGTTTTCTTTCAACACACATTTGATTGAAATCACCAGTTGTTGCAGTAATATAAGGGGGAAAGGGTAGCTTAACTTAGAGGCCGCTGTTAGCTACAAAGCTTATTTGTCCGAGTGGAGAAAATAAGACACAACATACTTTTTTTTAAAAGAAAAGAAGATCATACATATGTAACAGGAGAAATATATTAAAGGGTAATTGCAATCCGTAAATCGAAGAAGGACAGATAATACAATGGGCCGAAGAAGGACAGTAAAGGGACAAACAACGATCCTCAAGGATCTGTAAGGATAAATTTCCCCCTTCTCCATTGAAATTAGTAGTCAATGTGTTGGAATGAAAAAAACATTAGGCTGGTATGTCAAACAACACTGGCAAGATTATTATGTTTGGCTGAAAACGTGGTGGTCCAAATACAATTTGAGAAAAAGTCAGTCTTCTATAACTAAACGTTAGAGAATACCAAAGGGAATCCAAAAATGACAATCTTTAGAAGCTGACAACTTAGGGTACACAAGACGAAATAAAACAGTGCAAAAACACAACACAACGTATGTTGGACACCACTATGCACACACACACACACACACACAATTAACGTAAATAAGACATGCGCCCTCCAACAAACAACTGACAAAACAGGAACCAAACATAGTCTGTGTGAGATTGATGTAAACATTACAAATGGTGGGATTTTCTTTACACATCACGAACAATATTACATCGACATACATGTGCAAATCTAATCTTTGCAGTATTCATGGCTTACACAATATCAATGCATATTAATACAACATAAGCTTTGTGAATTTCCAATGTTTCTTTGTTTAAATGTCGTCCTTATTGATGACTATGCCTTTGTTTACCTGTTTTTAATCATCCAGAACGGTTATGCATATCGATTTTGTGATATATCAATTTGCCAGAAATATCATACGAAGAGGACTTTGTAATATAACATTACATGCATAAATAGAATATAAAAGAAACAATGATTTATTTTATTCTCTAAATGTTTATAAAAAGCGTGTAATGTACCATTTTGCTTACACAATATTAATGCATATTACAACAACATAAGTTTTGTGAATTTCCAATGTGTCTTTGTTTAAATTTCGTCCTTATTGATGACTATGCCTTTGTTTACCTGTTTTTAATCATCCAGAACGGTTATGCATATCGATTTTGTGATATATCAATTTGCCAGAAACAGCATACGAAGAGGGCTTTGTAATATAACATTACATGCAGAAATAGAATATAAAAGAAACAATGATTTATTTTATTCTCTAAATGTTTATTAAAAGCCTGTAATGTACCATTTTGTTAACATCATTAAGACATTAACATCAATATCGGGATAAATTACATCAATATAACTATTGAATTGACCTCAATCCACAGTTGTGATTATAATACAAACAAGATGACATTTACTTTACATTTAATGTGCTAATGTCAATAAACGCTAGAGAATACTGAAGTGGTAGCACAAAATGGACAATCCATAGAAACTGGCAACGCAGGTCACACAAGACAAAGAATAAAAACCAAACAAAAACACAAAAAGCCCAACACAATGTGCGTTGGACACTACTATCCGCAAACAAACACAGATAAAGTTAATAAGACATGAGCCCTCTTACAAACAACTGGAGGTAAAGACGAACCAACCATCGTTTGTATGCGGAAATCACAACACGGAACCCAAAACGTCAAGACACATAATAGGAGAACACAAAGCATTACAAAGATGAGCAACACGGATCTTAATGACCGGTAAATCTTTCGTAAAAGCACTACACCTATGGGTTCAAAGCGTATTTATTAATATTGATAGGAATTTAACTGCTTTATTCAATCAAATTGAGACCAACTTGAAGAAATGTTAGAGAATACCGAAAAGCCAATCAAAAGTTCGAAATTAATTTCGTAAACCACGAAATTTTGTTTAAAATAAAAAAAACTGGATATATCCAAACAGATGAGGGTGGGGTCAACGAGCAATACAAAAGCAATAAAAACAGAAGATGGGAACATATGCGGTTAATATTTATGGATGGCTAATTTGTAAGCATACTGTAAGCATATTGCAAAGTCTATATACAGGTAGGAAGATTTTGAAAGGGTAACCAAAGAATAATATATCGATTTTCTATATCTAACTGAATGCTGCAAGACGATGATTGTATCGTGGTACATTGTCGTGTGCGATTTGCTTCCTAATAGCGTTGATGCTGTATAATAGGACATATCATGTCAATGTTAAATATCATAAACCTCCAGTGTGCAATTGTCAGAGTGAGGATAAACACAGCATTAATATTGGTATACTGATTCCTTCTACCACTAAATACATAAATAGGTGTTCAATTTTATTTATTGTTCCGTTTTATCTTATCATTTAATATTTCAGTATTTATCAATTGAGTTTGGTACATACATATTGTAACTGTAAATGAAAGAAAATATGTAATGGTAGTTTGCAGTTGTCAGGTTCTATTAATTGTCCATTCTTGATAGCCACTTTCTCTAGGGTTTATATAAACCTATTACATGATTAAGGATGTACATATATACGTCAATATTTTTTTTCTTGCAACACACATTTTATTCAAATCACCAGTTGTTGCAGTAATATAAGGGGGAAAGGGTAGCTTAACTTAGAGGCCGCTGTTAGCTACAAAGCTTATTTGTCCGAGTGGAGAAAATAAGACACAACATACTTATTTTTTACAAGAAAAGAAGATCATACATATGTAACAGGAGAAATATATTAAAGGGTAATTGCAATCCGTAAATCGAAGAAGGACAGATAATATAATGGGCCGAAGAAGGACAGTAAAGGGACAAACAACGATCCTCATGGATCTGTAAGGATAAATTTCCCCCTTCTCCATTGAAATTAGTAGTCAATGTGTTGAAATGAAAAAAACATTAGGCTGGTATGTCAAACAACACTGGCAAGATTATTATGTTTGGCTGAAAACGTGGTGGTCCAAATACAATTTGAGAAAAAGTCAGTCTTCTATAACTAAACGTTAGAGAATACCAAAGGGCAATCCAAAAATGACAATCTTTAGAAGCTGACAACTTAGGGTACACAAGACGAAATAAAACAGTGCAAAAACACAACACAACGTATGTTGGACACCACTATGCACACACACACACACACACACAATTAACGTAAATAAGACATGCGCCCTCCAACAAACAACTGGTAAAACAGGAACCAAACATAGTCTGTGTGAGATTGATGCAAACATTACAAATGGTGGGATTTTCTTTACACATCACGAACAATATTACATCGACATACATGTGCAAATCTAATTTTGCAGTATTCATGGCTTACACAATATCAATGCATATTAATACAACATAAGCTTTGTGAATTTCCAATGTTTCTTTGTTTAAATGTCGTCCTTATTGATGACTATGCCTTTGTTTACCTGTTTTTAATCATCCAGAACGGTTATGCATATCGATTTTGTGATATATCAATTTGCCAGAAATATCATACGAAGAGGACTTTGTAATATAACATTACATGCATAAATAGAATATAAAAGAAACAATGATTTATTTTATTCTCTAAATGTTTATAAAAAGCGTGTAATGTACCATTTTGCTTACACAATATTAATGCATATTACAACAACATAAGTTTTGTGAATTTCCAATGTGTCTTTGTTTAAATTTCGTCCTTATTGATGACTATGCCTTTGTTTACCTGTTTTTAATCATCCAGAACGGTTATGCATATCGATTTTGTGATATATCAATTTGCCAGAAACAGCATACGAAGAGGGCTTTGTAATATAACATTACATGCAGAAATAGAATATAAAAGAAACAATGATTTATTTTATTCTCTAAATGTTTATTAAAAGCCTGTAATGTACCATTTTGTTAACATCATTAAGACATTGACATCAATATCGGGATAAATTACATCAATATAACTATTGAATTGACCTCAATCCACAGTTGTGATTATAATACAAACAAGATGACATTTACTTAACATTTAATGTGCTAATGTCAATAAACGCTAGAGAATACTGAAGTGGTAGCACAAAATGGACAATCCATAGAAACTGGCAACGCAGGTCACACAAGACAAAGAATAAAAACCAAACAAAAACACAAAAAGCCCAACACAATGTGCGTTGGACACTACTATCCGCAAACAAACACAGATAACGTTAATAAGACATGAGCCCTCTTACAAACAACTGGAGGTAAAGACGAACCAACCATCGTTTGTATGCGGAAATCACAACACGGAACCCAAAACGTCAAGACACATAATAGGAGAACACAAAGCATTACAAAGATGAGCAACACGGATCTTAATGACCGGTAAATCTTTCGTAAAAGCACTACACCTATGGGTTCAAAGCGTATTTATTAATATTGATAGGAATTTAACTGCTTTATTCAATCAAATTGAGACCAACTTGAAGAAATGTTAGAGAATACCGAAAAGCCAATCAAAAGTTCGAAATTAATTTCGTAAACCACGAAATGTTGTTTAAAATAAAAAAACTGGATATATCCAAACAGATGAGGGTGGGGTCAACGAGCAATACAAAAGCAATAAAAACAGAAGATGGGAACATATGCGGTTAATATTTATGGATGGCTAATTTGTAAGCATACTGTAAGCATATTGCAAAGTCCATATACAGGTAGGAAGATTTTGAAAGGGTAACCAAAGAATAATATATCGATTTTCTATATCTAACTGAATGCTGCAAGACGATGATTGTATCGTGGTACATTGTCGTGTGCGATTTGCTTCCTAATAGCGTTGATGCTGTATAATAGGACATATCATGTCAATGTTAAATATCATAAACCTCCAGTGTGCAATTGTCAGAGTGAGGATAAACACAGCATTAATATTGGTATACTGATTCCTTCTACCACTAAATACATAAATAGGTGTTCAATTTTATTTATTGTTCCGTTTTATTTTATCATTTAATATTTCAGTATTTATCAATCGAGTTTGGTACATACATATTGTAACTGTAAATGAAAGAAAATATGTAATGGTAGTTTGCAGTTGTCAGGTTCTATTAATTGTCCATTCTTGATAGCCACTTTCTCTAGGGTTTATATAAACCTATTACATGATTAAGGATGTACATATATACGTCAATATTTTTTTTCTTTCAACACACATTTTATTGAAATCACCAGTTGTTGCAGTAATATAAGGGGGAAAGGGTAGCTTAACTTAGAGGCCGCTGTTAGCTACAAAGCTTATTTGTCCGAGTGGAGAAAATAAGACACAACATACTTATTTTTTACAAGAAAAGAAGATCATACATATGTAACAGGAGAAATATATTAAAGGGTAATTGCAATCCGTAAATCGAAGAAGGACAGATAATATAATGGGCCGAAGAAGGACAGTAAAGGGACAAACAACGATCCTCAAGGATCTGTAAGGATAAATTTCCCCCTTCTCCATTGAAATTAGTAGTCAATGTGTTGAAATGAAAAAAACATTAGGCTGGTATGTCAAACAACACTGGCAAGATTATTATGTTTGGCTGAAAACGTGGTGGTCCAAATACAATTTGAGAAAAAGTCAGTCTTCTATAACTAAACGTTAGAGAATACCAAAGGGCAATCCAAAAATGACAATCTTTAGAAGCTGACAACTTAGGGTACACAAGACGAAATAAAACAGTGCAAAAAAACAACACAACGTATGTTGGACACCACTATGCACACACACACACACACACACAATTAACGTAAATAAGACATGCGCCCTCCAACAAACAACTGGTAAAACAGGAACCAAACATAGTCTGTGTGAGATTGATGCAAACATTACAAATGGTGGGATTTTCTTTACACATCACGAACAATATTACATCGACATACATGTGCAAATCTAATTTTGCAGTATTCATGGCTTACACAATATCAATGCATATTAATACAACATAAGCTTTGTGAATTTCCAATGTTTCTTTGTTTAAATGTCGTCCTTATTGATGACTTTGCCTTTGTTTACCTGTTTTTAATCATCCAGAACGGTTATGCATATCGATTTTGTGATATATCAATTTGCCAGAAATATCATACGAAGAGGACTTTGTAATATAACATTACATGCATAAATAGAATATAAAAGAAACAATGATTTATTTTATTCTCTAAATGTTTATAAAAAGCGTGTAATGTACCATTTTGCTTACACAATATTAATGCATATTACAACAACATAAGTTTTGTGAATTTCCAATGTGTCTTTGTTTAAATTTCGTCCTTATTGATGACTATGCCTTTGTTTACCTGTTTTTAATCATCCAGAACGGTTATGCATATCGATTTTGTGATATATCAATTTGCCAGAAACAGCATACGAAGAGGGCTTTGTAATATAACATTACATGCAGAAATAGAATATAAAAGAAACAATGATTTATTTTATTCTCTAAATGTTTATTAAAAGCCTGTAATGTACCATTTTGTTAACATCATTAAGACATTAACATCAATATCGGGATAAATTACATCAATATAACTATTGAATTGACCTCAATCCACAGTTGTGATTATAATACAAACAAGATGACATTTACTTAACATTTAATGTGCTAATGTCAATAAACGCTAGAGAATACTGAAGTGGTAGCACAAAATGGACAATCCATAGAAACTGGCAACGCAGGTCACACAAGACAAAGAATAAAAACCAAACAAAAACACAAAAAGCCCAACACAATGTGCGTTGGACACTACTATCCGCAAACAAACACAGATAACGTTAATAAGACATGAGCCCTCTTACAAACAACTGGAGGTAAAGACGAACCAACCATCGTTTGTATGCGGAAATCACAACACGGAACCCAAAACGTCAAGACACATAATAGGAGAACACAAAGCATTACAAAGATGAGCAACACGGATCTGAATGACCGGTAAATCTTTCGTAAAAGCACTACACCTATGGGTTCAAAGCGTATTTATTAATATTGATAGGAATTTAACTGCTTTATTCAATCAAATTGAGACCAACTTGAAGAAATGTTAGAGAATACCGAAAAGCCAATCAAAAGTTCGAAATTAATTTCGTAAACCACGAAATGTTGTTTAAAATAAAAAAACTGGATATATCCAAACAGATGAGGGTGGGGTCAACGAGCAATACAAAAGCAATAAAAACAGAAGATGGGAACATATGCGGTTAATATTTATGGATGGCTAATTTGTAAGCATACTGTAAGCATATTGCAAAGTCCATATACAGGTAGGAAGATTTTGAAAGGGTAACCAAAGAATAATATATCGATTTTCTATATCTAACTGAATGCTGCAAGACGATGATTGTATCGTGGTACATTGTCGTGTGCGATTTGCTTCCTAATAGCGTTGATGCTGTATAATAGGACATATCATGTCAATGTTAAATATCATAAACCTCCAGTGTGCAATTGTCAGAGTGAGGATAAACACAGCATTAATATTGGTATACTGATTCCTTCTACCACTAAATACATAAATAGGTGTTCAATTTTATTTATTGTTCCGTTTTATTTTATCATTTAATATTTCAGTATTTATCAATCGAGTTTGGTACATACATATTGTAACTGTAAATGAAAGAAAATATGTAATGGTAGTTTGCAGTTGTCAGGTTCTATTAATTGTCCATTCTTGATAGCCACTTTCTCTAGGGTTTATATAAACCTATTACATGATTAAGGATGTACATATATACGACAATATTTTTTTTCTTTCAACACACATTTTATTGAAATCACCAGTTGTTGCAGTAATATAAGGGGGAAAGGGTAGCTTAACTTAGAGGCCGCTGTTAGCTACAAAGCTTATTTGTCCGAGTGGAGAAAATAAGACACAACATACTTATTTTTTACAAGAAAAGAAGATCATACATATGTAACAGGAGAAATATATTAAAGGGTAATTGCAATCCGTAAATCGAAGAAGGACAGATAATATAATGGGCCGAAGAAGGACAGTAAAGGGACAAACAACGATCCTCAAGGATCTGTAAGGATAAATTTCCCCCTTCTCCATTGAAATTAGTAGTCAATGTGTTGAAATGAAAAAAACATTAGGCTGGTATGTCAAACAACACTGGCAAGATTATTATGTTTGGCTGAAAACGTGGTGGTCCAAATACAATTTGAGAAAAAGTCAGTCTTCTATAACTAAACGTTAGAGAATACCAAAGGGCAATCCAAAAATGACAATCTTTAGAAGCTGACAACTTAGGGTACACAAGACGAAATAAAACAGTGCAAAAAAACAACACAACGTATGTTGGACACCACTATGCACACACACACACACACACACAATTAACGTAAATAAGACATGCGCCCTCCAACAAACAACTGGTAAAACAGGAACCAAACATAGTCTGTGTGAGATTGATGCAAACATTACAAATGGTGGGATTTTCTTTACACATCACGAACAATATTACATCGACATACATGTGCAAATCTAATTTTGCAGTATTCATGGCTTACACAATATCAATGCATATTAATACAACATAAGCTTTGTGAATTTCCAATGTTTCTTTGTTTAAATGTCGTCCTTATTGATGACTTTGCCTTTGTTTACCTGTTTTTAATCATCCAGAACGGTTATGCATATCGATTTTGTGATATATCAATTTGCCAGAAATATCATACGAAGAGGACTTTGTAATATAACATTACATGCATAAATAGAATATAAAAGAAACAATGATTTATTTTATTCTCTAAATGTTTATAAAAAGCGTGTAATGTACCATTTTGCTTACACAATATTAATGCATATTACAACAACATAAGTTTTGTGAATTTCCAATGTGTCTTTGTTTAAATTTCGTCCTTATTGATGACTATGCCTTTGTTTACCTGTTTTTAATCATCCAGAACGGTTATGCATATCGATTTTGTGATATATCAATTTGCCAGAAACAGCATACGAAGAGGGCTTTGTAATATAACATTACATGCAGAAATAGAATATAAAAGAAACAATGATTTATTTTATTCTCTAAATGTTTATTAAAAGCCTGTAATGTACCATTTTGTTAACATCATTAAGACATTAACATCAATATCGGGATAAATTACATCAATATAACTATTGAATTGACCTCAATCCACAGTTGTGATTATAATACAAACAAGATGACATTTACTTAACATTTAATGTGCTAATGTCAATAAACGCTAGAGAATACTGAAGTGGTAGCACAAAATGGACAATCCATAGAAACTGGCAACGCAGGTCACACAAGACAAAGAATAAAAACCAAACAAAAACACAAAAAGCCCAACACAATGTGCGTTGGACACTACTATCCGCAAACAAACACAGATAACGTTAATAAGACATGAGCCCTCTTACAAACAACTGGAGGTAAAGACGAACCAACCATCGTTTGTATGCGGAAATCACAACACGGAACCCAAAACGTCAAGACACATAATAGGAGAACACAAAGCATTACAAAGATGAGCAACACGGATCTGAATGACCGGTAAATCTTTCGTAAAAGCACTACACCTATGGGTTCAAAGCGTATTTATTAATATTGATAGGAATTTAACTGCTTTATTCAATCAAATTGAGACCAACTTGAAGAAATGTTAGAGAATACCGAAAAGCCAATCAAAAGTTCGAAATTAATTTCGTAAACCACGAAATGTTGTTTAAAATAAAAAAACTGGATATATCCAAACAGATGAGGGTGGGGTCAACGAGCAATACAAAAGCAATAAAAACAGAAGATGGGAACATATGCGGTTAATATTTATGGATGGCTAATTTGTAAGCATACTGTAAGCATATTGCAAAGTCCATATACAGGTAGGAAGATTTTGAAAGGGTAACCAAAGAATAATATATCGATTTTCTATATCTAACTGAATGCTGCAAGACGATGATTGTATCGTGGTACATTGTCGTGTGCGATTTGCTTCCTAATAGCGTTGATGCTGTATAATAGGACATATCATGTCAATGTTAAATATCATAAACCTCCAGTGTGCAATTGTCAGAGTGAGGATAAACACAGCATTAATATTGGTATACTGATTCCTTCTACCACTAAATACATAAATAGGTGTTCAATTTTATTTATTGTTCCGTTTTATTTTATCATTTAATATTTCAGTATTTATCAATCGAGTTTGGTACATACATATTGTAACTGTAAATGAAAGAAAATATGTAATGGTAGTTTGCAGTTGTCAGGTTCTATTAATTGTCCATTCTTGATAGCCACTTTCTCTAGGGTTTATATAAACCTATTACATGATTAAGGATGTACATATATACGACAATATTTTTTTTCTTTCAACACACATTTTATTGAAATCACCAGTTGTTGCAGTAATATAAGGGGGAAAGGGTAGCTTAACTTAGAGGCCGCTGTTAGCTACAAAGCTTATTTGTCCGAGTGGAGAAAATAAGACACAACATACTTATTTTTTACAAGAAAAGAAGATCATACATATGTAACAGGAGAAATATATTAAAGGGTAATTGCAATCCGTAAATCGAAGAAGGACAGATAATATAATGGGCCGAAGAAGGACAGTAAAGGGACAAACAACGATCCTCAAGGATCTGTAAGGATAAATTTCCCCCTTCTCCATTGAAATTAGTAGTCAATGTGTTGAAATGAAAAAAACATTAGGCTGGTATGTCAAACAACACTGGCAAGATTATTATGTTTGGCTGAAAACGTGGTGGTCCAAATACAATTTGAGAAAAAGTCAGTCTTCTATAACTAAACGTTAGAGAATACCAAAGGGCAATCCAAAAATGACAATCTTTAGAAGCTGACAACTTAGGGTACACAAGACGAAATAAAACAGTGCAAAAACACAACACAACGTATGTTGGACACCACTATGCACACACACACACACAATTAACGTAAATAAGACATGCGCCCTCCAACAAACAACTGTCAAAACAGGAACCAAACATAGTCTGTGTGAGATTGATGTAAACATTACAAATGGTGGGATTTTCTTTACACATCACGAACAATATTACATCGACATACATGTGCAAATCTAATCTTTGCAGTATTCATGGCTTACACAATATCAATGCATATTAATACAACATAAGCTTTGTGAATTTCCAATGTTTCTTTGTTTAAATGTCGTCCTTATTGATGACTATGCCTTTGTTTACCTGTTTTTAATCATCCAGAACGGTTATGCATATCGATTTTGTGATATATCAATTTGCCAGAAATATCATACGAAGAGGGCTTTGTAATATAACATTACATACATAAATAGAATATAAAAGAAACAATGATTTATTTTATTCTCTAAATGTTTATAAAAAGCGTGTAATGTACCATTTTGCTTACACAATATTAATGCATATTACAACAACATAAGTTTTGTGAATTTCCAATGTGTCTTTGTTTAAATGTCGTCCTTATTGATGACTATGCCTTTGTTTACCTGTTTTTAATCATCCAGAACGGTTATGCATATCAATTTTGTGATATACCAATTTGCCAGAAATAGCATACGAAGAGGGCTTTTTAATATAACATTACATGCAGAAATAGAATATAAAAGAAACAATGCTTTATTTTATTCTCTAAATGTTTATTAAAAGCCTGTAATATACCATTTTGTTAACATCATTAAGACATTAACATCAATATCGGGATAAATTACATCAATATAACTATTGAATTGACCTCAAACCAGAGTTGTGATTATAATACAAACAAGATGACATTTACATAACATTTAATATGCTAATGTCAATAAACGCTAGAGAATACTGAAGTGGTAGCACAAAATGGACAATCCATAGAAACTGGCAACGCAGGTCACACAAGACAAAGAATAAAAACCAAACAAAAACACAAAAAACCCAACACAATGTGCGTTGGACACTCCTATCCCCAAACAAACACAGATAACGTTAATAAGACATGCGCCCTCTTACAAACAACTGGAGGTAAAGACGAACCAACCATCGTTTGTATGCGGAAATCACATTACGGAACCCAAAACGTCAAGACACATAATAGGAGAACACAAAGCACTACAAAGATGAGCAACACGGATCTTAATGACCGGTAAATCTTTCGTAAAAGCACTACACCTATGGGTTCAAAGCGTATTTATTAATATCGATAGGAATTTAACTGCTTTATTCAATCAAATTAAGACCAACTTGAAGAAATGTTAGAGAATACCGAAAAGCCAATCAAAAGTTCGAAATTAATTTCGTAAACCACGAAATTTTGTTTAAAATAAAAAAACTGGATATATCCAAACAGATGAGGGTGGGGTCAATGAGCAATACAAAAGCAATACAAACAGAAGATGGGAACATATGCGGTTAATATTTATGGATGGCTAATTTGTAAGCATACTGTAAGCATATTGCAAAGTCTATATACAGGTAGGAAGATTTTGAAAGGGTAACCAAAGAATAATATATCAATTTTCTATATCTAACTGAATGCTGCAAGACGATGATTGTATCGTGGTACATTGTCGTGTGCGATTTGCTTCCTAATAGCGTTGATGCTGTATAATAGGACATATCATGTCAATGTTAAATATCATAAACCTCCAGTGTGCAATTGTCAGAGTGAGGATAAACACAGCATTAATATTGGTATACTGATTCCTTCTACCACTAAATACATAAATATGTGTTCAATTTTATTTATTGTTCCGTTTTATCTTATCATTTAATATTTCAGTATTTATCAATTGAGTTTGGTACATAAATATTGTAACTGTAAATGAAAGAAAATATGTAATGGTAGTTTGCAGTTGTCAGGTTCTATTAATTGTCCATTCTTGATAGCCACTTTCTCTAGCGTTTATATAAACCTATTACATGATAAAGGATGTAAATATATACGTCAATATTGTTTTTCTTTCAACACACATTTTATTGAAATCACCAGTTGTTGCAGTAATATAAGGGGGAAAGGGTAGCTTAACTTAGAGGCCGCTGTTAGCTACAAAGCTTATTTGTCCGAGTGGAGAAAATAAGACACAACATACTTATTTTTTACAAGAAAAGAAGATCATACATATGTAACAGGAGAAATATATTAAAGGGTAATTGCAATCCGTAAATCGAAGAAGGACAGATAATACAATGGGCCGAAGAATGACAGTAAAGGGACAAACAACGATCCTCAAGGATCTGTAAGGATAAATTTCCCCCTTCTCCATTGAAATTAGTAGTCAATGTGTTGAAATGAAAAAAACATTAGGCTGGTATGTCAAACAACACTGGCAAGATTATTATGTTTGGCTGAAAACGTGGTGGTCCAAATACAATTTGAGAAAAGTCAGTCTTCTATAACTAAACGTTAGAGAATACCAAAGGGCAATCCAAAAATGACAATCTTTAGAAGCTGACAACTTAGGGTACACAAGACGAAATAAAACAGTGCAAAAACACAACACAACGTATGTTGGACACCACTATGCACACACACACACACACACACACACAATTAACGTAAATAAGACATGCGCCCTCCAACAAACAACTGGTAAAACAGGAACCAAACATAGTCTGTGTGAGATTGATGTAAACATTACAAATGGTGGGATTTTCTTTACACATCACGAACAATATTACATCGACATACATGTGCAAATCTAATCTTTGCAGTATTCATGGCTTACACAATATCAATGCATATTAATACAACATAAGCTTTGTGAATTTCCAATTTTTCTTTGTTTAAATGTCGTCCTTATTGATGACTATGCCTTTGTTTACCTGTTTTTAATCATCCAGAACGGTTATGCATATCGATTTTGTGATATATCAATTTGCCAGAAATATCATACGCAGAGGGCTTTGTAATATAACATTACATACATAAATAGAATATAAAAGAAACAATGATTTATTTTATTCTCTAAATGTTTATAAAAAGCGTGTAATGTACCATTTTGCTTACACAATATTAATGCATATTACAACAACATAAGTTTTGTGAATTTCCAATGTGTCTTTGTTTAAATGTCGTCCTTATTGATGACTATGCCTTTGTTTACCTGTTTTTAATCATCCAGAACGGTTATGCATATCGATTTTGTGATATACCAATTTGCCAGAAATAGCATACGAAGAGGGCTTTGTAATATAACATTACATGCAGAAATAGAATATAAAAGAAACAATGCTTTATTTTATTCTCTAAATGTTTATTAAAAGCCTGTTATATACCATTTTGTTAACATCATTAAGACATTAACATCAATATCGGGATAAATTACATCAATATAACTATTGAATTGACCTCAAACCACAGTTGTGATTATAATACAAACAAGATGACATTTACATAACATTTAATGTGCTAATGTCAATAAACGCTAGAGAATACTGAAGTGGTAGCACAAAATGGACAATCCATAGAAACTGGCAACGCAGGTCACACAAGACAAAGAATAAAAACCAAACAAAAACACAAAAAACCCAACACAATGTGCGTTGGACACTACTATCCCCAAACAAACACAGATAACGTTAATAAGACATGCGCCCTCTTACAAACAACTGGAGGTAAAGACGAACCAACCATCGTTTGTATGCGGAAATCACATTACGGAACCCAAAACGTCAAGACACATAATAGGAGAACACAAAGCACTACAAAGATGAGCAACACGGATCTTAATGACCGGTAAATCTTTCGTAAAAGCACTACACCTATGGGTTCAAAGCGTATTTATTAATATCGATAGGAATTTAACTGCTTTATTCAATCAAATTAAGACCAACTTGAAGAAATGTTAGAGAATACCGAAAAGCCAATCAAAAGTTCGAAATTAATTTCGTAAACCACGAAATTTTGTTTAAAATAAAAAAACTGGATATATCCAAACAGATGAGGGTGGGGTCAATGAGCAATACAAAAGCAATACAAACAGAAGATGGGAACATATGCGGTTAATATTTATGGATGGCTAATTTGTAAGCATACTGTAAGCATATTGCAAAGTCTATATACAGGTAGGAAGATTTTGAAAGGGTAACCAAAGAATAATATATCAATTTTCTATATCTAACTGAATGCTGCAAGACGATGATTGTATCGTGGTACATTGTCGTGTGCGATTTGCTTCCTAATAGCGTTGATGCTGTATAATAGGACATATCATGTCAATGTTAAATATCATAAACCTCCAGTGTGCAATTGTCAGAGTGAGGATAAACACAGCATTAATATTGGTATACTGATTCCTTCTACCACTAAATACATAAATATGTGTTCAATTTTATTTATTGTTCCGTTTTATCTTATCATTTAATATTTCAGTATTTATCAATTGAGTTTGGTACATAAATATTGTAACTGTAAATGAAAGAAAATATGTAATGGTAGTTTGCAGTTGTCAGGTTCTATTAATTGTCCATTCTTGATAGCCACTTTCTCTAGCGTTTATATAAACCTATTACATGATAAAGGATGTAAATATATACGTCAATATTGTTTTTCTTTCAACACACATTTTATTGAAATCACCAGTTGTTGCAGTAATATAAGGGGGAAAGGGTAGCTTAACTTAGAGGCCGCTGTTAGCTACAAAGCTTATTTGTCCGAGTGGAGAAAATAAGACACAACATACTTATTTTTTACAAGAAAAGAAGATCATACATATGTAACAGGAGAAATATATTAAAGGGTAATTGCAATCCGTAAATCGAAGAAGGACAGATAATACAATGGGCCGAAGAATGACAGTAAAGGGACAAACAACGATCCTCAAGGATCTGTAAGGATAAATTTCCCCCTTCTCCATTGAAATTAGTAGTCAATGTGTTGAAATGAAAAAAACATTAGGCTGGTATGTCAAACAACACTGGCAAGATTATTATGTTTGGCTGAAAACGTGGTGGTCCAAATACAATTTGAGAAAAGTCAGTCTTCTATAACTAAACGTTAGAGAATACCAAAGGGCAATCCAAAAATGACAATCTTTAGAAGCTGACAACTTAGGGTACACAAGACGAAATAAAACAGTGCAAAAACACAACACAACGTATGTTGGACACCACTATGCACACACACACACACACACACACACAATTAACGTAAATAAGACATGCGCCCTCCAACAAACAACTGGTAAAACAGGAACCAAACATAGTCTGTGTGAGATTGATGTAAACATTACAAATGGTGGGATTTTCTTTACACATCACGAACAATATTACATCGACATACATGTGCAAATCTAATCTTTGCAGTATTCATGGCTTACACAATATCAATGCATATTAATACAACATAAGCTTTGTGAATTTCCAATTTTTCTTTGTTTAAATGTCGTCCTTATTGATGACTATGCCTTTGTTTACCTGTTTTTAATCATCCAGAACGGTTATGCATATCGATTTTGTGATATATCAATTTGCCAGAAATATCATACGCAGAGGGCTTTGTAATATAACATTACATACATAAATAGAATATAAAAGAAACAATGATTTATTTTATTCTCTAAATGTTTATAAAAAGCGTGTAATGTACCATTTTGCTTACACAATATTAATGCATATTACAACAACATAAGTTTTGTGAATTTCCAATGTGTCTTTGTTTAAATGTCGTCCTTATTGATGACTATGCCTTTGTTTACCTGTTTTTAATCATCCAGAACGGTTATGCATATCGATTTTGTGATATACCAATTTGCCAGAAATAGCATACGAAGAGGGCTTTGTAATATAACATTACATGCAGAAATAGAATATAAAAGAAACAATGCTTTATTTTATTCTCTAAATGTTTATTAAAAGCCTGTTATATACCATTTTGTTAACATCATTAAGACATTAACATCAATATCGGGATAAATTACATCAATATAACTATTGAATTGACCTCAAACCACAGTTGTGATTATAATACAAACAAGATGACATTTACATAACATTTAATGTGCTAATGTCAATAAACGCTAGAGAATACTGAAGTGGTAGCACAAAATGGACAATCCATAGAAACTGGCAACGCAGGTCACACAAGACAAAGAATAAAAACCAAACAAAAACACAAAAAACCCAACACAATGTGCGTTGGACACTACTATCCCCAAACAAACACAGATAACGTTAATAAGACATGCGCCCTCTTACAAACAACTGGAGGTAAAGACGAACCAACCATCGTTTGTATGCGGAAATCACATTACGGAACCCAAAACGTCAAGACACATAATAGGAGAACACAAAGCACTACAAAGATGAGCAACACGGATCTTAATGACCGGTAAATCTTTCGTAAAAGCACTACACCTATGGGTTCAAAGCGTATTTATTAATATCGATAGGAATTTAACTGCTTTATTCAATCAAATTAAGACCAACTTGAAGAAATGTTAGAGAATACCGAAAAGCCAATCAAAAGTTCGAAATTAATTTCGTAAACCACGAAATTTTGTTTAAAATAAAAAAACTGGATATATCCAAACAGATGAGGGTGGGGTCAATGAGCAATACAAAAGCAATACAAACAGAAGATGGGAACATATGCGGTTAATATTTATGGATGGCTAATTTGTAAGCATACTGTAAGCATATTGCAAAGTCTATATACAGGTAGGAAGATTTTGAAAGGGTAACCAAAGAATAATATATCAATTTTCTATATCTAACTGAATGCTGCAAGACGATGATTGTATCGTGGTACATTGTCGTGTGCGATTTGCTTCCTAATAGCGTTGATGCTGTATAATAGGACATATCATGTCAATGTTAAATATCATAAACCTCCAGTGTGCAATTGTCAGAGTGAGGATAAACACAGCATTAATATTGGTATACTGATTCCTTCTACCACTAAATACATAAATATGTGTTCAATTTTATTTATTGTTCCGTTTTATCTTATCATTTAATATTTCAGTATTTATCAATTGAGTTTGGTACATAAATATTGTAACTGTAAATGAAAGAAAATATGTAATGGTAGTTTGCAGTTGTCAGGTTCTATTAATTGTCCATTCTTGATAGCCACTTTCTCTAGGGTTTATATAAACCTATTACATGATTAAGGATGTAAATATATACGTCAATATTGTTTTTCTTTCAACACACATTTTATTGAAATCACCAGTTGTTGCAGTAATATAAGGGGGAAAGGGTAGCTTAACTTAGAGGCCGCTGTTAGCTACAAAGCTTATTTGTCCGAGTGGAGAAAATAAGACACAACATACTTATTTTTTACAAGAAAAGAAGATCATACATATGTAACAGGAGAAATATATTAAAGGGTAATTGCAATCCGTAAATCGAAGAAGGACAGATAATACAATGGGCCGAAGAATGACAGTAAAGGGACAAACAACGATCCTCAAGGATCTGTAAGGATAAATTTCCCCCTTCTCCATTGAAATTAGTAGTCAATGTGTTGAAATGAAAAAAAACATTAGGCTGGTATGTCAAACAACACTGGCAAGATTATTATGTTTGGCTGAAAACGTGGTGGTCCAAATACAATTTTAGAAAAAAGTCAGTCTTCTATAACTAAACGTTAGAGAATACCAAAGGGCAATCCAAAAATGACAATCTTTAGAAGCTGACAACTTAGGGTACACAAGACGAAATAAAACAGTGCAAAAACACAACACAACGTATGTTGGAAACCACTATGCACACACACACACACACACACAATTAACGTAAATAAGACATGCGCCCTCCAACAAACAACTGGTAAAACAGGAACCAAACATAGTCGGTGTGAGATTGAAGTAAACATTACGAATGGTGGGATTTTTTTTTCACATCACGAACAATATTACATCGACATACATGTGCAAATCTAATCTTTGCAGTATTCATGGCTTACACAATATCAATGCATATTAATACAACATAAGCTTTGTGAATTTCCAATGTTTCTTTGTTTAAATGTCGTCCTTATTGATGACTATGCCTTTGTTTACCTGTTTTTAATCATCCAGAACGGTTATGCATATCGATTTTGTGATATATCAATTTGCCAGAAATATCATACGAAGAGGGCTTTGTAATATAACATTACATGCATAAATATAATATAAAAGAAACAATGATTTATTTTATTCTCTAAATGTTTATAAAAAGCGTGTAATGTACCATTTTGCTTACACAATATTAATGCATATTACAACAACATAAGTTTTGTGAATTTCCAATGTGTCTTTGTTTAAATTTCGTCCTTATTGATGACTATGCCTTTGTTTACCTGTTTTTAATCATCCAGAACGGTTATGCATATCGATTTTGTGATATATCAATTTGCCAGAAACAGCATACGAAGAGGGCTTTGTAATATAACATTACATGCAGAAATAGAATATAAAAGAAACAATGATTTATTTTATTCTCTAAATGTTTATTAAAAGCCTGTAATGTACCATTTTGTTAACATCATTAAGACATTAACATCAATATCGGGATAAATTACATCAATATAACTATTGAATTGACCTCAATCCACAGTTGTGATTATAATACAAACAAGATGACATTTACTTAACATTTAATGTGCTAATGTCAATAAACGCTAGAGAATACTGAAGTGGTAGCACAAAATGGACAATCCATAGAAACTGGCAACGCAGGTCACACAAGACAAAGAATAAAAACCAAACAAAAACACAAAAAAACCAACACAATGTGCGTTGGACACTACTATCCGCAAACAAACACAGATAACGTTAATAAGACACGAGCCCTCTTACAAACAACTGGAGGTAAAGACGAACCAACCATCGTTTGTATGCGGAAATCACAACACGGAACCCAAAACGTCAAGACACATAATAGGAGAACACAAAGCACTACAAAGATGAGCAACACGGATCTTAATGACCGGTAAATCTTTCGTAAAAGCACTACACCTATGGGTTCAAAGCGTCTTTATTAATATTGATAGGAATTTAACTGCTTTATTCAATCAAATTAAGACCAACTTGAAGAAATGTTAGAGAATACCGAAAAGCCAATCAAAAGTTCGAAATTAATTTCGTAAACCACGAAATTTTGTTTAAAATAAAAAAAAACTGGATATATCCAAACAGATGAGGGTGGGGTCAACGAGCAATACAAAACCAATAAAAACAGAAGATGGGGACTTATGCGGTTAATATTTATGGATGGCTAATTTGTAAGCATACTGTAAGCATATTGCAAAGTCTATATACAGGTAGGAAGATTTTGAAAGGGTAACCAAAGAATAATATATCGATTTTCTATATCTAACTGAATGCTGCAAGACGATGATTGTATCGTTGTACATTGTCGTGTGCGATTTGCTTCCTAATAGCGTTGATGCTGTATAATAGGACATATCATGTCAATGTTAAATATCATAAACCTCCAGTGTGCAATTGTCAGAGTGGGGATAAACACAGCATTAATATTGGTATACTGATTCCTTCTACCACTAAATACATAAATATGTGTTCAATTTTATTTATTGTTCCGTTTTATTTTATCATTTAATATTTCAGTATTTATCAATTTAGTTTGGTACATAAATATTGTAACTGTAAATGAAAGAAAATATGTAATGGTAGTTTGCAGTTGTCAGGTTCTATTAATTGTCCATTCTTGATAGCCACTTTCTCTAGGGTTTATATAAACCTATTACATGATTAAGGATGTACATATATACGTCAATATTTTTTTTCTTTCAACACACATTTTATTGAAATCACCAGTTGTTGCAGTAATATAAGGGGGAAAGGGTAGCTAAGCTTAGAGGCCGCTGTTAGCTACAAAGCTTATTTGTCCGAGTGGAGAAAATAAGACACAACATACTTATTTTTTACAAGAAAAGAAGATCATACATATGTAACAGGAGAAATATATTAAAGGGTAATTGCAATCCGTAAATCGAAGAAGGACAGATAATACAATGGGCCGAAGAAGGACAGTAAAGGGACAAACAACGATCCTCAAGGATTTGTAAGGATAAATTTCCCCCTTCTCCATTGAAATTAGTAGTCAATGTGTTGAAATGAAAAAATATTAGGCTGGTATGTCAAACAACACTGGCAAGATTATTATGTTTGGCTGAAAACGTGGTGGTCCAAATACAATTTGAGAAAAAAGTCAGTCTTCTATAACTAAACGTTAGAGAATACCAAAGGGCAATCCAAAAATGACAATCTTTAGAAGCTGACAACTTAGGGTACACAAGACGAAATAAAACAGTGCAAAAACACAACACAACGTATGTTGGACACCACTATGCACACACACACACACAATTAACGTAAATAAGACATGCGCCCTCCAACAAACAACCGGTAAAACAGGAACCAAACATAGTCTGTGTGAGATTGATGTAAACATTACAAATGGTGGGATTTTCTTTACACATCACGAACAATATTACATCGACATACATATGCAAATCTAATCTTTGCAGTATTCATGGCTTACACAATATCAATGCATATTAATACAACATAAGCTTTGTGAATTTCCAATGTTTCTTTGTTTAAATGTCGTCCTTATTGATGACTATGCCTTTGTTTACCTGTTTTTAATCATCCAGAACGGCTATGCATATAGATTTTGTGATATATAAATTTGACAGAAATATCATACGAAGAGGGCTTTGTAATATAACATTACATGCATAAATAGAATATAAAAGAAACAATGATTTATTTTATTCTCTCAATGTTTATAAAAAGCGTGTAATGTACCATTTTGCTTACACAATATTAATGCATATTACAACAACATAAGTTTTGTGAATTTCCAATGTGTCTTTGTTTAAATTTCGTCCTTATTGATGATTATGCCTTTGTTTACCTGTTTTTAATCATCCAGAACGGTTATGCATATCGATTTTGTGATATATCAATTTGCCAGAAATAGCATACGAAGAGGGCTTTGTAATATAACATTACATGCAGAAATAGAATATAAAAGAAACAATGATTTATTTTATTCTCTAAATGTTTATTAAAAGCCTGTAATGTACCATTTTCTTAACATCATTAAGACATTAACATCAATATCGGGATAAATTACATCAATATAACTATTGAATTGACCTCAATCCACAGTTGTGATTATAATACAAACAAGATGACATTTACTTAACATTTAATGTGCTAATGTCAATAAACGCTAGAGAATACTGAAGTGGTAGCACAAAATGGACAATCCATAGAAACTGGCAACGCAGGTCACACAAGACAAAGAATAAAAACCAAACAAAAACACATAAAACCCAACACAATGTGCGTTGGACACTACTATCCGCAAACAAACACAGATAACGTTAATAAGACATGAGCCACTTACAAACAACGGAGGTAAAGACGAACCAACCATCGTTTGTATGCGGAAATCACAACACGGAACCCAAAACGTCAAGACACATAATAGGAGAACACAAAGCACTACAAAGATGAGCAACACGGATCTTAATGACCGGTAAATCTTTCGTAAAAGCACTACACCTATGGGTTCAAAGCGTATTTATTAATATTGATAGGAATTTAACTGCTTTATTCAATCAAATTAAGACCAACTTGAAGAAATGTTAGAGAATACCGAAAAGCCAATCAAAAGTTCGACATTAATTTCGTAAACCATGAAATTTTGTTTAAAATAAAAAAAACTGGATATATCCAAACAGATGAGGGTGGGGTCAACGAGCAATACAAAAGCAATAAAAACAGAAGATGGGAACTTATGCGGTTAATATTTATGGATGGCGAATTTGTAAGCATACTGTAAGCATATTGCAAAGTCTATATACAGGTAGGAAGATTTTGAAAGGGTAACCAAAGAATAATATATCGATTTTCTATATCTAACTGAATGCTGCAAGACGATGATTGTATCGTGGTACATTGTCGTGTGCGATTTGCTTCCTAATAGCGTTGATGCTGTATAATAGGACATATCATGTCAATGTTAAATATCATAAACCTCCAGTGTGCAATTGTCAGAGTGAGGATAAACACAGCATTAATATTGGTATACTGATTCCTTCTACCACTAAATACATAAATATGTGTTCAATTTTATTTATTGTTCCGTTTTATCTTATCATTCAATATTTCAGTATTTATCAATTGAGTTTGGTACATAAATATTGTAACTGTAAATGAAAGAAAATATGTAATGGTAGTTTGCAGTTGTCAGGTTCTATTAAGTGTCCATTCTTGATAGCCACTTTCTCTAGGGTTTATATAAACCTATTACATGATTAAGGATGTACATATATACGTCAATATTTTTTTTCTTTCAACACACATTTTATTGAAATCACCAGTTGTTGCAGTAATATAAGGGGGAAAGGGTAACTAAACTTAGAGGCCGCTGTTAGCTACAAAGCTTATTTGTCCGAGTGGAGAAAATAAGACACAACATACTTATTTTTTACAAGAAAAGAAGATCATACATATGCAACAGGAGAAATATATTAAAGGGTAATTGCAATCCGTAAATCGAAGAAGGACAGATAATACAATGGGCCGAAGAAGGACAGTAAAGGGACAAACAACGATCCTCAAGGATCTGTAAGGATAAATTTCCCCCTTCTCCATTGAAATTAGTAGTCAATGTGTTGAAATGAAAAAATATTAGGCTGGTATGTCAAACAACACTGGCAAGATTATTATGTTTGGCTGAAAACGTGGTGGTCCAAATACAATTTGAGAAAAAAGTCAGTCTTCTATAACTAAACGTTAGAGAATACCAAAGGGCAATCCAAAAATGACAATCTTTAGAAGCTGACAACTTAGGGTACACAAGACGAAATAAAACAGTGCAAAAACACAACACAACGTATGTTGGAAACCACTATGCACACACACACACACACACACAATTAACGTAAATAAGACATGCGCACTCCAACAAACAACTGGTAAAACAGGAACCAAACATAGTCTGTGTGAGATTGAAGTAAACATTACGAATGGTGGGATTTTTTTTACACATCACGAACAATATTACATCGACATACATGTGCAAATCTAATCTTTGCAGTATTCATGGCTTACACAATATCAATGCATATTAATACAACATAAGCTTTGTGAATTTCCAATGTTTCTTTGTTTAAATGTCGTCCTTATTGATGACTATGCCTTTGTTTACCTGTTTTTAATCATACATAACGGTTATGCATATCGATTTTGTGATATATCAATTTGCCAGAAATATCATACGAAGAGGGCTTTGTAATATAACATTACATGCATAAATAGAATATAAAAGAAACAATGATTTATTTTATTCTCTAAATGTTTATAAAAAGCGTGTAATGTACCATTTTGCTTACACAATATTAATGCATATTACAACAACATAAGTTTTGTGAATTTCCAATGTGTCTTTGTTTATATTTCGTCCTTATTGATGACTATGCCTTTGTTTACCTGTTTTTAATCATCCAGAACGGTTATGCATATCGATTTTGTGAAATATCAATTTGCCAGAAATAGCATACGAAGAGGGCTTTGTAATATAACATTACATGCAGAAATAGAATATAAAAGAAACAATGATTTATTTTATTCTCTAAATGTTTATTAAAAGCCTGTAATGTACCATTTTGTTAACATCATTAAGACATTAACATCAATATCGGGATAAATTACATCAATATAACTATTGAATTGACCTCAATCCACAGTTGTGATTATAATACAAACAAGATGACATTTACTTAACATTTAATGTGCTAATGTCAATAAACGCTAGAGAATACTGAAGTGGTAGCACAAAATGGACAATCCATAGAAACTGGCAACGCAGGTCACACAAGACAAAGAATAAAAACCAAACAAAAACACAAAAAAACCAACACAATGTGCGTTGGACACTACTATCCGCAAACAAACACATATAGCGTTAATAAGACATGAACCCCTTTGCAAACAACTGGAGGTAAAGACGAACCAACCATCGTTTGTATGAGGAAATCACAACACGGAACCCAAAACGTCAAGACACATAATAGGAGAACACAAAGCACTACAAAGATGAGCAACACGGATCTTAATGACGGTAAATCTTTCGTAAAAGCACTACACCTATGGGTTCAAAGCGTATTTACTAATATTGATAGGAATTTAACTGCTTTATTCAATCAAATTAAGACCAACTTGAAGAAATGTTAGAGAATACCGAAAAGTCAATCAAAAGTTCGAAATTAATTTCGTAAACCATGAAATTTTGTTTAAAATAAAAAAAACTGGATATATCCAAACAGATGAGGGTGGGGTCAACGAGCAATACAAAAGCAATAAAAACAGAAGATGGGAACTTATGCGGTTAATATTTATGGATGGCGAATTTGTAAGCATACTGTAAGCATATTGCAAAGTCTATATACAGGTAGGAAGATTTTGAAAGGGTAACCAAAGAATAATATATCGATTTTCTATATCTAACTGAATGCTGCAAGACGATGATTGTATCGTGGTACATTGTCGTGTGCGATTTGCTTCCTAATAGCGTTGATGCTGTATAATAGGACATATCATGTCAATGTTAAATATCATAAACCTCCAGTGTGTAATTGTCAGAGTGAGGATAAACACAGCATTAATATTGGTATACAGATTCCTTCTACCACTAAATACATAAATATGTGTTCAATGTTATTTATTGTTCCGTTTTATCTTATCATTTAATATTTCAGTATTTATCAATTGAGTTTGGTACATAAATATTGTAACTGTAAATGAAAGAAAATATGTAATGGTAGTTTGCAGTTGTCAGGTTCTATTAATTGTCCATTCTTGATAGCCACTTTCTCTAGGGTTTATATAAACCTATTACATGATTAAGGATGTACATATATACGTCAATATTTTTTTTCTTTCAACACACATTTTATTGAAATCACCAGTTGTTGCAGTAATATAAGGGGGAAAGGGTAACTAAACTTAGAGGCCGCTGTTAGCTACAAAGCTTATTTGTCCGAGTGGAGAAAATAAGACACAACATACTTATTTTTTACAAGAAAAGAAGATCATACATATGTAACAGGAGAAATATATTAAAGGGTAATTGCAATCCGTAAATCGAAGAAGGACAGATAATACAATGGGCCGAAGAAGGACAGTAAAGGGACAAACAACGATCCTCAAGGATCTGTAAGGATAAATTTCCCCCTTCTCCATTGAAATTAGTAGTCAATGTGTTGAAATGAAAAAACATTAGGCTGGTATGTCAAACAACACTGGCAAGATTATTATGTTTGGCTGAAAACGTGGTGGTCCAAATACAATTTGAGAAAAGTCAGTCTTCTATAACTAAACGTTAGAGAATACCAAAGGGCAATCCAAAAATGACAATCTTTAGAAGCTGACAACTTAGGGTACACAAGACGAAATAAAACAGTGCAAAAACACAACACAACGTATGTTGGAAACCACTATGCACACACACACACACACACACAATTAACGTAAATAAGACATGCGCCCTCCAACAAACAACTGGTAAAACAGGAACCAAACATAGTCTGTGTGAGATTGAAGTAAACATTACGAATGGTGGGATTTTTTTTCACATCACGAACAATATTACATCGACATACATGTGCAAATCTAATCTTTGCAGTATTCATGGCTTACACAATATCAATGCATATTAATACAACATAAGCTTTGTGAATTTCCAATGTTTCTTTGTTTAAATGTCGTCCTTATTGATGACTATGCCTTTGTTTACCTGTTTTTAATCATACAGAACGGTTATGCATATCGATTTTGTGATATATCAATTTGCCAGAAATATCATACGAAGAGGGCTTTGTAATATAACATTACATGCAGAAATAGAATATAAAAGAAACAATGATTTATTTTATTCTCTAAATGTTTATTAAAAGCCTGTAATGCACCATTTTGTTAACATCATTAAGACATTAACATCAATATCGGGATAAATTACATCAATATAACTATTGAATTGACCTCAATCCACAGTTGTGATTATAATACAAACAAGATGACATTTACTTAACATTTAATGTGCTAATGTCAATAAACGCTAGAGAATACTGAAGTGGTAGCACAAAATGGACAATCCATAGAAACTGGCAACGCAGGACACACAAGACAAAGAATAAAAACCAAACAAAAACACAAAAAAACCAACACAATGTGCGTTGGACACTACTATCCGCAAACAAACACAGATAACGTTAATAAGACATGAGCCCTCTTACAAACAACTGGAGGTAAAGACGAACCAACCATCGTTTGTATGCGGAAATCACAACACGGAACCCAAAACGTCAAGACACATAATAGGAGAACACAAAGCACTACAAAGATGAGCAACACGGATCTTAATGACCGGTAAATCTTTCGTAAAAGCACTACACCTATGGGTTCAAAGCGTATTTATTAATATTGATAGGAATTTAACTGCTTTATTCAATCAAATTAAGACCAACTTGAAGAAATGTTAGAGAATACCGAAAAGCCAATCAAAAGTTCGAAATTAATTTCGTAAACCACGAAATTTTGTTTAAAATAAAAAAAAACTGGATATATCCAAACAGATGAGGGTGGGGTCAACGAGCAATACAAAACCAATAAAAACAGAAGATGGGGACTTATGCGGTTAATATTTATGGATGGCTAATTTGTAAGCATACTGTAAGCATATTGCAAAGTCTATATACAGGTAGGAAGATTTTGAAAGGGTAACCAAAGAATAATATATCGATTTTCTATATCTAACTGAATGCTGCAAGACGATGATTGTATCGTTGTACATTGTCGTGTGCGATTTGCTTCCTAATAGCGTTGATGCTGTATAATAGGACATATCATGTCAATGTTAAATATCATAAACCTCCAGTGTGCAATTGTCAGAGTGGGGATAAACACAGCATTAATATTGGTATACTGATTCCTTCTACCACTAAATACATAAATATGTGTTCAATTTTATTTATTGTTCCGTTTTATTTTATCATTTAATATTTCAGTATTTATCAATTGAGTTTGGTACATAAATATTGTAACTGTAAATGAAAGAAAATATGTAATGGTAGTTTGCAGTTGTCAGGTTCTATTAATTGTCCATTCTTGATAGCCACTTTCTCTAGGGTTTATATAAACCTATTACATGATTAAGGATGTACATATATACGTCAATATTTTTTTTCTTTCAACACACATTTTATTGAAATCACCAGTTGTTGCAGTAATATAAGGGGGAAAGGGTAGCTAAGCTTAGAGGCCGCTGTTAGCTACAAAGCTTATTTGTCCGAGTGGAGAAAATAAGACACAACATACTTATTTTTTACAAGAAAAGAAGATCATACATATGTAACAGGAGAAATATATTAAAGGGTAATTGCAATCCGTAAATCGAAGAAGGACAGATAATACAATGGGCCGAAGAAGGACAGTAAAGGGACAAACAACGATCCTCAAGGATCTGTAAGGATAAATTTCCCCCTTCTCCATTGAAATTAGTAGTCAATGTGTTGAAATGAAAAAATATTAGGCTGGTATGTCAAACAACACTGGCAAGATTATTATGTTTGGCTGAAAACGTGGTGGTCCAAATACAATTTGAGAAAAAAGTCAGTCTTCTATAACTAAACGTTAGAGAATACCAAAGGGCAATCCAAAAATGACAATCTTTGGAAGCTGACAACTTAGGGTACACAAGACGAAATAAAACAGTGCAAAAACACAACACAACGTATGTTGGACACCACTATACACACACACACACACACACACACAATTAACGTAAATAAGACATGCGCCCTCCAACAAACAACTGGTAAAACAGGAACCAAACATAGTCTGTGTGAGATTGAAGTAAACATTACGAATGGTGGGATTGTTTTTACACATCACGAACAATATTACATCGACATACATGTGCAAATCTAATCTTTGAAGTATTCATGGCTTACACAATATCAATGCATATTACAACAACATAAGTTTTGTGAATTTCCAATGTGTCTTTGTTTAAATTTCGTCCTTATTGATGACTATGCCTTTGTTTACCTGTTTTTAATCATCCAGAACGGTTATGCATATCGATTTTGTGATATATCAATTTGCCAGAAACAGCATACGAAGAGGGCTTTGTAATATAACATTACATGCAGAAATAGAATATAAAAGAAACAATGATTTATTTTATTCTCTAAATGTTTATTAAAAGCCTGTAATGTACCATTTTGTTAACATCATTAAGACATTAACATCAATATCGGGATAAATTACATCAATATAACTATTGAATTGACCTCAATCCACAGTTGTGATTATAATACAAACAAGATGACATTTACTTAACATTTAATGTGCTAATGTCAATAAACGCTAGAGAATACTGAAGTGGTAGCACAAAATGGACAATCCATAGAAACTGGCAACGCAGGTCACACAAGACAAAGAATAAAAACCAAACAAAAACACAAAAAAACCAACACAATGTGCGCTGGACACTACTATCCGCAAACAAACACAGATAACGTTAATAAGACATGAGCCCTCTTACAAACAACTGGAGGTAAAGACGAACCAACCATCGTTTGTATGCGGAAATCACAACACGGAACCCAAAACGTCAAGACACATAATAGGAGAACACAAAGCACTACAAAGATGAGCAACACGGATCTTAATGACCGGTAAATCTTTCGTAAAAGCACTACACCTATGGGTTCAAAGCGTATTTATTAATATTGATAGGAATTTAACTGCTTTATTCAATCAAATTAAGACCAACTTGAAGAAATGTTAGAGAATACCGAAAAGCCAATCAAAAGTTCGAAATTAATTTCGTAAACCACGAAATTTTGTTTAAAATAAAAAAAAACTGGATATATCCAAACAGATGAGGGTGGGGTCAACGAGCAATACAAAACCAATAAAAACAGAAGATGGGGACTTATGCGGTTAATATTTATGGATGGCTAATTTGTAAGCATACTGTAAGCATATTGCAAAGTCTATATACAGGTAGGAAGATTTTGAAAGGGTAACCAAAGAATAATATATCGATTTTCTATATCTAACTGAATGCTGCAAGACGATGATTGTATCGTTGTACATTGTCGTGTGCGATTTGCTTCCTAATAGCGTTGATGCTGTATAATAGGACATATCATGTCAATGTTAAATATCATAAACCTCCAGTGTGCAATTGTCAGAGTGGGGATAAACACAGCATTAATATTGGTATACTGATTCCTTCTACCACTAAATACATAAATATGTGTTCAATTTTATTTATTGTTCCGTTTTATTTTATCATTTAATATTTCAGTATTTATCAATTGAGTTTGGTACATAAATATTGTAACTGTAAATGAAAGAAAATATGTAATGGTAGTTTGCAGTTGTCAGGTTCTATTAATTGTCCATTCTTGATAGCCACTTTCTCTAGGGTTTATATAAACCTATTACATGATTAAGGATGTACATATATACGTCAATATTTTTTTTCTTTCAACACACATTTTATTGAAATCACCAGTTGTTGCAGTAATATAAGGGGGAAAGGGTAGCTAAGCTTAGAGGCCGCTGTTAGCTACAAAGCTTATTTGTCCGAGTGGAGAAAATAAGACACAACATACTTATTTTTTACAAGAAAAGAAGATCATACATATGTAACAGGAGAAATATATTAAAGGGTAACTGCAATCCGTAAATCGAAGAAGGACAGATAATACAATGGGCCGAAGAAGGACAGTAAAGGGACAAACAACGATCCTCAAGGATCTGTAAGGATAAATTTCCCCCTTCTCCATTGAAATTAGTAGTCAATGTGCTGAAATGAAAAAATATTAGGCTGGTATGTCAAACAACACTGGCAAGATTATTATGTTTGGCTGAAAACGTGGTGGTCCAAATACAATTTGAGAAAAAAGTCAGTCTTCTATAACTAAACGTTAGAGAATACCAAAGGGCAATCCAAAAATGACAATCTTTAGAAGCTGACAACTTAGGGTACACAAGACGAAATAAAACAGTGCAAAAACACAACACAACGTATGTTGGACACCACTATACACACACACACACACACACACACAATTAACGTAAATAAGACATGCGCCCTCCAACAAACAACTGGTAAAACAGGAACCAAACATAGTCTGTGTGAGATTGAAGTAAACATTACGAATGGTGGGATTGTTTTTACACATCACGAACAATATTACATCGACATACATGTGCAAATCTAATCTTTGAAGTATTCATGGCTTACACAATATCAATGCATATTACAACAACATAAGTTTTGTGAATTTCCAATGTGTCTTTGTTTAAATGTCGTCCTTATTGATGAATATGCCTTTGTTTACCTGTTTTTAATCATCCAGAACGGTTATGCATATCGATTTTGTGATATATCAATTTGCCAGAAACAGCATACGAAGAGGGCTTTGTAATATAACATTACATGCAGAAATAGAATATAAAAGAAACAATGATTTATTTTATTCTCTAAATGTTTATTAAAAGCCTGTAATGTACCATTTTGTTAACATCATTAAGACATTAACATCAATATCGGGATAAATTACATCAATATAACTATTGAATTGACCTCAATCCACAGTTGTGATTATAATACAAACAAGATGACATTTACTTAACATTTAATGTGCTAATGTCAATAAACGCTAGAGAATACTGAAGTGGTAGCACAAAATGGACAATCCATAGAAACTGGCAACGCAGGTCACACAAGACAAAGAATAAAAACCAAACAAAAACACAAAAAAACCAACACAATGTGCGTTGGACACTACTATCCGCAAACAAACACAGATAACGTTAATAAGACATGAGCCCTCTTACAAACAACTGGAGGTAAAGACGAACCAACCATCGTTTGTATGCGGAAATCACAACACGGAACCCAAAACGTCAAGACACATAATAGGAGAACACAAAGCACTACAAAGATGAGCAACACGGATCTTAATGACCGGTAAATCTTTCGTAAAAGCACTACACCTATGGGTTCAAAGCGTATTTATTAATATTGATAGGAATTTAACTGCTTTATTCAATCAAATTAAGACCAACTTGAAGAAATGTTAGAGAATACCGAAAAGCCAATCAAAAGCTCGAAATTAATTTCGTAAACCACGAAATTTTGTTTAAAATAAAAAAAAAACTGGATATATCCAAACAGATGAGGGTGGGGTCAACGAGCAATACAAAACCAATAAAAACAGAAGATGGGGACTTATGCGGTTAATATTTATGGATGGCTAATTTGTAAGCATACTGTAAGCATATTGCAAAGTCTATATACAGGTAGGAAGATTTTGAAAGGGTAACCAAAGAATAATATATCGATTTTCTATATCTAACTGAATGCTGCAAGACGATGATTGTATCGTTGTACATTGTCGTGTGCGATTTGCTTCCTAATAGCGTTGATGCTGTATAATAGGACATATCATGTCAATGTTAAATATCATAAACCTCCAGTGTGCAATTGTCAGAGTGGGGATAAACACAGCATTAATATTGGTATACTGATTCCTTCTACCACTAAATACATAAATATGTGTTCAATTTTATTTATTGTTCCGTTTTATTTTATCATTTAATATTTCAGTATTTATCAATTGAGTTTGGTACATAAATATTGTAACTGTAAATGAAAGAAAATATGTAATGGTAGTTTGCAGTTGTCAGGTTCTATTAATTGTCCATTCTTGATAGCCACTTTCTCTAGGGTTTATATAAACCTATTACATGATTAAGGATGTACATATATACGTCAATATTTTTTTTCTTTCAACACACATTTTATTGAAATCACCAGTTGTTGCAGTAATATAAGGGGGAAAGGGTAGCTAAGCTTAGAGGCCGCTGTTAGCTACAAAGCTTATTTGTCCGAGTGGAGAAAATAAGACACAACATACTTATTTTTTACAAGAAAAGAAGATCATACATATATAGCAGGAGAAATATATGAAAGGGTAATTGCAATCCGTAAATCGAAGAAGGACAGATAATACAATGGGCCGAAGAAGGACAGTAAAGGGACAAACAACGATCCTCAAGGATATGTAAGGATAAATTTCCCCCTTCTCCATTGAAATTAGTAGTCAATGTGTTGAAATGAAAAAATATTAGGCTGGTATGTCAAACAACACTGGCAAGATTATTATGTTTGGCTGAAAACGTGGTGGTCCAAATACAATTTGAGAAAAAAGTCAGTCTTCTATAACTAAACGTTAGAGAATACCAAAGGGCAATCCAAAAATGACAATCTTTAGAAGCTGACAACTTAGGGTACACAAGACGAAATAAAACAGTGCAAAAACACAACACAACGTATGTTGGACACCACTATGCACACACACACACACACAATTAACGTAAATAAGACATGCGCCCTCCAACAAACAACCGGTAAAACAGGAACCAAACATAGTCTGTGTGAGATTGATGTAAACATTACAAATGGTGGGATTTTCTTTACACATCACGAACAATATTACATCGACATACATATGCAAATCTAATCTTTGCAGTATTCATGGCTTACACAATATCAATGCATATTAATACAACATAAGCTTTGTGAATTTCCAATGTTTCTTTGTTTAAATGTCGTCCTTATTGATGACTATGCCTTTGTTTACCTGTTTTTAATCATCCAGAACGGCTATGCATATCGATTTTGTGATATATAAATTTGCCAGAAATATCATACGAAGAGGGCTTTGTAATATAACATTACATGCATAAATAGAATATAAAAGAAACAATGATTTATTTTATTCTCTAAATGTTTATAAAAAGCGTGTAATGTACCATTTTGCTTACACAATATTAATGCATATTACAACAACATAAGTTTTGTGAATTTCCAATGTGTCTTTGTTTAAATTTCGTCCTTATTGATGACTATGCCTTTGTTTACCTGTTTTTAATCATCCAGAACGGTTATGCATATCGATTTTGTGATATATCAATTTGCCAGAAATAGCATACGAAGAGGGCTTTGTAATATAACATTACATGCAGAAATAGAATATAAAAGAAACAATGATTTATTTTATTCTCTAAATGTTTATTAAAAGCCTGTAATGTACCATTTTCTTAACATCATTAAGACATTAACATCAATATCGGGATAAATTACATCAATATAACTATTGAATTGACCTCAATCCACAGTTGTGATTATAATACAAACAAGATGACATTTACTTAACATTTAATGTGCTAATGTCAATAAACGCTAGAGAATACTGAAGTGGTAGCACAAAATGGACAATCCATAGAAACTGGCAACGCAGATCACACAAGACAAAGAATAAAAACCAAACAAAAACACCAAAAAACCAACACAATGTGCGTTGGACACTACTATTCGCAAACAAACACAGATAACGTTAATAAGACATGAGCCACTTACAAACAACGGAGGTAAAGACGAACCAACCATCGTTTGTATGCGGAAATCACAACACGGAACCCAAAACGTCAAGACACATAATAGGAGAACACAAAGCACTACAAAGATGAGCAACACGGATCTTAATGAAGGTAAATCTTTCGTAAAAGCACTACACCTATGGGTTCAAAGCGTATTTATTAATATTGATAGGAATTTAACTGCTTTATTCAATCAAATTAAGACCAACTTGAAGAAATGTTAGAGAATACCGAAAAGCCAATCAAAAGTTCGACATTAATTTCGTAAACCATGAAATTTTGTTTAAAATAAAAAAAACTGGATATATCCAAACAGATGAGGGTGGGGTCAACGAGCAATACAAAAGCAATAAAAACAGAAGATGGGAACTTATGCGGTTAATATTTATGGATGGCGAATTTGTAAGCATACTGTAAGCATATTGCAAAGTCTATATACAGGTAGGAAGATTTTGAAAGGGTAACCAAAGAATAATATATCGATTTTCTATATCTAACTGAATGCTGCAAGACGATGATTGTATCGTGGTACATTGTGGTGTGCGATTTGCTTCCTAATAGCGTTGATGCTGTATAATAGGACATATCATGTCAATGTTAAATATCATAAACCTCCAGTGTGCAATTGTCAGAGTGGGGATAAACACAGCATTAATATTGGTATACTGATTCCTTCTACCACTAAATACATAAATATGTGTTCAATTTTATTTATTGTTCCGTTTTATTTTATCATTTAATATTTCAGTATTTATCAATTGAGTTTGGTACATAAATATTGTAACTGTAAATGAAAGAAAATATGTAATGGTAGTTTGCAGTTGTCAGGTTCTATTAATTGTCCATTCTTGATAGCCACTTTCTCTAGGGTTTATATAAACCTATTACATGATTAAGGATGTACATATATACGTCAATATTTTTTTTCTTTCAACACACATTTTATTGAAATCACCAGTTGTTGCAGTAATATAAGGGGGAAAGGGTAGCTAAGCTTAGAGGCCGCTGTTAGCTACAAAGCTTATTTGTCCGAGTGGAGAAAATAAGACACAACATACTTATTTTTTACAAGAAAAGAAGATCATACATATGTAACAGGAGAAATATATTAAAGGGTAATTGCAATCCGTAAATCGAAGAAGGACAGATAATACAATGGGCCGAAGAAGGACAGTAAAGGGACAAACAACGATCCTCAAGGATCTGTAAGGATAAATTTCCCCCTTCTCCATTGAAATTAGTAGTCAATGTGTTGAAATGAAAAAATATTAGGCTGGTATGTCAAACAACACTGGCAAGATTATTATGTTTGGCTGAAAACGTGGTGGTCCAAATACAATTTGAGAAAAAAGTCAGTCTTCTATAACTAAACGTTAGAGAATACCAAAGGGCAATCCAAAAATGACAATCTTTAGAAGCTGACAACTTAGGGTACACAAGACGAAATAAAACAGTGCAAAAACACAACACAACGTATGTTGGACACCACTATACACACACACACACACACACACACAATTAACGTAAATAAGACATGCGCCCTCCAACAAACAACTGGTAAAACAGGAACCAAACATAGTCTGTGTGAGATTGAAGTAAACATTACGAATGGTGGGATTGTTTTTACACATCACGAACAATATTACATCGACATACATGTGCAAATCTAATCTTTGAAGTATTCATGGCTTACACAATATCAATGCATATTACAACAACATAAGTTTTGTGAATTTCCAATGTGTCTTTGTTTAAATTTCGTCCTTATTGATGACTATGCCTTTGTTTACCTGTTTTTAATCATCCAGAACGGTTATGCATATCGATTTTGTGATATATCAATTTGCCAGAAACAGCATACGAAGAGGGCTTTGTAATATAACATTACATGCAGAAATAGAATATAAAAGAAACAATGATTTATTTTATTCTCTAAATGTTTATTAAAAGCCTGTAATGTACCATTTTGTTAACATCATTAAGACATTAACATCAATATCGGGATAAATTACATCAATATAACTATTGAATTGACCTCAATCCACAGTTGTGATTATAATACAAACAAGATGACATTTACTTAACATTTAATGTGCTAATGTCAATAAACGCTAGAGAATACTGAAGTGGTAGCACAAAATGGACAATACATAGAAACTGGCAACGCAGGTCACACAAGACAAAGAATAAAAACCAAACAAAAACACAAAAAAACCAACACAATGTGCGTTGGACACTACTATCCGCAAACAAACACAGATAACGTTAATAAGACATGAGCCCTCTTACAAACAACTGGAGGTAAAGACGAACCAACCATCGTTTGTATGCGGAAATCACAACACGGAACCCAAAACGTCAAGACACATAATAGGAGAACACAAAGCACTACAAAGATGAGCAACACGGATCTTAATGACCGGTAAATCTTTCGTAAAAGCACTACACCTATGGGTTCAAAGCGTATTTATTAATATTGATAGGAATTTAACTGCTTTATTCAATCAAATTAAGACCAACTTGAAGAAATGTTAGAGAATACCGAAAAGCCAATCAAAAGTTCGAAATTAATTTCGTAAACCACGAAATTTTGTTTAAAATAAAAAAAAACTGGATATATCCAAACAGATGAGGGTGGGGTCAACGAGCAATACAAAAGCAATAAAAACAAAAGATGGGGACTTATGCGGTTAATATTTATGGATGGCTAATTTGTAAGCATACTGTAAGCATATTGCAAAGTCTATATACAGGTAGGAAGATTTTGAAAGGGTAACCAAAGAATAATATATCGATTTTCTATATCTAACTGAATGCTGCAAGACGATGATTGTATCGTTGTACATTGTCGTGTGCGATTTGCTTCCTAATAGCGTTGATGCTGTATAATAGGACATATCATGTCAATGTTAAATATCATAAACCTCCAGTGTGCAATTGTCAGAGTGGGGATAAACACAGCATTAATATTGGTATACTGATTCCTTCTACCACTAAATACATAAATATGTGTTCAATTTTATTTATTGTTCCGTTTTATTTTATCATTTAATATTTCAGTATTTATCAATTGAGTTTGGTACATAAATATTGTAACTGTAAATGAAAGAAAATATGTAATGGTAGTTTGCAGTTGTCAGGTTCTATTAATTGTCCATTCTTGATAGCCACTTTCTCTAGGGTTTATATAAATCTATTACATGATTAAGGATGTACATATATACGTCAATATTTTTTTTCTTTCAACACACATTTTATTGAAATCACCAGTTGTTGCAGTAATATAAGGGGGAAAGGGTAGCTAAGCTTAGAGGCCGCTGTTAGCTACAAAGCTTATTTGTCCGAGTGGAGAAAATAAGACACAACATACTTATTTTTTACAAGAAAAGAAGATCATACATATATAACAGGAGAAATATATGAAAGGGTAATTGCAATCCGTAAATCGAAGAAGGACAGATAATACAATGGGCCGAAGAAGGACAGTAAAGGGACAAACAACGATCCTCAAGGATCTGTAAGGATAAATTTCCCCCTTCTCCATTGAAATTAGTAGTCAATGTGTTGAAATGAAAAAATATTAGGCTGGTATGTCAAACAACACTGGCAAGATTATTATGTTTGGCTGAAAACGTGGTGGTCCAAATACAATTTGAGAAAAAAGTCAGTCTTCTATAACTAAACGTTAGAGAATACCAAAGGGCAATCCAAAAATGACAATCTTTAGAAGCTGACAACTTAGGGTACACAAGACGAAATAAAACAGTGCAAAAACACAACACAACGTATGTTGGACACCACTATGCACACACACACACACACAATTAACGTAAATAAGACATGCGCCCTCCAACAAACAACCGGTAAAACAGGAACCAAACATAGTCTGTGTGAGATTGATGTAAACATTACAAATGGTGGGATTTTCTTTACACATCACGAACAATATTACATCGACATACATATGCAAATCTAATCTTTGCAGTATTCATGGCTTACACAATATCAATGCATATTAATACAACATAAGCTTTGTGAATTTCCAATGTTTCTTTGTTTAAATGTCGTCCTTATTGATGACTATGCCTTTGTTTACCTGTTTTTAATCATCCAGAACGGCTATGCATATCGATTTTGTGATATATAAATTTGCCAGAAATATCATACGAAGAGGGCTTTGTAATATAACATTACATGCATAAATAGAATATAAAAGAAACAATGATTTATTTTATTCTCTAAATGTTTATAAAAAGCGTGTAATGTACCATTTTGCTTACACAATATTAATGCATATTACAACAACATAAGTTTTGTGAATTTCCAATGTGTCTTTGTTTAAATTTCGTCCTTATTGATGACTATGCCTTTGTTTACCTGTTTTTAATCATCCAGAACGGTTATGCATATCGATTTTGTGATATATCAATTTGCCAGAAATAGCATACGAAGAGGGCTTTGTAATATAACATTACATGCAGAAATAGAATATAAAAGAAACAATGATTTATTTTATTCTCTAAATGTTTATTAAAAGCCTGTAATGTACCATTTTCTTAACATCATTAAGACATTAACATCAATATCGGGATAAATTACATCAATATAACTATTGAATTGACCTCAATCCACAGTTGTGATTATAATACAAACAAGATGACATTTACTTAACATTTAATGTGCTAATGTCAATAAACGCTAGAGAATACTGAAGTGGTAGCACAAAATGGACAATCCATAGAAACTGGCAACGCAGGTCACACAAGACAAAGAATAAAAACCAAACAAAAACACCAAAAAACCAACACAATGTGCGTTGGACACTACTATCCGCAAACAAACACAGATAACGTTAATAAGACATGAGCCACTTACAAACAACGGAGGTAAAGACGAACCAACCATCGTTTGTATGCGGAAATCACAACACGGAACCCAAAACGTCAAGACACATAATAGGAGAACACAAAGCACTACAAAGATGAGCAACACGGATCTTAATGACGGTAAATCTTTCGTAAAAGCACTACACCTATGGGTTCAAAGCGTATTTATTAATATTGATAGGAATTTAACTGCTTTATTCAATCAAATTAAGACCAACTTGAAGAAATGTTAGAGAATACCGAAAAGCCAATCAAAAGTTCGACATTAATTTCGTAAACCATGAAATTTTGTTTAAAATAAAAAAAACTGGATATATCCAAACAGATGAGGGTGGGGTCAACGAGCAATACAAAAGCAATAAAAACAGAAGATGGGAACTTATGCGGTTAATATTTATGGATGGCGAATTTGTAAGCATACTGTAAGCATATTGCAAAGTCTATATACAGGTAGGAAGATTTTGAAAGGGTAACCAAAGAATAATATATCGATTTTCTATATCTAACTGAATGCTGCAAGACGATGATTGTATCGTGGTACATTGTGGTGTGCGATTTGCTTCCTAATAGCGTTGATGCTGTATAATAGGACATATCATGTCAATGTTAAATATCATAAACCTCCAATGTGCAATTGTCAGAGTGAGGATAAACACAGCATTAATATTGGTATACTGATTCCTTCTACCACTAAATACATAAATATGTGTTCAATTTTATTTATTGTTCCGTTTTATCTTATCATTCAATATTTCAGTATTTATCAATTGAGTTTGGTACATAAATATTGTAACTGTAAATGAAAGAAAATATGTAATGGTAGTTTGCAGTTGTCAGGTTCTATTAAGTGTCCATTCTTGATAGCCACTTTCTCTAGGGTTTATATAAACCTATTACATGATTAAGGATGTACATATATACGTCAATATTTTTTTTCTTTCAACACACATTTTATTGAAATCACCAGTTGTTGCAGTAATATAAGGGGGAAAGGGTAACTAAACTTAGAGGCCGCTGTTAGCTACAAAGCTTATTTGTCCGAGTGGAGAAAATAAGACACAACATACTTATTTTTTACAAGAAAAGAAGATCATACATATGCAACAGGAGAAATATATTAAAGGGTAATTGCAATTCGTAAATCGAAGAAGGACAGATAATACAATGGGCCGAAGAAGGACAGTAAAGGGACAAACAACGATCCTCAAGGATCTGTAAGGATAAATTTCCCCCTTCTCCATTGAAATTAGTAGTCAATGTGTTGAAATGAAAAAATATTAGGCTGGTATGTCAAACAACACTGGCAAGATTATTATGTTTGGCTGAAAACGTGGTGGTCCAAATACAATTTGAGAAAAAAGTCAGTCTTCTATAACTAAACGTTAGAGAATACCAAAGGGCAATCCAAAAATGACAATCTTTAGAAGCTGACAACTTAGGGTACACAAGACGAAATAAAACAGTGCAAAAACACAACACAACGTATGTTGGAAACCACTATGCACACACACACACACACACACAATTAACGTAAATAAGACATGCGCACTCCAACAAACAACTGGTAAAACAGGAACCAAACATAGTCTGTGTGAGATTGAAGTAAACATTACGAATGGTGGGATTTTTTTTACACATCACGAACAATATTACATCGACATACATGTGCAAATCTAATCTTTGCAGTATTCATGGCTTACACAATATCAATGCATATTAATACAACATAAGCTTTGTGAATTTCCAATGTTTCTTTGTTTAAATGTCGTCCTTATTGATGACTATGCCTTTGTTTACCTGTTTTTAATCATACATAACGGTTATGCATATCGATTTTGTGATATATCAATTTGCCAGAAATATCATACGAAGAGGGCTTTGTAATATAACATTACATGCATAAATAGAATATAAAAGAAACAATGATTTATTTTATTCTCTAAATATTTATAAAAAGCGTGTAATGTACCATTTTGCTTACACAATATTAATGCATATTACAACAACATAAGTTTAGTGAATTTCCAATGTGTCTTTGTTTAAATTTCGTCCTTATTGATGACTATGCCTTTGTTTACCTGTTTTTAATCATCCAGAACGGTTATGCATATCGATTTTGTGATATATCAATTTGCCAGAAATAGCATACGAAGAGGGCTTTGTAATATAACATTACATGCAGAAATAGAATATAAAAGAAACAATGATTTATTTTATTCTCTAAATGTTTATTAAAAGCCTGTAATGTACCATTTTGTTAACATCATTAAGACATTAACATCAATATCGGGATAAATTACATCAATATAACTATTGAATTGACCTCAATCCACAGTTGTGATTATAATACAAACAAGATGACATTTACTTAACATTTAATGTGCTAATGTCAATAAACGCTAGAGAATACTGAAGTGGTAGCACAAAATGGACAATCCATAGAAACTGGCAACGCAGGTCACACAAGACAAAGAATAAAAACCAAACAAAAACACAAAAAAACCAACACAATATGCGTTGGACACTACTATCCGCAAACAAACACAGATAACGTTAATAAGACACGAGCCCTCTTACAAATAACTGGAGGTAAAGACGAACCAACCATCGTTTGTATGCGGAAATCACAACACGGAACCCAAAACGTCAAGATACATAATAGGAGAACACAAAGCACTACAAAGATGAGCAACACGAATCTTAATGACCGGTAAATCTTTCGTAAAAGCACTACACCTATGGGTTCAAAGCGTATTTATTAATATCGATAGGAATTTAACTGCTTTATTCAATCAAATTAAGACCAACTTGAAGAAATGTTAGAGAATACCGAAAAGCCAATAAAAAGTTCGAAATTAATTTCGCAAACCACGAAATTTTGTTTAAAATAAAAAACCTGGATATATCCAAACAGATGAGGGTGGGGTCAACGAGCAATACAAAAGCAATACAAACAGAAGATGGGCACTTATGCGGTTAATATTTATGGATGGCTAATTTGTAAGCATACTGTAAGCATATTGCAAAGTCTATATACAGGTAGGAAGATTTTGAAAGGGTAACCAAAGAATAATATATCGATTTTCTATATCTAACTGAATGCTGCAAGACGATGATTGTATCGTGGTACATTGTCGTGTGCGATTTGCTTCCTAATAGCGTTGATGCTGTATAATAGGACATATCATGTCAATGTTAAATATCATAAACCTCCAGTGTGCAATTGTCAGAGTGAGGATAAACACAGCATTAATATTGGTATACTGATTCCTTCTACCACTAAATACATAAATATGTGTTCAATTTTATTTATTGTTCCGTTTTATCTTATCATTTAATATTTCAGTATTTATCAATTGAGTTTGGTACATAAATATTGTAACTGTAAATGAAAGAAAATATGTAATGGTAGTTTGCAGTTGTCAGGTTCTATTAATTGTCCATTCTTGATAGCCACTTTCTCTAGGGTTTATATAAACCTATTACATGATTAAGGATGTACATATATACGTCAATATTTTTTTTCTTTCAACACACATTTTATTGAAATCACCAGTTGTTGCAGTAATATAAGGGGGAAAGGGTAACTAAACTTAGAGGCCGCTGTTAGCTACAAAGCTTATTTGTCCGAGTGGAGAAAATAAGACACAACATACTTATTTTTTACAAGAAAAGAAGATCATACATATGTAACAGGAGAAATATATTAAAGGGTAATTGCAATCCGTAAATCGAAGAAGGACAGATAATACAATGGGCCGAAGAAGAACAGTAAAGGGACAAACAACGATCCTCAAGGATCTGTAAGGATAAATTTCCCCCTTCTCCATTGAAATTAGTAGTCAATATGTTGAAATGAAAAAATATTAGGCTGGTATGTCAAACAACACTGGCAAGATTATTATGTTTGGCTGAAAACGTGGTGGTCCAAATACAATTTGAGAAAAAAGTCAGTCTTCTATAACTAAACGTTAGAGAATACCAAAGGGCAATCCAAAAATGACAATCTTTAGAAGCTGACAACTTAGGGTACACAAGACGAAATAAAACAGTGCAAAAACACAACACAACGTATGTTGGAAACCACTATGCACACACACACACACACACACACAATTAACGTAAATAAGACATGCGCCCTCCAACAAACAACTGGTAAAACAGGAACCAAACATAGTCTGTGTGAGATTGAAGTAAACATTACGAATGGTGGGATTTTTTTTACACATCACGAACAATATTACATCGACATACATGTGCAAATCTAATCTTTGCAGTATTCATGGCTTACACAATATCAATGCATATTAATACAACATAAGCTTTGTGAATTTCCAATGTTTCTTTGTTTAAATGTCGTCCTTATTGATGACTATGCCTTTGTTTACCTGTTTTTAATCATACAGAACGGTTATGCATATCGATTTTGTGATATATCAATTTGCCAGAAATATCATACGAAGAGGGCTTTCTAATATAACATTACATGCATAAATAGAATATAAAAGAAACAATGATTTATTTTATTCTCTAAATGTTTATAAAAAGCGTGTAATGTACCATTTTGCTTACACAATATTAATGCATATTACAACAACATAAGTTTTGTGAATTTCCAATGTGTCTTTGTTTATATTTCGTCCTTATTGATGACTATGCCTTTGTTTACCTGTTTTTAATCATCCAGAACGGTTATGCATATCGATTTTGTGATATATCAATTTGCCAGAAATAGCATACGAAGAGGGCTTTGTAATATAACATTACATGCAGAAATAGAATATAAAAGAAACAATGATTTATTTTATTCTCTAAATGTTTATTAAAAGCCTGTAATGTACCATTTTGTTAACATCATTAAGACATTAACATCAATATCGGGATAAATTACATCAATATAACTATTGAATTGACCTCAATCCACAGTTGTGATTATAATACAAACAAGATGACATTTACTTAACATTTAATGGGCTAATGTCAATAAACGCTAGAGAATACTGAAGTGGTAGCACAAAATGGACAATCCATAGAAACTGGCAACGCAGGTCACACAAGACAAAGAATAAAAACCAAACAAAAACACAAAAAAACCAACACAATGTGCGTTGGACACTACTATCCGCAAACAAACACAGATAACGTTAATAAGACATGAACCCTCTTGCAAACAACTGGAGGTAAAGACGAACCAACCATCGTTTGTATGCGGAAATCACAACACGGAACCCAAAACGTCAAGACACATAATAGGAGAACACAAAGCACTACAAAGATGAGCAACACGGATCTTAATGACCGGTAAATCTTTCGTAAAAGCACTACACCTATGGGTTCAAAGCGTATTTATTAATATTGATAGGAATTTAACTGCTTTATTCAATCAAATTAAGACCAACTTGAAGAAATGTTAGAGAATACCGAAAAGCTAATCAAAAGTTCGACATTAATTTCGTAAACCATGAAATTTTGTTTAAAATAAAAAAAACTGGATATATCCAAACAGATGAGGGTGGGGTCAACGAGCAATACAAAAGCAATAAAAACAGAAGATGGGAACTTATGCGGTTAATATTTATGGATGGAGAATTTGTAAGCATACTGTAAGCATATTGCAAAGTCTATATACAGGTAGGAAGATTTTGAAAGGGTAACCAAAGAATAATATATCGATTTTCTATATCTAACTGAATGCTGCAAGACGATGATTGTACCGTGGTACATTGTCGTGTGCGATTTGCTTCCTAATAGCGTTGATGCTGTATAATAGGACATATCATGTCAATGTTAAATATCATAAACCTCCAGTGTGCAATTGTCAGAGTGAGGATAAACACAGCATTAATATTGGTATACTGATTCCTTCTACCACTAAATACATAAATATGTGTTCAATTTTATTTATTGTTCCGTTTTATCTTATCATTCAATATTTCAGTATTTATCAATTGAGTTTGGTACATAAATATTGTAACTGTAAATGAAAGAAAATATGTAATGGTAGTTTGCAGTTGTCAGGTTCTATTAAGTGTCCATTCTTGATAGCCACTTTCTCTAGGGTTTATATAAACCTATTACATGATTAAGGATGTACATATATACGTCAATATTTTTTTTCTTTCAACACACATTTTATTGAAATCACCAGTTGTTGCAGTAATATAAGGGGGAAAGGGTAACTAAACTTAGAGGCCGCTGTTAGCTACAAAGCTTATTTGTCCGAGTGGAGAAAATAAGACACAACATACTTATTTTTTACAAGAAAAGAAGATCATACATATGCAACAGGAGAAATATATTAAAGGGTAATTGCAATCCGTAAATCGAAGAAGGACAGATAATACAATGGGCCGAAGAAGGACAGTAAAGGGAAAAACAACGATCCTCAAGGATCTGTAAGGATAAATTTCCCCCTTCTCCATTGAAATTAGTAGTCAATGTGTTGAAATGAAAAAATATTAGGCTGGTATGTCAAACAACACTGGCAAGATTATTATGTTTGGCTGAAAACGTGGTGGTCCAAATACAATTTGAGAAAAAAGTCAGTCTTCTATAACTAAACGTTAGAGAATACCAAAGGGCAATCCAAAAATGACAATCTTTAGAAGCTGACAACTTAGGGTACACAAGACGAAATAAAACAGTGCAAAAACACAACACAACGTATGTTGGAAACCACTATGCACACACACACACACACACACAATTAACGTAAATAAGACATGCGCACTCCAACAAACAACTGGTAAAACAGGAACCAAACATAGTCTGTGTGAGATTGAAGTAAACATTACGAATGGTGGGATTTTTTTTACACATCACGAACAATATTACATCGACATACATGTGCAAATCTAATCTTTGCAGTATTCATGGCTTACACAATATCAATGCATATTAATACAACATAAGCTTTGTGAATTTCCAATGTTTCTTTGTTTAAATGTCGTCCTTATTGATGACTATGCCTTTGTTTACCTGTTTTTAATCATACAGAACGGTTATGCATATCGATTTTGTGATATATCAATTTGCCAGAAATATCATACGAAGAGGGCTTTGTAATATAACATTACATGCATAAATAGAATATAAAAGAAACAATGATTTATTTTATTCTCTAAATGTTTATAAAAAGCGTGTAATGTACCATTTTGCTTACACAATATTAATGCATATTACAACAACATAAGTTTTGTGAATTTCCAATGTGTCTTTGTTTATATTTCGTCCTTATTGATGACTATGCCTTTGTTTACCTGTTTTTAATCATCCAGAACGGTTATGCATATCGATTTTGTGAAATATCAATTTGCCAGAAATAGCATACGAAGAGGGCTTTGTAATATAACATTACATGCAGAAATAGAATATAAAAGAAACAATGATTTATTTTATTCTCTAAATGTTTATTAAAAGCCTGTAATGTACCATTTTGTTAACATCATTAAGACATTAACATCAATATCGGGATAAATTACATCAATATAACTATTGAATTGACCTCAATCCACAGTTGTGATTATAATACAAACAAGATGACATTTACTTAACATTTAATGTGCTAATGTCAATAAACGCTAGAGAATACTGAAGTGGTAGCACAAAATGGACAATCCATAGAAACTGGCAACGCAGGTCACACAAGACAAAGAATAAAAACCAAACAAAAACACAAAAAAACCAACACAATGTGCGTTGGACACTACTATCCGCAAACAAACACATATAGCGTTAATAAGGCATGAACCCCTTTGCAAACAACTGGAGGTAAAGACGAACCAACCATCGTTTGTATGAGGAAATCACAACACGGAACCCAAAACGTCAAGACACATAATAGGAGAACACAAAGCACTACAAAGATGAGCAACACGGATCTTAATGACGGTAAATCTTTCGTAAAAGCACTACACCTATGGGTTCAAAGCGTATTTACTAATATTGATAGGAATTTAACTGCTTTATTCAATCAAATTAAGACCAACTTGAAGAAATGTTAGAGAATACCGAAAAGCCAATCAAAAGTTCGAAATTAATTTCGTAAACCATGAAATTTTGTTTAAAATAAAAAAAACTGGATATATCCAAACAGATGAGGGTGGGGTCAACGAGCAATACAAAAGCAATAAAAACAGAAGATGGGAACTTATGCGGTTAATATTTATGGATGGCGAATTTGTAAGCATACTGTAAGCATATTGCAAAGTCTATATACAGGTAGGAAGATTTTGAAAGGGTAACCAAAGAATAATATATCGATTTTCTATATCTAACTGAATGCTGCAAGACGATGATTGTATCGTGGTACATTGTCGTGTGCGATTTGCTTCCTAATAGCGTTGATGCTGTATAATAGGACATATCATGTCAATGTTAAATATCATAAACCTCCAGTGTGTAATTGTCAGAGTGAGGATAAACACAGCATTAATATTGGTATACTGATTCCTTCTACCACTAAATACATAAATATGTGTTCAATTTAATTTATTGTTCCGTTTTATCTTATCATTTAATATTTCAGTATTTATCAATTGAGTTTGGTACATAAATATTGTAACTGTAAATGAAAGAAAATATGTAATGGTAGTTTGCAGTTGTCAGGTTCTATTAATTGTCCATTCTTGATAGCCACTTTCTCTAGGGTTTATATAAACCTATTACATGATTAAGGATGTACATATATACGTCAATATTTTTTTTCTTTCAACACACATTTTATTGAAATCACCAGTTGTTGCAGTAATATAAGGGGGAAAGGGTAACTAAACTTAGAGGCCGCTGTTAGCTACAAAGCTTATTTGTCCGAGTGGAGAAAATAAGACACAACATACTTATTTTTTACAAGAAAAGAAGATCATACATATGTAACAGGAGAAATATATTAAAGGGTAATTGCAATCCGTAAATCGAAGAAGGACAGATAATACAATGGGCCGAAGAAGGACAGTAAAGGGACAAACAACGATCCTCAAGGATCTGTAAGGATAAATTTCCCCCTTCTCCATTGAAATTAGTAGTCAATGTGTTGAAATGAAAAAATATTAGGCTGGTATGTCAAACAACACTGGCAAGATTATTATGTTTGGCTGAAAACGTGGTGGTCCAAATACAATTTGAGAAAAAAGTCAGTCTTCTATAACTAAACGTTAGAGAATACCAAAGGGCAATCCAAAAATGACAATCTTTAGAAGCTGACAACTTAGGGTACACAAGACGAAATAAAACAGTGCAAAAACACAACACAACGTATGTTGGAAACCACTATGCACACACACACACACACACACACACAATTAACGTAAATAAGACATGCGCCCTCCAACAAACAACTGGTAAAACAGGAACCAAACATAGTCTGTGTGAGATTGAAGTAAACATTACGAATGGTGGGATTTTTTTTACACATCACGAACAATATTACATCGACATACATGTGCAAATCTAATCTTTGCAGTATTCATGGCTTACACAATATCAATGCATATTAATACAACATAAGCTTTGTGAATTTCCAATGTTTCTTTGTTTAAATGTCGTCCTTATTGATGACTATGCCTTTGTTTACCTGTTTTTAATCATACAGAACGGTTATGCATATCGATTTTGTGATATATCAATTTGCCAGAAATATCATACGAAGAGGGCTTTGTAATATAATATTACATGCATAAATAGAATATAAAAGAAACAATGATTTATTTTATTCTCTAAATGTTTATAAAAAGCGTGTAATGTACCATTTTGCTTACACAATATTAATGCATATTACAACAACATAAGTTTTGTGAATTTCCAATGTGTCTTTGTTTATATTTCGTCCTTATTGATGACGATGCCTTTGTTTACCTGTTTTTAATCATCCAGAACGGTTATGCATATCGATTTTGTGATATATCAATTTGCCAGAAATATCATACGAAGAGGGCTTTGTAATATAACATTACATGCATAAATAGAATATAAAAGAAACAATGATTTATTTTATTCTCTAAATGTTTATAAAAAGCGTGTAATGTACCATTTTGCTTACACAATATTAATGCATATTTCAACAACATAAGTTTTGTGAATTTCCAATGTGTCTTTGTTTATATTTCGTCCTTATTGATGACTATGCCTTTGTTTACCTGTTTTTAATCATCCAGAACGGTTATGCATATCGATTTTGTGAAATATCAATTTGCCAGAAATAGCATACGAAGAGGGCTTTGTAATATAACATTACATGCAGAAATAGAATATAAAAGAAACAATGATTTATTTTATTCTCTAAATGTTTATTAAAAGCCTGTAATGTACCATTTTGTTAACATCATTAAGACATTAACATCAATATCGGGATAAATTACATCAATATAACTATTGAATTGACCTCAATCCACAGTTGTGATTATAATACAAACAAGATGACATTTACTTAACATTTAATGTGCTAATGTCAATAAACGCTAGAGAATACTGAAGTGGTAGCACAAAATGGACAATCCATAGAAACTGGCAACGCAGGTCACACAAGACAAAGAATAAAAACCAAACAAAAACACAAAAAGACCAACACAATGTGCGTTGGACACTACTATCCGCAAACAAACACAGATAACGTTAATAAGACATGAACCCTCTTGCAAACAACTGGAGGTAAAGACGAACCAACCATCGTTTGTATGCGGAAATCACAACACGGAACCCAAAACGTCAAGACACATAATAGGAGAACACAAAGCACTACAAAGATGAGCAACACGGATCTTAATGACCGGTAAATCTTTCGTAAAAGCACTACACCTATGGGTTCAAAGCGTATTTACTAATATTGATAGGAATTTAACTGCTTTATTCAATCAAATTAAGACCAACTTGAAGAAATGTTAGAGAATACCGAAAAGCCAATCAAAAGTTCGAAATTAATTTCGTAAACCACGAAATTTTGTTTAAAATAAAAAAAAATGGATATATCCAAACAGATGAGGGTGGGGTCAACGAGCAATACAAAAGCAATAAAAACCGAAGATGGGAACTTAAGCGTTAATATTTATGGATGGCTAATTTGTAAGCATACTGTAAGCATATTGCAAAGTCTATATACAGGTATGAAGATTTTGAAAGGGTAACCAAAGAATAATATATCGATTTTCTATATCTAACTGAATGCTGCAAGACGATGATTGTATCGTGGTACATTGTCGTGTGCGATTTGCTTCCTAATAGCGTTGATGCTGTATAATAGGACATATCATGTCAATGTTAAATATCATAAACCTCCAGTGTGTAATTGTCAGAGTGAGGATAAACACAGCATTAATATTGGTATACTGATTCCTTCTACCACTAAATACATAAATATGTGTTCAATTTTATTTATTGTTCCGTTTTATCTTATCATTTAATATTTCAGTATTTATCAATTGAGTTTGGTACATAAATATTGTAACTGTAAATGAAAGAAAATATGTAAAGGTAGTTTGCAGTTGTCAGGTTCTATTAATTGTTCATTCTTGATAGCTACTTTCTCTAGCGTTTATATAAACCTATTACATGATTAAGGATGTACATATATACGTCAATATTTTTTTTCTTTCAATACACATTTTATTGAAATCACCAGTTGTTGCAGTAATATAAGGGGGAAAGGGAAGCTTAACTTAGAGGCCGCTGTTAGCTACTAAGCTTATTTGTCCGAGTGGAGAAAATAAGACACAACATACTTATTTTTTACAAGAAAAGAAGATCATACATATGTAACAGGAGAAACATATCAAAGGTAATTGCAATCCTTAAATCGAAGAAGGACAGATAATACAATGGGCCGACGAAGGACAGTAAAGGGACAAACAACGATCCTCAAGGATCTGTAAGGATAAATTTTCCCCTTCTCCATTGAAATTAGTAGTCAATGTGTTGAAATGAAAAAACATTAGGCTGGTATGTCAAACAACATTGGCAAGATTATTATGTTTGGCTGAAAACGTGGGGGTCCAAATACAATTTGAGAAAAAAGTCAGTCTTCTATAACTGAACGTTAGAGAATACCAAAGGGCAATCCAAAAATGACAATCTTTAGAAGCTGACAACTTAGGGTACACAAGACGAAATAAAACAGTGCAAAAACACAACACAACGTATGTTGGACACCACTATGCACACACACACACACACAATTAACATAAATAAGACATGCGCCCTCCAACAAACAACTGGTAAAACAGGAACCAAACATAGTCTGTGTGAGATTGATGTAAACATTACAAATGGTGTGATTTTCTTTACACATCACGAACAATATTACATCGACATACATGTGCAAATCTAACCTTTGCAGTATTCATGGCTTACACAATATCAATGCATATTATAACAACATAAGCTTTGTGAATTTGCAAATGGTCTTTGTTTAAATGTCGTCCTTATTGATGACTATGCCTTTGTTTACCTGTTTTTAATCATCCAGAACGGTTATGCATATCGATTTTGTGATATATCAATTTGCCAGAAATATCATACGAAGAGGGCTTTGTAATATAACATTACATGCATAAATAGAATATAAAAGAAACAATGATTTATTTTATTCTCTAAATGTTTATAAAAAGCGTGTAATGTACCATTTTGCTTACACAATATTAATGCATATTACAACAACATAGGTTTTGTGAATTTCCAATGTGTCTTTGTTTATATTTCGTCCTTATTGATGACTATGCCTTTGTTTACCTGTTTTTAATCATCCAGAACGGTTATGCATATCGATTTTGTGATATATCAATTTGCCAGAAATATCATACGAAGAGGGCTTTGTAATATAACATTACATGCAGAAATAGAATATAAAAGAAACAATGATTTATTTTATTCTCTAAATGTTTATTAAAAGCCTGTAATGCACCATTTTGTTAACATCATTAAGACATTAACATCAAGATCGGGATAAATTACATCAATATAACTATTGAATTGACCTCAATCCACAGTTGTGATTATAATACAAACAAGATGACATTTACTTAACATTTAATGTGCTAATGTCAATAAACGCTAGAGAATACTGAAGTGGTAGCACAAAATGGACAATCCATAGCAACTGGCAACGCAGGTCACACAAGACAAAGAATAAAAACCAAACAAAAACACAAAAAGCCCAACACAATGTGCGTTGGACACTACTATCCGCAAACAAACACAGATAACGTTAATAAGACATGAGCCCTCTTACAAACAACTGGAGGTAAAGACGAACCAACCATCGTTTGTATGCGGAAATCACAACACGGAACCCAAAACGTCAAGACACATAATAGGAGAACACAAAGCATTACAAAGATGAGCAACACGGATCTTAATGACGGTAAATCTTTCGTAAAAGCACTACACCTATGGGTTCAAACGTATTTATTAATATTGATAGGAATTTAACTGCTTTATTCAATCAAATTAAGACCAACTTGAAGAAATGTTAGAGAATACCGAAAAGCCAATAAAAGCTCGAAATTAATTTCGTAAACCACGAAATTTTGCTTAAAATAAAAAAAAACTGGATATATCCAAAGAGATGAGGGTGGCGTCAACGAGCAATACAAAAGCAATAAAAACAAAAGATGGGAACTTATGCGGTTAATATTTATGGATGACTAATTTGTAAGCATACTGTAAGCATATTGCAAAGTCTATATACAGGTAGGAAGATTTTGAAAGGGTAACCAAAGAATAATATATCGATTTTCTATATCTAACTGAATGCTGCAAGACGATGATTATATCGTGGTACATTGTCGTGTGCGATTTGCTTCCTAATAGCGTTGATGCTGTATAATAGGACATATCATGTCAATGTTAAATATCATAAACCTCCAGTGTGCAATTGTCAGAGTGAGGATAAACACAGCATTAATATTGGTATACTGATTCCTTCTACCACTAAATACATAAATATGTGTTCAATTTTATTTATTGTTCCGTTTTATCTTATCATTTAATATTTCAGTATTTATCAATTGAGTTTGGTACATACATATTGTAACTGTAAATGAAAGAAAATATGTAATGGTAGTTTGCAGTTGTCAGGTTCTATTAATTGTCCATTCTTGATAGCCACTTTCTCTAGGGTTTATATAAACCTATTACATGATTAAGGATGTACATATATACGTCAATATTTGTTTTCTTTCAACACACATTTTATTGAAATCACCAGTTGTTGCAGTAATATAAGGGGGAAAGGGTAGCTTAACTTAGAGGCCGCTGTTAGCTACAAAGCTTATTTGTCCGAGTGGAGAAAATAAGACACAACATACTTTTTTTTTACAAGAAAAGAAGATCATACATATGTAACAGGAGAAATATATTAAAGGGTAATTGCAATCCGTAAATCGAAGAAGGACAGATAATATAATGGGCCGAAGAAGGACAGTAAAGGGACAAACAACGATCCTCAAGGATCTGTAAGGATAAATTTCCCCCTTCTCCATTGAAATTAGTAGTCAATGTGTTGAAATGAAAAAAACATTAGGCTGGTATGTCAAACAACACTGGAAAGATTATTATGTTTGGCTGAAAACGTGGTGGTCCAAATACAATTTGAGAAAAGTAAGTCTTCTATAACTAAACGTTAGAGAATACCAAAGGGCAATCCAAAAATGACAATCTTTAGAAGCTGACAACTTAGGGTACACAAGACGAAATAAAACAGTGCAAAAACACAACACAACGTATGTTGGACACCACTATGCACACACACACACACACACACAATTAACGTAAATAAGACATGCGCCCTCCAACAAACAACTGGTAAAACAGGAACCAAACAAAGTCTGTGTGAGATTGATGTAAACATTACAAATGGTGGGATTTTCTTTACACATCACGAACAATATTACATCGACATACATGTGCAAATCTAATCTTTGCAGTATTCATGGCTTACACAATATCAATGCATATTAATTCAACATAAGGTTTGTGAATTTCCAATGTTTCTTTGTTTAAATGTCGTCCTTATTGATGACTATGCCTTTGTTTACCTGTTTTTAATCATCCAGAACGGTTATGCATATCGATTTTGTGATATATCAATTTGCCAGAAATATCATACGAAGAGGGCTTTGTAATATAACATTACATGCATAAATAGAATATAAAAGAAACAATGATTTATTTTATTCTCTAAATGTTTATAAAAAGCGTGTAATGTACCATTTTGCTTACACAATATTAATGCATATTACAACAACATAAGTTTTGTGAATTTCCAATGTGTCTTTGTTTAAATTTCGTCCTTATTGATGACTATGCCTTTGTTTACCTGTTTTTAATCATCCAGAACGGTTATGCATATCGATTTTGTGATATATCAATTTGCCAGAAATAGCATACGAAGAGGGCTTTGTAATATAACATTACATGCAGAAATAGAATATAAAAGAAACAATGATTTATTTTATTCTCTAAATGTTTATTAAAAGCCTGTAATGTACCATTTTGTTAACATCATTAAGACATTAACATCAATATCGGGATAAATTACATCAATATAACTATTGAATTGACCTCAATCCACAGTTGTGATTATAATACAAACAAGATGACATTTACTTAACATTTAATGTGCTAATGTCAATAAACGCTAGAGAATACTGAAGTGGTAGCACAAAATGGACAATCCATAGAAACTGGCAACGCAGGTCACACAAGACAAAGAATAAAAACCAAACAAAAATACAAAAAGACCAACACAATGTGCGTTGGACACTACTATCCGCAAACAAACACAGATAACGTTAATAAGACATGAACCCTCTTGCAAACAACTGGAGGTAAAGACGAACCAACCATCGTTTGTATGCGGAAATCACAACACGGAACCCAAAACGTCAAGACACATAATAGGAGAACACAAAGCACTACAAAGATGAGCAACACGGATCTTAATGACCGGTAAATCTTTCGTAAAAGCACTACACCTATGGGTTCAAAGCGTATTTACTAATATTGATAGGAATTTAACTGCTTTATTCAATCAAATTGAGACCAACTTGAAGAAATGTTAGAGAATACCGAAAAGCCAATCAAAAGTTCGAAATTAATTTCGCAAACCACGAAATTTTGTTTAAAATAAAAAACCTGGATATATCCAAACAGATGAGGGTGGGGTCAACGAGCAATACAAAAGCAATACAAACAGAAGATGGGCACTTATGCGGTTAATATTTATGGATGGCTAATTTGTAAGCATACTGTAAGCATATTGCAAAGTCTATATACAGGTAGGAAGATTTTGAAAGGGTAACCAAAGAATAATATATCGATTTTCTATATCTAACTGAATGCTGCAAGACGATGATTGTATCGTGGTACATTGTCGTGTGCGATTTGCTTCCTAATAGCGTTGATGCTGTATAATAGGACATATCATGTCAATGTTAAATATCATAAACCTCCAGTGTGCAATTGTCAGAGTGAGGATAAACACAGCATTAATATTGGTATACTGATTCCTTCTACCACTAAATACATAAATATGTGTTCAATTTTATTTATTGTTCCGTTTTATCTTATCATTTAATATTTCAGTATTTATCAATTGAGTTTGGTACATAAATATTGTAACTGTAAATGAAAGAAAATATGTAATGGTAGTTTGCAGTTGTCAGGTTCTATTAATTGTCTATTCTTGATAGCCACTTTCTCTATCGTTTAAATAAACCTATTACATGATTAAGGATGTACATATATACATCAATATTTTTTTTCTTTCAACACACATTTTATTGAAATCACCAGTTGTTGCAGTAATATAAGGGGGAAAGGGTAGCTTAACTTAGAGGCCGCTGTTAGCTACAAAGCTTATTTGTCCGAGTGGAGAAAATAAGACACAACATACTTATTTTTTACAAGAAAAGAAGATCATACATATGTAACAGGAGAAATATATTAAAGGGTAATTGCAATCCGTAAATCGAAGAAGGACAGATAATACAATGGGCCGAAGAAGAACAGTAAAGGGACATACAACGATCCTCAAGGATCTGTAAGGATAAATTTCCCCTTCTCCATTAACATTAGTAGTTAATGTGTTGAAATGAAAAAAACATTAAGCTGGTATGTCAAACAACACTGGCAAGATTATTATGTTTGGCTGAAAACGTGTTGGTCCAAATACAATTTGAGAAAAAGTCAGTCTTCTATAACTAAACTTTAGAGAATACCAAAGGGCAATCCAAAAATGACAATCTTTAGAAGCTGACAACTTAGGGTACACAAGACGAAATAAAACAGTGCAAAAACACAACACAACGTATGTTGGACACCACTATGCACACACACACACACACAATTAACGTAAATAAGACGTGCGCCCTCCAACAAACAACTGGTAAAACAGGAACCAAACATAGTCTGTGTGAGATTGATGTAAACATTACAAATGGTGGGATTTTCTTTACACATCACGAACAATATTACATCGACATACATGTGCAAATCTAATCTTTGCAGTATGCATGGCTTACACAATATCAATGCATATTAATGCAACATAAGCTTTGTGAATTTCCAATGTTTCTTTGTTTAAATGTCGTCCTTATTGATGACGATGCCTTTGTTTACCTGTTTTTAATCATACAGAACGGTTATGCATATCGATTTTGTGATATATCAATTTGCCAGAAATATCATACGAAGAGGGCTTTGTAATATAACATTACATGCATAAATAGAATATAAAAGAAACAATGATTTATTTTATTCTCTAAATGTTTATAAAAAGCGTGTAATGTACCATTTTGCTTACACAATATTAATGCATATTACAACAACATAAGTTTTTTGAATTTCCAATGTGTCTTTGTTTAAATTTCGTCCTTATTGATGACTATGCCTTTCTTTACCTGTTTTTAATCAAACAGAACGGTTATGCATATCGATTTTGTGATATATCAATTTGCCAGAAATAGCATACGAAGAGGGCTTTGTAATATAACATTACATGCAGAAATAGAATATAAAAGAAACAATGATTTATTTTATTCTCTAAATGTTTATTAAAAGCCTGTAATGTACCATTTTGTTAACATCATTAAGACATTAACATCAATATCGGGATAAATTACATCAATATAACTATTGAATTGACCTCAATCCACAGTTGTGATTATAATACAAACAAGATGACATTTACTTAACATTTAATGTGCTAATGTCAATAAATGCTAGAGAATACTGAAGTGGTAGCACAAAATGGACAATCCATAGAAACTGGCAACGCAAGTCACACAAGACAAAGAATAAAAACCAAACAAAAACACAACAAAACCAACACAATGTGCGTTGGACACTACTATCCGCAAACAAACACAGATAACGTTAATAAGACATGAGCCCTCTTACAAACAACTGGAGGTAAAGACGAACCAACCATCGTTTGTATGCGGAAATTACAACACGGAACCCAAAACGTCAAGACACATAATAGGAGAACACAAAGCACTACAAAGATGAGCAACACGGATCTTAATGACCGGTAAATCTTTCGTAAAAGCACTACACCTATGGGTTCAAAGCGTATTTATTAATATCGATAGGAATTTAACTGCTTTATTCAATCAAATTAAGACCAACTTGAAGAAATGTTAGAGAATACCGAAAAGCCAATAAAAAGTTCGAAATTAATTTCGCAAACCACGAAATTTTGTTTAAAATAAAAAACCTGGATATATCCAAACAGATGAGGGTGGGGTCAACGAGCAATACAAAAGCAATACAAACAGAAGATGGGCACTTATGCGGTTAATATTTATGGATGGCTAATTTGTAAGCATACTGTAAGCATATTGCAAAGTCTATATACAGGTAGGAAGATTTTGAAAGGGTAACCAAAGAATAATATATCGATTTTCTATATCTAACTGAATGCTGCAAGACGATGATTGTATCGTGGTACATTGTCGTGTGCGATTTGCTTCCTAATAGCGTTGATGCTGTATAATAGGACATATCATGTCAATGTTAAATATCATAAACCTCCAGTGTGCAATTGTCAGAGTGAGGATAAACACAGCATTAATATTGGTATACTGATTCCTTCTACCACTAAATACATAAATATGTGTTCAATTTTATTTATTGTTCCGTTTTATCTTATCATTTAATATTTCAGTATTTATCAATTGAGTTTGGTACATAAATATTGTAACTGTAAATGAAAGAAAATATGTAATGGTAGTTTGCAGTTGTCAGGTTCTATTAATTGTCTATTCTTGATAGCCACTTTCTCTATCGTTTAAATAAACCTATTACATGATTAAGGATGTACATATATACGTCAATATTTTTTTTCTTTCAACACACATTTTATTGAAATCACCAGTTGTTGCAGTAATATAAGGGGGAAAGGGTAGCTTAACTTAGAGGCCGCTGTTAGCTACAAAGCTTATTTGTCCGAGTGGAGAAAATAAGACACAACATACTTATTTTTTACAAGAAAAGAAGATCATACATATGTAACAGGAGAAATATATTAAAGGGTAATTGCAATCCGTAAATCGAAGAAGGACAGATAATACAATGGGCCGAAGAAGAACAGTAAAGGGACAAACAACGATCCTCAAGGATCTGTAAGGATAAATTTCCCCTTCTCCATTAACATTAGTAGTTAATGTGTTGAAATGAAAAAAACATTAAGCTGGTATGTCAAACAACACTGGCAAGATTATTATGTTTGGCTGAAAACGTGTTGGTCCAAATACAATTTGAGAAAAAGTCAGTCTTCTATAACTAAACGTTAGAGAATACCAAAGGGCAATCCAAAAATGACAATCTTTAGAAGCTGACAACTTAGGGTACACAAGACGAAATAAAACAGTGCAAAAACACAACACAACGTATGTTGGACACCACTATGCACACACACACACACACAATTAACGTAAATGAGACGTGCGCCCTCCAACAAACAACTGGTAAAACAGGAACCAAACATAGTCTGTGTGAGATTGATGTAAACATTACAAATGGTGGGATTTTCTATACACATCACGAACAATATTACATCGACATACATGTGCAAATCTAATCTTTGCAGTATGCATAGCTTACACAATATCAATGCATATTAATGCAACATAAGCTTTGTGAATTTCCAATGTTTCTTTGTTTAAATGTCGTCCTTATTGATGACTATGCCTTTGTTTACCTGTTTTTAATCATACAGAACGGTTATGCATATCGATTTTGTGATATATCAATTTGCCAGAAATATCATACGAAGAGGGCTTTGTAATATAACATTACATGCATAAATAGAATATAAAAGAAACAATGATTTATTTTATTCTCTAAATGTTTATAAAAAGCGTGTAATGTACCATTTTGCTTACACAATATTAATGCATATTACAACAACATAAGTTTTTTGAATTTCCAATGTGTCTTTGTTTAAATTTCGTCCTTATTGATGACTATGCCTTTCTTTACCTGTTTTTAATCAAACAGAACGGGATAAATTACATCAATATAACTATTGAATTGACCTCAATCCACAGTTGTGATTATAATACAAACAAGATGACATTTACTTAACATTTAATGTGCTAATGTCAATAAATGCTAGAGAATACTGAAGTGGTAGCACAAAATGGACAATCCATAGAAACTGGCAACGCAGGTCACACAAGACAAAGAATAAAAACCAAACAAAAACACAAAAAAACCAACACAATGTGCGTTAGACACTGCTATCCGCAAACAAACACAGATAACGTTAATAAGACATGAGCCCTCTTACAAACAACTGGAGGTAAAGACGAACTATCTTATACTAAATGAGTGGCCGTGATAGTATTGTAGTTAGATTTATATCTGTATATGCTATCTTATGCTAACTGAGTGGCCGTGATAGTATTGTAGTTAGATTTTTATCTGTATATGCTATCTTACACTAACTGAGTGGCCGTGTATTGTAGTTAGATTGATGTCTGTATATGCTATCTTACATTAACTGAGTGGCCGTGATAGTATTGTAGTTAGATTTATGTCTGTATATGCTATCTTATACTAACTGAGTGGCCGTGATAGTATTGTAGTTAGATTTATGCCTGTATATGCTATCTTATACTAACTGAGTGGCGTGTATTGTAGTTAGATTTATGTCTGTATATGCTATCTTACACTAACTGAGTGGCCGTGATAGTATTGTAGTTAGATTTATGTCTGTATATGCTATCTTATAGTAACTGAGTGGCCGTGATAGTATTGTAGTTAGATTTATGTCTGTACATGCTATCTTATACTAACTGAGTGGCCGTGATATCATTGTAGTTAGATTTATGTCTGTATATGCTATCTTACACTAACTGAGTGGCCGTGATAGTATTGTAGTTAGATTTATGTCTGTATATGCTATCTTATACTAACTGAGTTGCCGTGTATTGTAGTTAGATTTATGTCTGTATATGCTGTCTTATACTAACTGAGTGGCCGTGTATTGTAGTTAGATTTATGCCTGTATATGCTATCTTATTTTAACTGAGTGGCCGTCATAGTATTGTAGTTAGATTTATGTCTGTATATGCTATCTTATACTAACTGAGTGGCCGTGATAGTATTGTGGTTAGATTTATGCCTGTATATGCTATCTTATGCTAACTAAGTGGCCGTGATAGTATTGTAGTTAGATTTATGTCTGTATATGCTATCTTATACTAACTGAGTGGCCGTGATAGTATTATAGTTAGATTTATGTCTGTATATGCTATCTTATACTAACTGAGTAGCCGTGATAGTATTGTAGTTAGATTTATGTGTGTATATGCTATCTTATACTAACTGAGTGGCCGTGATAGTATTGTAGTTAGATTTATGTCTGTATATGCTATCTTATACTAAGTGAGTGGCCGTAATAGTATTGTAGTTAGATTTATGTCTGTATATGCTATCTTATACTAACTGAGTGGCCGTGATAGTATTGTAGTTAGATTTATGTCTGCATATGCTATCTTATACTAACTGAGTGGCCGTGATAGTATTGTAGTTAGATTTATGTCTGTATATGCTATCTTATACTAACTGAGTGGCCGTGATAGTATTGTAGTTAGATTTATGCCTGTATATGCTATCTTATACTAACTGAGTGGCCGTGATAGTATTGTAGTTAGATTTATGTGTGTATATGCTATCTTATACTAACTGAGTGGCCGTGTATTGTAGTTAGATTTATGTCTGTATATGCTATCTTACACTAACTGAGTGGCCGTAATATTATTGTAGTTAGATTTATGTCTGTATATGCTATCTTACACGAACTGAGTGGCCGTGATAGTATTGTAGTTAGATTTATGTCTGTATATGCTATCTTATACTAACTGAGTGGCCGTGATAGTATTGTAGTTAGATTTATACCTGTATATGCTATCTTACACTAACTGAGTGGCCGTGTATTGTAGTTAGATTTATGTCTGTATATGCTATCTTATACTAACTGAGTGGCCGTGATAGTATTGTAGTTAGATTTATGTCTGTATATGCTATATTATACTAACTGAGTGGCCGTGTATTGTAGTTAGATTTATGCCTGTATATGCTATCTTATACTAACTGAGTGGCCGTGTATTGTAGTTTGATTTATGTCTGTATATGCTATCTTATACTAACTGAGTGGCCGTGATAGTATTGTAGTTAAATTTATGCCTGTATATGCTATCTTACACTAACTGAGTGGCCGTGATAGTATTGTAGTTAGATTTATGCCTGTATATGCTATCTTATACTAACTGAGTGGCCGTGATAGTATTGTAGTCAGATTTATGTGTGTATATGCTATCTTATACTAACTGAGTGGCCGTGATAGTATTGTAGTTAGATTTATGTCTGTATATGCTATCTTATACTAACTGAGTAGCCGTGATAGTATTGTAGTTAGATTTATGTCTGTATATGCTATCTTATTCTAACTGAGTGGCCGTGATAGTATTGTAGTTAGATTTATGCCTGTATATGCTATCTTATACTAACTGAGTGGCCGTGATAGTATTGTAGTTAGATTTATGTCTGTATATGCTATCTTATACTAACTGAGTGGCCGTGAAAGTATTGTAGTTAGATTTATGTCTGCATATGCTATCCTATACTAACTGAGTGGCCGTGATAGTATTGTAGTTAGATTTATGTCTGTATATGCTATATTATACTAACTGAGTGGCCGTGATAGTATTGTAGTTAGATTTATGCCTGCATATGCTATCTTATGCTAACTGAGTGGCCGTGATAGTATTGTAGTCAGATTTATGTCTGTATATGCTATCTTATACTAACTGAGAGGCCGTGTATTGTAGTTAGATTGATGTCTGTATATGCTATCTTACACTAACTGAGTGGCCGTGATAGTATTGTAGTTAGATTTATGTCTGTATATGCTATCTTACACTAACTGAGTGGCCGTGATAGTATTGTAGTTAGATTTATGTCTGTATATGCTATCTTATACTAACTGAGTGGCCGTGATAGTATTGTAGTCAGATTTATGTGTGTAGATGCTATCTTATACTAACTGAGTGGCCGTGATAGTATTGTAGTTAGATTTATGTCTGTATATGCTATCTTATACTAACTGAGTAGCCGTGATAGTATTGTAGTTAGATTTATGTCTGTATATGCTATCTTATACTAACTGAGTGGCCGTGATAGTATTGTAGTTAGATTTATGTCTGTATATACTATCTTATACTAACTGAGAGGCCGTGTATTGTAGTTAGATTGATATCTGTATATGCTATCTTACATTAACTGAGTGGCCGTGATAGTATTGTAGTTAGATTTATGTCTGTATATGCTATCTTATACTAACTGAGTGGCGTGATAGTATTGTAGTCAGATTTATGTGTGTATATGCTATCTTATATTAACTGAGTGGCCGTGATAGTATTGTAGTTAGATTTATGTCTGTATATGCTATCTTATACTAACTGAGTAGCCGTGATAGTATTGTAGTTAGATTTATGTCTGTATATGCTATCTTATACTAACTGAGTGGCTGTGATAGTATTGTAGTTAGATTTATGCCTGTATATGCTATCTTATACTAACTTAGTGGCCGTGATAGTATTGTAGTTAGATTTATGTCTGTATATGCTATCTTATGCTAACTGAGTGGCCGTGATAGTATTGTAGTTAGATTTATGTCTGTATATGCTATCTTATACTAACTGAGTGGCCGTGATAGTATTGTAGTTAGATTTATGCCTGTATATGCTATCTTATACTAACTGAGTGGCCGTGATAGTATTGTAGTCAGATTTATGTCTGTATATGCTATCTTATACTAACTGAGTGGTCGTGTATTGTAGTTAGATTGATGTCTGTATATGCTATCTTACACTAACTGAGTGGCCGTGATAGTATTGTAGTTAGATTTATGTCTGTATATGCTATCTTACACTAACTGAGTGGCCGTGAAAGTATTGTAGTTAGATTTATGTCTGTATATGCTATCTTATACTAACTGAGTGGCCGTGATAGTATTGTAGTTAGATTTATGCCTGTATATGCTATCTTACACTAACTGAGTGGCCGTGTATTGTAGTTAGATTTATGCCGGTATATGCTATCTTATACTAAATGAGTGGCCGTGATAGTATTGTAGTTAGATTTATGCCTGTATATGCTATCTTACACTAACTGAGTGGCCGTGATAGTATTGTAGTTAGATTTATGCCTGTATATGCTATCTTATACTAACTGAGTGGCCGTGATAGTATTGTAGTTAGATTTATGCCTGTATATGCTATCTTACACTAACTGAGTGGCCGTAATATTATTGTAGTTAGATTTATGTCTGTATATGCTATCTTATACTAACTGAGTGGCCGTGATAGTATTGTAGGTAGATCTATGCCTGTATATGCTATCTTACACTAACTGAGTGGCCGTGATAGTATTGTAGTTAGATTTATGCCTGTATATGCTATCTAGTACTAACTGAGTGGCCGTGATAGTATTGTTGTTAGATTTATGCCTGTATATGCTATCTTACACTAACTGAGTGGCCGTGATAGTATTGTAGTTAGATTTATGCCTGTATATGCTATCTTATACTAACTGAGTGGCCGTAATATTATTGTAGTCAGATTTATGTCTGTATATGCTATCTTATACTAACTGAGTGGCCGTGATAGTATTGTAGTTAGATTTAGGCCTGTATATGCTAACTTACACTAACTGAGTGGCCGTGATAGTATTGTAGTTAGATTTATGCCTGTATATGCTATCTTATACTAACTGAGTGGCCGTGATATTATTGTAGTTAGATTTATGTCTGTATATGCTATCGTATACTAACTGAGTGGCCGTGATAGTATTGTAGTCAGATTTATGTGTGTATATGCTATCTTATACTAACTGAGTGGCCGTGATAGTATTGTAGTTAGATTTATGTCTGTATATGCTATATTATACTAACTGAGTAGCCGTGATAGTATTGTAGTTAGATTTATGTCTGTATATGCTATCTTATACTAACTGAGTGGCCGTGATAGTATTGTAGTTAGATTTATGTCTGTATATACTATCTTATACTAACTGAGAGGCAGTGTATTGTAGTTAGATTGATGTCTGTATATGCTATCTTACATTAACTGAGTGGCCGTGATAGTATTGTAGTTAGATTTATGTCTGTATATGCTATCTTACACTAACTGAGTGGCCGTGATAGTATTGTAGTTAGATTTATGTCTGTATATGCTATCTTATACTAACTGAGTGGCCGTGATAGTATTGTAGTCAGATTTATGTGTGTATATGCTATCTTATACTAACTGAGTGGCCGTGATAGTATTGTAGTTAGATTTATGTCTGTATATGCTATCTTATACTAACTGAGTAGCCGTGATAGTATTGTAGTTAGATTTATGTCTGTATATGCTATCTTATACTAACTGAGTGGCTGTGATAGTATTGTAGATAGATTTATGCCTGTATATGCTATCTTATACTAACTGAGTGGCCGTTATAGTATTGTAGTTAGATTTATGTCTGTATATGCTATCTTATGCTAACTGAGTGGCCGTGATAGTATTGTAGTTAGATTTATGTCTGTATATGCTATCTTATACTAACTGAGTGGCCGTGATAGTATTGTAGTTAGATTTATGCCTGTATATGCTATCTTATACTAACTGAGTGGCCGTGATAGTATTGTAGTCAGATTTATGTCTGTATATGCTATCTTATACTAACTGAGCGGTCGTGTATTGTAGTTAGATTGATGTCTGTATATGCTATCTTACACTAACTGAGTGGCCGTGATAGTATTGTAGTTAGATTTATGTCTGTATATGCTATCTTAAACTAACTGAGTGGCCGTGAAAGTATTGTAGTTAGATTTATGTCTGTATATGCTATCTTATACTAACTGAGTGGTCGTGATAGTATTGTAGTTAGATTTATGCCTGTATATGCTATATTACACTAACTGAGTGGCCGTGTATTGTAGTTAGATTTATGCCGGTATATGCTATCTTATACTAACTGAGTGGCCGTGATAGTATTGTAGTTAGATTTATGCCTGTATATGCTATCTTACACTAACTGAGTGGCCGTGATAGTATTGCAGTTAGATTTATGCCTGTATATGCTATCTTATACTAACTGAGTGGCGTGATAGTATTGTAGTTAGATTTATGCCTGTATATGCTATCTTACACTAACTGAGTGGCCGTAATATTATTGTAGTTAGATTTATGTCTGTATATGCTATCTTATACTAACTGAGTGGCCGTGATAGTATTGTAGGTAGATCTATGCCTGTATATGCTATCTTACACTAACTGAGTGGCCGTGATAGTATTGTAGTTAGATTTATGCCTGTATATGCTATCTAGTACTAACTGAGTGGCCGTGATAGTATTGTAGTTAGATTTATGCCTGTATATGCTATCTTACACTAACTGAGTGGCCGTGATAGTATTGTAGTTAGATTTATGCCTGTATATGCTATCTTATACTAACTGAGTGGCCGTAATATTATTGTAGTTAGATTTATGTCTGTATATGCTATCTTATACTTACTGAGTGGCCGTGATAGTATTGTAGTTAGATTTATGCCTGTATATGCTATCTTACACTAACTGAGTGGCCGTGATAGTATTGTAGTTAGATTTATGCCTGTATATGCTATCTTATACTAACTGAGTGGCCGTGATAGTATTGTAGTTAGATTTATGTCTGTATATGCTATCCTATACTAACTGAGTAGCGTAATATTATTGTAGTTAGATTTATGTCTGTATATGCTATCTTATACTTACTGAGTGGCCGTGATAGTATTGTAGTTAGATTTATGCCTGTATATGCTATCTTACACTAACTGAGTGGCCGTGATAGTATTGTAGTTAGATTTATGCCTGTAAATGCTATCTTATACTAACTGAGTGGCCGTGATAGTATTGTAGTTAGATTTATGTCTGTATATGCTATCCTATACTAACTGAGTGGCGTAATATTATTGTAGTTAGATTTATGCCTGTATATGCTATCTTATACTGACTGAGTGGCCGTGATATTATTGTAGTTAGATTTATGCCTGTATATGCTATCTTATACTAGCTGAGTGGCCGTAATATTATTGTAGTTAGATTTATGTCTGTATGTGCTATCTTATTCTAACTGAGTGGCCGTGATAGTATTGTAGTTAGATTTATGTCTTTATATGCTATCTTATACTAACTGAGTGGCCGTGATATTATAGTAGTTAGATTTATGCCTGTATATGCTATCTTGTACTAACTGAGTGGCCGTGATATTATTGTAGTTAGATTTATGCCTGTATATGCTATCTTATACTAACTGAGTGGCCGTTATATTATTGTAGTTAGATTTATGTCTGTATATGCTATCTTATACTAACTGAGTGGCCGTGATAGTATTGTAGTTAGATTTATGTCTGTATATGCTATCTTATACTAACTGAGTGGCCGTGATAGTATTGTAGTTAGATTTATGCCTGTATATGCTATCTTATACTAACTGAGTGGCCGTAATATTATTGTAGTTAGATTTATGTCTGTATATTCTATCTTATACTAACTGAGTGGCCGTGATAGTATTGTAGTTAGATTTATGTCTGTATATGCTATCTTACACTAACTGAGTGGCCGTAATATTATTGTAGTTAGATTTATATCTGTATATGCCATCTTATACTAACTGAGTGGCCGTGATAGTATTGTAGCTAGATTTATGTCTGTATATGCTACCTTATACTAACTGAGTGGCCGTAATAGTATTGTAGTTAGATTTATGTCTGTATATGCTATCTTATACTAACTGAGTGGCCGTGATAGTATTGTAGTTAGATTTATGTCTGTATATGCTATCTTATACTAACTGAGTGGCCGTGATAGTATTGTAGTTAGATTTATGTCTGTATATGCTATCTTATACTAACTGAGTGGCTGTGATATTATTGTAGTTAGATTTATGTCTGTATATGCTATCTTATACTAACTGAGTGGCCTTGATATTATTGTAGTTAGATTTATGTCTGTATATGCTATCTTATACTAACTGAGTGGCCGTGATATTATTGTAGTTAGATTTATGTCTGTATATGCTATCTTATACTAACTGAGTGGCCGTAATATTATTGTAGTTAGATTTATGTCTGTATATTCTATCTTACACTAACTGAGTGACCGTGATAGTATTGTAGTTAGATTTATGCCTGTATATGCTATCTTATACTAACTGAGTGGCCGTGATATTATTGTAGTTAGATTTATGTCTGTATATGCTATCTTATACTAACTGAGTGGCCGTGATATTATTGTAGTTAGATTTTTGTCTGTATATTCTATCTTACACTAACTGAGTGGCCGTGATAGTATTGTACTTAGATTTATGCCTGTATATGCTATCTTATACTAACTGAGTGGCCGTGATAGTATTGTAGTTAGATTTATGCCTGTATATGCTATCTTATACTAACTGAGTGGCCGTGATATTATTGTAGTCAGATTTATGTCTGTATATGCTATCTTATACTAACTGAGTGGCCGTAATATTATTGTAGTTAGTTTTATGTCTGTATATTCTATCTTACACTAACTGAGTGGCCGTGATAGTATTGTAGTTAGATTTATGTCTGTATATGCTATCTTACACTAACTGAGTGGCCGTAATATTATTGTAGATAGATTTATGTCTGTATATGCTATCTTATACTAACTGAGTGGCCGTGATATTATTGTAGTTAGATTTATGCCTGTATATGCTATCTTATACTAACTGAGTGGCCGTAATATTATTGTAGTTAGATTTATGTCTGTATATTCTATCTTATACTAACTGAGTGGCCGTTTATTGTAGTTAGAATTATGTCTGTATATGCTATCTTATACTAACTGAGTTGCCGTGTATTGTAGTTAGATTTATGTCTGTATATGCTATCTTACACTAACTGAGTGGCCGTGATAGTATTGTAGTTAGATTTATGTCTGTATATGCTATCTTATACTAACTGAGTGGCCGTAATATTAGTGTAGTTAGATTTATGCCTGTATATGCTATCTTATACTAATTGAGTGGCCGTGATAGTATTGTAGTTAGATTTATGTCTGTATATGCTATCTTACACTAACTGAGTGGCCGTGATAGTATTGTAGTTAGATTTATGTCTGTATATGCTATCTTATACTAACTGAGTGGCCGTGATAGTATTGTAGTTAGATTTATGTCTGTATATGCTATCTTACACTAACTGAGTGGCCGTGTATTGTAGTTAGATTTATGTCTGTATATGCTATCTTATACTAACTGAGTGGCCGTGATAGTATTGTAGTTAGATTTATGTGTGTATATGCTATCTTATACTAACTGAGTGGCCGTGATTGTATTGTAGTTAGATTTATGTCTGTATATGCTATCTTATACTAACTGAGTAGCCGTGATAGTATTGTAGTTAGATTTATGTCTGTATATGCTATCTTATACTAACTGAGTGGCCGTGATAGTATTGTAGTTAGATTTATGCCTCTATATGCTATCTTATACTAACTGAGTGGCCGTGATAGTATTGTAGTTAGATTTATGTCTGTATATGCTATCTTATACTAACTGAGTGGCCATGATAGTATTGTAGTTAGATTTATGTCTGTATATGCTATCTTATACTAACTGAGTGGCCGTGATAGTATTGTAGTTAGATTTATGTCTGTATATGCTATCTTATACTAACTGAGTGGCCGTGATAGTATTGTAGTTAGATTTATGCCTGTATATGCTATCTTATACTAACTGAGTGGCCGTGATAGTATTGTAGTTAGATTTATGTCTGTATATGCTATCTTATACTAACTGAGTGGCCGTGTATTGTAGTTAGATTGATGTCTGTATATGCTATCTTACACTAACTGAGTGGCCGTGATAGTATTGTAGTTAGATTTATGCCTGTATATGCTATCTTACACTAACTGAGTGGCGTGTATTGTAGTTAGATTTATGTCTGTATATGCTATCTTATACTAACTGAGTGGCCGAGATAGTATTGTAGTTAGATTTATGTCTGTATATGCTATATTATACTAACTGAGTGGCCGTGTATTGTAGTTAGATTTATGCCTGTATATGCTATCTTATACTAACTGAGTGGCCGTGATAGTATTGTAGTTAGATTTATGTCTGTATATGCTATCTTATACTAACTGAGTGGCCATGATAGTATTGTAGTTAGATTTATGTCTGTATATGCTATCTTATACTAACTGAGTGGCCGTGATAGTATTGTAGTTAGATTTATGTCTGTATATGCTATCTTATACTAACTGAGTGACCGTGATAGTATTGTAGTTAGATTTATGCCTGTATATGCTATCTTATACTAACTGAGTGGCCGTGATAGTATTGTAGTTAGATTTATGTCTGTATATGCTATCTTATACTAACTGAGTGGCCGTGTATTGTAGTTAGATTGATGTCTGTATATGCTATCTTACACTAACTGAGTGGCCGTGATAGTATTGTAGTTAGATTTATGCCTGTATATGCTATCTTACACTAACTGAGTGGCCTGTATTGTAGTTAGATTTATGTCTGTATATGCTATCTTATACTAACTGAGTGGCCGAGATAGTATTGTAGTTAGATTTATGTCTGTATATGCTATATTATACTAACTGAGTGGCCGTGTATTGTAGTTAGATTTATGCCTGTATATGCTATCTTATACTAACTGAGTGGCCGTGTATTGTAGTTAGATTTATGTCTGTATATGCTATCTTATACTAACTGAGTGGCCGAGATAGTATTGTAGTTAGATTTATGCCTGTATATGCTATCTTACACTAACTGAGTGGCCGTGATAGTAATGTAGTTAGATTTATGCCTGTATATGCTATCTTTTACTAACTGAGTGGCCGTGATAGTATTGTAGTTAGATTTATGTCTGTATATGCTATCTTACACTAACTGAGTGGCCGTAATATTATTGTAGTTAGATTTATGTCTGTATATGCTATCTTATACTAACTGAGTGGCCGTGATAGTATTGTAGGTAGATCTATGCCTGTATATGCTATCTTATACTAACTGAGTGGCCGTGATAGTATTGTAGTTAGATTTATGCCTGTATATGCTATCTTACACTAACTGAGTGGCCGTGATAGTATTGTAGTTAGATTTATGCCTGTATATGCTATCTTACACTAACTGAGTGGCCGTGATAGTATTGTAGTTAGATTTATGCCTGTATATGCTATCTTATACTAACTGAGTGGCCGTAATATTATTGTAGTTAGATTTATGTCTGTATATGCTCTCTTATACTAACTGAGTGGCCGTGATAGTATTGTAGTTAGATTTATGCCTGTATATGCTATCTTACACTAACTGAGTGGCCGTGATAGTATTGTAGTTAGATTTATGCCTGTATATGCTATCTTATACTAACTGAGTGGCCGTGATAGTATTGTAGTTAGATTTATGTCTGTATATGCTAACTTATACTAACTGAGTGGCCGTAATATTATTGTAGTTAGATTTATGCCTGTATATGCTATCTTATACTAACTGAGTGGCCGAGATATTATTGTAGTTAGATTTATGCCTGTATATGCTATCTTATACTAACTGAGTGGCCGTAATATTATTGTAGTTAGATTTATGTCTGTATATGCTATCTTATACTAACTGAGTGGCCGTGATAGTATTGTAGTTAGATTTATGTCTGTATATGCTATCTTATACTAACTGAGTGGCCGTGATAGTATTGTAGTTAGATTTATGTCTGTATATGCTATCTTATACTAACTGAGTGGCCGTGATAGTATTGTAGTTAGATTTATGTCTGTATATGCTATCTTATACTAACTGAGTGGCCGTGATAGTATTGTAGTTAGATTTATGCCTGTATATGCTATCTTATACTAACTGAGTGGCCGTGATAGTATTGTAGTTAGATTTATGTCTGTATATGCTATCTTATACTAACTGAGTGGCCGTGTATTGTAGTTAGATTGATGTCTGTATATGCTATCTTACACTAACTGAGTGGCCGTGATAGTATTGTAGTTAGATTTATGTCTGTATATGCTATCTTACACTAACTGAGTGGCCGTGATAGTATTGTAGTTAGATTGATGTCTGTATATGCTATTTTATACTAACTGAGTGGTCGTGATAGTATTGTAGTTAGATTTATGCCTGTATATGCTATCTTACACTAACTGAGTGGCCGTGTATTGTAGTTAGATTTATGTCTGTATATGCTATCTTATACTAACTGAGTGGCCGTGATAGTATTGTAGTTAGATTTATGTCTGTATATGCTATATTATACTAACTGAGTGGCCGTGTATTGTAGTTAGATTTATGCCTGTATATGCTATCTTATACTAACTGAGTGGCCGTGTATTGTAGTTAGATTTATGTCTGTATATGCTATCTTATACTAACTGAGTGGCCGAGATAGTATTGTAGTTAGATTTATGCCTGTATATGCTATCTTACACTAACTGAGTGGCCGTGATAGTATTGTAGTTAGATTTATGCCTGTATATGCTATCTTATACTAACTGAGTGGCCGTGATAGTATTGTAGTTAGATTTATGTCTGTATATGCTATCTTACACTAACTGAGTGGCCGTAATATTATTGTAGTTAGATTTATGTCTGCATATGCTATCTTATACTAACTGAGTGGCCGTGATAGTATTGTAGGTATATCTATGCCTGTATATGCTATCTTATACTAACTGAGTGGCCGTAATATTATTGTAGTTAGATTTATGTCTGTATATGCTCTCTTATACTAACTGAGTGGCCGTGATAGTATTGTAGTTAGATTTATGCCTGTATATGCTATCTTACACTAACTGAGAGGCCGTGATAGTATTGTAGTTAGATTTATGCCTGTATATGCTATCTTATACTAACTGAGTGGCCGTGATAGTATTGTAGTTAGATTTATGTCTGTATATGCTATCTTATACTAACTGAGTGGCCGTAATATTATTGTAGTTAGATTTATGCCTGTATATGCTATCTTATACTAACTGAGTGGCCGAGATATTATTGTAGTTAGATTTATGCCTGTATATGCTATCTTATACTAACTGAGTGGCCGTAATATTATTGTAGTTAGATTTATGTCTGTATATGCTATCTTATACTAACTGAGTGGCCGTGATAGTATTGTAGTTAGATTTATGTCTTTATATGCTATCTTATACTAACTGAGTGGCCGTGATATTATTGTAGTTAGATTTATGTCTGTATATGCTATCTTATACTAACTGAGTGGCCGTGATATTATTGTTGTTAGATTTATGTCTGTATATGCTATCTTATACTAACTGAGTGGCGTAATATTATTGTAGTTAGATTTATGTCTGTATATTCTATCTTACACTAACTGAGTGGCCGTGATAGTATTGTAGTTAGATTTATGCCTGTATATGCTATCTTATACTAACTGAGTGGCCGTGATATTATTGTGGTTAGATTTATGTCTGTATATGCTATCTTATACTAACTGAGTGGCCGTGATATTATTGTAGTTAGATTTATGTCTGTATATGCTATCTTACACTAACTGAGTGGCCGTGATATTATTGTAGTTAGATTTATGTCTGAATATTCTATCTTACACTAACTGAGTGGCCGTGATAGTATTGTAGTTAGATTTATGCCTGTATATGTTATCTTATACTAACTGAGTGGTCGTGATAGTATTGTAGTTAGATTTATGCCTGTATATGCTATTTTATACTAACTGAGTGGCCGTGATATTATTGTAGTTAGATTTATGTCTGTATATGCTATCTTATACTAACTGAGTGGCCGTGATATTATTGTAGTTAGATTTATGTCTGTATATTCTATCTTACACTAACTGAGTGGCCGTGATAGTATTGTAGTTAGATTTATGTCTGTATATGCTATCTTATACTAACTGAGTGGCCGTAATATTATTGTAGCTAGATTTATGTCTGTATATCCTATCTTATACTAAGTGAGTGGCCGTATATTGTAGTTAGAATTATGTCTGTATATGCTATCTTATACTAACTGAGTGGCCGTGTATTGTAGTTAGATTTATGTCTGTATATGCTATCTTACACTAACTGAGTGGCCGTGATAGTATTGTAGTTAGATTTATGCCTGTATATGCTATCTTATACTAATTGAGTGGCCGTGATAGTATTGTAGTTAGATTTATGTCTGTATATGCTATCTTACACTAACTGAGTGGCCGTGATAGTAGTGTAGTTAGATTTATGTCTGTATATGCTATCTTATACTAACTGAGTGGCCGTGTATTGTAGTTAGATTTATGTCTGTATATGCTATCTTATACGAACTGAGTGGCCGTGATAGTATTGTAGTTAGATTTATGTCTGTATATGCTATCTTACACTAACTGAGTGGCCGTGTATTGTAGTTAGATTTATGCCTGTATATGCTATCTTATACTAACTGAGTGGCCATAATATTATTGTAGTTAGATTTATGTCTGTATATGCTATCTTATACTAACTGAGTGGCCGTGATAGTATTGTAGTTAGATTTATGTCTTTATATGCTTTCTTATTCTAACTGAGTGGCCGTGATATTATTGTAGTTAGATTTATGCCTGTATATGCTATCTTATACTAACTGAGTGGCCGTGATATTATTGTAGTTAGATTTATTCCTGTATATGCTATCTTATACTAACTGAGTGGCCGTAATATTATTGTAGTTAGATTTATGTCTGTATATGCTATCTTATACTAACTGAGTGGCCGTGATAGTATTGTAGTTAGATTTATGTGTATATGCTATCTTATACTAACTGAGTGGCCGTGATAGTATTGTAGTTAGATTTATGTCTGTATATGTTATCTTACACTAACTGAGTGGCCGTGATATTATTGTAGTTAGATTTATGCCTGTATATGCTATATTAAACTAACTGAGTGGCCGTGATAGTATTGTAGTTAGATTTATATCTGTATATGCTATCTTATACTAACTGAGTGGCCGTGATAGTATTGTAGTTAGATTTGTGCCTGTATATACTATCTTATATTAACTGAGTGGCCGATATTTTAGTTAGATTTATGTCTGTATATGCTATGTTACACTAACTGAGTGGCCGTGATAGTATTGTAGTTAGATTTATGCCTGTATATGCTTTCTTACACTAACTGAGTGGCCGTGATAGTATTGTAGTTAGATTTATGTCTGTATATGCTATCTTACACTAACTGAGTGGCCGTGATAGTATTGTAGTTAGATTTATGTCTGTATATGCTATCTTACACTAACTGAGTGGCCGTGATAGTATTGTAGTTAGATTTATGCCTGTATATGCTATCTTATACTAACTGAGAGGCCGTGATAGTATTGTAGTTAGATTCATGTCTGTATATGCTATCTTACACTAACTGAGTGGCCGTGATAATATTGTAGTTAGATTTATGCCTGTATATGCTATCTTATACTAACTGAGTGGCCGTGTATTGTAGTTAGATTGATGCCTGTATATGCTATCTTATACTAACTGAGTGGCCGTGATAGTATTGTAGTTAGATTTATGCCTGTATATGCTATCTTATACTAACTGAGTGGCCGTGTATTGTAGTTAGATTTATGCCTGTATATGCTATCTTACACTAACTGAGTGGCCGTGATAGTATTGTAGTTAGATTTATGTCTGTATATGCTATCTTACACTAACTGAGTGGCCGTGTATTGTAGTTAGATTTATGCCTGTATATGCTATCTTATACTAACTGAGTGGCCGTGTATTGTAGTTAGATCTATGTCTGTATATGCTATCTTATACTAACTGAGTGGCCGTGTATTGTAGTTAGATTCATGCCTGTATATGCTATCTTATACTTACTGAGTGGCCGTGTATTGTAGTTAGATTTATGCCTGTATATGCTATCTTATACTAACTGAGTGGCCGTGTATTATAGTTAGATTTTTGCCTGTATATGCTATCTTATACTAACTGAGTGGCCGTCTATTGTAGTTAGATTTATGCCTGTATATGCTATCTTATACTAACTGAGTGGCCGCGTATTGTAGTTAGATTTATGCTATCTTATACTAACTGAGTGGCCGTGTATTGTAGTTAGATTTATGCCTGTATATGCTATCTTATACTAACTGAGTGGCCGTGTATTGTAGTTAGATTTATGCCTGTATATGCTATCTTATACTAACTGAGTGGCCGTGTATTGTAGTTAGATTTATGCCTGTATATGCTATCTTATACTAACTGAGTGGCCGTGTATTGTAGTTAGATTTATGCCTGTATATGCTATCTTATGCTAACTGAGTGGCCGTGTACTGTAGTTAGATTTATATCTGTATATGCTATCTTATACTAACTGAGTGGCTGTGATAGTATTGTAGTTAGATTTATGTCTGTATATGCTATCTTATACTAACTGAGTGGCCGTGTATTGTAGTTAGATTTATGCCTGTATATGCTATCTTACACTAACTCAGTGGCCGTGATAGTATTGTAGTTAGATTTATGTCTGTATATGCTATCTTACAGTAACTGAGTGGCAGTGTATTGTAGTTAGATTTATGCCTGTATATGCTATCTTATACTAACTGAGTGGCCGTGATAGTATTGGTGTTAGATTTATGTCTGTATATGCTATCTTACACTAACTGAGTGGCCGTGTATTGTAGTTAGATTTATGCCTGTATATGCTATCTTATACTAACTGAGTGGCCGTGATATTATTGTAATAAGATTTATGTCTGTATATGCTATCTTATACTAACTGAGTGGCCGTGTATTGTAGTTAGATTTATGCCTGTATATGCTATCTTATACTAACTGAGTGGCCGTGATGTTATTGTAGTTAGATTTATGCCTGTATATGCTATCTTATACTAACTAAGTGGCCGTGTATTGTAGTTAGATTTATGCCTGTATATGCTATCTTATACTAACTGAGTGGCCGTGATAGTATTGTAGTTAGATTTTTGTCTGTATATGCTATCTTATACTAACTGAGTGGCCATGATAGTATTGAAGTTAGATTTATGCCAGTATATGCTATCTTATACTAACTGAGTGGCCGTGTATTGTAGTTAGATTCATGCCTGTATATGCTATCTTATACTAACTGAGTGGCCGTGTATTGTAGTTAGATTTATGCCTGTATATGCTATCTTATACTAACTGAGTGGCCGTGTATTGTAGTTAGATTTATGCCTGTATATGCTATCTTATACTAACTGAGTGGCCGTGTATTGTAGTTAGATTTATGCCTGTATATGCTATCTTATACTAACTGAGTGGCCGTGTATTGTAGTTAGATTTATGCCTGTATATGCTATCTTATACTAACTGAGTGGCCGTGTATTGTAGTTAGATTTATGCCTGTATATGCTATCTTATACTAACTGAGTGGCCGTGTATTGTAGTTAGATTTATGCCTGTATATGCTATCTTATACTAACTGAGTGGCCGTGTATTGTAGTTAGATTTATGTCTGTATATGCTATCTTATACTAACTGAGTGGCCGTGATAGTATTGTAGTTAGATTTATGTCTGTATATGCTATCTTATATTAACTGAGTGGCCGTGTATTGTAGTTAGATTTATGTCTGTATATGCTATCTTTTAATAACTGAGTGGCCGTGATAGTATTGTAGTTAGATTTATGTCTGTATATGCTATCTTACACTAACTGAGTGGCCGTGATATTATTGTAGTTAGATTTATGCCTGTATATGCTCTCTTATACAAACTGAGTGGCCGGGATAGTATTGTAGTTAGATTTATGTCTGTATATGCTATCTTATACTAACTGAGTGGCCGTGTATTGTAGTTAGATTTATGTCTGTATATGCTATCTTACACTAACTGAGTGGCCGTGATAGTATTGTAGTTAGATTTATGCCTGTATATGCTATCTTATACTAACTGAGTGGCCATGATAGTATTGTAGTTAGATTTATGCCTGTATATGCTATCTTATACTAACTGAGTGGCCGTGTATTGTAGTTAGATTTATGTCTGTATATGCTATCTTATAATAACTGAGTGGCCGTGATAGTATTGTAGTTAGATTTATGTCTGTATATGCTATCTTACACTAACTGAGTGGCCGTGATATTATTGTAATAAGATTTATGTCTGTATATGCTATCTTATAATAACTGAGTGGCCGTGTATTGTAATTAGATTTATGCCTGTATATGCTATCTTATACTAACTGAGTGGCCGTGTATTGTAGTTAGATTTATGCCTGTATATGCTATCTTATACTAACTGAGTGGCCGTGATGTTATTGTAGTAAGATTTATGCCTGTATATGCTATCTTATACTAACTGAGTGGCCGTGTATTGTAGTTAGATTTATGCCTGTATATGCTATCTTATACTAACTGAGTGGCCGTGTATTGTAGTTAGATTTATGCCTGTATATGCTATCTTATACTAACTGAGTGGCCGTGTATTGTAGTTAGATTTATGCCTGTATATGCTATCTTATACTAACTGAGTGGCCGTGTATTGTAGTTAGATTTATGTCTGTATATGCTATCTTATACTAACTGAGTGGCCGTGTATTGTAGTTAGATTTATGCCTGTATATGCTATCTTATACTAACTGAGTGGCCGTGTATTGTAGTTAGATTTATGCCTGTATATGCTATCTTATACTAACTGAGTGGCCGTGTATTGTAGTTAGATTTATGTCTGTATATGCTATCTTATACTAACTGAGTGGCCGTGATAGTATTGTAGTTAGATTTATGTCTGTATATGCTATCTTATATTAACTGAGTGGCCGTGTATTGTAGTTAGATTTATGTCTGTATATGCTATCTTTTAATAACTGAGTGGCCGTGATAGTATTGTAGTTAGATTTATGTCTGTATATGCTATCTTACACTAACTGAGTGGCCGTGATATTATTGTAGTTAGATTTATGCCTGTATATGCTCTCTTATACTAACTGAGTGGCCGGGATAGTATTGTAGTTAGATTTATGTCTGTATATGCTATCTTATACTAACTGAGTGGCCGTGTATTGTAGTTAGATTTATGCCTGTATATGCTATCTTATACTAACTGAGTGGCCGTGTATTGTAGTTAGATTTATGCCTGTATATGCTATCTTATACTAACTGAGTGGTCGAGATATTATTGTAGTTAGATTTATGTCTGTATATGCTATCTTACACTAACTAAGTGGCGTGATAGTATTGTAGTTAGATTTATGTCTGTATATGCTATCTTACACTAACTGAGTGGCGTGATAGTATTGTAGTTAGATTCATGTCTGTATATGCTATCTTACACTAACTGAGTGGCCGTGATAATATTGAAGTTAGATTTATGCCAGTATATGCTATCTTATACTAACTGAATGGCCGTGTATTGTAGTTAGATTCATGCCTGTATATGCTATCTTATACTAACTGAGTGGCCGTGTATTGTAATTAGATTTATGCCTGTATATGCTATCTTATACTAACTGAGTGGCCGTGTATTGTAGTTAGATTTATGTCTGTATATGCTATCTTATAATAACTGAGTGGCCGTGATAGTATTGTAGTTAGATTTATGTCTGTATATGCTATCTTAAACTAACTGAGTGGCCGTGATATTATTGTAATAAGATTTATGTCTGTATATGCTATCTTATACTAACTGAGTGGCCGTGTATTGTAGTTAGATTTATGCCTGTATATGCTATCTTATACTAACTGAGTGGCCGTGATGTTATTGTAGTTAGATTTTTGTCTGTATATGCTATCTTATACTAACTGAGTGGCAGTGATAGTATTGAAGTTAGATTTATGCCTGTATATGCTATCTTATACTAACTGAGTGGCCGTGTATTGTAGTTAGATTCATGCCTGTATATGCTATCTTATACTAACTGAGTGGCCGTGTATTGTAGTTAGATTTATGCCTGTATATGCTATCTTATACTAACTGAGTGGCCGTGTATTGTAGTTAGATTTATGCCTGTATATGCTACCTTATACTAACTGAGTGGCCGTGATAGTATTGTAGTTAGATTTATGCCTGTATATGCTATCTTATACTAACTGAGTGGCCGTGTATTGTAGTTAGATTTATGCCTGTATATGCTATCTTATACTAACTGAGTGGTCGAGATATTATTGTAGTTAGATTTATGTCTGTATATGCTATCTTATACTAACTGAGTGGCCGTGTATTGTAGTTAGATTTATGCCTGTATATGCTATCTTATACTAACTGAGTGGCCGTGTATTGTAATTAGATTTATGCCTGTATATGCTATCTTATACTAACTGAGTGGCCGTGTATTGTAGTTAGATTTATGCCTGTATATGCTATCTTATACTAACTGAGTGGCCGTGTATTGTTGTTAGATTTATGCCTGTATATGCTATCTTATACTAACTGAGTGGCCGTGTATTGTAATTAGATTTATGCCTGTATATGCTATCTTATACTAACTGAGTGGCCGTGTATTGTAGTTAGATTTATGCCTGTATATGCTATCTTATACTAACTGAGTGGCCGTGTATTGTAGTTAGATTTATGCCTGTATATGCTATCTTATACTAACTGAGTGGCCGCGTATTGTAGTTAGATTTATGCTATCTTATACTAACTGAGTGGCCGTGTATTGTAGTTAGATTTATGCCTGTATATGCTATCTTATACTAACTGAGTGGCCGTGTATTGTAGTTAGATTTATGCCTGTATATGCTATCTTATACTAACTGAGTGGCCGTGTATTGTAGTTAGATTTATGCCTGTATATGCTATCTTATACTAACTGAGTGGCCGTGTATTGTAGTTAGATTTATGCCTGTATATGCTATCTTATGCTAACTGAGTGGCCGTGTACTGTAGTTAGATTTATATCTGTATATGCTATCTTATACTAACTGAGTGGCTGTGATAGTATTGTAGTTAGATTTATGTCTGTATATGCTATCTTATACTAACTGAGTGGCCGTGTATTGTAGTTAGATTTATGCCTGTATATGCTATCTTACACTAACTCAGTGGCCGTGATAGTATTGTAGTTAGATTTATGTCTGTATATGCTATCTTACAGTAACTGAGTGGCAGTGTATTGTAGTTAGATTTATGCCTGTATATGCTATCTTATACTAACTGAGTGGCCGTGATAGTATTGTAGTTAGATTTATGTCTGTATATGCTATCTTACACTAACTGAGTGGCCGTGTATTGTAGTTAGATTTATGCCTGTATATGCTATCTTATACTAACTGAGTGGCCGTGATATTATTGTAATAAGATTTATGTCTGTATATGCTATCTTATACTAACTGAGTGGCCGTGTATTGTAGTTAGATTTATGCCTGTATATGCTATCTTATACTAACTGAGTGGCCGTGATGTTATTGTAGTTAGATTTATGCCTGTATATGCTATCTTATACTAACTAAGTGGCCGTGTATTGTAGTTAGATTTATGCCTGTATATGCTATCTTATACTAACTGAGTGGCCGTGATAGTATTGTAGTTAGATTTTTGTCTGTATATGCTATCTTATACTAACTGAGTGGCCGTGATAGTATTGAAGTTAGATTTATGCCAGTATATGCTATCTTATACTAACTGAGTGGCCGTGTATTGTAGTTAGATTCATGCCTGTATATGCTATCTTATACTAACTGAGTGGCCGTGTATTGTAGTTAGATTTATGCCTGTATATGCTATCTTATACTAACTGAGTGGCCGTGTATTGTAGTTAGATTTATGCCTGTATATGCTATCTTATACTAACTGAGTGGCCGTGTATTGTAGTTAGATTTATGCCTGTATATGCTATCTTATACTAACTGAGTGGCCGTGTATTGTAGTTAGATTTATGCCTGTATATGCTATCTTATACTAACTGAGTGGCCGTGTATTGTAGTTAGATTTATGCCTGTATATGCTATCTTATACTAACTGAGTGGCCGTGTATTGTAGTTAGATTTATGCCTGTATATGCTATCTTATACTAACTGAGTGGCCGTGTATTGTAGTTAGATTTATGTCTGTATATGCTATCTTATACTAACTGAGTGGCCGTGATAGTATTGTAGTTAGATTTATGTCTGTATATGCTATCTTATATTAACTGAGTGGCCGTGTATTGTAGTTAGATTTATGTCTGTATATGCTATCTTTTAATAACTGAGTGGCCGTGATAGTATTGTAGTTAGATTTATGTCTGTATATGCTATCTTACACTAACTGAGTGGCCGTGATATTATTGTATTTAGATTTATGCCTGTATATGCTCTCTTATACTAACTGAGTGGCCGGGATAGTATTGTAGTTAGATTTATGTCTGTATATGCTATCTTATACTAACTGAGTGGCCGTGTATTGTAGTTAGATTTATATCTGTATATGCTATCTTACACTAACTGAGTGGCCGTGATAGTATTGTAGTTAGATTTATGCCTGTATATGCTATCTTATACTAACTGAGTGGCCATGATAGTATTGTAGTTAGATTTATGCCTGTATATGCTATCTTATACTAACTGAGTGGCCGTGTATTGTAGTTAGATTTATGTCTGTATATGCTATCTTATAATAACTGAGTGGCCGTGATAGTATTGTAGTTAGATTTATGTCTGTATATGCTATCTTACACTAACTGAGTGGCCGTGATATTATTGTAATAAGATTTATGTCTGTATATGCTATCTTATACTAACTGAGTGGCCGTGTATTGTAGTTAGATTTATGCCTGTATATGCTATCTTATACTAACTGAGTGGCCGTGATATTATTGTAATAAGATTTATGTCTGTATATGCTATCTTATACTAACTGAGTGGCCGTGTATTGTAGTTAGATTTATGCCTGTATATGCTATCTTATACTAACTGAGTGGCGTGATGTTATTGTAGTTAGATTTATGCCTGTATATGCTATCTTATACTAACTAAGTGGCCGTGTATTGTAGTTAGATTTATGCCTGTATATGCTATCTTATACTAACTGAGTGGCCGTGATAGTATTGTAGTTAGATTTTTGTCTGTATATGCTATCTTATACTAACTGAGTGGCCGTGATAGTATTGAAGTTAGATTTATGCCAGTATATGCTATCTTATACTAACTGAGTGGCCGTGTATTGTAGTTAGATTCATGCCTGTATATGCTATCTTATACTAACTGAGTGGCCGTGTATTGTAGTTAGATTTATGCCTGTATATGCTATCTTATACTAACTGAGTGGCCGTGTATTGTAGTTAGATTTATGCCTGTATATGCTATCTTATACTAACTGAGTGGCCGTGTATTGTAGTTAGATTTATGCCTGTATATGCTATCTTATACTAACTGAGTGGCCGTGTATTGTAGTTAGATTTATGCCTGTATATGCTATCGTATACTAACTGAGTGGCCGTGTATTGTAGTTAGATTTATGCCTGTATATGCTATCTTATACTAACTGAGTGGCCGTGTATTGTAGTTAGATTTATGCCTGTATATGCTATCTTATACTAACTGAGTGGCCGTGTATTGTAGTGAGATTTATGTCTGTATATGCTATCTTATACTAACTGAGTGGCCGTGATAGTATTGTAGTTAGATTTATGTCTGTATATGCTATCTTATATTAACTGAGTGGCCGTGTATTGTAGTTAGATTTATGTCTGTATATGCTATCTTTTAATAACTGAGTGGCCGTGATAGTATTGTAGTTAGATTTATGTCTGTATATGCTATCTTACACTAACTGAGTGGCCGTGATATTATTGTAGTTAGATTTATGCCTGTATATGCTCTCTTATACTAACTGAGTGGCCGGGATAGTATTGTAGTTAGATTTATGTCTGTATATGCCATCTTATACTAACTGAGTGGCCGTGTATTGTAGTTAGATTTATGTCTGTATATGCTATCTTACACTAACTGAGTGGCCGTGATAGTATTGTAGTTAGATTTATGCCTGTATATGCTATCTTATACTAACTGAGTGGCCATGATAGTATTGTAGTTAGATTTATGCCTGTATATGCTATCTTATACTAACTGAGTGGCCGTGTATTGTAGTTAGATTTATGTCTGTATATGCTATCTTATAATAACTGAGTGGCCGTGATAGTATTGTAGTTAGATTTATGTCTGTATATGCTATCTTACACTAACTGAGTGGCCGTGATATTATTGTAATAAGATTTATGTCTGTATATGCTATCTTATACTAACTGAGTGGCCGTGTATTGTAGTTAGATTTATGCCTGTATATGCTATCTTATACTAACTGAGTGGCCGTGATGTTATTGTAGTTAGATTTATGCCTGTATATGCTATCTTATACTAACTAAGTGGCCGTGTATTGTAGTTAGATTTATGCCTGTATATGCTATCTTATACTAACTGAGTGGCCGTGATAATATTGTAGTTAGATTTTTGTCTGTATATGCTATCTTATACTAACTGAGTGGCCGTGATAGTATTGAAGTTAGATTTATGCCAGTATATGCTATCTTATACTAACTGAGTGGCCGTGTATTGTAGTTAGATTTATGCCTGTATATGCTATCTTATACTAACTGAGTGGCCGTGTATTGTAGTTAGATTTATGTCTGTATATGCTATCTTATACTAACTGAGTGGCCGTGTATTGTAGTTAGATTTATGCCTATATATGCTATCTTATACTATCTGAGTGGCCGTGTATTGTAGTTAGATTTATGCCTGTATATGCTATCTTATACTAACTGAGTGGCCGTGTATTGTAGTTAGATTTATGCCTGTATATGCTATCTTATACTAACTGAGTGGACGTGTATTGTAGTTAGATTTATGTCTGTATATGCTATCTTATACTAACTGAGTGGCCGTGATAGTATTGTAGTTAGATTTATGTCTGTATATGCTATCTTATATTAACTGAGTGGCCGTGTATTGTAGTTAGATTTATGTCTGTATATGCTATCTTTTAATAACTGAGTGGCGTGATAGTATTGTAGTTAGATTTATGTCTGTATATGCTATCTTACACTAACTGAGTGGCCGTGATATTATTGTAGTTAGATTTATGCCTGTATATGCTCTCTTATACTAACTGAGTGGCCGGGATAGTATTGTAGTTAGATTTATGTCTGTATATGCTATCTTATACTAACTGAGTGGCCGTGTATTGTAGTTAGATTTATGTCTGTATATGCTATCTTACACTAACTGAGTGGCCGTGATAGTATTGTAGTTAGATTTATGCCTGTATATGCTATCTTATACTAACTGAGTGGCCATGATAGTATTGTAGTTAGATTTATGCCTGTATATGCTATCTTACACTAACTGAGTGGCCGTGATAGTATTGTAGTTAGATTTATGCCTGTATATGCTATCTTATACTAACTGAGTGGCCGTGTATTGTAGTTAGATTTATGCCTGTATATGCTATCTTATACTAACTGAGTGGTCGAGATATTATTGTAGTTAGATTTATGTCTGTATATGCTATCTTATACTAACTGAGTGGCCGTGTATTGTAGTTAGATTTATGCCAGTATATGCTTTCTTATACTAACTGAGTGGCCGTGTATTGTAATTAGATTTATGCCTGTATATGCTATCTTATACTAACTGAGTGGCCGTGTATTGTAGTTAGATTTATGCCTGTATATGCTATCTTATACTAACTGAGTGGCCGTGTATTGTAGTTAGATTTATGCCTGTATATGCTATCTTATACTAACTGAGTGGCCGTGTATTGTAATTAGATTTATGCCTGTATATGCTATCTTATACTAACTGAGTGGCCGTGTATTGTAGTTAGATTTATGCCTGTATATGCTATCTTATACTAACTGAGTGGCCGTGTATTGTAGTTAGATTTATGCCTGTATATGCTATCTTATACTAACTGAGTGGTCGAGATATTATTGTAGTTAGATTTATGTCTGTATATGCTATCTTATACTAACTGAGTGGCCGTGTATTGTAGTTAGATTTATGCCTGTATATGCTATCTTATACTAACTGAGTGGCCGTGTATTGTAATTAGATTTATGCCTGTATATGCTATCTTATACTAACTGAGTGGCCGTGTATTGTAGTTAGATTTATGTCTGTATATGCTATCTTATAATAACTGAGTGGCCGTGATAGTATTGTAGTTAGATTTATGTCTGTATATGCTATCTTAAACTAACTGAGTGGCCGTGATATTATTGTAATAAGATTTATGTCTGTATATGCTATCTTATACTAACTGAGTGGCCGTGTATTGTAGTTAGATTTATGCCTGTATATGCTATCTTATACTAACTGAGTGGCCGTGATGTTATTGTAGTTAGATTTTTGTCTGTATATGCTATCTTATACTAACTGAGTGGCAGTGATAGTATTGAAGTTAGATTTATGCCTGTATATGCTATCTTATACTAACTGAGTGGCCGTGTATTGTAGTTAGATTCATGCCTGTATATGCTATCTTATACTAACTGAGTGGCCGTGTATTGTAGTTAGATTTATGCCTGTATATGCTATCTTATACTAACTGAGTGGCCGTGTATTGTAGTTAGATTTATGCCTGTATATGCTACCTTATACTAACTGAGTGGCCGTGATAGTATTGTAGTTAGATTTATGCCTGTATATGCTATCTTATACTAACTGAGTGGCCGTGTATTGTAGTTAGATTTATGCCTGTATATGCTATCTTATACTAACTGAGTGGTCGAGATATTATTGTAGTTAGATTTATGTCTGTATATGCTATCTTATACTAACTGAGTGGCCGTGTATTGTAGTTAGATTTATGCCTGTATATGCTATCTTATACTAACTGAGTGGCCGTGTATTGTAATTAGATTTATGCCTGTATATGCTATCTTATACTAACTGAGTGGCCGTGTATTGTAGTTAGATTTATGCCTGTATATGCTATCTTATACTAACTGAGTGGCCGTGTATTGTTGTTAGATTTATGCCTGTATATGCTATCTTATACTAACTGAGTGGCCGTGTATTGTAATTAGATTTATGCCTGTATATGCTATCTTATACTAACTGAGTGGCCGTGTATTGTAGTTAGATTTATGCCTGTATATGCTATCTTATACTAACTGAGTGGCCGTGTATTGTAGTTAGATTTATGCCTGTATATGCTATCTTATACTAACTGAGTGGTCGAGATATTATTGTAGTTAGATTTATGTCTGTATATGCTATCTTACACTAACTAAGTGGCGTGATAGTATTGTAGTTAGATTTATGTCTGTATATGCTATCTTACACTAACTGAGTGGCGTGATAGTATTGTAGTTAGATTCATGTCTGTATATGCTATCTTACACTAACTGAGTGGCCGTGATAATATTGAAGTTAGATTTATGCCAGTATATGCTATCTTATACTAACTGAATGGCCGTGTATTGTAGTTAGATTCATGCCTGTATATGCTATCTTATACTAACTGAGTGGCCGTGTATTGTAATTAGATTTATGCCTGTATATGCTATCTTATACTAACTGAGTGGCCGTGTATTGTAGTTAGATTTATGTCTGTATATGCTATCTTATAATAACTGAGTGGCCGTGATAGTATTGTAGTTAGATTTATGTCTGTATATGCTATCTTAAACTAACTGAGTGGCCGTGATATTATTGTAATAAGATTTATGTCTGTATATGCTATCTTATACTAACTGAGTGGCCGTGTATTGTAGTTAGATTTATGCCTGTATATGCTATCTTATACTAACTGAGTGGCCGTGATGTTATTGTAGTTAGATTTTTGTCTGTATATGCTATCTTATACTAACTGAGTGGCAGTGATAGTATTGAAGTTAGATTTATGCCTGTATATGCTATCTTATACTAACTGAGTGGCCGTGTATTGTAGTTAGATTCATGCCTGTATATGCTATCTTATACTAACTGAGTGGCCGTGTATTGTAGTTAGATTTATGCCTGTATATGCTATCTTATACTAACTGAGTGGCCGTGTATTGTAGTTAGATTTATGCCTGTATATGCTACCTTATACTAACTGAGTGGCCGTGATAGTATTGTAGTTAGATTTATGCCTGTATATGCTATCTTATACTAACTGAGTGGCCGTGTATTGTAGTTAGATTTATGCCTGTATATGCTATCTTATACTAACTGAGTGGTCGAGATATTATTGTAGTTAGATTTATGTCTGTATATGCTATCTTATACTAACTGAGTGGCCGTGTATTGTAGTTAGATTTATGCCTGTATATGCTATCTTATACTAACTGAGTGGCCGTGTATTGTAATTAGATTTATGCCTGTATATGCTATCTTATACTAACTGAGTGGCCGTGTATTGTAGTTAGATTTATGCCTGTATATGCTATCTTATACTAACTGAGTGGCCGTGTATTGTTGTTAGATTTATGCCTGTATATGCTATCTTATACTAACTGAGTGGCCGTGTATTGTAATTAGATTTATGCCTGTATATGCTATCTTATACTAACTGAGTGGCCGTGTATTGTAGTTAGATTTATGCCTGTATATGCTATCTTATACTAACTGAGTGGCCGTGTATTGTAGTTAGATTTATGCCTGTATATGCTATCTTATACTAACTGAGTGGTCGAGATATTATTGTAGTTAGATTTATGTCTGTATATGCTATCTTACACTAACTAAGTGGCGTGATAGTATTGTAGTTAGATTTATGTCTGTATATGCTATCTTACACTAACTGAGTGGCGTGATAGTATTGTAGTTAGATTCATGTCTGTATATGCTATCTTACACTAACTGAGTGGCCGTGATAATATTGAAGTTAGATTTATGCCAGTATATGCTATCTTATACTAACTGAATGGCCGTGTATTGTAGTTAGATTCATGCCTGTATATGCTATCTTATACTAACTGAGTGGCCGTGTATTGTAATTAGATTTATGCCTGTATATGCTATCTTATACTAACTGAGTGGCCGTGTATTGTAGTTAGATTTATGTCTGTATATGCTATCTTATAATAACTGAGTGGCCGTGATAGTATTGTAGTTAGATTTATGTCTGTATATGCTATCGTACACTAACTGAGTGGCCGTGATATTATTGTAGTTAGATTTATGTCTGTATATGCTATCTTACACTAACTAAGTGGCGTGATAGTATTGTAGTTAGATTTATGTCTGTATATGCTATCTTACACTAACCGAGTGGCGTGATAGTATTGTAGTTAGATTCATGTCTGTATATGCTATCTTACACTAACTGAGTGGCCGTGATAATATTGAAGTTAGATTTATGCCAGTATATGCTATCTTATACTAACTGAATGGCCGTGTATTGTAGTTAGATTCATGCCTGTATATGCTATCTTATACTAACTGAGTAGCCGTGTATTGTAGTTAGATTTATGCCTGTATATGCTATCTTATACTAACTGAGTGGCCGTGTATTGTAGTTAGATTTATGCCTGTATATGCTATCTTATACTAACTGAGTGGCCGTGTATTGTAATTAGATTTATGCCTGTATATGCTATCTTATACTAACTGAGTGGCCGTGTATTGTAGTTAGATTTATGCCTGTATATGCTATCTTATACTAACTGAGTGGCCGTGTATTGTAGTTAGATTTATGCCTGTATATGCTATCTTATACTAACTGAGTGGCGTGATAGTATTGTAGTTAGATTTATGTCTGTATATGCTATCTTACACTAACTGAGTGGCGTGATAGTATTGTAGTTAGATTCATGTCTGTATATGCTATCTTACACTAACTGAGTGGCCGTGATAATATTGAAGTTAGATTTATGCCAGTATATGCTATCTTATACTAACTGAGTGGCCGTGTATTGTAGTTAGATTCATGCCTGTATATGCTATCTTATACTAACTGAGTAGCCGTGTATTGTAGTTAGATTTATGCCTGTATATGCTATCTTATACTAACTGAGTGGCCGTGTATTGTAGTTAGATTTATGCCTGTATATGCTATCTTATACTAACTGAGTGGGCGTGTATTGTAATTAGATTTATGCCTGTATATGCTATCTTATACTAACTGAGTGGCCGTGTATTGTAGTTAGATTTATGCCTGTATATGCTATCTTATACTAACTGAGTGGCCGTGTATTGTAGTTAGATTTATGCCTGTATATGCTATCTTATACTAACTGAGTGGTCGAGATATTATTGTAGTTAGATTTATGTCTGTATATGCTATCTTATACTAACTGAGTGGCCGTGTATTGTAGTTAGATTTATGCCTGTATATGCTATCTTATACTAACTGAGTGGCCTTGATAGTATTTTAGTTAGATTTATGCCTGTATATGCTATCTTATACTAACTGAGTGGCCGTGTATTGTAGTTAGATTCATGGCTAAATATGCTATCTTATACTAACTGAGTGGCCGTGTATTGTAGTAAGATTTATGCCTGTATATGCTATCTTATACTAACTGAGTGGCCGTGTATTGTAGTTAGATTTATGCCTGTATATGCTATCTTATACTAACTGAGTGGCCGTGTATTGTAGTTAGATTTATGCGTGTATATGCTATCTTATAATAACTGAGTGGCCGTGACAGTATTGTAGTTAGATTTATGCCTGTATATGCTATCTTACACTAACTGAGTGGCCGTGATAGTATTGTAGTTAGATTTATGCCTGTATATGCTATCTTATACTAACTGAGTGGCCGTGATAGTATTGTAGTTAGATTTATGCCTGTATATGCTATCTTACACTAACTGAGTGGCCGTGATAGTATTGTAGTTAGATTTATGTCTGTATATGCTATCTTACACTAACTAAGTAGCGTGATAGTATTGTAGTTAGATTTATGTCTGTATATGCTATCTTACACTAACTGAGTGGCGTGATAGTATTGTAGTTAGATTCATGTCTGTATATGCTATCTTACACTAACTGAGTGGCCGTGATAATATTGAAGTTAGATTTATGCCAGTATATGCTATCTTATACTAACTGAATGGCCGTGTATTGTAGTTAGATTCATGCCTGTATATGCTATCTTATACTAACTGAGTAGCCGTGTATTGTAGTTAGATTTATGCCTGTATATGCTATCTTATACTAACTGAGTGGCCGTGTATTGTAGTTAGATTTATGCCTGTATATGCTATCTTATACTAACTGAGTGGCCGTGTATTGTAATTAGATTTATGCCTGTATATGCTATCTTATACTAACTGAGTGGCCGTGTATTGTAGTTAGATTTATGCCTGTATATGCTATCTTATACTAACTGAGTGGCCGTGTATTGTAGTTAGATTTATGCCTGTATATGCTATCTTATACTAACTGAGTGGCGTGATAGTATTGTAGTTAGATTTATGTCTGTATATGCTATCTTACACTAACTGAGTGGCGTGATAGTATTGTAGTTAGATTCATGTCTGTATATGCTATCTTACACTAACTGAGTGGCCGTGATAATATTGAAGTTAGATTTATGCCAGTATATGCTATCTTATACTAACTGAGTGGCCGTGTATTGTAGTTAGATTCATGCCTGTATATGCTATCTTATACTAACTGAGTAGCCGTGTATTGTAGTTAGATTTATGCCTGTATATGCTATCTTATACTAACTGAGTGGCCGTGTATTGTAGTTAGATTTATGCCTGTATATGCTATCTTATACTAACTGAGTGGGCGTGTATTGTAATTAGATTTATGCCTGTATATGCTATCTTATACTAACTGAGTGGCCGTGTATTGTAGTTAGATTTATGCCTGTATATGCTATCTTATACTAACTGAGTGGTCGAGATATTATTGTAGTTAGATTTATGTCTGTATATGCTATCTTATACTAACTGAGTGGCCGTGTATTGTAGTTAGATTTATGCCTGTATATGCTATCTTATACTAACTGAGTGGCCTTGATAGTATTTTAGTTAGATTTATGCCTGTATATGCTATCTTATACTAACTGAGTGGCCGTGTATTGTAGTTAGATTCATGGCTAAATATGCTATCTTATACTAACTGAGTGGCCGTGTATTGTAGTAAGATTTATGCCTGTATATGCTATCTTATACTAACTGAGTGGCCGTGTATTGTAGTTAGATTTATGCCTGTATATGCTATCTTATACTAACTGAGTGGCCGTGTATTGTAGTTAGATTTATGCGTGTATATGCTATCTTATACTAACTGAGTGGCCGTGATAGTATTGTAGTTAGATTTATGCCTGTATATGCTATCTTACACTAACTGAGGGGCCGTGATAGTATTGTAGTTAGATTTATGCCTGTATATGCTATCTTATACTAACTGAGTGGCCGTGATAGTATTGTAGTTAGATTTATGCCTGTATATGCTATCTTACACTAACTGAGTGGCCGTGATAGTATTGTAGTTAGATTTATGTCTGTATATGCTATCTTACACTAACTAAGTAGCGTGATAGTATTGTAGTTAGATTTATGTCTGTATATGCTATCTTACACTAACTGAGTGGCGTGATAGTATTGTAGTTAGATTCATGTCTGTATATGCTATCTTACACTAACTGAGTGGCCGTGATAATATTGAAGTTAGATTTATGCCAGTATATGCTATCTTATACTAACTGAGTGGCCGTGTATTGTAGTTAGATTCATGCCTGTATATGCTATCTTATACTAACTGAGTAGCCGTGTATTGTAGTTAGATTTATGCCTGTATATGCTATCTTATACTAACTGAGTGGCCGTGTATTGTAGTTATAATTATGCCTGTATATGCTATCTTATACTAACTGAGTGGGCGTGTATTGTAATTAGATTTATGCCTGTATATGCTATCTTATACTAACTGAGTGGCCGTGTATTGTAGTTAGATTTATGCCTGTATATGCTATCTTATACTAACTGAGTGGCCGTGTATTTTAGTTAGATTTATGCCTGTATATGCTATCTTATACTAACTGAGTGGTCGAGATATTATTGTAGTTAGATTTATGTCTGTATATGCTATCTTATACTAACTGAGTGGCCGTGTATTGTAGTTAGATTTATGCCTGTATATGCTATCTTATACTAACTTAGTGGCCGTGATAGTATTTTAGTTAGATTTATGCCTGTATATGCTATCTTATACTAACTGAGTGGCCGTGTATTGTAGTTAGATTCATGGCTAAATATGCTATCTTATACTAACTGAGTGGCCGTGTATTGTAGTAAGATTTATGCCTGTATATGCTATCTTATACTAACTGAGTGGCCGTGTATTGTAGTTAGATTTATGCCTGTATATGCTATCTTATACTAACTGAGTGGCCGTGTATTGTAGTTAGATTTATGCCTGTATATGCTATCTTACACTAACTGAGTGGCCGTGATAGTATTGTAGTTAGATTTATGCCTGTATATGCTATCTTACACTAACTGAGTGGCCGTGATAGTATTGTAGTTAGATTTATGCCTGTATATGCTATCTTATACTAACTGAGTGGCCGTGTATTGTAGTTAGATTTATGCCTGTATATGCTATCTTACACTAACTGAGTGGCCGTGATAGTATTGTAGTTAGATTTATGTCTGTATATGCTATCTTACACTAACTGAGTGGCCGTGTATTGTAGTTAGATTTATGCCTGTATATGCTATCTTATACTAACTGAGTGGCCGTGGTAGTATTGAAGTTAGATTGATGCCTGTATATGCTATCTTATACTAACTGAGTGGTCGTGTATTGTAGTTAGATTCATGCCTGTATATGCTATCTTATACTAACTGATTGGCCGTGTATTGTAGTTAGATTTATGCCTGTATATGCTATCTTATACTAACTGAGTGGCCGTGTATTGTAGTTAGATTTATGCCTGTATATGCTATCTTATACTAACTGAGTGGCCGTCTATTGTAGTGAGATTTATGCGTGTATATGCTATCTTATACTAACTGAGTGGCCGTGTATTGTAGTTAGATTTATGCCTGTATATGCTATCTTATACTAACTGAGTGGCCGTGTATTGTAGTTAGATTTATGCCTGTATATGCTATCTTATACTAACTGAGTGGCCGTGTATTGTAGTTAGATTTATGCCTGTATATGCTATCTTATACTAACTGAGTGGCCGTGTATTGTAGTTAGATTTATGCCTGTATATGCTATCTTATACTAACTGAGTGGCCGTGATAGTATTGAAGTTAGATTTATGCCAGTATATGCTATCTTATACTAACTGAGTGGCCGTGTATTGTATTTATATTCATGCCTGTATATGCTATCTTATACTAACTGAGTGGCCGTGTATTGTAGTTAGATTTATGCCTGTATATGCTATCTTATACTAACTGAGTGGCCGTGTATTGTAGTTAGATTTATGTCTGTATATGCTATCTTATACTAACTGAGTGGCCGTGATAGTATTGTAGTTAGATTTATGTCTGTATATGCTATCTTATACTAACTGAGTGGCCGTGTATTGTAGTTAGATTTATGTCTGTATATGCTATCTTATAATAACTGAGTGGCCGTGATAGTATTGTAGTTAGATTTATGTCTGTATATGCTATCTTACACTAACTGAGTGGCCGTGATATTATTGTAGTTAGATTTATGCCTGTATATGCTCTCTTATGCTAACTGAGTGGCCGTGATAGTATTATAGTTATATTTATGTCTGTATATGCTATCTTATACTAACTGAGTGGCCGTGTATTGTAGTTAGATTTATGTCTGTATATGCTATCTTACACTAACTGAGTGGCCGTGATAGTATTGTAGTTAGATTTATGCCTGTATATGCTATCTTATACTAACTGAGTGGCCGTGATAGTATTGTAGTTAGATTTATGCCTGTATATGCTATCTTACACTAACTGAGTGGCCGTGATAGTATTGTAGTTAGATTTATGTCTGTATATGCTATCTTACACTAACTAAGTGGCGTGATAGTATTGTAGTTAGATTTATGTCTGTATATGCTATCTTACACTAACTGAGTGGCGTGATAGTATTGTAGTTAGATTCATGTCTGTATATGCTATCTTACACTAACTGAGTGGCCGTGATAATATTGAAGTTAGATTTATGCCAGTATATGCTATCTTATACTAACTGAATGGCCGCGTATTGTAGTTAGATTCATGCCTGTATATGCTATCTTATACTAACTGAGTAGCCGTGTATTGTAGTTAGATTTATGCCTGTATATGCTATCTTATACTAACTGAGTGGCCGTGTATTGTATTTAGATTTATGCCTGTATATGCTATCTTATACTAACTGAGTGGGCGTGTATTGTAATTAGATTTATGCCTGTATATGCTATCTTATACTAACTGAGTGGCCGTGTATTGTAGTTAGATTTATGCCTGTATATGCTATCTTATACTAACTGAGTGGCCGTGTATTGTAGTTAGATTTATGCCTGTATATGCTATCTTATACTAACTGAGTGGTCGAGATATTATTGTAGTTAGATTTATGTCTGTATATGCTATCTTATACTAACTGAGTGGCCGTGTATTGTAGTTAGATTTATGCCTGTATATGCTATCTTATACTAACTGAGTGGCCTTGATAGTATTTTAGTTAGATTTATGCCTGTATATGCTATCTTATACTAACTGAGTGGCCGTGTATTGTAGTTAGATTCATGGCTAAATATGCTATCTTATACTAACTGAGTGGCCGTGTATTGTAGTAAGATTTATGCCTGTATATGCTATCTTATACTAACTGAGTGGCCGTGTATTGTAGTTAGATTTATGCCTGTATATGCTATCTTATACTAACTGAGTGGCCGTGTATTGTAGTTAGATTTATGCGTGTATATGCTATCTTATACTAACTGAGTGGCCGTGATAGTATTGTAGTTAGATTTATGCCTGTATATGCTATCTTACACTAACTGAGTGGCCGTGATAGTATTGTAGTTAGATTTATGCCTGTATATGCTATCTTATACTAACTGAGTGGCCGTGTATTGTAGTTAGATTTATGCCTGTATATGCTATCTTACACTAACTGAGTGGCCGTGATAGTATTGTAGTTAGATTTATGTCTGTATATGCTATCTTACACTAACTGAGTGGCCGTGTATTGTAGTTAGATTTATGCCTGTATATGCTATCTTATACTAACTGAGTGGCCGTGATAGTATTGAAGTTAGATTGATGCCTGTATATGCTATCTTATACTAACTGAGTGGTCGTGTATTGTAGTTAGATTCATGCCTGTATATGCTATCTTATACTAACTGAGTGGCCGTGTATTGTAGTTAGATTTATGCCTGTATATGCTATCTTATACTAACTGAGTGGCCGTGTATTGTAGTTAGATTTATGCCTGTATATGCTATCTTATACTAACTGAGTGGCCGTCTATTGTAGTGAGATTTATGCCTGTATATGCTATCTTATACTAACTGAGTGGCCGTGTATTGTAGTTAGATTTATGCGTGTATATGCTATCTTATACTAACTGAGTGGCCGTGTATTTTAGTTAGATTTATGCCTGTATATGCTATCTTATACTAACTGAGTGGCCGTGTATTGTAGTTTGATTTATGCCTGTATATGCTATCTTATACTAACTGAGTGGCCGTGTATTGTAGTTAGATTTATGCCTGTATATGCTATCTTATACTAACTGAGTGGCCGTGTATTGTAGTTAGATTTATGCCTGTATATGCTATCTTATACTAACTGAGTGGCCGTGATAGTATTGAAGTTAGATTTATGCCAGTATATGCTATCTTATACTAACTGAGTGGCCGTGTATTGTAGTTATATTCATGCCTGTATATGCTATCTTATACTAACTGAGTGGCCGTGTATTGTAGTTAGATTTATGCCTGTATATGCTATCTTATACTAACTGAGTGGCCGTGTATTGTAGTTAGATTTATGCCTGTATATGCTATCTTATACTAACTGAGTGGCCTTGTATTGAAGTTAGATTTATGTCTGTATATGCTATCTTATACTAACTGAGTGGCCGTGATAGTATTGTAGTTAGATTTATGTCTGTATATGCTATCTTATACTAACTGAGTGGCCGTGTATTGTAGTTAGATTTATGTCTGTATATGCTATCTTATAATAACTGAGTGGCCGTGATAGTATTGTAGTTAGATTTATGTCTGTATATGCTATCTTACACTAACTGAGTGGCCGTGATATTATTGTAGTTAGATTTATGCCTGTATATGCTCTCTTATGCTAACTGAGTGGCCGTGATAGTATTGTAGTTATATTTATGTCTGTATATGCTATCTTACACTAACTGAGTGGCCGTGATAGTATTGTAGTTAGATTTATGCCTGTATATGCTATCTTATACTAACTGAGTGGCCGTGATAGTATTGTAGTTAGATTTATGCCTGTATATGCTATCTTACACTAACTGAGTGGCCGTGATAGTATTGTAGTTAGATTTATGTCTGTATATGCTATCTTACACTAACTAAGTGGCGTGATAGTATTGTAGTTAGATTTATGTCTGTATATGCTATCTTACACTAACTGAGTGGCGTGATAGTATTGTAGTTAGATTCATGTCTGTATATGCTATCTTACACTAACTGAGTGGCCGTGATAATATTGAAGTTAGATTTATGCCAGTATATGCTATCTTATACTAACTGAGTGGCCGTGTATTGTAGTTAGATTCATGCCTGTATATGCTATCTTATACTAACTGAGTAGCCGTGTATTGTAGTTAGATTTATGCCTGTATATGCTATCTTATACTAACTGAGTGGCCGTGTATTGTAGTTAGATTTATGCCTGTATATGCTATCTTATACTAACTGAGTGGCCGTGTATTGTAATTAGATTTATGCCTGTATATGCTATCTTATACTAACTGAGTGGCCGTGTATTGTAGTTAGATTTATGCCTGTATATGCTATCTTATACTAACTGAGTGGCCGTGTATTGTAGTTAGATTTATGCCTGTATATGCTATCTTATACTAACTGAGTGGTCGAGATATTATTGTAGTTAGATTTATGTCTGTATATGCTATCTTATACTAACTGAGTGGCCGTGTATTGTAGTTAGATTTATGCCTGTATATGCTATCTTATACTAACTGAGTGGCCGTGATAGTATTTTAGTTAGATTTATGCCTGTATTTGCTATCTTATACTAACTGAGTGGCCGTGTATTGTAGTTAGATTCATGGCTAAATATGCTATCTTATACTAACTGAGTGGCCGTGTATTGTAGTAAGATTTATGCCTGTATATGCTATCTTATACTAACTGAGTGGCCGTGTATTGTAGTTAGATTTATGCCTGTATATGCTATCTTATACTAACGGAGTGGCCGTGTATTGTAGTTAGATTTATGCCTGTATATGCTATCTTATACTAACTGAGTGGCCGTGTATTGTAGTTAGATTTATGCCTGTATATGCTATCTTATACTAACTGAGTGGCCGTGTATTGTAGTTAGATTTATGTCTGTATATGCTATCTTATACTAACTGAGTGGCGTGATAGTATTGTAGTTAGATTTATGTCTGTATATGCTATCTTATACTAACTGAGTGGCCGTGTATTGTAGTTAGATTTATGCCTGTATATGCTATCTTACACTAACTGAGTGGCCGTGATAGTATTGTAGTTAGATTTATGTCTGTATATGCTATCTTACAGTAACTGAGTGGCAGTGTATTGTAGTTAGATTTATGCCTGTATATGCTATCTTATACTAACTGAGTGGCCGTGATAGTATTGTAGTTAGATTTATGTCTCTATATGCTATCTTACACTAACTGAGTGGCCGTGTATTGTAGTTAGATTTATGCCTGTATATGCTATCTTATACTAACTGAGTGGCCGTGATATTATTGTAATAAGATTTATGTCTGTATATGCTATCTTATACTAACTGAGTGGCCGTGTATTGTACTTAGATTTATGCCTGTATATGCTATCTTATACTAACTGAGTGGCCGTGATGTTATTGTAGTTAGATTTATGCCTGTATATGCTATCTTATACTAACTGAGTGGCAGTGTATTGTAGTTAGATTTATGCCTGTATATGCTATCTTATACTAACTGAGTGGCCGTGATAGTATTGTAGTTAGATTTATGTCTGTATATGCTATCTTATACTAACTGAGTGGCCGTGATAGTATTGAAGTTAGATTTATGCCAGTATATGCTATCTTATACTAACTGAGTGGCCGTGTATTGTAGTTATATTCATGCCTGTATATGCTATCTTATACTAACTGAGTGGCCGTGTATTGTAGTTAGATTTATGCCTGTATATGCTATCTTATACTAACTGAGTGGCCGTGTATTGTAGTTAGATTTATGCCTGTATATGCTATCTTATACTAACTGAGTGGCCGTGTATTGAAGTTAGATTTATGTCTGTATATGCTATCTTATACTAACTGAGTGGCCGTGATAGTATTGTAGTTAGATTTATGTCTGTATATGCTATCTTATACTAACTGAGTGGCCGTGTATTGTAGTTAGATTTATGCCTGTATATGCTATCTTATACTAACTGAGTGGCCGTGATAGTATTTTAGTTAGATTTATGCCTGTATATGCTATCTTATACTAACTGAGTGGCCGTGTATTGTAGTTAGATTCATGGCTAAATATGCTATCTTATACTAACTGAGTGGCGTGTATTGTAGTAAGATTTATGCCTGTATATGCTATCTTATACTAACTGAGTGGCCGTGTATTGTAGTTAGATTTATGCCTGTATATGCTATCTTATACTAACTGAGTGGTCGAGATATTATTGTAGTTAGATTTATGTCTGTATATGCTATCTTACACTAACTAAGTGGCGTGATAGTATTGTAGTTAGATTTATGTCTGTATATGCTATCTTACACTAACTGAGTGGCGTGATAGTATTGTAGTTAGATTCATGTCTGTATATGCTATCTTACACTAACTGAGTGGCCGTGATAATATTGAAGTTAGATTTATGCCAGTATATGCTATCTTATACTAACTGAATGGCCGTGTATTGTAGTTAGATTCATGCCTGTATATGCTATCTTATACTAACTGAGTGGCCGTGTATTGTAATTAGATTTATGCCTGTATATGCTATCTTATACTAACTGAGTGGCCGTGTATTGTAGTTAGATTTATGTCTGTATATGCTATCTTATAATAACTGAGTGGCCGTGATAGTATTGTAGTTAGATTTATGTCTGTATATGCTATCGTACACTAACTGAGTGGCCGTGATATTATTGTAGTTAGATTTATGTCTGTATATGCTATCTTACACTAACTAAGTGGCGTGATAGTATTGTAGTTAGATTTATGTCTGTATATGCTATCTTATACTAACTGAGTGGCCGTGTATTGTAGTTAGATTTATGCCTGTATATGCTATCTTATACTAACTGAGTGGCCGTGTATTGTAGTTAGATTTATGCCTGTATATGCTATCTTATACTAACTGAGTGGCCGTGTATTGTAGTTAGATTTATGTCTGTATATGCTATCTTATACTAACTGAGTGGCGTGATAGTATTGTAGTTAGATTTATGTCTGTATATGCTATCTTATACTAACTGAGTGGCCGTGTATTGTAGTTAGATTTATGCCTGTATATGCTATCTTACACTAACTGAGTGGCCGTGATAGTATTGTAGTTAGATTTATGTCTGTATATGCTATCTTACAGTAACTGAGTGGCAGTGTATTGTAGTTAGATTTATGCCTGTATATGCTATCTTATACTAACTGAGTGGCCGTGATAGTATTGTAGTTAGATTTATGTCTCTATATGCTATCTTACACTAACTGAGTGGCCGTGTATTGTAGTTAGATTTATGCCTGTATATGCTATCTTATACTAACTGAGTGGCCGTGATATTATTGTAATAAGATTTATGTCTGTATATGCTATCTTATACTAACTGAGTGGCCGTGTATTGTACTTAGATTTATGCCTGTATATGCTATCTTATACTAACTGAGTGGCCGTGATGTTATTGTAGTTAGATTTATGCCTGTATATGCTATCTTATACTAACTGAGTGGCAGTGTATTGTAGTTAGATTTATGCCTGTATATGCTATCTTATACTAACTGAGTGGCCGTGATAGTATTGTAGTTAGATTTATGTCTGTATATGCTATCTTATACTAACTGAGTGGCCGTGATAGTATTGAAGTTAGATTTATGCCAGTATATGCTATCTTATACTAACTGAGTGGCCGTGTATTGTAGTTATATTCATGCCTGTATATGCTATCTTATACTAACTGAGTGGCCGTGTATTGTAGTTAGATTTATGCCTGTATATGCTATCTTATACTAACTGAGTGGCCGTGTATTGTAGTTAGATTTATGCCTGTATATGCTATCTTATACTAACTGAGTGGCCGTGTATTGAAGTTAGATTTATGTCTGTATATGCTATCTTATACTAACTGAGTGGCCGTGATAGTATTGTAGTTAGATTTATGTCTGTATATGCTATCTTATACTAACTGAGTGGCCGTGTATTGTAGTTAGATTTATGCCTGTATATGCTATCTTATACTAACTGAGTGGCCGTGATAGTATTTTAGTTAGATTTATGCCTGTATATGCTATCTTATACTAACTGAGTGGCCGTGTATTGTAGTTAGATTCATGGCTAAATATGCTATCTTATACTAACTGAGTGGCGTGTATTGTAGTAAGATTTATGCCTGTATATGCTATCTTATACTAACTGAGTGGCCGTGTATTGTAGTTAGATTTATGCCTGTATATGCTATCTTATACTAACTGAGTGGTCGAGATATTATTGTAGTTAGATTTATGTCTGTATATGCTATCTTACACTAACTAAGTGGCGTGATAGTATTGTAGTTAGATTTATGTCTGTATATGCTATCTTACACTAACTGAGTGGCGTGATAGTATTGTAGTTAGATTCATGTCTGTATATGCTATCTTACACTAACTGAGTGGCCGTGATAATATTGAAGTTAGATTTATGCCAGTATATGCTATCTTATACTAACTGAATGGCCGTGTATTGTAGTTAGATTCATGCCTGTATATGCTATCTTATACTAACTGAGTGGCCGTGTATTGTAATTAGATTTATGCCTGTATATGCTATCTTATACTAACTGAGTGGCCGTGTATTGTAGTTAGATTTATGTCTGTATATGCTATCTTATAATAACTGAGTGGCCGTGATAGTATTGTAGTTAGATTTATGTCTGTATATGCTATCGTACACTAACTGAGTGGCCGTGATATTATTGTAGTTAGATTTATGTCTGTATATGCTATCTTACACTAACTAAGTGGCGTGATAGTATTGTAGTTAGATTTATGTCTGTATATGCTATCTTACACTAACCGAGTGGCGTGATAGTATTGTAGTTAGATTCATGTCTGTATATGCTATCTTACACTAACTGAGTGGCCGTGATAATATTGAAGTTAGATTTATGCCAGTATATGCTATCTTATACTAACTGAATGGCCGTGTATTGTAGTTAGATTCATGCCTGTATATGCTATCTTATACTAACTGAGTAGCCGTGTATTGTAGTTAGATTTATGCCTGTATATGCTATCTTATACTAACTGAGTGGCCGTGTATTGTAGTTAGATTTATGCCTGTATATGCTATCTTATACTAACTGAGTGGCCGTGTATTGTAATTAGATTTATGCCTGTATATGCTATCTTATACTAACTGAGTGGCCGTGTATTGTAGTTAGATTTATGCCTGTATATGCTATCTTATACTAACTGAGTGGCCGTGTATTGTAGTTAGATTTATGCCTGTATATGCTATCTTATACTAACTGAGTGGTCGAGATATTATTGTAGTTAGATTTATGTCTGTATATGCTATCTTATACTAACTGAGTGGCCGTGTATTGTAGTTAGATTTATGCCTGTATATGCTATCTTATACTAACTGAGTGGCCGTGATAGTATTGAAGTTAGATTTATGCCTGTATTTGCTATCTTATACTAACTGAGTGGCCGTGTATTGTAGTTAGATTCATGGCTAAATATGCTATCTTATACTAACTGAGTGGCCGTGTATTGTAGTAAGATTTATGCCTGTATATGCTATCTTATACTAACTGAGTGGCCGTGTATTGTAGTTAGATTTATGCCTGTATATGCTATCTTATACTAACGGAGTGGCCGTGTATTGTAGTTAGATTTATGCCTGTATATGCTATCTTATACTAACTGAGTGGCCGTGTATTGTAGTTAGATTTATGCCTGTATATGCTATCTTATACTAACTGAGTGGCCGTGTATTGTAGTTAGATTTATGTCTGTATATGCTATCTTATACTAACTGAGTGGCGTGATAGTATTGTAGTTAGATTTATGTCTGTATATGCTATCTTATACTAACTGAGTGGCCGTGTATTGTAGTTAGATTTATGCCTGTATATGCTATCTTACACTAACTGAGTGGCCGTGATAGTATTGTAGTTAGATTTATGTCTGTATATGCTATCTTACAGTAACTGAGTGGCAGTGTATTGTAGTTAGATTTATGCCTGTATATGCTATCTTATACTAACTGAGTGGCCGTGATAGTATTGTAGTTAGATTTATGTCTCTATATGCTATCTTACACTAACTGAGTGGCCGTGTATTGTAGTTAGATTTATGCCTGTATATGCTATCTTATACTAACTGAGTGGCCGTGATATTATTGTAATAAGATTTATGTCTGTATATGCTATCTTATACTAACTGAGTGGCCGTGTATTGTACTTAGATTTATGCCTGTATATGCTATCTTATACTAACTGAGTGGCCGTGATGTTATTGTAGTTAGATTTATGCCTGTATATGCTATCTTATACTAACTGAGTGGCAGTGTATTGTAGTTAGATTTATGCCTGTATATGCTATCTTATACTAACTGAGTGGCCGTGATAGTATTGTAGTTAGATTTATGTCTGTATATGCTATCTTATACTAACTGAGTGGCCGTGATAGTATTGAAGTTAGATTTATGCCAGTATATGCTATCTTATACTAACTGAGTGGCCGTGTATTGTAGTTATATTCATGCCTGTATATGCTATCTTATACTAACTGAGTGGCCGTGTATTGTAGTTAGATTTATGCCTGTATATGCTATCTTATACTAACTGAGTGGCCGTGTATTGTAGTTAGATTTATGCCTGTATATGCTATCTTATACTAACTGAGTGGCCGTGTATTGAAGTTAGATTTATGTCTGTATATGCTATCTTATACTAACTGAGTGGCCGTGATAGTATTGTAGTTAGATTTATGTCTGTATATGCTATCTTATACTAACTGAGTGGCCGTGTATTGTAGTTAGATTTATGCCTGTATATGCTATCTTATACTAACTGAGTGGCCGTGATAGTATTTTAGTTAGATTTATGCCTGTATATGCTATCTTATACTAACTGAGTGGCCGTGTATTGTAGTTAGATTCATGGCTAAATATGCTATCTTATACTAACTGAGTGGCGTGTATTGTAGTAAGATTTATGCCTGTATATGCTATCTTATACTAACTGAGTGGCCGTGTATTGTAGTTAGATTTATGCCTGTATATGCTATCTTATACTAACTGAGTGGTCGAGATATTATTGTAGTTAGATTTATGTCTGTATATGCTATCTTACACTAACTAAGTGGCGTGATAGTATTGTAGTTAGATTTATGTCTGTATATGCTATCTTACACTAACTGAGTGGCGTGATAGTATTGTAGTTAGATTCATGTCTGTATATGCTATCTTACACTAACTGAGTGGCCGTGATAATATTGAAGTTATATTTATGCCAGTATATGCTATCTTATACTAACTGAATGGCCGTGTATTGTAGTTAGATTCATGCCTGTATATGCTATCTTATACTAACTGAGTGGCCGTGTATTGTAATTAGATTTATGCCTGTATATGCTATCTTATACTAACTGAGTGGCCGTGTATTGTAGTTAGATTTATGTCTGTATATGCTATCTTATAATAACTGAGTGGCCGTGATAGTATTGTAGTTAGATTTATGTCTGTATATGCTATCGTACACTAACTGAGTGGCCGTGATATTATTGTAGTTAGATTTATGTCTGTATATGCTATCTTACACTAACTAAGTGGCGTGATAGTATTGTAGTTAGATTTATGTCTGTATATGCTATCTTACACTAACCGAGTGGCGTGATAGTATTGTAGTTAGATTCATGTCTGTATATGCTATCTTACACTAACTGAGTGGCCGTGATAATATTGAAGTTAGATTTATGCCAGTATATGCTATCTTATACTAACTGAATGGCCGTGTATTGTAGTTAGATTCATGCCTGTATATGCTATCTTATACTAACTGAGTAGCCGTGTATTGTAGTTAGATTTATGCCTGTATATGCTATCTTATACTAACTGAGTGGCCGTGTATTGTAGTTAGATTTATGCCTGTATATGCTATCTTATACTAACTGAGTGGCCGTGTATTGTAATTAGATTTATGCCTGTATATGCTATCTTATACTAACTGAGTGGCCGTGTATTGTAGTTAGATTTATGCCTGTATATGCTATCTTATACTAACTGAGTGGCCGTGTATTGTAGTTAGATTTATGCCTGTATATGCTATCTTATACTAACTGAGTGGCGTGATAGTATTGTAGTTAGATTTATGTCTGTATATGCTATCTTACACTAACTGAGTGGCGTGATAGTATTGTAGTTAGATTCATGTCTGTATATGCTATCTTACACTAACTGAGTGGCCGTGATAATATTGAAGTTAGATTTATGCCAGTATATGCTATCTTATACTAACTGAGTGGCCGTGTATTGTAGTTAGATTCATGCCTGTATATGCTATCTTATACTAACTGAGTAGCCGTGTATTGTAGTTAGATTTATGCCTGTATATGCTATCTTATACTAACTGAGTGGCCGTGTATTGTAGTTAGATTTATGCCTGTATATGCTATCTTATACTAACTGAGTGGGCGTGTATTGTAATTAGATTTATGCCTGTATATGCTATCTTATACTAACTGAGTGGCCGTGTATTGTAGTTAGATTTATGCCTGTATATGCTATCTTATACTAACTGAGTGGCCGTGTATTGTAGTTAGATTTATGCCTGTATATGCTATCTTATACTAACTGAGTGGTCGAGATATTATTGTAGTTAGATTTATGTCTGTATATGCTATCTTATACTAACTGAGTGGCCGTGTATTGTAGTTAGATTTATGCCTGTATATGCTATCTTATACTAACTGAGTGGCCTTGATAGTATTTTAGTTAGATTTATGCCTGTATATGCTATCTTATACTAACTGAGTGGCCGTGTATTGTAGTTAGATTCATGGCTAAATATGCTATCTTATACTAACTGAGTGGCCGTTTATTGTAGTAAGATTTATGCCTGTATATGCTATCTTATACTAACTGAGTGGCCGTGTATTGTAGTTAGATTTATGCCTGTATATGCTATCTTATACTAACTGAGTGGCCGTGTATTGTAGTTAGATTTATGCGTGTATATGCTATCTTATACTAACTGAGTGGCCGTGACAGTATTGTAGTTAGATTTATGCCTGTATATGCTATCTTACACTAACTGAGTGGCCGTGATAGTATTGTAGTTAGATTTATGCCTGTATATGCTATCTTATACTAACTGAGTGGCCGTGATAGTATTGTAGTTAGATTTATGCCTGTATATGCTATCTTACACTAACTGAGTGGCCGTGATAGTATTGTAGTTAGATTTATGTCTGTATATGCTATCTTACACTAACTAAGTAGCGTGATAGTATTGTAGTTAGATTTATGTCTGTATATGCTATCTTACACTAACTGAGTGGCGTGATAGTATTGTAGTTAGATTCATGTCTGTATATGCTATCTTACACTAACTGAGTGGCCGTGATAATATTGAAGTTAGATTTATGCCAGTATATGCTATCTTATACTAACTGAATGGCCGTGTATTGTAGTTAGATTCATGCCTGTATATGCTATCTTATACTAACTGAGTAGCCGTGTATTGTAGTTAGATTTATGCCTGTATATGCTATCTTATACTAACTGAGTGGCCGTGTATTGTAGTTAGATTTATGCCTGTATATGCTATCTTATACTAACTGAGTGGCCGTGTATTGTAATTAGATTTATGCCTGTATATGCTATCTTATACTAACTGAGTGGCCGTGTATTGTAGTTAGATTTATGCCTGTATATGCTATCTTATACTAACTGAGTGGCCGTGTATTGTAGTTAGATTTATGCCTGTATATGCTATCTTATACTAACTGAGTGGCGTGATAGTATTGTAGTTAGATTTATGTCTGTATATGCTATCTTACACTAACTGAGTGGCGTGATAGTATTGTAGTTAGATTCATGTCTGTATATGCTATCTTACACTAACTGAGTGGCCGTGATAATATTGAAGTTAGATTTATGCCAGTATATGCTATCTTATACTAACTGAGTGGCCGTGTATTGTAGTTAGATTCATGCCTGTATATGCTATCTTATACTAACTGAGTAGCCGTGTATTGTAGTTAGATTTATGCCTGTATATGCTATCTTATACTAACTGAGTGGCCGTGTATTGTAGTTAGATTTATGCCTGTATATGCTATCTTATACTAACTGAGTGGGCGTGTATTGTAATTAGATTTATGCCTGTATATGCTATCTTATACTAACTGAGTGGCCGTGTATTGTAGTTAGATTTATGCCTGTATATGCTATCTTATACTAACTGAGTGGTCGAGATATTATTGTAGTTAGATTTATGTCTGTATATGCTATCTTATACTAACTGAGTGGCCGTGTATTGTAGTTAGATTTATGCCTGTATATGCTATCTTATACTAACTGAGTGGCCTTGATAGTATTTTAGTTAGATTTATGCCTGTATATGCTATCTTATACTAACTGAGTGGCCGTGTATTGTAGTTAGATTCATGGCTAAATATGCTATCTTATACTAACTGAGTGGCCGTGTATTGTAGTAAGATTTATGCCTGTATATGCTATCTTATACTAACTGAGTGGCCGTGTATTGTAGTTAGATTTATGCCTGTATATGCTATCTTATACTAACTGAGTGGCCGTGTATTGTAGTTAGATTTATGCGTGTATATGCTATCTTATACTAACTGAGTGGCCGTGATAGTATTGTAGTTAGATTTATGCCTGTATATGCTATCTTACACTAACTGAGTGGCCGTGATAGTATTGTAGTTAGATTTATGCCTGTATATGCTATCTTATACTAACTGAGTGGCCGTGATAGTATTGTAGTTAGATTTATGCCTGTATATGCTATCTTACACTAACTGAGTGGCCGTGATAGTATTGTAGTTAGATTTATGTCTGTATATGCTATCTTACACTAACTAAGTAGCGTGATAGTATTGTAGTTAGATTTATGTCTGTATATGCTATCTTACACTAACTGAGTGGCGTGATAGTATTGTAGTTAGATTCATGTCTGTATATGCTATCTTACACTAACTGAGTGGCCGTGATAATATTGAAGTTAGATTTATGCCAGTATATGCTATCTTATACTAACTGAGTGGCCGTGTATTGTAGTTAGATTCATGCCTGTATATGCTATCTTATACTAACTGAGTAGCCGTGTATTGTAGTTAGATTTATGCCTGTATATGCTATCTTATACTAACTGAGTGGCCGTGTATTGTAGTTATAATTATGCCTGTATATGCTATCTTATACTAACTGAGTGGGCGTGTATTGTAATTAGATTTATGCCTGTATATGCTATCTTATACTAACTGAGTGGCCGTGTATTGTAGTTAGATTTATGCCTGTATATGCTATCTTATACTAACTGAGTGGCCGTGTATTTTAGTTAGATTTATGCCTGTATATGCTATCTTATACTAACTGAGTGGTCGAGATATTATTGTAGTTAGATTTATGTCTGTATATGCTATCTTATACTAACTGAGTGGCCGTGTATTGTAGTTAGATTTATGCCTGTATATGCTATCTTATACTAACTGAGTGGCCGTGATAGTATTTTAGTTAGATTTATGCCTGTATATGCTATCTTATACTAACTGAGTGGCCGTGTATTGTAGTTAGATTCATGGCTAAATATGCTATCTTATACTAACTGAGTGGCCGTGTATTGTAGTAAGATTTATGCCTGTATATGCTATCTTATACTAACTGAGTGGCCGTGTATTGTAGTTAGATTTATGCCTGTATATGCTATCTTATACTAACTGAGTGGCCGTGTATTGTAGTTAGATTTATGCCTGTATATGCTATCTTACACTAACTGAGTGGCCGTGATAGTATTGTAGTTAGATTTATGCCTGTATATGCTATCTTACACTAACTGAGTGGCCGTGATAGTATTGTAGTTAGATTTATGCCTGTATATGCTATCTTATACTAACTGAGTGGCCGTGTATTGTAGTTAGATTTATGCCTGTATATGCTATCTTACACTAACTGAGTGGCCGTGATAGTATTGTAGTTAGATTTATGTCTGTATATGCTATCTTACACTAACTGAGTGGCCGTGTATTGTAGTTAGATTTATGCCTGTATATGCTATCTTATACTAACTGAGTGGCCGTGGTAGTATTGAAGTTAGATTGATGCCTGTATATGCTATCTTATACTAACTGAGTGGTCGTGTATTGTAGTTAGATTCATGCCTGTATATGCTATCTTATACTAACTGATTGGCCGTGTATTGTAGTTAGATTTATGCCTGTATATGCTATCTTATACTAACTGAGTGGCCGTGTATTGTAGTTAGATTTATGCCTGTATATGCTATCTTATACTAACTGAGTGGCCGTCTATTGTAGTGAGATTTATGCCTGTATATGCTATCTTATACTAACTGAGTGGCCGTGTATTGTAGTTAGATTTATGCCTGTATATGCTATCTTATACTAACTGAGTGGCCGTGTATTGTAGTTAGATTTATGCCTGTATATGCTATCTTATACTAACTGAGTGGCCGTGTATTGTAGTTAGATTTATGCCTGTATATGCTATCTTATACTAACTGAGTGGCCGTGTATTGTAGTTAGATTTATGCCTGTATATGCTATCTTATACTAACTGAGTGGCCGTGTATTGTAGTTAGATTTATGCCTGTATATGCTATCTTATACTAACTGAGTGGCCGTGATAGTATTGAAGTTAGATTTATGCCAGTATATGCTATCTTATACTAACTGAGTGGCCGTGTATTGTATTTATATTCATGCCTGTATATGCTATCTTATACTAACTGAGTGGCCGTGTATTGTAGTTAGATTTATGCCTGTATATGCTATCTTATACTAACTGAGTGGCCGTGTATTGTAGTTAGATTTATGCCTGTATATGCTATCTTATACTAACTGAGTGGCCGTGTATTGAAGTTAGATTTATGTCTGTATATGCTATCTTATACTAACTGAGTGGCCGTGATAGTATTGTAGTTAGATTTATGTCTGTATATGCTATCTTATACTAACTGAGTGGCCGTGTATTGTAGTTAGATTTATGTCTGTATATGCTATCTTATAATAACTGAGTGGCCGTGATAGTATTGTAGTTAGATTTATGTCTGTATATGCTATCTTACACTAACTGAGTGGCCGTGATATTATTGTAGTTAGATTTATGCCTGTATATGCTCTCTTATGCTAACTGAGTGGCCGTGATAGTATTATAGTTATATTTATGTCTGTATATGCTATCTTATACTAACTGAGTGGCCGTGTATTGTAGTTAGATTTATGTCTGTATATGTTATCTTACACTAACTGAGTGGCCGTGATAGTATTGTAGTTAGATTTATGCCTGTATATGCTATCTTATACTAACTGAGTGGCCGTGATAGTATTGTAGTTAGATTTATGCCTGTATATGCTATCTTACACTAACTGAGTGGCCGTGATAGTATTGTAGTTAGATTTATGTCTGTATATGCTATCTTACACTAACTAAGTGGCGTGATAGTATTGTAGTTAGATTTATGTCTGTATATGCTATCTTACACTAACTGAGTGGCGTGATAGTATTGTAGTTAGATTCATGTCTGTATATGCTATCTTACACTAACTGAGTGGCCGTGATAATATTGAAGTTAGATTTATGCCAGTATATGCTATCTTATACTAACTGAATGGCCGTGTATTGTAGTTAGATTCATGCCTGTATATGCTATCTTATACTAACTGAGTAGCCGTGTATTGTAGTTAGATTTATGCCTGTATATGCTATCTTATACTAACTGAGTGGCCGTGTATTGTAGTTAGATTTATGCCTGTATATGCTATCTTATACTAACTGAGTGGCCGTGTATTGTAATTAGATTTATGCCTGTATATGCTATCTTATACTAACTGAGTGGCCGTGTATTGTAGTTAGATTTATGCCTGTATATGCTATCTTATACTAACTGAGTGGCCGTGTATTGTAGTTAGATTTATGCCTGTATATGCTATCTTATACTAACTGAGTGGCGTGATAGTATTGTAGTTAGATTTATGTCTGTATATGCTATCTTACACTAACTGAGTGGCGTGATAGTATTGTAGTTAGATTCATGTCTGTATATGCTATCTTACACTAACTGAGTGGCCGTGATAATATTGAAGTTAGATTTATGCCAGTATATGCTATCTTATACTAACTGAGTGGCCGTGTATTGTAGTTAGATTCATGCCTGTATATGCTATCTTATACTAACTGAGTAGCCGTGTATTGTAGTTAGATTTATGCCTGTATATGCTATCTTATACTAACTGAGTGGCCGTGTATTGTAGTTAGATTTATGCCTGTATATGCTATCTTATACTAACTGAGTGGGCGTGTATTGTAATTAGATTTATGCCTGTATATGCTATCTTATACTAACTGAGTGGCCGTGTATTTTAGTTAGATTTATGCCTGTATATGCTATCTTATACTAACTGAGTGGCCGTGTATTGTAGTTAGATTTATGCCTGTATATGCTATCTTATACTAACTGAGTGGTCGAGATATTATTGTAGTTAGATTTATGTCTGTATATGCTATCTTATACTAACTGAGTGGCCGTGTATTGTAGTTAGATTTATGCCTGTATATGCTATCTTATACTAACTGAGTGGCCTTGATAGTATTTTAGTTAGATTTATGCCTGTATATGCTATCTTATACTAACTGAGTGGCCGTGTATTGTAGTTAGATTCATGGCTAAATATGCTATCTTATACTAACTGAGTGGCCGTGTATTGTAGTAAGATTTATGCCTGTATATGCTATCTTATACTAACTGAGTGGCCGTGTATTGTAGTTAGATTTATGCCTGTATATGCTATCTTATACTAACTGAGTGGCCGTGTATTGTAGTTAGATTTATGCGTGTATATGCTATCTTATACTAACTGAGTGGCCGTGATAGTATTGTAGTTAGATTTATGCCTGTATATGCTATCTTACACTAACTGAGTGGCCGTGATAGTATTGTAGTTAGATTTATGCCTGTATATGCTATCTTATACTAACTGAGTGGCCGTGTATTGTAGTTAGATTTATGCCTGTATATGCTATCTTACACTAACTGAGTGGCCGTGATAGTATTGTAGTTAGATTTATGTCTGTATATGCTATCTTACACTAACTGAGTGGCCGTGTATTGTAGTTAGATTTATGCCTGTATATGCTATCTTATACTAACTGAGTGGCCGTGATAGTATTGAAGTTAGATTGATGCCTGTATATGCTATCTTATACTAACTGAGTGGTCGTGTATTGTAGTTAGATTCATGCCTGTATATGCTATCTTATACTAACTGAGTGGCCGTGTATTGTAGTTAGATTTATGCCTGTATATGCTATCTTATACTAACTGAGTGGCCGTGTATTGTAGTTAGATTTATGCCTGTATATGCTATCTTATACTAACTGAGTGGCCGTCTATTGTAGTGAGATTTATGCCTGTATATGCTATCTTATACTAACTGAGTGGCCGTGTATTGTAGTTAGATTTATGCCTGTATATGCTATCTTATACTAACTGAGTGGCCGTGTATTTTAGTTAGATTTATGCCTGTATATGCTATCTTATACTAACTGAGTGGCCGTGTATTGTAGTTTGATTTATGCCTGTATATGCTATCTTATACTAACTGAGTGGCCGTGTATTGTAGTTAGATTTATGCCTGTATATGCTATCTTATACTAACTGAGTGGCCGTGTATTGTAGTTAGATTTATGCCTGTATATGCTATCTTATACTAACTGAGTGGCCGTGATAGTATTGAAGTTAGATTTATGCCAGTATATGCTATCTTATACTAACTGAGTGGCCGTGTATTGTAGTTATATTCATGCCTGTATATGCTATCTTATACTAACTGAGTGGCCGTGTATTGTAGTTAGATTTATGCCTGTATATGCTATCTTATACTAACTGAATGGCCGTGTATTGTAGTTAGATTCATGCCTGTATATGCTATCTTATACTAACTGAGTAGCCGTGTATTGTAGTTAGATTTATGCCTGTATATGCTATCTTATACTAACTGAGTGGCCGTGTATTGTAGTTAGATTTATGCCTGTATATGCTATCTTATACTAACTGAGTGGCCGTGTATTGTAATTAGATTTATGCCTGTATATGCTATCTTATACTAACTGAGTGGCCGTGTATTGTAGTTAGATTTATGCCTGTATATGCTATCTTATACTAACTGAGTGGCCGTGTATTGTAGTTAGATTTATGCCTGTATATGCTATCTTATACTAACTGAGTGGCGTGATAGTATTGTAGTTAGATTTATGTCTGTATATGCTATCTTACACTAACTGAGTGGCGTGATAGTATTGTAGTTAGATTCATGTCTGTATATGCTATCTTACACTAACTGAGTGGCCGTGATAATATTGAAGTTAGATTTATGCCAGTATATGCTATCTTATACTAACTGAGTGGCCGTGTATTGTAGTTAGATTCATGCCTGTATATGCTATCTTATACTAACTGAGTAGCCGTGTATTGTAGTTAGATTTATGCCTGTATATGCTATCTTATACTAACTGAGTGGCCGTGTATTGTAGTTAGATTTATGCCTGTATATGCTATCTTATACTAACTGAGTGGGCGTGTATTGTAATTAGATTTATGCCTGTATATGCTATCTTATACTAACTGAGTGGCCGTGTATTGTAGTTAGATTTATGCCTGTATATGCTATCTTATACTAACTGAGTGGCCGTGTATTGTAGTTAGATTTATGCCTGTATATGCTATCTTATACTAACTGAGTGGTCGAGATATTATTGTAGTTAGATTTATGTCTGTATATGCTATCTTATACTAACTGAGTGGCCGTGTATTGTAGTTAGATTTATGCCTGTATATGCTATCTTATACTAACTGAGTGGCCTTGATAGTATTTTAGTTAGATTTATGCCTGTATATGCTATCTTATACTAACTGAGTGGCCGTGTATTGTAGTTAGATTCATGGCTAAATATGCTATCTTATACTAACTGAGTGGCCGTGTATTGTAGTAAGATTTATGCCTGTATATGCTATCTTATACTAACTGAGTGGCCGTGTATTGTAGTTAGATTTATGCCTGTATATGCTATCTTATACTAACTGAGTGGCCGTGTATTGTAGTTAGATTTATGCGTGTATATGCTATCTTATACTAACTGAGTGGCCGTGATAGTATTGTAGTTAGATTTATGCCTGTATATGCTATCTTACACTAACTGAGTGGCCGTGATAGTATTGTAGTTAGATTTATGCCTGTATATGCTATCTTATACTAACTGAGTGGCCGTGTATTGTAGTTGGATTTATGCCTGTATATGCTATCTTACACTAACTGAGTGGCCGTGATAGTATTGTAGTTAGATTTATGTCTGTATATGCTATCTTACACTAACTGAGTGGCCGTGTATTGTAGTTAGATTTATGCCTGTATATGCTATCTTATACTAACTGAGTGGCCGTGATAGTATTGAAGTTAGATTGATGCCTGTATATGCTATCTTATACTAACTGAGTGGTCGTGTATTGTAGTTAGATTCATGCCTGTATATGCTATCTTATACTAACTGAGTGGCCGTGTATTGTAGTTAGATTTATGCCTGTATATGCTATCTTATACTAACTGAGTGGCCGTGTATTGTAGTTAGATTTATGCCTGTATATGCTATCTTATACTAACTGAGTGGCCGTCTATTGTAGTGAGATTTATGCCTGTATATGCTATCTTATACTAACTGAGTGGCCGTGTATTGTAGTTAGATTTATGCCTGTATATGCTATCTTATACTAACTGAGTGGCCGTGTATTTTAGTTAGATTTATGCCTGTATATGCTATCTTATACTAACTGAGTGGCCGTGTATTGTAGTTTGATTTATGCCTGTATATGCTATCTTATACTAACTGAGTGGCCGTGTATTGTAGTTAGATTTATGCCTGTATATGCTATCTTATACTAACTGAGTGGCCGTGTATTGTAGTTAGATTTATGCCTGTATATGCTATCTTATACTAACTGAGTGGCCGTGATAGTATTGAAGTTAGATTTATGCCAGTATATGCTATCTTATACTAACTGAGTGGCCGTGTATTGTAGTTATATTCATGCCTGTATATGCTATCTTATACTAACTGAGTGGCCGTGTATTGTAGTTAGATTTATGCCTGTATATGCTATCTTATACTAACTGAGTGGCCGTGTATTGTAGTTAGATTTATGCCTGTATATGCTATCTTATACTAACTGAGTGGCCTTGTATTGAAGTTAGATTTATGTCTGTATATGCTATCTTATACTAACTGAGTGGCCGTGATAGTATTGTAGTTAGATTTATGTCTGTATATGCTATCTTATACTAACTGAGTGGCCGTGTATTGTAGTTAGATTTATGTCTGTATATGCTATCTTATAATAACTGAGTGGCCGTGATAGTATTGTAGTTAGATTTATGTCTGTATATGCTATCTTACACTAACTGAGTGGCCGTGATATTATTGTAGTTAGATTTATGCCTGTATATGCTCTCTTATGCTAACTGAGTGGCCGTGATAGTATTGTAGTTATATTTATGTCTGTATATGCTATCTTACACTAACTGAGTGGCCGTGATAGTATTGTAGTTAGATTTATGCCTGTATATGCTATCTTATACTAACTGAGTGGCCGTGATAGTATTGTAGTTAGATTTATGCCTGTATATGCTATCTTACACTAACTGAGTGGCCGTGATAGTATTGTAGTTAGATTTATGTCTGTATATGCTATCTTACACTAACTAAGTGGCGTGATAGTATTGTAGTTAGATTTATGTCTGTATATGCTATCTTACACTAACTGAGTGGCGTGATAGTATTGTAGTTAGATTCATGTCTGTATATGCTATCTTACACTAACTGAGTGGCCGTGATAATATTGAAGTTAGATTTATGCCAGTATATGCTATCTTATACTAACTGAGTGGCCGTGTATTGTAGTTAGATTCATGCCTGTATATGCTATCTTATACTAACTGAGTAGCCGTGTATTGTAGTTAGATTTATGCCTGTATATGCTATCTTATACTAACTGAGTGGCCGTGTATTGTAGTTAGATTTATGCCTGTATATGCTATCTTATACTAACTGAGTGGCCGTGTATTGTAATTAGATTTATGCCTGTATATGCTATCTTATACTAACTGAGTGGCCGTGTATTGTAGTTAGATTTATGCCTGTATATGCTATCTTATACTAACTGAGTGGCCGTGTATTGTAGTTAGATTTATGCCTGTATATGCTATCTTATACTAACTGAGTGGTCGAGATATTATTGTAGTTAGATTTATGTCTGTATATGCTATCTTATACTAACTGAGTGGCCGTGTATTGTAGTTAGATTTATGCCTGTATATGCTATCTTATACTAACTGAGTGGCCGTGATAGTATTTTAGTTAGATTTATGCCTGTATTTGCTATCTTATACTAACTGAGTGGCGTGTATTGTAGTTAGATTCATGGCTAAATATGCTATCTTATACTAACTGAGTGGCCGTGTATTGTAGTAAGATTTATGCCTGTATATGCTATCTTATACTAACTGAGTGGCCGTGTATTGTAGTTAGATTTATGCCTGTATATGCTATCTTATACTAACGGAGTGGCCGTGTATTGTAGTTAGATTTATGCCTGTATATGCTATCTTATACTAACTGAGTGGCCGTGTATTGTAGTTAGATTTATGCCTGTATATGCTATCTTATACTAACTGAGTGGCCGTGTATTGTAGTTAGATTTATGTCTGTATATGCTATCTTATACTAACTGAGTGGCGTGATAGTATTGTAGTTAGATTTATGTCTGTATATGCTATCTTATACTAACTGAGTGGCCGTGTATTGTAGTTAGATTTATGCCTGTATATGCTATCTTACACTAACTGAGTGGCCGTGATAGTATTGTAGTTAGATTTATGTCTGTATATGCTATCTTACAGTAACTGAGTGGCAGTGTATTGTAGTTAGATTTATGCCTGTATATGCTATCTTATACTAACTGAGTGGCCGTGATAGTATTGTAGTTAGATTTATGTCTCTATATGCTATCTTACACTAACTGAGTGGCCGTGTATTGTAGTTAGATTTATGCCTGTATATGCTATCTTATACTAACTGAGTGGCCGTGATATTATTGTAATAAGATTTATGTCTGTATATGCTATCTTATACTAACTGAGTGGCCGTGTATTGTACTTAGATTTATGCCTGTATATGCTATCTTATACTAACTGAGTGGCCGTGATGTTATTGTAGTTAGATTTATGCCTGTATATGCTATCTTATACTAACTGAGTGGCAGTGTATTGTAGTTAGATTTATGCCTGTATATGCTATCTTATACTAACTGAGTGGCCGTGATAGTATTGTAGTTAGATTTATGTCTTTATATGCTATCTTATACTAACTGAGTGGCCGTGATAGTATTGAAGTTAGATTTATGCCAGTATATGCTATCTTATACTAACTGAGTGGCCGTGTATTGTAGTTATATTCATGCCTGTATATGCTATCTTATACTAACTGAGTGGCCGTGTATTGTAGTTAGATTTATGCCTGTATATGCTATCTTATACTAACTGAGTGGCCGTGTATTGTAGTTAGATTTATGCCTGTATATGCTATCTTATACTAACTGAGTGGCCGTGTATTGAAGTTAGATTTATGTCTGTATATGCTATCTTATACTAACTGAGTGGCCGTGATAGTATTGTAGTTAGATTTATGTCTGTATATGCTATCTTATACTAACTGAGTGGCCGTGTATTGTAGTTAGATTTATGCCTGTATATGCTATCTTATACTAACTGAGTGGCCGTGATAGTATTTTAGTTAGATTTATGCCTGTATATGCTATCTTATACTAACTGAGTGGCCGTGTATTGTAGTTAGATTCATGGCTAAATATGCTATCTTATACTAACTGAGTGGCGTGTATTGTAGTAAGATTTATGCCTGTATATGCTATCTTATACTAACTGAGTGGCCGTGTATTGTAGTTAGATTTATGCCTGTATATGCTATCTTATACTAACTGAGTGGCCGTGTATTGTAGTTAGATTTATGCCTGTATATGCTATCTTATACTAACTGAGTGGCCGTGATAGTATTGTAGTTAGATTTATGCCTGTATATGCTATCTTACACTAACTGAGTGGCCGTGATAGTATTGTAGTTAGATTTATGCCTGTATATGCTATCTTATACTAACTGAGTGGCCGTGTATTGTAGTTAGATTCATGGCTAAATATGCTATCTTATACTAACTGAGTGGCCGTGTATTGTAGTAAGATTTATGCCTGTATATGCTATCTTATACTAACTGAGTGGCCGTGTATTGTAGTTAGATTTATGCCTGTATATGCTTTCTTATACTAACTGAGTGGCCGTGTATTGTAGTTAGATTTATGCCTGTATATGCTATCTTATACTAACTGAGTGGCCGTCTATTGTAGTGAGATTTATGCCTGTATATGCTATCTTATACTAACTGAGTGGCCGTGTATTGTAGTTAGATTTATGCCTGTATATGCTATCTTATACTAACTGAGTGGCCGTGTATTGTAGTTAGATTTATGCCTGTATATGCTATCTTATACTAACTGAGTGGCCGTGTATTGTAGTTAGATTTATGCCTGTATATGCTATCTTATACTAACTGAGTGGCCGTGTATTGTAGTTAGATTTATGCCTGTATATGCTATCTTATACTAACTGAGTGGCCGTGTATTGTAGTTAGATTTATGCCTGTATATGCTATCTTATACTAACTGAGTGGCCGTGTATTGTAGTTAGATTTATGCCTGTATATGCTATCTTATACTAACTGAGTGGCCGTGTATTGTAGTTAGATTTATGTCTGTATATGCTATCTTATACTAACTGAGTGGCCGTGATAGTATTGTAGTTAGATTTATGTCTGTATATGCTATCTTATACTAACTGAGTGGCCGTGTATTGTAGTTAGATTTATGCCTGTATATGCTATCTTACACTAACTGAGTGGCCGTGATAGTATTGTAGTTAGATTTATGTCTGTATATGCTATCTAACAGTAACTGAGTGGCAGTGTATTGTAGTTAGATTTATACCTGTATATGCTATCTTATACTAACTGAGTGGCCGTGATAGTATTGTAGTTAGATTTATGTCTGTATATGCTATCTTATACTAACTGAGTGGCCGTGTATTGTAGTTAGATTTATGCCTGTATATGCTATCTTATACTAACTGAGTGGCCGTGATATTATTGTAATAAGATTTATGCCTGTATATGCTATCTTATACTAACTGAGTGGCCGTGATGTTATTGTAGTTAGATTTATGCCTGTATATGCTATCTTATACTAACTGAGTGGCCGTGTATTGTAGTTAGATTTATGCCTGTATATGCTATCTTATACTAACTGAGTGGCCGTGATAGTATTGTAGTTAGATTTATGTCTGTATATGCTATCTTATACTAACTGAGTGGCCGTGATAGTATTGAAGTTAGATTTATGCCAGTATATGCTATCTTATACTAACTGAGTGGCCGTGTATTGTAGTTATATTCATGCCTGTATATGCTATCTTATACTAACTGAGTGGCCGTGTATTGTAGTTAGATTTATGCCTGTATATGCTATCTTATACTAACTGAGTGGCCGTGTATTGTAGTTAGATTTATGCCTGTATATGCTATCTTATACTAACTGAGTGGCCGTGTATTGAAGTTAGATTTATGTCTGTATATGCTATCTTATACTAACTGAGTGGCCGTGATAGTATTGTAGTTAGATTTATGTCTGTATATGCTATCTTATACTAACTGAGTGGCCGTGTATTGTAGTTAGATTTATGCCTGTATATGCTATCTTATACTAACTGAGTGGCCGTGATAGTATTTTAGTTAGATTTATGCCTGTATATGCTATCTTATACTAACTGAGTGGCCGTGTATTGTAGTTAGATTCATGGCTAAATATGCTATCTTATACTAACTGAGTGGCGTGTATTGTAGTAAGATTTATGCCTGTATATGCTATCTTATACTAACTGAGTGGCCGTGTATTGTAGTTAGATTTATGCCTGTATATGCTATCTTATACTAACTGAGTGGCCGTGTATTGTAGTTAGATTTATGCCTGTATATGCTATCTTATACTAACTGAGTGGCCGTGATAGTATTGTAGTTAGATTTATGCCTGTATATGCTATCTTACACTAACTGAGTGGCCGTGATAGTATTGTAGTTAGATTTATGCCTGTATATGCTATCTTATACTAACTGAGTGGCCGTGTATTGTAGTTAGATTCATGGCTAAATATGCTATCTTATACTAACTGAGTGGCGTGTATTGTAGTAAGATTTATGCCTGTATATGCTATCTTATACTAACTGAGTGGCCTTGTATTGTAGTTAGATTTATGCCTGTATATGCTATCTTATACTAACTGAGTGGCCGTGTATTGTAGTTAGATTTATGCCTGTATATGCTATCTTATACTAACTGAGTGGCCGTGATAGTATTTTAGTTAGATTTATGCCTGTATATGCTATCTTATACTAACTGAGTGGCCGTGTATTGTAGTTAGATTCACGGCTAAATATGCTATCTTATACTAACTGAGTGGCCGTGTATTGTAGTAAGATTTATGCCTGTATATGCTATCTTATACTAACTGAGTGGCCGTGTATTGTAGTTAGATTTATGCCTGTATATGCTATCTTATACTAACTGAGTGGCCGTGTATTGTAGTTAGATTTATGCCTGTATATGCTATCTTATACTAACTGAGTGGCCGTGTATTGTAGTTAGATTTATGCCTGTATATGCTATCTTACACTAACTGAGTGGCCGTGATAGTATTGTAGTTAGATTTATGCCTGTATATGCTATCTTATACTAACTGAGTGGCCGTGTATTGTAGTTAGATTTATGCCTGTATATGCTATCTTACACTAACTGAGTGGCCGTGATAGTATTGTAGTTAGATTTATGTCTGTATATGCTATCTTACACTAACTGAGTGGCCGTGTATTGTAGTTAGATTTATGCCTGTATATGCTATCTTATACTAACTGAGTGGCCGTGATATTATTGAAGTTAGATTTATGTCTGTATATGCTATCTTATACTAACTGAGTGGCCGTGATAGTATTGAAGTTGGATTGATGCCTGTATATGCTATCTTATACTAACTGAGTGGTCGTGTATTGTAGTTAGATTCATGCCTGTATATGCTATCTTATACTAACTGAGTGGCCGTGTATTGTAGTTAGATTTATGCCTGTATATGCTATCTTATACTAACTGAGTGGCCGTGTATTGTAGTTAGATTTATGCCTGTATATGCTATCTTATACTAACTGAGTGGCCGTCTATTGTAGTGAGATTTATGCCTGTATATGCTATCTTATACTAACTGAGTGGCCGTGTATTGTAGTTAGATTTATGCCTGTATATGCTATCTTATACTAACTGAGTGGCCGTGTATTGTAGTTAGATTTATGCCTGTATATGCTATCTTATACTAACTGAGTGGCCGTGTATTGTAGTTAGATTTATGCCTGTATATGCTATCTTATACTAACTGAGTGGCCGTGTATTGTAGTTAGATTTATGCCTGTATATGCTATCTTATACTAACTGAGTGGCCGTGTATTGTAGTTAGATTTATGCCTGTATATGCTATCTTATACTAACTGAGTGGCCGTGTATTGTAGTTAGATTTATGCCTGTATATGCTATCTTATACTAACTGAGTGGCCGTGTATTGTAGTTAGATTTATGTCTGTATATGCTATCTTATACTAACTGAGTGGCCGTGATAGTATTGTAGTTAGATTTATGTCTGTATATGCTATCTTATACTAACTGAGTGGCCGTGTATTGTAGTTAGATTTATGCCTGTATATGCTATCTTACACTAACTGAGTGGCCGTGATAGTATTGTAGTTAGATTTATGTCTGTATATGCTATCTTACAGTAACTGAGTGGCAGTGTATTGTAGTTAGATTTATGCCTGTATATGCTATCTTATACTAACTGAGTGGCCGTGTATTGTAGTTAGATTTATGCCTGTATATGCTATCTTATACTAACTGAGTGGCCGTGTATTGTAGTTAGATTTATGCCTGTATATGCTATCTTATACTAACTGAGTGGCCGTGTATTGTAGTTAGATTTATGCCTGTATATGCTATCTTATACTAACTGAGTGGCCGTGTATTGAAGTTAGATTTATGTCTGTATATGCTATCTTATACTAACTGAGTGGCCGTGATAGTATTGTAGTTAGATTTATGTCTGTATATGCTATCTTATACTAACTGAGTGGCCGTGTATTGTAGTTAGATTTATGCCTGTATATGCTATCTTATACTAACTGAGTGGCCGTGATAGTATTTTAGTTAGATTTATGCCTGTATATGCTATCTTATACTAACTGAGTGGCCGTGTATTGTAGTTAGATTCATGGCTAAATATGCTATCTTATACTAACTGAGTGGCGTGTATTGTAGTAAGATTTATGCCTGTATATGCTATCTTATACTAACTGAGTGGCCGTGTATTGTAGTTAGATTTATGCCTGTATATGCTATCTTATACTAACTGAGTGGCCGTGTATTGTAGTTAGATTTATGCCTGTATATGCTATCTTATACTAACTGAGTGGCCGTGATAGTATTGTAGTTAGATTTATGCCTGTATATGCTATCTTACACTAACTGAGTGGCCGTGATAGTATTGTAGTTAGATTTATGCCTGTATATGCTATCTTATACTAACTGAGTGGCCGTGTATTGTAGTTAGATTCATGGCTAAATATGCTATCTTATACTAACTGAGTGGCCGTGTATTGTAGTAAGATTTATGCCTGTATATGCTATCTTATACTAACTGAGTGGCCGTGTATTGTAGTTAGATTTATGCCTGTATATGCTATCTTATACTAACTGAGTGGCCGTGTATTGTAGTTAGATTTATGCCTGTATATGCTATCTTATACTAACTGAGTGGCCGTGATAGTATTTTAGTTAGATTTATGCCTGTATATGCTATCTTATACTAACTGAGTGGCCGTGTATTGTAGTTAGATTCATGGCTAAATATGCTATCTTATACTAACTGAGTGGCCGTGTATTGTAGTTAGATTTATGCCTGTATATGCTATCTTATACTAACTGAGTGGCCGTGTATTGTAGTTAGATTTATGCCTGTATATGCTATCTTATACTAACTGAGTGGCCGTGTATTGTAGTTAGATTTATGCCTGTATATGCTATCTTACACTAACTGAGTGGCCGTGATAGTATTGTAGTTAGATTTATGCCTGTATATGCTATCTTATACTAACTGAGTGGCCGTGTATTGTAGTTAGATTTATGCCTGTATATGCTATCTTACACTAACTGAGTGGCCGTGATAGTATTGTAGTTAGATTTATGTCTGTATATGCTATCTTACACTAACTGAGTGGCCGTGTATTGTAGTTAGATTTATGCCTGTATATGCTATCTTATACTAACTGAGTGGCCGTGATATTATTGAAGTTAGATTTATGTCTGTATATGCTATCTTATACTAACTGAGTGGCCGTGATAGTATTGAAGTTGGATTGATGCCTGTATATGCTATCTTATACTAACTGAGTGGTCGTGTATTGTAGTTAGATTCATGCCTGTATATGCTATCTTATACTAACTGAGTGGCCGTGTATTGTAGTTAGATTTATGCCTGTATATGCTATCTTATACTAACTGAGTGGCCGTGTATTGTAGTTAGATTTATGCCTGTATATGCTATCTTATACTAACTGAGTGGCCGTCTATTGTAGTGAGATTTATGCCTGTATATGCTATCTTATACTAACTGAGTGGCCGTGTATTGTAGTTAGATTTATGCCTGTATATGCTATCTTATACTAACTGAGTGGCCTTGTATTGTAGTTAGATTTATGCCTGTATATGCTATCTTATACTAACTGAGTGGCCGTGTATTGTAGTTAGATTTATGCCTGTATATGCTATCTTATACTAACTGAGTGGCCGTGTATTGTAGTTAGATTTATGCCTGTATATGCTATCTTATACTAACTGAGTGGCCGTGTATTGTAGTTAGATTTATGCCTGTATATGCTATCTTATACTAACTGAGTGGCCGTGTATTGTAGTTAGATTTATGCCTGTATATGCTATCTTATACTAACTGAGTGGCCGTGTATTGTAGTTAGATTTATGTCTGTATATGCTATCTTATACTAACTGAGTGGCCGTGATAGTATTGTAGTTAGATTTATGTCTGTATATGCTATCTTATACTAACTGAGTGGCCGTGTATTGTAGTTAGATTTATGCCTGTATATGCTATCTTACACTAACTGAGTGGCCGTGATAGTATTGTAGTTAGATTTATGTCTGTATATGCTATCTTACAGTAACTGAGTGGCAGTGTATTGTAGTTAGATTTATGCCTGTATATGCTATCTTATACTAACTGAGTGGCCGTGATAGTATTGTAGTTAGATTTATGTCTGTATATGCTATCTTACACTAACTGAGTGGCCGTGTATTGTAGTTAGATTTATGCCTGTATATGCTATCTTATACTAACTGAGTGGCCGTGATATTATTGTAATAAGATTTATGTCTGTATATGCTATCTTATACTAACTGAGTGGCCGTGTATTGTAGTTAGATTTATGCCTGTATATGCTATCTTATACTAACTGAGTGGCCGTGATGTTATTGTAGTTAGATTTATGCCTGTATATGCTATCTTATACTAACTGAGTGGCCATGTATTGTAGTTAGATTTATGCCTGTATATGCTATCTTATACTAACTGAGTGGCCGTGATAGTATTGTAGTTAGATTTATGTCTGTATATGCTATCTTATACTAACTGAGTGGCCGTGATAGTATTGAAGTTAGATTTATGCCTGTATATGCTATCTTATACTAACTGAGTGGCCGTGTATTGTAGTTATATTCATGCCTATATATGCTATCTTATACTAACTGAGTGGCCGTGTATTGTAGTTAGATTTATGCCTGTATATGCTATCTTATACTAACTGAGTGGCCGTGTATTGTAGTTAGATTTATGCCTGTATATGCTATCTTATACTAACTGAGTGGCCGTGTATTGAGGTTAGATTTATGTCTGTATATGCTATCTTATACTAACTGAGTGGCCGTAATAGTATTGTAGTTAGATTTATGTCTGTATATGCTATCTTATACTAACTGAGTGGCCGTGTATTGTAGTTAGATTTATGTCTGTATATGCTATCTTATAATAACTGAGTGGCCGTGATAGTATTGTAGTTAGATTTATGTCTGTATATGCTATCTTACACTAACTGAGTGGCCGTGATATTTTTGTAGTTAGATTTATGCCTGTATATGCTCTCTTATGCTAACTGAGTGGCCGTGATAGTATTGTAGTTATATTTATGTCTGTATATGCTATCTTATACTAACTGAGTGGCCGTGTATTGTAGTTAGATTTATGTCTGTATATGCTATCTTACACTAACTGAGTGGCCGTGATAGTATTGTAGTTAGATTTACGCCTGTATATGCTATCTTATACTAACTGAGTGGCCGTGATAGTATTGTAGTTAGATTTATGCCTGTATATGCTATCTTACACTAACTGAGTGGCCGTGATAGTATTGTAGTTAGATTTATGTCTGTATATGCTATCTTACACTAACTAAGTGGCGTGATAGTATTGTAGTTAGATTTATGTCTGTATATGCTATCTTACACTAACTGAGTGGCGTGATAGTATTGTAGTTAGATTCATGTCTGTATATGCTATCTTACACTAACTGAGTGGCCGTGATAATATTGAAGTTAGACTTATGCCAGTATATGCTATCTTATACTAACTGAGTGGTCGTGTATTGTAGTTAGATTCATGCCTGTATATGCTATCTTAAACTAACTGAGTAGCCGTGTATTGTAGTTAGATTTATGCCTGTATATGCTATCTTATACTAACTGAGTGGCCGTGTATTGTAGTTAGATTTATGCCTGTATATGCTATCTTATACTAACTGAGTGGCCGTGTATTGTAATTAGATTTATGCCTGTATATGCTATTTTATACTAACTGAGTGGCCGTGTATTGTAGTTAGATTTATGCCTGTATATGCTATCTTATACTAACTGAGTGGCGTGTATTGTAGTTAGATTTATGCCTGTATATGCTATCTTATACTAACTGAGTGGCCGTGTATTGTAGTTAGATTTATGCCTGTATATGCTATCTTATACTAACTGAGTGGCCGTGTATTGTAGTTAGATTTATATCTGTATATGCTATCTTATACTAACTGAGTGGCCGTGATAGTATTGTAGTTAGATTTATGTCTGTATATGCTATCTTATACTAACTGAGTGGCCGTGTATTGTAGTTAGATTTATGTCTGTATATGCTATCTTACACTAACTGAGTGGCCGTGATATTATTGTAGTTAGATTTATGCCTGTCTATGCTCTCTTATACTAACTGAGTGGCCGTGATAGTATTGTAGTTAGATTTATGTCTGTATATGCTAGCTTACACTAACTGAGTGGCCGTGTATTGTAGTTAGATTTATGCCTGTATATGCTATCTTATACTAACTGAGTGGCCGTGATATTATTGTAATTAGATTTATGTCTGTATATGCTATCTTATACTAACTGAGTGGCCGTGTATTGTAGTTAGATTTATGCCTGTATATGCTATCTTATACTAACTGAGTGGCCGTGATGTTATTGTAGTTAGATTTATGCCTGTATATGCTATCTTATACTAACTGAGTGGCCGTGTATTGTAGTTAGATTTATGTCTGTATATGCTATCTTATACTAACTGAGTGGCCGTGATAGTATTGTAGTTAGATTTATGTCTGTATATGCTATCTTATACTAACTGAGTGGCCGTGTATTGTAGTTAGATTTATGTCTGTATATGCTATCTTATAATAACTGAGTGGCCGTGATAGTATTGTAGTTAGATTTATGTCTGTATATGCTATCTTACACTAACTGAGTGGCCGTGATATTATTGTAGTTAGATTTATGCCTGTATATGCTCTGTTATACTAACTGAGTGGCCGTGATAGTATTGTAGTTAGATTTATGTCTGTATATGCTATCTTATACTAACTGAGTGGCCGTGATAGTATTGTAGTTAGATTTATGTCTGTATATGCTATCTTATACTAACTGAGTGGCCGTGATAGTATTGTAGTTAGATTTATGTCTGTATATGCTATCTTATACTAACTGAGTGGCCGTGATAGTATTGTAGTTAGATTTATGTCTGTATATGCTATCTTATACTAACTGAGTGGCCGTGTATTGTAGTTAGATTTATGCCTGTATATGCTATCTTATACTAACTGAGTGGCCGTGTATTGTAGTTAGATTTATGCCTGTATATGCTATCTTATACTAACTGAGTGGCCGTGTATTGTAATTAGATTTATGCCTGTATATGCTATCTAATACTAACTGAGTGGCCGTGTATTGTAGTTAGATTTATGCCTGTATATGCTACCTTATACTAACTGAGTGGCCGTGTATTGTAGTTAGATTTATGCCTGTATATGCTATCTTATACTAACTGAGTGGCCGTGATAGTATTGTAGTTAGATTTATGCCTGTATATGCTATCTTATACTAACTGAGTGGCCGTGTATTGTAGTTAGATTTATATCTGTATATGCTATATTATACTAACTGAGTGGCCGTGATAGTATTGTAGTTAGATTTATGTCTGTATATGCTATTTTACACTAACTGAGTGGCGTGATATTATTGTAGTTAGATTTATGCCTGTATATGCTCTCTTATATTAACTGAGTGGCCGTGATAGTATTGTAGTTAGATTTATGTCTGTATATGCTATCTTACACTAACTGAGTGGCCGTGTATTGTAGTTAGATTTATGCCTGTATATGCTATCTTATACTAACTGAGTGGCCGTGATATTATTGTAATTAGATTTATGTCTGTATATGCTATCTTATACTAACTGAGTGGCCGTGTATTGTAGTTAGATTTATGCCTGTATATGCTATCTTATACTAACTGAGTGGCCGTGATGTTATTGTAGTTAGATTTATGCCTGTATATGCTATCTTATACTAACTGAGTGGCCGTGTATTGTAGTTAGATTCATGGCTAAATATGCTATCTTATACTAACTGAGTGGCGTGTATTGTAGTAAGATTTATGCCTGTATATGCTATCTTATACTAACTGAGTGGCCGTGTATTGTAGTTAGATTTATGCCTGTATATGCTATCTTATACTAACTGAGTGGCCGTGTATTGTAGTTAGATTTATGCCTGTATATGCTATCTTATACTAACTGAGTGGCCGTGATAGTATTGTAGTTAGATTTATGCCTGTATATGCTATCTTACACTAACTGAGTGGCCGTGATAGTATTGTAGTTAGATTTATGCCTGTATATGCTATCTTATACTAACTGAGTGGCCGTGTATTGTAGTTAGATTCATGGCTAAATATGCTATCTTATACTAACTGAGTGGCGTGTATTGTAGTAAGATTTATGCCTGTATATGCTATCTTATACTAACTGAGTGGCCATGTATTGTAGTTAGATTTATGCCTGTATATGCTATCTTATACTAACTGAGTGGCCGTGTATTGTAGTTAGATTTATGCCTGTATATGCTATCTTATACTAACTGAGTGGCCGTGATAGTATTTTAGTTAGATTTATGCCTGTATATGCTATCTTATACTAACTGAGTGGCCGTGTATTGTAGTTAGATTCACGGCTAAATATGCTATCTTATACTAACTGAGTGGCCGTGTATTGTAGTAAGATTTATGCCTGTATATGCTATCTTATACTAACTGAGTGGCCGTGTATTGTAGTTAGATTTATGCCTGTATATGCTATCTTATACTAACTGAGTGGCCGTGTATTGTAGTTAGATTTATGCCTGTATATGCTATCTTATACTAACTGAGTGGCCGTGTATTGTAGTTAGATTTAAGCCTGTATATGCTATCTTACACTAACTGAGTGGCCGTGATAGTATTGTAGTTAGATTTATGCCTGTATATGCTATCTTATACTAACTGAGTGGCCGTGTATTGTAGTTAGATTTATGCCTGTATATGCTATCTTACACTAACTGAGTGGCCGTGATAGTATTGTAGTTAGATTTATGTCTGTATATGCTATCTTACACTAACTGAGTGGCCGTGTATTGTAGTTAGATTTATGCCTGTATATGCTATCTTATACTAACTGAGTGGCCGTGATATTATTGAAGTTAGATTTATGTCTGTATATGCTATCTTATACTAACTGAGTGGCCGTGATAGTATTGAAGTTGGATTGATGCCTGTATATGCTATCTTATACTAACTGAGTGGTCGTGTATTGTAGTTAGATTCATGCCTGTATATGCTATCTTATACTAACTGAGTGGCCGTGTATTGTAGTTAGATTTATGCCTGTATATGCTATCTTATACTAACTGAGTGGCCGTGTATTGTAGTTAGATTTATGCCTGTATATGCTATCTTATACTAACTGAGTGGCCGTCTATTGTAGTGAGATTTATGCCTGTATATGCTATCTTATACTAACTGAGTGGCCGTGTATTGTAGTTAGATTTATGCCTGTATATGCTATCTTATACTAACTGAGTGGCCGTGTATTGTAGTTAGATTTATGCCTGTATATGCTATCTTATACTAACTGAGTGGCCGTGTATTGTAGTTAGATTTATGCCTGTATATGCTATCTTATACTAACTGAGTGGCCGTGTATTGTAGTTAGATTTATGCCTGTATATGCTATCTTATACTAACTGAGTGGCCGTGTATTGTAGTTAGATTTATGCCTGTATATGCTATCTTATACTAACTGAGTGGCCGTGTATTGTAGTTAGATTTATGCCTGTATATGCTATCTTATACTAACTGAGTGGCCGTGTATTGTAGTTAGATTTATGTCTGTATATGCTATCTTATACTAACTGAGTGGCCGTGATAGTATTGTAGTTAGATTTATGTCTGTATATGCTATCTTATACTAACTGAGTGGCCGTGTATTGTAGTTAGATTTATGCCTGTATATGCTATCTTACACTAACTGAGTGGCCGTGATAGTATTGTAGTTAGATTTATGTCTGTATATGCTATCTTACAGTAACTGAGTGGCAGTGTATTGTAGTTAGATTTATGCCTGTATATGCTATCTTATACTAACTGAGTGGCCGTGTATTGTAGTTAGATTTATGCCTGTATATGCTATCTTATACTAACTGAGTGGCCGTGTATTGTAGTTAGATTTATGCCTGTATATGCTATCTTATACTAACTGAGTGGCCGTGTATTGTAGTTAGATTTATGCCTGTATATGCTATCTTATACTAACTGAGTGGCCGTGTATTGAAGTTAGATTTATGTCTGTATATGCTATCTTATACTAACTGAGTGGCCGTGATAGTATTGTAGTTAGATTTATGTCTGTATATGCTATCTTATACTAACTGAGTGGCCGTGTATTGTAGTTAGATTTATGCCTGTATATGCTATCTTATACTAACTGAGTGGCCGTGATAGTATTTTAGTTAGATTTATGCCTGTATATGCTATCTTATACTAACTGAGTGGCCGTGTATTGTAGTTAGATTCATGGCTAAATATGCTATCTTATACTAACTGAGTGGCGTGTATTGTAGTAAGATTTATGCCTGTATATGCTATCTTATACTAACTGAGTGGCCGTGTATTGTAGTTAGATTTATGCCTGTATATGCTATCTTATACTAACTGAGTGGCCGTGTATTGTAGTTAGATTTATGCCTGTATATGCTATCTTATACTAACTGAGTGGCCGTGATAGTATTGTAGTTAGATTTATGCCTGTATATGCTATCTTACACTAACTGAGTGGCCGTGATAGTATTGTAGTTAGATTTATGCCTGTATATGCTATCTTATACTAACTGAGTGGCCGTGTATTGTAGTTAGATTCATGGCTAAATATGCTATCTTATACTAACTGAGTGGCCGTGTATTGTAGTAAGATTTATGCCTGTATATGCTATCTTATACTAACTGAGTGGCCGTGTATTGTAGTTAGATTTATGCCTGTATATGCTATCTTATACTAACTGAGTGGCCGTGTATTGTAGTTAGATTTATGCCTGTATATGCTATCTTATACTAACTGAGTGGCCGTGATAGTATTTTAGTTAGATTTATGCCTGTATATGCTATCTTATACTAACTGAGTGGCCGTGTATTGTAGTTAGATTCATGGCTAAATATGCTATCTTATACTAACTGAGTGGCCGTGTATTGTAGTAAGATTTATGCCTGTATATGCTATCTTATACTAACTGAGTGGCCGTGTATTGTAGTTAGATTTATGCCTGTATATGCTATCTTATACTAACTGAGTGGCCGTGTATTGTAGTTAGATTTATGCCTGTATATGCTATCTTATACTAACTGAGTGGCCGTGTATTGTAGTTAGATTTATGCCTGTATATGCTATCTTACACTAACTGAGTGGCCGTGATAGTATTGTAGTTAGATTTATGCCTGTATATGCTATCTTATACTAACTGAGTGGCCGTGTATTGTAGTTAGATTTATGCCTGTATATGCTATTTTACACTAACTGAGTGGCCGTGATAGTATTGTAGTTAGATTTATGTCTGTATATGCTATCTTACACTAACTGAGTGGCCGTGTATTGTAGTTAGATTTATGCCTGTATATGCTATCTTATACTAACTGAGTGGCCGTGATATTATTGAAGTTAGATTTATGTCTGTATATGCTATCTTATACTAACTGAGTGGCCGTGATAGTATTGAAGTTGGATTGATGCCTGTATATGCTATCTTATACTAACTGAGTGGTCGTGTATTGTAGTTAGATTCATGCCTGTATATGCTATCTTATACTAACTGAGTGGCCGTGTATTGTAGTTAGATTTATGCCTGTATATGCTATCTTATACTAACTGAGTGGCCGTGTATTGTAGTTAGATTTATGCCTGTATATGCTATCTTATACTAACTGAGTGGCCGTCTATTGTAGTGAGATTTATGCCTGTATATGCTATCTTATACTAACTGAGTGGCCGTGTATTGTAGTTAGATTTATGCCTGTATATGCTATCTTATACTAACTGAGTGGCCTTGTATTGTAGTTAGATTTATGCCTGTATATGCTATCTTATACTAACTGAGTGGCCGTGTATTGTAGTTAGATTTATGCCTGTATATGCTATCTTATACTAACTGAGTGGCCGTGTATTGTAGTTAGATTTATGCCTGTATATGCTATCTTATACTAACTGAGTGGCCGTGTATTGTAGTTAGATTTATGCCTGTATATGCTATCTTATACTAACTGAGTGGCCGTGTATTGTAGTTAGATTTATGCCTGTATATGCTATCTTATACTAACTGAGTGGCCGTGTATTGTAGTTAGATTTATGTCTGTATATGCTATCTTATACTAACTGAGTGGCCGTGATAGTATTGTAGTTAGATTTATGTCTGTATATGCTATCTTATACTAACTGAGTGGCCGTGTATTGTAGTTAGATTTATGCCTGTATATGCTATCTTACACTAACTGAGTGGCCGTGATAGTATTGTAGTTAGATTTATGTCTGTATATGCTATCTTACAGTAACTGAGTGGCAGTGTATTGTAGTTAGATTTATGCCTGTATATGCTATCTTATACTAACTGAGTGGCCGTGATAGTATTGTAGTTAGATTTATGTCTGTATATGCTATCTTACACTAACTGAGTGGCCGTGTATTGTAGTTAGATTTATGCCTGTATATGCTATCTTATACTAACTGAGTGGCCGTGATATTATTGTAATAAGATTTATGTCTGTATATGCTATCTTATACTAACTGAGTGGCCGTGTATTGTAGTTAGATTTATGCCTGTATATGCTATCTTATACTAACTGAGTGGCCGTGATGTTATTGTAGTTAGATTTATGCCTGTATATGCTATCTTATACTAACTGAGTGGCCATGTATTGTAGTTAGATTTATGCCTGTATATGCTATCTTATACTAACTGAGTGGCCGTGATAGTATTGTAGTTAGATTTATGTCTGTATATGCTATCTTATACTAACTGAGTGGCCGTGATAGTATTGAAGTTAGATTTATGCCTGTATATGCTATCTTATACTAACTGAGTGGCCGTGTATTGTAGTTATATTCATGCCTGTATATGCTATCTTATACTAACTGAGTGGCCGTGTATTGTAGTTAGATTTATGCCTGTATATGCTATCCTATACTAACTGAGTGGCCGTGTATTGTAGTTAGATTTATGCCTGTATATGCTATCTTATACTAACTGAGTGGCCGTGTATTGAGGTTAGATTTATGTCTGTATATGCTATCTTATACTAACTGAGTGGCCGTAATAGTATTGTAGTTAGATTTATGTCTGTATATGCTATCTTATACTAACTGAGTGGCCGTGTATTGTAGTTAGATTTATGTCTGTATATGCTATCTTATAATAACTGAGTGGCCGTGATAGTATTGTAGTTAGATTTATGTCTGTATATGCTATCTTACACTAACTGAGTGGCCGTGATATTATTGTAGTTAGATTTATGCCTGTATATGCTCTCTTATGCTAACTGAGTGGCCGTGATAGTATTGTAGTTATATTTATGTCTGTATATGCTATCTTATACTAACTGAGTGGCCGTGTATTGTAGTTAGATTTATGTCTGTATATGCTATCTTACACTAACTGAGTGGCCGTGATAGTATTGTAGTTAGATTTACGCCTGTATATGCTATCTTATACTAACTGAGTGGCCGTGATAGTATTGTAGTTAGATTTATGCCTGTATATGCTATCTTACACTAACTGAGTGGCCGTGATAGTATTGTAGTTAGATTTATGTCTGTATATGCTATCTTACACTAACTAAGTGGCGTGATAGTATTGTAGTTAGATTTATGTCTGTATATGCTATCTTACACTAACTGAGTGGCGTGATAGTATTGTAGTTAGATTCATGTCTGTATATGCTATCTTACACTAACTGAGTGGCCGTGATAATATTGAAGTTAGACTTATGCCAGTATATGCTATCTTATACTAACTGAGTGGTCGTGTATTGTAGTTAGATTCATGCCTGTATATGCTATCTTAAACTAACTGAGTAGCCGTGTATTGTAGTTAGATTTATGCCTGTATATGCTATCTTATACTAACTGAGTGGCCGTGTATTGTAGTTAGATTTATGCCTGTATATGCTATCTTATACTAACTGAGTGGCCGTGTATTGTAATTAGATTTATGCCTGTATATGCTATTTTATACTAACTGAGTGGCCGTGTATTGTAGTTAGATTTATGCCTGTATATGCTATCTTATACTAACTGAGTGGCGTGTATTGTAGTTAGATTTATGCCTGTATATGCTATCTTATACTAACTGAGTGGCCGTGTATTGTAGTTAGATTTATGCCTGTATATGCTATCTTATACTAACTGAGTGGCCGTGTATTGTAGTTAGATTTATATCTGTATATGCTATCTTATACTAACTGAGTGGCCGTGATAGTATTGTAGTTAGATTTATGTCTGTATATGCTATCTTATACTAACTGAGTGGCCGTGTATTGTAGTTAGATTTATGTCTGTATATGCTATCTTACACTAACTGAGTGGCCGTGATATTATTGTAGTTAGATTTATGCCTGTCTATGCTCTCTTATACTAACTGAGTGGCCGTGATAGTATTGTAGTTAGATTTATGTCTGTATATGCTAGCTTACACTAACTGAGTGGCCGTGTATTGTAGTTAGATTTATGCCTGTATATGCTATCTTATACTAACTGAGTGGCCGTGATATTATTGTAATTAGATTTATGTCTGTATATGCTATCTTATACTAACTGAGTGGCCGTGTATTGTAGTTAGATTTATGCCTGTATATGCTATCTTATACTAACTGAGTGGCCGTGATGTTATTGTAGTTAGATTTATGCCTGTATATGCTATCTTATACTAACTGAGTGGCCGTGTATTGTAGTTAGATTTATGTCTGTATATGCTATCTTATACTAACTGAGTGGCCGTGATAGTATTGTAGTTAGATTTATGTCTGTATATGCTATCTTATACTAACTGAGTGGCCGTGTATTGTAGTTAGATTTATGTCTGTATATGCTATCTTATAATAACTGAGTGGCCGTGATAGTATTGTAGTTAGATTTATGTCTGTATATGCTATCTTACACTAACTGAGTGGCCGTGATATTATTGTAGTTAGATTTATGCCTGTATATGCTCTGTTATACTAACTGAGTGGCCGTGATAGTATTGTAGTTAGATTTATGTCTGTATATGCTATCTTATACTAACTGAGTGGCCGTGATAGTATTGTAGTTAGATTTATGTCTGTATATGCTATCTTACACTAACTCAGTGGCCGTGATATTATTGTAGTTAGATTTATGTCTGTATATGCTCTCTTATACTAACTGAGTGGCCGTGATAGTATTGTAGTTAGATTTATGTCTGTATATGCTATCTTATACTAACTGAGTGGCCGTGATAGTATGGTAGTTAGATTTATGTCTGTATATGCTATCTTATACTAACTGAGTGGCCGTGTATTGTAGTTAGATTTATGCCTGTATATGCTATCTTATACTAACTGAGTGGCCGTGTATTGTAGTTAGATTTATGCCTGTATATGCTATCTTATACTAACTGAGTGGCCGTGTATTGTAATTAGATTTATGCCTGTATATGCTATCTAATACTAACTGAGTGGCCGTGTATTGTAGTTAGATTTATGCCTGTATATGCTACCTTATACTAACTGAGTGGCCGTGTATTGTAGTTAGATTTATGCCTGTATATGCTATCTTATACTAACTGAGTGGCCGTGATAGTATTGTAGTTAGATTTATGCCTGTATATGCTATCTTATACTAACTGAGTGGCCGTGTATTGTAGTTAGATTTATATCTGTATATGCTATATTATACTAACTGAGTGGCCGTGATAGTATTGTAGTTAGATTTATGTCTGTATATGCTATTTTACACTAACTGAGTGGCGTGATATTATTGTAGTTAGATTTATGCCTGTATATGCTCTCTTATATTAACTGAGTGGCCGTGATAGTATTGTAGTTAGATTTATGTCTGTATATGCTATCTTACACTAACTGAGTGGCCGTGTATTGTAGTTAGATTTATGCCTGTATATGCTATCTTATACTAACTGAGTGGCCGTGATATTATTGTAATTAGATTTATGTCTGTATATGCTATCTTATACTAACTGAGTGGCCGTGTATTGTAGTTAGATTTATGCCTGTATATGCTATCTTATACTAACTGAGTGGCCGTGATGTTATTGTAGTTAGATTTATGCCTGTATATGCTATCTTATACTAACTGAGTGGCCGTGTATTGTAGTTAGATTTATGCCTGTATATGCTATCTTATACTAACTGAGTGGCCGTGATAGTATTGTAGTTAGATTTATGTCTGTATATGCTATCTTATACTAACTGAGTGGCCGTAATAGTATTGTAGTTAGATTTATGTCTGTATATGCTATCTTACACTAACTGAGTGGCCGTGTATTGTAGTTAGATTTATGTCTGTATATGCTATCTTATACTAACTGAGTGGCCGTGATAGTATTGTAGTTAGATTTATGTCTGTATATGCTATCTTACACTAACTGAGTGGCCGTGATATTATTGTAGTTAGATTTATGTCTGTATATGCTATTTTACACTAACTGAGTGGCGTGATATTATTGTAGTTAGATTTATGCCTGTATATGCTCTCTTATATTAACTGAGTGGCCGTGATAGTATTGTAGTTAGATTTATGCCTGTATATGCTCTCTTATACTAACTGAGTGGCCGTGATAGTATTGTAGTTAGATTTATGTCTGTATATGCTATCTTATACTAACTGAGTGGCCGTGATAGTATTGTAGTTAGATTTATGTCTGTATATGCTATCTTATACTAACTGAGTGGCCGTGTATTGTAGTTAGATTCATGGCTAAATATGCTATCTTATACTAACTGAGTGGCCGTGTATTGTAGTTAGATTTATGCCTGTATATGCTATCTTATACTAACTGAGTGGCCGTGTATTGTAGTTAGATTTATGCCTGTATATGCTATCTTATACTAACTGAGTGGCCGTGTATTGTAGTTAGATTTATGCCTGTATATGCTATCTTATACTAACTGAGTGGCCGTGTATTGTAGTTAGATTTATGCCTGTATATGCTATCTTATACTAACTGAGTGGCCGTGTATTGTAGTTAGATTTATGCCTGTATATGCTATCTTATACTAACTGAGTGGCCGTGTATTGTAGTTAGATTTATGCCTGTATATGCTATCTTATACTAACTGAGTGGCCGTGTATTGTAGTTAGATTTATGTCTGTATATGCTATCTTATACTAACTGAGTGGCCGTGATAGTATTGTAGTTAGATTTATGTCTGTATATGCTATCTTATACTAACTGAGTGGCCGTGTATTGTAGTTAGATTTATGCCTGTATATGCTATCTTACACTAACTGAGTGGCCGTGATAGTATTGTAGTTAGATTTATGTCTGTATATGCTATCTTACAGTAACTGAGTGGCAGTGTATTGTAGTTAGATTTATGCCTGTATATGCTATCTTATACTAACTGAGTGGCCGTGATAGTATTGTAGTTAGATTTATGTCTGTATATGCTATCTTACACTAACTGAGTGGCCGTGTATTGTAGTTAGATTTATGCCTGTATATGCTATCTTATACTAACTGAGTGGCCGTGATATTATTGTAATAAGATTTATGTCTGTATATGCTATCTTATACTAACTGAGTGGCCGTGTATTGTAGTTAGATTTATGCCTGTATATGCTATCTTATACTAACTGAGTGGCCGTGATGTTATTGTAGTTAGATTTATGCCTGTATATGCTATCTTATACTAACTGAGTGGCCATGTATTGTAGTTAGATTTATGCCTGTATATGCTATCTTATACTAACTGAGTGGCCGTGATAGTATTGTAGTTAGATTTATGTCTGTATATGCTATCTTATACTAACTGAGTGGCCGTGATAGTATTGAAGTTAGATTTATGCCTGTATATGCTATCTTATACTAACTGAGTGGCCGTGTATTGTAGTTATATTCATGCCTGTATATGCTATCTTATACTAACTGAGTGGCCGTGTATTGTAGTTAGATTTATGCCTGTATATGCTATCCTATACTAACTGAGTGGCCGTGTATTGTAGTTAGATTTATGCCTGTATATGCTATCTTATACTAACTGAGTGGCCGTGTATTGAGGTTAGATTTATGTCTGTATATGCTATCTTATACTAACTGAGTGGCCGTAATAGTATTGTAGTTAGATTTATGTCTGTATATGCTATCTTATACTAACTGAGTGGCCGTGTATTGTAGTTAGATTTATGTCTGTATATGCTATCTTATAATAACTGAGTGGCCGTGATAGTATTGTAGTTAGATTTATGTCTGTATATGCTATCTTACACTAACTGAGTGGCCGTGATATTATTGTAGTTAGATTTATGCCTGTATATGCTCTCTTATGCTAACTGAGTGGCCGTGATAGTATTGTAGTTATATTTATGTCTGTATATGCTATCTTATACTAACTGAGTGGCCGTGTATTGTAGTTAGATTTATGTCTGTATATGCTATCTTACACTAACTGAGTGGCCGTGATAGTATTGTAGTTAGATTTACGCCTGTATATGCTATCTTATACTAACTGAGTGGCCGTGATAGTATTGTAGTTAGATTTATGCCTGTATATGCTATCTTACACTAACTGAGTGGCCGTGATAGTATTGTAGTTAGATTTATGTCTGTATATGCTATCTTACACTAACTAAGTGGCGTGATAGTATTGTAGTTAGATTTATGTCTGTATATGCTATCTTACACTAACTGAGTGGCGTGATAGTATTGTAGTTAGATTCATGTCTGTATATGCTATCTTACACTAACTGAGTGGCCGTGATAATATTGAAGTTAGACTTATGCCAGTATATGCTATCTTATACTAACTGAGTGGTCGTGTATTGTAGTTAGATTCATGCCTGTATATGCTATCTTAAACTAACTGAGTAGCCGTGTATTGTAGTTAGATTTATGCCTGTATATGCTATCTTATACTAACTGAGTGGCCGTGTATTGTAGTTAGATTTATGCCTGTATATGCTATCTTATACTAACTGAGTGGCCGTGTATTGTAATTAGATTTATGCCTGTATATGCTATTTTATACTAACTGAGTGGCCGTGTATTGTAGTTAGATTTATGCCTGTATATGCTATCTTATACTAACTGAGTGGCGTGTATTGTAGTTAGATTTATGCCTGTATATGCTATCTTATACTAACTGAGTGGCCGTGTATTGTAGTTAGATTTATGCCTGTATATGCTATCTTATACTAACTGAGTGGCCGTGTATTGTAGTTAGATTTATATCTGTATATGCTATCTTATACTAACTGAGTGGCCGTGATAGTATTGTAGTTAGATTTATGTCTGTATATGCTATCTTATACTAACTGAGTGGCCGTGTATTGTAGTTAGATTTATGTCTGTATATGCTATCTTACACTAACTGAGTGGCCGTGATATTATTGTAGTTAGATTTATGCCTGTCTATGCTCTCTTATACTAACTGAGTGGCCGTGATAGTATTGTAGTTAGATTTATGTCTGTATATGCTAGCTTACACTAACTGAGTGGCCGTGTATTGTAGTTAGATTTATGCCTGTATATGCTATCTTATACTAACTGAGTGGCCGTGATATTATTGTAATTAGATTTATGTCTGTATATGCTATCTTATACTAACTGAGTGGCCGTGTATTGTAGTTAGATTTATGCCTGTATATGCTATCTTATACTAACTGAGTGGCCGTGATGTTATTGTAGTTAGATTTATGCCTGTATATGCTATCTTATACTAACTGAGTGGCCGTGTATTGTAGTTAGATTTATGTCTGTATATGCTATCTTATACTAACTGAGTGGCCGTGATAGTATTGTAGTTAGATTTATGTCTGTATATGCTATCTTATACTAACTGAGTGGCCGTGTATTGTAGTTAGATTTATGTCTGTATATGCTATCTTATAATAACTGAGTGGCCGTGATAGTATTGTAGTTAGATTTATGTCTGTATATGCTATCTTACACTAACTGAGTGGCCGTGATATTATTGTAGTTAGATTTATGCCTGTATATGCTCTGTTATACTAACTGAGTGGCCGTGATAGTATTGTAGTTAGATTTATGTCTGTATATGCTATCTTATACTAACTGAGTGGCCGTGATAGTATTGTAGTTAGATTTATGTCTGTATATGCTATCTTACACTAACTCAGTGGCCGTGATATTATTGTAGTTAGATTTATGTCTGTATATGCTCTCTTATACTAACTGAGTGGCCGTGATAGTATTGTAGTTAGATTTATGTCTGTATATGCTATCTTATACTAACTGAGTGGCCGTGATAGTATGGTAGTTAGATTTATGTCTGTATATGCTATCTTATACTAACTGAGTGGCCGTGTATTGTAGTTAGATTTATGCCTGTATATGCTATCTTATACTAACTGAGTGGCCGTGTATTGTAGTTAGATTTATGCCTGTATATGCTATCTTATACTAACTGAGTGGCCGTGTATTGTAATTAGATTTATGCCTGTATATGCTATCTAATACTAACTGAGTGGCCGTGTATTGTAGTTAGATTTATGCCTGTATATGCTACCTTATACTAACTGAGTGGCCGTGTATTGTAGTTAGATTTATGCCTGTATATGCTATCTTATACTAACTGAGTGGCCGTGATAGTATTGTAGTTAGATTTATGCCTGTATATGCTATCTTATACTAACTGAGTGGCCGTGTATTGTAGTTAGATTTATATCTGTATATGCTATATTATACTAACTGAGTGGCCGTGATAGTATTGTAGTTAGATTTATGTCTGTATATGCTATTTTACACTAACTGAGTGGCGTGATATTATTGTAGTTAGATTTATGCCTGTATATGCTCTCTTATATTAACTGAGTGGCCGTGATAGTATTGTAGTTAGATTTATGTCTGTATATGCTATCTTACACTAACTGAGTGGCCGTGTATTGTAGTTAGATTTATGCCTGTATATGCTATCTTATACTAACTGAGTGGCCGTGATATTATTGTAATTAGATTTATGTCTGTATATGCTATCTTATACTAACTGAGTGGCCGTGTATTGTAGTTAGATTTATGCCTGTATATGCTATCTTATACTAACTGAGTGGCCGTGATGTTATTGTAGTTAGATTTATGCCTGTATATGCTATCTTATACTAACTGAGTGGCCGTGTATTGTAGTTAGATTTATGCCTGTATATGCTATCTTATACTAACTGAGTGGCCGTGATAGTATTGTAGTTAGATTTATGTCTGTATATGCTATCTTATACTAACTGAGTGGCCGTAATAGTATTGTAGTTAGATTTATGTCTGTATATGCTATCTTACACTAACTGAGTGGCCGTGTATTGTAGTTAGATTTATGTCTGTATATGCTATCTTATACTAACTGAGTGGCCGTGATAGTATTGTAGTTAGATTTATGTCTGTATATGCTATCTTACACTAACTGAGTGGCCGTGATATTATTGTAGTTAGATTTATGTCTGTATATGCTATTTTACACTAACTGAGTGGCGTGATATTATTGTAGTTAGATTTATGCCTGTATATGCTCTCTTATATTAACTGAGTGGCCGTGATAGTATTGTAGTTAGATTTATGCCTGTATATGCTCTCTTATACTAACTGAGTGGCCGTGATAGTATTGTAGTTAGATTTATGTCTGTATATGCTATCTTATACTAACTGAGTGGCCGTGATAGTATTGTAGTTAGATTTATGTCTGTATATGCTATCTTATACTAACTGAGTGGCCGTGTATTGTAGTTAGATTCATGGCTAAATATGCTATCTTATACTAACTGAGTGGCCGTGTATTGTAGTTAGATTTATGCCTGTATATGCTATCTTATACTAACTGAGTGGCCGTGTATTGTAGTTAGATTTATGCCTGTATATGCTATCTTATACTAACTGAGTGGCCGTGTATTGTAGTTAGATTTATGCCTGTATATGCTATCTTATACTAACTGAGTGGCCGTGATAGTATTGTAGTTAGATTTATGCCTGTATATGCTATCTTATACTAACTGAGTGGCCGTGTATTGTAGTTAGATTTATATCTGTATATGCTATATTATACTAACTGAGTGGCCGTGATAGTATTGTAGTTAGATTTATGTCTGTATATGCTATTTTACACTAACTGAGTGGCGTGATATTATTGTAGTTAGATTTATGCCTGTATATGCTCTCTTATATTAACTGAGTGGCCGTGATAGTATTGTAGTTAGATTTATGTCTGTATATGCTATCTTACACTAACTGAGAGGCCGTGTATTGTAGTTAGATTTATGCCTGTATATGCTATCTTATACTAACTGAGTGGCCGTGATATTATTGTAATTAGATTTATGTCTGTATATGCTATCTTATACTAACTGAGTGGCCGTGTATTGTAGTTAGATTTATGCCTGTATATGCTATCTTATACTAACTGAGTGGCCGTGATGTTATTGTAGTTAGATTTATGCCTGTATATGCTATCTTATACTAACTGAGTGGCCGTGTATTGTAGTTAGATTTATGCCTGTATATGCTATCTTATACTAACTGAGTGGCCGTGATAGTATTGTAGTTAGATTTATGTCTGTATATGCTATCTTATACTAACTGAGTGGCCGTAATAGTATTGTAGTTAGATTTATGTCTGTATATGCTATCTTACACTAACTGAGTGGCAGTGTATTGTAGTTAGATTTATGTCTGTATATGCTATCTTATACTAACTGAGTGGCCGTGATAGTATTGTAGTTAGATTTATGTCTGTATATGCTATCTTACACTAACTGAGTGGCCGTGATATTATTGTAGTTAGATTTATGTCTGTATATGCTATTTTACACTAACTGAGTGGCGTGATATTATTGTAGTTAGATTTATGCCTGTATATGCTCTCTTATATTAACTGAGTGGCCGTGATAGTATTGTAGTTAGATTTATGCCTGTATATGCTCTCTTATACTAACTGAGTGGCCGTGCTAGTATTGTAGTTAGATTTATGTCTGTATATGCTATCTTATACTAACTGAGTGGCCGTGATAGTATTGTAGTTAGATTTATGTCTGTATATGCTATCTTATACTAACTGAGTGGCCGTGTATTGTAGTTAGATTCATGGCTAAATATGCTATCTTATACTAACTGAGTGGCCGTGTATTGTAGTTAGATTTATGCCTGTATATGCTATCTTATACTAACTGAGTGGCCGTGTATTGTAGTTAGATTTATGCCTGTATATGCTATCTTATACTAACTGAGTGGCCGTGTATTGTAGTTAGATTTATGCCTGTATATGCTATCTTATACTAACTGAGTGGCCGTGTATTGTAGTTAGATTTATGCCTGTATATGCTATCTTATACTAACTGAGTGGCCGTGTATTGTAGTTAGATTTATGCCTGTATATGCTATCTTATACTAACTGAGTGGCCGTGTATTGTAGTTAGATTTATGCCTGTATATGCTATCTTATACTAACTGAGTGGCCGTGTATTGTAGTTAGATTTATGCCTGTATATGCTATCTTATACTAACTGAGTGGCCCTGTATTGTAGTTAGATTTATGCCTGTATATGCTATCTTACACTAACTGAGTGGCCGTGATATTATTGTAGTTAGATTTATGCCTGTATATGCTATCTTATACTAACTGAGTGGCCGTGATATTATTGTAGTTAGATTTATGTCTGTATATGCTATCTTATACTAACTGAGTGGCCGTGATAGTATTGTAGTTAGATTTATGTCTGTATATGCTATCTTACACTAACTGAGTGGCCGTGTATTGTAGTTAGATTTATGCCTGTATATGCTATCTTATACTAACTGAGTGGCCGTGATATTATTGTAGTTAGATTTATGTCTGTATATGCTATCTTACACTAACTGAGTGGCCGTGATAGTATTGTAGTTAGATTTATGTCTGTATATGCTATCTTACACTAACTGAGTGGCCGTGATATTATTGTAGTTAGATTTATGGCTGTATATGCTCTCTTATACTAAATGAGTGGCCGTGATAGTATTGTAGTTAGATTTATGTCTGTATATGCTATCTTATACTAACTGAGTGGCCGTGATAGTATTGTAGTTAGATTTATGTCTAGACGTATATGCTATCTTACACTAACTGAGTGGCCGTGTATTGTAGTTATATTTATGCCTGTATATGCTATCTTATACTAACTGAGTGGCCGTGATATTATTGTAATTAGATTTATGTCTGTATATGCTATCTTATACTAACTGAGTGGCCGTGTATTGTTGTTAGATTTATGCCTGTATATGCTATCTTATACTAACTGAGTGGCCGTGATGTTATTGTTGTTAGATTTATGCCTGTATATGCTATCTTATACTAACTGAGTGGCCGTGTATTGTAGTTAGATTTATGCCTGTATATGCTATCTTATAATAACTGAGTTGCCGTGATAGTATTATAGTTAGATTTATGTCTGTATATGCTATCTTATACTAACTGAGTGGCCGTGATAGTATTGAAGTTAGATTTATGCCTGTATATGCTATTTTATACTAACTGAGTGGCCGTGTATTGTAGTTAGATTCATGCCTGTATATGCTATCTTATACTAACTGAGTGGCCGTGATAGTATTGTAGTTAGATTTATGTCTGTATATGCTATCTTACACTAACTGAGTGGCCGTGATAGTATTGTAGTTAGATTTATGCCTGTATATGCTATCTTATACTAACTGAGTGGCCGTGATAGTATTGTAGTTAGATTCATGTCTGTATATGCTATCTTACACTAACTGAGTGGCGTGATAATATTGAAGTTAGATTTATGCCAGTATATGCTATATTATACTAACTGAGTGGCCGTGTATTGTAGTTAGATTCATGCCTGTATATGCTATCTTATACTAACTGAGTGGCCGTGTATTGTAGTTAGATTTATGCCTGTATATGCTATCTTATACTAACTGAGTGGCCGTGTATTGTAGTTAGATTTATGCCTGTATATGCTATCTTATACTAACAGAGTGGCCGTGTATTGTAATTAGATTTATGCCTGTATATGCTATCTTATACTAACTGAGTGGCCGTGTATTGTAGTTAGATTTATGCCTGTATATGCTATCTTATACTAACTGAGTGGCCGTGTATTGTAGTTAGATTTATGCCTGTATATGCTATCTTATACTAACTAAGTGGCCGTGTATTGTAGTTAGATTTATATCTGTATATGCTATCTTATACTAACTGAGTGGCCGTGATAGTATTGTAGTTAGATTTATGTCTGTATATGCTATCTTATACTAACTGAGTGGCCGTGTATTGTAGTTAGATTTATGTCTGTATATGCTATCTTACACTACCTGAGTGGCCGTGATATTATTGTAGTTAGATTTATGCCTGTATATGCTCTCTTATACTAACTGAGTGGCCGTGATAGTATTGTAGTTAGATTTATGTCTGTATATGCTATCTTACACTAACTGAGTGGCCGTGTATTGTAGTTAGATTTATGCCTGTATATGCTATCTTATACTAACTGAGTGGCCGTGATATTATTGTAATTAGATTTATGTCTGTATATGCTATCTTATACTAACTGAGTGGACGTGTATTGTAGTTAGATTTATGCCTGTATATGCTATCTTATACTAACTGAGTGGCCGTGTATTGTAGTTAGATTTATGCCTGTATATGCTATCTTATACTAACTGAGTGGCCGTGATAGTATTGTAGTTAGATTGATGTCTGTATATGCTATCTTACGCTAACTGAGTGGCCGTGATAGTATTGAAGTTAGATTTATGCCAGTATATGCTATCTTTTACTAACTGAGTGGCCGTGTATTGTAGTTAGATTCATGCCTGTATATGCTATCTTATACTAACTGAGTGGCCGTGTATTGTAGTTAGATTTATGCCTGTATATGCTATCTTATACTAACTGAGTGGCCGTGATAGTATTGTAGTTAGATTTATGTCTGTATATGCTATCTTATACTAACTGAGTGGCCTTGATAGTATTGTAGTTAGATTTATGTCTGTATATGCTATCTTATACTAACTGAGTGGCCGTGTATTGTAGTTAGATTTATGCCTGTATATGCTGTCTTATACTAACTGAGTGGCCGTGATAGTATTGTAGTTAGATTTATGCCTGTATATGCTATCTTACACTAACTGAGTGGCCGTGATAGTATTGTAGTTAGATTTATGTCTGTATATGCTATCTTACACTAACTGAGTGGCCGTGTATTGTAGTTAGATTTATGCCTGTATATGCTATCTTATACTAACTGAGTGGCCGTGATATTATTGTAGTTAGATTTATGTCTGTATATATGCTATCTTATACTAACTGAGTGGCCGTGTATTGTAGTTAGATTTATGCCTGTATATGCTATCTTATACTAACTGAGTGGTCGTGATATTATTGTAGTTAGATTTATGCCTGTATATGCTATCTTATACTAACTGAGTGGCCGTGTATTGTAGTTAGATTTATGCCTGTATATGCTATCTTATACTAACTGAGTGGCCGTGATAGTATTGTAGTTAGATTTATGTCTGTATATGCTATCTTATACTAACTGAGTGGCCGTGATAGTATTTTAGTTAGATTTATGCCTGTATATGCTATCTTATACTAACTGAGTGGCCGTGTATTGTAGTTAGATTCATTGCTAAATATGCTATCTTATACTAACTGAGTGGACGTGTATTGTAGTTAGATTTATGCCTGTATATGCTATCTTATACTAACTGAGTCGCCGTGTATTGTAGTTAGATTTATGCCTGTATATGCTATCTTATACTAACTGAGTGGCCGTGTATTGTAGTTAGATTTATGCCTGTATATGCTATCTTATACTAACTGAGTGGCCGTGTATTGTAGTTAGATTTATGCCTGTATATGCTATCTTATACTAACTGAGTGGCCGTGATATTATTGTAGTTAGATTTATGTCTGTATATGCTATCTTACACTAACTGAGTGGCCGTGATAGTATTGTAGTTAGATTTATGTCTGTATATGCTATCTTACACTAACTGAGTGGCCGTGATATTATTGTAGTTAGATTTATGCCTGTATATGCTCTCTTATACTAACTGAGTGGCCGTGATAGTATTGTAGTTAGATTTATGTCTGTATATGCTATCTTACAGTAACTGAGTGGCCGTGTATTGTAGTTAGATTTATACCTGTATATGCTATCTTATACTAACTGAGTGGCCGTGTATTGTAGTTAGATTTATGCCTGTATATGCTATCTTATACTAACTGAGTGGCCGTGAATTGTAGTTAGATTTATGCCTGTATATGCTATCATATACTAACTGAGTGGCCGTGTATTGTAGTTAGATTTATATCTGTATATGCTATCTTATACTAACTGAGTGGCCGTGATAGTATTGTAGTTAGATTTATGTCTGTATATGCTATCTTATACTAACTGAGTGGCCGTGTATTGTAGTTAGATTTATGTCTGTATATGCTATCTTATACTAACTGAGTGGCCGTGATAGTATTGTAGTTAGATTTATGTCTGTATATGCTATCTTACACTAACTGAGTGGCCGTGTATTGTAGTTAGATTTATGCCTGTATATGCTATCTTATACTAACTGAGTGGTCGTGATATTATTGTAATTAGATTTATGTCTGTATATGCTATCTTATACTAACTGACTGGCCGTGTATTGTAGTTAGATTTATGCCTGTATATGCTATCTTATACTAACTGAGTGGCCGTGATGTTATTGTAGTTAGATTTATGCCTGTATATGCTATCTTATACTAACTGAGTGGCCGTGTATTGTAGTTAGATTTATGCCTGTATATGCTATCTTATACTAACTGAGTGACCGTGATAGTATTGTAGTTAGATTTATGTCTGTATATGCTATCTTATACTAACTGAGTGGCCGTGATAGTATTGAAGTTAGATTTATGCCAGTATATGCTATCTTATACTAACTGAGTGGCCGTGTATTGTAGTTAGATTTATACCTGTATATGCTATCTTATACTAACTGAGTGGCCGTGTATTGTAGTTAAATTTATGCCTGTATATGCTATCTTATACTAACTGAGTGGCCGTGTATTGTAGTTAGATTTATGCCTGTATATGCTATCTTATACTAACTGAGTGGCCGTGTATTGTAGTTAGATTTATGCCTGTATATGCTATCTTATACTAACTGAGTGACGGTGTATTATAGTTAGATTTATGTCTGTATATGCTATCTTATACTAACTGAGTGGCCGTGATAGTATTGTAGTTAGATTTATGTCTGTATATGCTATCTTATACTAACTGAGTGGCCGTGTATTGTAGTTAGATTTATGCCTGTATATGCTATCTTACACTAACTGAGTGGCCGTGATAGTATTGTAGTTAGATTTATGTCTGTATATGCTATCTTACAGTAACTGAGTGGCCGTGTATTGTAGTTAGATTTATACCTGTATATGCTATCTTATACTAACTGAGTGGCCGTGTATTGTAGTTAGATTTATGCCTGTATATGCTATCTTATACTAACTGAGTGGCCGTGTATTGTAGTTAGATTTATGCCTGTATATGCTATCTTATACTAACTGAGTGGCCGTGTATTGTAGTTAGATTTATATCTGTATATGCTATCTTATACTAACTGAGTGGCCGTGATAGTATTGTAGTTAGATTTATGTCTGTATATGCTATATTATACTAACTGAGTGGCCGTGTATTGTAGTTAGATTTATGTCTGTATATGCTATCTTATACTAACTGAGTGGCCGTGATAGTATTGTAGTTAGATTTATGTCTGTATATGCTATCTTACACTAACTGAGTGGCCGTGTATTGTAGTTAGATTTATGCCTGTATATGCTATCTTATACTAACTGAGTGGCCGTGTATTGTAGTTAGATTTATATCTGTATATGCTATATTATACTAACTGAGTGGCCGTGATAGTATTGTAGTTAGATTTATGTCTGTATATGCTATTTTACACTAACTGAGTGGCGTGATATTATTGTAGTTAGATTTATGCCTGTATATGCTCTCTTATATTAACTGAGTGGCCGTGATAGTATTGTAGTTAGATTTATGTCTGTATATGCTATCTTACACTAACTGAGTGGCCGTGTATTGTAGTTAGATTTATGCCTGTATATGCTATCTTATACTAACTGAGTGGCCGTGATATTATTGTAATTAGATTTATGTCTGTATATGCTATCTTATACTAACTGAGTGGCCGTGTATTGTAGTTAGATTTATGCCTGTATATGCTATCTTATACTAACTGAGTGGCCGTGATGTTATTGTAGTTAGATTTATGCCTGTATATGCTATCTTATACTAACTGAGTGGCCGTGTATTGTAGTTAGATTTATGCCTGTATATGCTATCTTATACTAACTGAGTGGCCGTGATAGTATTGTAGTTAGATTTATGTCTGTATATGCTATCTTATACTAACTGAGTGGCCGTAATAGTATTGTAGTTAGATTTATGTCTGTATATGCTATCTTACACTAACTGAGTGGCCGTGTATTGTAGTTAGATTTATGTCTGTATATGCTATCTTATACTAACTGAGTGGCCGTGATAGTATTGTAGTTAGATTTATGTCTGTATATGCTATCTTACACTAACTGAGTGGCCGTGATATTATTGTAGTTAGATTTATGTCTGTATATGCTATTTTACACTAACTGAGTGGCGTGATATTATTGTAGTTAGATTTATGCCTGTATATGCTCTCTTATATTAACTGAGTGGCCGTGATAGTATTGTAGTTAGATTTATGCCTGTATATGCTCTCTTATACTAACTGAGTGGCCGTGATAGTATTGTAGTTAGATTTATGTCTGTATATGCTATCTTATACTAACTGAGTGGCCGTGATAGTATTGTAGTTAGATTTATGTCTGTATATGCTATCTTATACTAACTGAGTGGCCGTGTATTGTAGTTAGATTCATGGCTAAATATGCTATCTTATACTAACTGAGTGGCCGTGTATTGTAGTTAGATTTATGCCTGTATATGCTATCTTATACTAACTGAGTGGCCGTGTATTGTAGTTAGATTTATGCCTGTATATGCTATCTTATACTAACTGAGTGGCCGTGTATTGTAGTTAGATTTATGCCTGTATATGCTATCTTATACTAACTGAGTGGCCGTGATAGTATTGTAGTTAGATTTATGCCTGTATATGCTATCTTATACTAACTGAGTGGCCGTGTATTGTAGTTAGATTTATATCTGTATATGCTATATTATACTAACTGAGTGGCCGTGATAGTATTGTAGTTAGATTTATGTCTGTATATGCTATTTTACACTAACTGAGTGGCGTGATATTATTGTAGTTAGATTTATGCCTGTATATGCTCTCTTATATTAACTGAGTGGCCGTGATAGTATTGTAGTTAGATTTATGTCTGTATATGCTATCTTACACTAACTGAGTGGCCGTGTATTGTAGTTAGATTTATGCCTGTATATGCTATCTTATACTAACTGAGTGGCCGTGATATTATTGTAATTAGATTTATGTCTGTATATGCTATCTTATACTAACTGAGTGGCCGTGTATTGTAGTTAGATTTATGCCTGTATATGCTATCTTATACTAACTGAGTGGCCGTGATGTTATTGTAGTTAGATTTATGCCTGTATATGCTATCTTATACTAACTGAGTGGCCGTGTATTGTAGTTAGATTTATGCCTGTATATGCTATCTTATACTAACTGAGTGGCCGTGATAGTATTGTAGTTAGATTTATGTCTGTATATGCTATCTTATACTAACTGAGTGGCCGTAATAGTATTGTAGTTAGATTTATGTCTGTATATGCTATCTTACACTAACTGAGTGGCAGTGTATTGTAGTTAGATTTATGTCTGTATATGCTATCTTATACTAACTGAGTGGCCGTGATAGTATTGTAGTTAGATTTATGTCTGTATATGCTATCTTACACTAACTGAGTGGCCGTGATATTATTGTAGTTAGATTTATGTCTGTATATGCTATTTTACACTAACTGAGTGGCGTGATATTATTGTAGTTAGATTTATGCCTGTATATGCTCTCTTATATTAACTGAGTGGCCGTGATAGTATTGTAGTTAGATTTATGCCTGTATATGCTCTCTTATACTAACTGAGTGGCCGTGCTAGTATTGTAGTTAGATTTATGTCTGTATATGCTATCTTATACTAACTGAGTGGCCGTGATAGTATTGTAGTTAGATTTATGTCTGTATATGCTATCTTATACTAACTGAGTGGCCGTGTATTGTAGTTAGATTCATGGCTAAATATGCTATCTTATACTAACTGAGTGGCCGTGTATTGTAGTTAGATTTATGCCTGTATATGCTATCTTATACTAACTGAGTGGCCGTGTATTGTAGTTAGATTTATGCCTGTATATGCTATCTTATACTAACTGAGTGGCCGTGTATTGTAGTTAGATTTATGCCTGTATATGCTATCTTATACTAACTGAGTGGCCGTGTATTGTAGTTAGATTTATGCCTGTATATGCTATCTTATACTAACTGAGTGGCCGTGTATTGTAGTTAGATTTATGCCTGTATATGCTATCTTATACTAACTGAGTGGCCGTGTATTGTAGTTAGATTTATGCCTGTATATGCTATCTTATACTAACTGAGTGGCCGTGTATTGTAGTTAGATTTATGCCTGTATATGCTATCTTATACTAACTGAGTGGCCCTGTATTGTAGTTAGATTTATGCCTGTATATGCTATCTTACACTAACTGAGTGGCCGTGATATTATTGTAGTTAGATTTATGCCTGTATATGCTATCTTATACTAACTGAGTGGCCGTGATATTATTGTAGTTAGATTTATGTCTGTATATGCTATCTTATACTAACTGAGTGGCCGTGATAGTATTGTAGTTAGATTTATGTCTGTATATGCTATCTTACACTAACTGAGTGGCCGTGTATTGTAGTTAGATTTATGCCTGTATATGCTATCTTATACTAACTGAGTGGCCGTGATATTATTGTAGTTAGATTTATGTCTGTATATGCTATCTTACACTAACTGAGTGGCCGTGATAGTATTGTAGTTAGATTTATGTCTGTATATGCTATCTTACACTAACTGAGTGGCCGTAATATTATTGTAGTTAGATTTATGGCTGTATATGCTCTCTTATACTAAATGAGTGGCCGTGATAGTATTGTAGTTAGATTTATGTCTGTATATGCTATCTTATACTAACTGAGTGGCCGTGATAGTATTGTAGTTAGATTTATGTCTAGACGTATATGCTATCTTACACTAACTGAGTGGCCGTGTATTGTAGTTATATTTATGCCTGTATATGCTATCTTATACTAACTGAGTGGCCGTGATATTATTGTAATTAGATTTATGTCTGTATATGCTATCTTATACTAACTGAGTGGCCGTGTATTGTTGTTAGATTTATGCCTGTATATGCTATCTTATACTAACTGAGTGGCCGTGATGTTATTGTTGTTAGATTTATGCCTGTATATGCTATCTTATACTAACTGAGTGGCCGTGTATTGTAGTTAGATTTATGCCTGTATATGCTATCTTATAATAACTGAGTTGCCGTGATAGTATTATAGTTAGATTTATGTCTGTATATGCTATCTTATACTAACTGAGTGGCCGTGATAGTATTGAAGTTAGATTTATGCCTGTATATGCTATTTTATACTAACTGAGTGGCCGTGTATTGTAGTTAGATTCATGCCTGTATATGCTATCTTATACTAACTGAGTGGCCGTGATAGTATTGTAGTTAGATTTATGTCTGTATATGCTATATTACACTAACTGAGTGGCCGTGATAGTATTGTAGTTAGATTTATGCCTGTATATGCTATCTTATACTAACTGAGTGGCCGTGATAGTATTGTAGTTAGATTCATGTCTGTATATGCTATCTTACACTAACTGAGTGGCGTGATAATATTGAAGTTAGATTTATGCCAGTATATGCTATATTATACTAACTGAGTGGCCGTGTATTGTAGTTAGATTCATGCCTGTATATGCTATCTTATACTAACTGAGTGGCCGTGTATTGTAGTTAGATTTATGCCTGTATATGCTATCTTATACTAACTGAGTGGCCGTGTATTGTAGTTAGATTTATGCCTGTATATGCTATCTTATACTAACAGAGTGGCCGTGTATTGTAATTAGATTTATGCCTGTATATGCTATCTTATACTAACTGAGTGGCCGTGTATTGTAGTTAGATTTATGCCTGTATATGCTATCCTATACTAACTGAGTGGCCGTGTATTGTAGTTAGATTTATGCCTGTATATGCTATCTTATACTAACTAAGTGGCCGTGTATTGTAGTTAGATTTATATCTGTATATGCTATCTTATACTAACTGAGTGGCCGTGATAGTATTGTAGTTAGATTTATGTCTGTATATGCTATCTTATACTAACTGAGTGGCCGTGTATTGTAGTTAGATTTATGTCTGTATATGCTATCTTACACTACCTGAGTGGCCGTGATATTATTGTAGTTAGATTTATGCCTGTATATGCTCTCTTATACTAACTGAGTGGCCGTGATAGTATTGTAGTTAGATTTATGTCTGTATATGCTATCTTACACTAACTGAGTGGCCGTGTATTGTAGTTAGATTTATGCCTGTATATGCTATCTTATACTAACTGAGTGGCCGTGATATTATTGTAATTAGATATATGTCTGTATATGCTATCTTATACTAACTGAGTGGACGTGTATTGTAGTTAGATTTATGCCTGTATATGCTATCTTATACTAACTGAGTGGCCGTGATGTTATTGTAGTTAGATTTATGCCTGTATATGCTATCTTATACTAACTGAGTGGCCGTGTATTGTAGTTAGATTTATGCCTGTATATGCTATCTTATACTAACTGAGTGGCCGTGATAGTATTGTAGTTAGATTGATGTCTGTATATGCTATCTTACGCTAACTGAGTGGCCGTGATAGTATTGAAGTTAGATTTATGCCAGTATATGCTATCTTTTACTAACTGAGTGGCCGTGTATTGTAGTTAGATTCATGCCTGTATATGCTATCTTATACTAACTGAGTGGCCGTGTATTGTAGTTAGATTTATGCCTGTATATGCTATCTTATACTAACTGAGTGGCCGTGATAGTATTGTAGTTAGATTTATGTCTGTATATGCTATCTTATACTAACTGAGTGGCCTTGATAGTATTGTAGTTAGATTTATGTCTGTATATGCTATCTTATACTAACTGAGTGGCCGTGTATTGTAGTTAGATTTATGCCTGTATATGCTGTCTTATACTAACTGAGTGGCCGTGATAGTATTGTAGTTAGATTTATGCCTGTATATGCTATCTTACACTAACTGAGTGGCCGTGATAGTATTGTAGTTAGATTTATGTCTGTATATGCTATCTTACACTAACTGAGTGGCCGTGTATTGTAGTTAGATTTATGCCTGTATATGCTATCTTATACTAACTGAGTGGCCGTGATATTATTGTAGTTAGATTTATGTCTGTATATATGCTATCTTATACTAACTGAGTGGCCGTGTATTGTAGTTAGATTTATGCCTGTATATGCTATCTTATACTAACTGAGTGGTCGTGATATTATTGTAGTTAGATTTATGCCTGTATATGCTATCTTATACTAACTGAGTGGCCGTGTATTGTAGTTAGATTTATGCCTGTATATGCTATCTTATACTAACTGAGTGGCCGTGATAGTATTGTAGTTAGATTTATGTCTGTATATGCTATCTTATACTAACTGAGTGGCCGTGATAGTATTTTAGTTAGATTTATGCCTGTATATGCTATCTTATACTAACTGAGTGGCCGTGTATTGTAGTTAGATTCATTGCTAAATATGCTATCTTATACTAACTGAGTGGACGTGTATTGTAGTTAGATTTATGCCTGTATATGCTATCTTATACTAACTGAGTCGCCGTGTATTGTAGTTAGATTTATGCCTGTATATGCTATCTTATACTAACTGAGTGGCCGTGTATTGTAGTTAGATTTATGCCTGTATATGCTATCTTATACTAACTGAGTGGCCGTGTATTGTAGTTAGATTTATGCCTGTATATGCTATCTTATACTAACTGAGTGGCCGTGATATTATTGTAGTTAGATTTATGTCTGTATATGCTATCTTACACTAACTGAGTGGCCGTGATAGTATTGTAGTTAGATTTATGTCTGTATATGCTATCTTACACTAACTGAGTGGCCGTGATATTATTGTAGTTAGATTTATGCCTGTATATGCTCTCTTATACTAACTGAGTGGCCGTGATAGTATTGTAGTTAGATTTATGTCTGTATATGCTATCTTACAGTAACTGAGTGGCCGTGTATTGTAGTTAGATTTATACCTGTATATGCTATCTTATACTAACTGAGTGGCCGTGTATTGTAGTTAGATTTATGCCTGTATATGCTATCTTATACTAACTGAGTGGCCGTGAATTGTAGTTAGATTTATGCCTGTATATGCTATCATATACTAACTGAGTGGCCGTGTATTGTAGTTAGATTTATATCTGTATATGCTATCTTATACTAACTGAGTGGCCGTGATAGTATTGTAGTTAGATTTATGTCTGTATATGCTATCTTATACTAACTGAGTGGCCGTGTATTGTAGTTAGATTTATGTCTGTATATGCTATCTTATACTAACTGAGTGGCCGTGATAGTATTGTAGTTAGATTTATGTCTGTATATGCTATCTTACACTAACTGAGTGGCCGTGTATTGTAGTTAGATTTATGCCTGTATATGCTATCTTATACTAACTGAGTGGTCGTGATATTATTGTAATTAGATTTATGTCTGTATATGCTATCTTATACTAACTGACTGGCCGTGTATTGTAGTTAGATTTATGCCTGTATATGCTATCTTATACTAACTGAGTGGCCGTGATGTTATTGTAGTTAGATTTATGACTGTATATGCTATCTTATACTAACTGAGTGGCCGTGTATTGTAGTTAGATTTATGCCTGTATATGCTATCTTATACTAACTGAGTGACCGTGATAGTATTGTAGTTAGATTTATGTCTGTATATGCTATCTTATACTAACTGAGTGGCCGTGATAGTATTGAAGTTAGATTTATGCCAGTATATGCTATCTTATACTAACTGAGTGGCCGTGTATTGTAGTTAGATTTATACCTGTATATGCTATCTTATACTAACTGAGTGGCCGTGTATTGTAGTTAAATTTATGCCTGTATATGCTATCTTATACTAACTGAGTGGCCGTGTATTGTAGTTAGATTTATGCCTGTATATGCTATCTTATACTAACTGAGTGGCCGTGTATTGTAGTTAGATTTATGCCTGTATATGCTATCTTATACTAACTGAGTGACGGTGTATTATAGTTAGATTTATGTCTGTATATGCTATCTTATACTAACTGAGTGGCCGTGATAGTATTGTAGTTAGATTTATGTCTGTATATGCTATCTTATACTAACTGAGTGGCCGTGTATTGTAGTTAGATTTATGCCTGTATATGCTATCTTACACTAACTGAGTGGCCGTGATAGTATTGTAGTTAGATTTATGTCTGTATATGCTATCTTACAGTAACTGAGTGGCCGTGTATTGTAGTTAGATTTATACCTGTATATGCTATCTTATACTAACTGAGTGGCCGTGTATTGTAGTTAGATTTATGCCTGTATATGCTATCTTATACTAACTGAGTGGCCGTGTATTGTAGTTAGATTTATGCCTGTATATGCTATCTTATACTAACTGAGTGGCCGTGTATTGTAGTTAGATTTATATCTGTATATGCTATCTTATACTAACTGAGTGGCCGTGATAGTATTGTAGTTAGATTTATGTCTGTATATGCTATATTATACTAACTGAGTGGCCGTGTATTGTAGTTAGATTTATGTCTGTATATGCTATCTTATACTAACTGAGTGGCCGTGATAGTATTGTAGTTAGATTTATGTCTGTATATGCTATCTTACACTAACTGAGTGGCCGTGTATTGTAGTTAGATTTATGCCTGTATATGCTATCTTATACTAACTGAGTGGTCGTGATATTATTGTAATTAGATTTATGTCTGTATATGCTATCTTATACTAACTGAGTGGCCGTGTATTGTAGTTAGATTTATGCCTGTATATGCTATCTTATACTAACTGAGTGGCCGTGATGTTATTGTAGTTAGATTTATGCCTGTATATGCTATCTTATACTAACTGAGTGGCCGTGTATTGTAGTTAGATTTATGCCTGTATATGCTATCTTAAACTAACTGAGTGACCGTGATAGTATTGTAGTTAGATTTATGTCTGTATATGCTATCTTATACTAACTGAGTGGCCGTGATAGTATTGTAGTTAGATTTATGTCTGTATATGCTATCTTATACTAACTGAGTGGCCGTGTATTGTAGTTAGATTTATGCCTGTATATGCTATCTTATACTAACTGAGTGGCCGTGATATTATTGTAGTTAGATTTATGTCTGTATATATGCTATCTTATACTAACTGAGTGGCCGTGTATTGTAGTTAGATTTATGCCTGTATATGCTATCTTATACTAACTGAGTGGTCGTGATATTATTGTATTTAGATTTATGCCTGTATATGCTATCTTATACTAACTGAGTGGCCGTGTATTGTAGTTAGATTTATGCCTGTATATGCTATCTTATACTAACTGAGTGGCCGTGATAGTATTGTAGTTAGATTTATGTCTGTATATGCTATCTTATACTAACTGAGTGGCCGTGATAGTATTTTAGTTAGATTTATGCCTGTATATGCTATCTTATACTAACTGAGTGGCCGTGTATTGTAGTTAGATTCATTGCTAAATATGCTATCTTATACTAACTGAGTGGACGTGTATTGTAGTTAGATTTATGCCTGTATATGCTATCTTATACTAACTGAGTCGCCGTGTATTGTAGTTAGATTTATGCCTGTATATGCTATCTTATACTAACTGAGTGGCCGTGTATTGTAGTTAGATTTATGCCTGTATATGCTATCTTATACTAACTGAGTGGCCGTGTATTGTAGTTAGATTTATGCCTGTATATGCTATCTTATACTAACTGAGTGGCCGTGATATTATTGTAGTTAGATTTATGTCTGTATATGCTATCTTACACTAACTGAGTGGCCGTGATAGTATTGTAGTTAGATTTATGTCTGTATATGCTATCTTACACTAACTGAGTGGCCGTGATATTATTGTAGTTAGATTTATGCCTGTATATGCTCTCTTATACTAACTGAGTGGCCGTGATAGTATTGTAGTTAGATTTATGTCTGTATATGCTATCTTACAGTAACTGAGTGGCCGTGTATTGTAGTTAGATTTATACCTGTATATGCTATCTTATACTAACTGAGTGGCCGTGTATTGTAGTTAGATTTATGCCTGTATATGCTATCTTATACTAACTGAGTGGCCGTGAATTGTAGTTAGATTTATGCCTGTATATGCTATCATATACTAACTGAGTGGCCGTGTATTGTAGTTAGATTTATATCTGTATATGCTATCTTATACTAACTGAGTGGCCGTGATAGTATTGTAGTTAGATTTATGTCTGTATATGCTATCTTATACTAACTGAGTGGCCGTGTATTGTAGTTAGATTTATGTCTGTATATGCTATCTTATACTAACTGAGTGGCCGTGATAGTATTGTAGTTAGATTTATGTCTGTATATGCTATCTTACACTAACTGAGTGGCCGTGTATTGTAGTTAGATTTATGCCTGTATATGCTATCTTATACTAACTGAGTGGTCGTGATATTATTGTAATTAGATTTATGTCTGTATATGCTATCTTATACTAACTGACTGGCCGTGTATTGTAGTTAGATTTATGCCTGTATATGCTATCTTATACTAACTGAGTGGCCGTGATGTTATTGTAGTTAGATTTATGACTGTATATGCTATCTTATACTAACTGAGTGGCCGTGTATTGTAGTTAGATTTATGCCTGTATATGCTATCTTATACTAACTGAGTGACCGTGATAGTATTGTAGTTAGATTTATGTCTGTATATGCTATCTTATACTAACTGAGTGGCCGTGATAGTATTGAAGTTAGATTTATGCCAGTATATGCTATCTTATACTAACTGAGTGGCCGTGTATTGTAGTTAGATTTATACCTGTATATGCTATCTTATACTAACTGAGTGGCCGTGTATTGTAGTTAAATTTATGCCTGTATATGCTATCTTATACTAACTGAGTGGCCGTGTATTGTAGTTAGATTTATGCCTGTATATGCTATCTTATACTAACTGAGTGGCCGTGTATTGTAGTTAGATTTATGCCTGTATATGCTATCTTATACTAACTGAGTGACGGTGTATTATAGTTAGATTTATGTCTGTATATGCTATCTTATACTAACTGAGTGGCCGTGATAGTATTGTAGTTAGATTTATGTCTGTATATGCTATCTTATACTAACTGAGTGGCCGTGTATTGTAGTTAGATTTATGCCTGTATATGCTATCTTACACTAACTGAGTGGCCGTGATAGTATTGTAGTTAGATTTATGTCTGTATATGCTATCTTACAGTAACTGAGTGGCCGTGTATTGTAGTTAGATTTATACCTGTATATGCTATCTTATACTAACTGAGTGGCCGTGTATTGTAGTTAGATTTATGCCTGTATATGCTATCTTATACTAACTGAGTGGCCGTGTATTGTAGTTAGATTTATGCCTGTATATGCTATCTTATACTAACTGAGTGGCCGTGTATTGTAGTTAGATTTATATCTGTATATGCTATCTTATACTAACTGAGTGGCCGTGATAGTATTGTAGTTAGATTTATGTCTGTATATGCTATATTATACTAACTGAGTGGCCGTGTATTGTAGTTAGATTTATGTCTGTATATGCTATCTTATACTAACTGAGTGGCCGTGATAGTATTGTAGTTAGATTTATGTCTGTATATGCTATCTTACACTAACTGAGTGGCCGTGTATTGTAGTTAGATTTATGCCTGTATATGCTATCTTATACTAACTGAGTGGTCGTGATATTATTGTAATTAGATTTATGTCTGTATATGCTATCTTATACTAACTGAGTGGCCGTGTATTGTAGTTAGATTTATGCCTGTATATGCTATCTTATACTAACTGAGTGGCCGTGATGTTATTGTAGTTAGATTTATGCCTGTATATGCTATCTTATACTAACTGAGTGGCCGTGTATTGTAGTTAGATTTATGCCTGTATATGCTATCTTAAACTAACTGAGTGACCGTGATAGTATTGTAGTTAGATTTATGTCTGTATATGCTATCTTATACTAACTGAGTGGCCGTGATAGTATTGTAGTTAGATTTATGTCTGTATATGCTATCTTATACTAACTGAGTGGCCGTGTATTGTAGTTAGATTTATGCCTGTATATGCTATCTTACACTAACTGAGTGGCCGTGATAGTATTGTAGTTAGATTTATGTCTGTATATGCTATCTTACAGTAACTGAGTGGCCGTGTATTGTAGTTAGATTTATACCTGTATATGCTATCTTATACTAACTGAGTGGCCGTGTATTGTAGTTAGATTTATGCCTGTATATGCTATCATATACTAACTGAGTGGCCGTGAATTGTAGTTAGATTTATGCCTGTATATGCTATCATATACTAACTGAGTGGCCGTGTATTGTAGTTAGATTTATATCTGTATATGCTATCTTATACTAACTGAGTGGCCGTGATAGTATTGTAGTTAGATTTATGTCTGTATATGCTATCTTATACTAACTGAGTGGCCGTGTATTGTAGTTAGATTTATGTCTGTATATGCTATCTTATACTAACTGAGTGGCCGTGATAGTATTGTAGTTAGATTTATGTCTGTATATGCCATCTTACACTAACTGAGTGGCCGTGTATTGTAGTTAGATTTATGCCTGTATATGCTATCTTATACTAACTGAGTGGTCGTGATATTATTGTAATTAGATTTATGTCTGTATATGCTATCTTATACTAACTGAGTGGCCGTGTATTGTAGTTAGATTTATGCCTGTATATGCTATCTTATACTAACTGAGTGGCCGTGATGTTATTGTAGTTAGATTTATGCCTGTATATGCTATCTTATACTAACTGAGTGGCCGTGTATTGTAGTTAGATTTATGCCTGTATATGCTATCTTATACTAACTGAGTGACCGTGATAGTATTGTAGTTAGATTTATGTCTGTATATGCTATCTTATACTAACTGAGTGGCCGTGATAGTATTGAAGTTAGATTTATGCCAGTATATGCTATCTTATACTAACTGAGTGGCCGTGTATTGTAGTTAGATTTATACCTGTATATGCTATCTTATACTAACTGAGTGGCCGTGTATTGTAGTTAAATTTATGCCTGTATATGCTATCTTATACTAACTGAGTGGCCGTGTATTGTAGTTAGATTTATGCCTGTATATGCTATCTTATACTAACTGAGTGGCCGTGTATTGTAGTTAGATTTATGCCTGTATATGCTATCTTATACTAACTGAGTGACCGTGTATTATAGTTAGATTTATGTCTGTATATGCTATCTTATACTAACTGAGTGGCCGTGTATTGTAGTTAGATTTATGTCTGTATATGCTATCTTATACTAACTGAGTGGCCGTGTATTGTAGTTAGATTTATGCCTGTATATGCTATCTTACACTAACTGAGTGGCCGTGATAGTATTGTAGTTAGATTTATGTCTGTATATGCTATCTTACAGTAACTGAGTGGCCGTGTATTGTAGTTAGATTTATACCTGTATATGCTATCTTATACTAACTGAGTGGCCGTGTATTGTAGTTAGATTTATGCCTGTATATGCTATCTTATACTAACTGAGTGGCCGTGTATTGTAGTTAGATTTATGCCTGTATATGCTATCTTATACTAACTGAGTGGCCGTGTATTGTAGTTAGATTTATATCTGTATATGCTATCTTATACTAACTGAGTGGCCGTGATAGTATTGTAGTTAGATTTATGTCTGTATATGCTATATTATACTAACTGAGTGGCCGTGTATTGTAGTTAGATTTATGTCTGTATATGCTATCTTATACTAACTGAGTGGCCCTGATAGTATTGTAGTTAGATTTATGTCTGTATATGCTATCTTACACTAACTGAGTGGCCGTGTATTGTAGTTAGATTTATGCCTGTATATGCTATCTTATACTAACTGAGTGGTCGTGATATTATTGTAATTAGATTTATGTCTGTATATGCTATCTTATACTAACTGAGTGGCCGTATATTGTAGTTAGATTTATGCCTGTATATGCTATCTTATACTAACTGAGTGGCCGTGATGTTATTGTAGTTAGATTTATGCCTGTATATGCTATCTTATACTAACTGAGTGGCCGTGTATTGTAGTTAGATTTATGCCTGTATATGCTATCTTATACTAACTGAGTGACCGTGATAGTATTGTAGTTAGATTTATGTCTGTATATGCTATCTTATACTAACTGAGTGGCCGTGATAGTATTGAAGTTAGATTTATGCCAGTATATGCTATCTTATACTAACTGAGTGGCCGTGTATTTTAGTTAGATTCATGCCTGTATATGCTATCTTATACTAACTGAGTGGCCGTGTATTGTAGTTAGATTTATGCCTGTATATGCTATCTTATACTAACTGAGTGGCCGTGTATTGTAGTTAGATTTATGTCTGTATATGCTATCTTATACTAACTGAGTGGCCGTGATAGTATTGTAGTTAGATTTATGTCTGTATATGCTATCTTACACTAACTGAGTGGCCGTGTATTGTAGTTAGATTTATGCCTGTATATGCTATCTTATACTAACTGAGTGGTCGTGATATTATTGTAATTAGATTTATGTCTGTATATGCTATCTTATACTAACTGAGTTGCCGTGTATTGTAGTTAGATTTATGCCTGTATATGCTATCTTATACTAACTGAGTGGCCGTGATGTTATTGTAGTTAGATTTATGCCTGTATATGCTATCTTATACTAACTGAGTGGCCGTGTATTGTAGTTAGATTTATGCCTGTATATGCTATCTTAAACTAACTGAGTGACCGTGATAGTATTGTAGTTAGATTTATGTCTGTATATGCTATCTTATACTAACTGAGTGGCCGTGATAGTATTGTAGTTAGATTTATGTCTGTATATGCTATCTTATACTAACTGAGTGGCCGTGTATTGTAGTTAGATTTATGCCTGTATATGCTATCTTACACTAACTGAGTGGCCGTGATAGTATTGTAGTTAGATTTATGTCTGTATATGCTATCTTACAGTAACTGAGTGGCCGTGTATTGTAGTTAGATTTATACCTGTATATGCTATCTTATACTAACTGAGTGGCCGTGTATTGTAGTTAGATTTATGCCTGTATATGCTATCATATACTAACTGAGTGGCCGTAAATTGTAGTTAGATTTATGCCTGTATATGCTATCATATACTAACTGAGTGGCCGTGTATTGTAGTTAGATTTATATCTGTATATGCTATCTTATACTAACTGAGTGGCCGTGATAGTATTGTAGTTAGATTTATGTCTGTATATGCTATCTTATACTAACTGAGTGGCCGTGTATTGTAGTTAGATTTATGTCTGTATATGCTATCTTATACTAACTGAGTGGCCGTGATAGTATTGTAGTTAGATTTATGTCTGTATATGCCATCTTACACTAACTGAGTGGCCGTGTATTGTAGTTAGATTTATGCCTGTATATGCTATCTTATACTAACTGAGTGGTCGTGATATTATTGTAATTAGATTTATGTCTGTATATGCTATCTTATACTAACTGAGTGGCCGTGTATTGTAGTTAGATTTATGCCTGTATATGCTATCTTATACTAACTGAGTGGCCGTGATGTTATTGTAGTTAGATTTATGCCTGTATATGCTATCTTATACTAACTGAGTGGCCGTGTATTGTAGTTAGATTTATGCCTGTATATGCTATCTTATACTAACTGAGTGACCGTGATAGTATTGTAGTTAGATTTATGTCTGTATATGCTATCTTATACTAACTGAGTGGCCGTGATAGTATTGAAGTTAGATTTATGCCAGTATATGCTATCTTATACTAAATGAGTGGCCGTGTATTGTAGTTAGATTTATACCTGTATATGCTATCTTATACTAACTGAGTGGCCGTGTATTGTAGTTAAATTTATGCCTGTATATGCTATCTTATACTAACTGAGTGGCCGTGTATTGTAGTTAGATTTATGCCTGTATATGCTATCTTATACTAACTGAGTGGCCGTGTATTGTAGTTAGATTTATGCCTGTATATGCTATCTTATACTAACTGAGTGACCGTGTATTATAGTTAGATTTATGTCTGTATATGCTATCTTATACTAACTGAGTGGCCGTGTATTGTAGTTAGATTTATTTCTGTATATGCTATCTTATACTAACTGAGTGGCCGTGTATTGTAGTTAGATTTATGCCTGTATATGCTATCTTACACTAACTGAGTGGCCGTGATAGTATTGTAGTTAGATTTATGTCTGTATATGCTATCTTACAGTAACTGAGTGGCCGTGTATTGTAGTTAGATTTATACCTGTATATGCTATCTTATACTAACTGAGTGGCCGTGTATTGTAGTTAGATTTATGCCTGTATATGCTATCTTATACTAACTGAGTGGCCGTGTATTGTAGTTAGATTTATGCCTGTATATGCTATCTTATACTAACTGAGTGGCCGTGTATTGTAGTTAGATTTATATCTGTATATGCTATCTTATACTAACTGAGTGGCCGTGATAGTATTGTAGTTAGATTTATGTCTGTATATGCTATATTATACTAACTGAGTGGCCGTGTATTGTAGTTAGATTTATGTCTGTATATGCTATCTTATACTAACTGAGTGGCCGTGATAGTATTGTAGTTAGATTTATGTCTGTATATGCTATCTTACACTAACTGAGTGGCCGTGTATTGTAGTTAGATTTATGCCTGTATATGCTATCTTATACTAACTGAGTGGTCGTGATATTATTGTAATTAGATTTATGTCTGTATATGCTATCTTATACTAACTGAGTGGCCGTGTATTGTAGTTAGATTTATGCCTGTATATGCTATCTTATACTAACTGAGTGACCGTGATAGTATTGTAGTTAGATTTATGTCTGTATATGCTATCTTATACTAACTGAGTGGCCGTGATAGTATTGAAGTTAGATTTATGCCAGTATATGCTATCTTATACTAAATGAGTGGCCGTGTATTGTAGTTAGATTTATGCCTGTATATGCTATCTTATACTAACTGAGTGGCCGTGATGTTATTGTAGTTAGATTTATGCCCGTATATGCTATCTTATACTAACTGAGTGGCCGTGTATTGTAGTTAGATTTATGTCTGTATATGCTATCTTATACTAACTGAGTGACCGTGATAGTATTGTAGTTAGATTTATGTCTGTATATGCTATCTTATACTAACTGAGTGGCCGTGATAGTATTGAAGTTAGATTTATGCCAGTATATGCTATCTTATACTAACTGAGTGGCCGTGTATTGTAGTTAGATTTATACCTGTATATGCTATCTTATACTAACTGAGTGGCCGTGTATTGTAGTTAAATTTATGCCTGTATATGCTATCTTATACTAACTGAGTGGCCGTGTATTGTAGTTAGATTTATGCCTGTATATGCTATCTTATACTAACTGAGTGGCCGTGTATTGTAGTTAGATTTATGCCTGTATATGCTATCTTATACTAACTGAGTGACCGTGTATTATAGTTAGATTTATGTCTGTATATGCTATCTTATACTAACTGAGTGGCCGTGTATTGTAGTTAGATTTATGTCTGTATATGCTATCTTATACTAACTGAGTGGCCGTGTATTGTAGTTAGATTTATGCCTGTATATGCTATCTTACACTAACTGAGTGGCCGTGATAGTATTGTAGTTAGATTTATGTCTGTATATGCTATCTTACAGTAACTGAGTGGCCGTGTATTGTAGTTAGATTTATACCTGTATATGCTATCTTATACTAACTGAGTGGCCGTGTATTGTAGTTAGATTTATGCCTGTATATGCTATCTTATTCTAACTGAGTGGCCGTGTATTGTAGTTAGATTTATGCCTGTATATGCTATCTTATACTAACTGAGTGGCCGTGTATTGTAGTTAGATTTATATCTGTATATGCTATCTTATACTAACTGAGTGGCCGTGATAGTATTGTAGTTAGATTTATGTCTGTATATGCTATATTATACTAACTGAGTGGCCGTGTATTGTAGTTAGATTTATGTCTGTATATGCTATCTTATACTAACTGAGTGGCCCTGATAGTATTGTAGTTAGATTTATGTCTGTATATGCTATCTTACACTAACTGAGTGGCCGTGTATTGTAGTTAGATTTATGCTTGTATATGCTATCTTATACTAACTGAGTGGTCGTGATATTATTGTAATTAGATTTATGTCTGTATATGCTATCTTATACTAACTGAGTGGCCGTATATTGTAGTTAGATTTATGCCTGTATATGCTATCTTATACTAACTGAGTGGCCGTGATGTTATTGTAGTTAGATTTATGCCTGTATATGCTATCTTATACTAACTGAGTGGCCGTGTATTGTAGTTAGATTTATGCCTGTATATGCTATCTTATACTAACTGAGTGACCGTGATAGTATTGTAGTTAGATTTATGTCTGTATATGCTATCTTATACTAACTGAGTGGCCGTGATAGTATTGAAGTTAGATTTATGCCAGTATATGCTATCTTATACTAACTGAGTGGCCGTGTATTTTAGTTAGATTCATGCCTGTATATGCTATCTTATACTAACTGAGTGGCCGTGTATTGTAGTTAGATTTATGCCTGTATATGCTATCTTATACTAACTGAGTGGCCGTGTATTGTAGTTAGATTTATGCCTGTATATGCTATCTTATACTAACTGAGTGGCCGTGATAGTATTGTAGTTAGATTTATGTCTGTATATGCTATCTTACACTAACTGAGTGGCCGTGTATTGTAGTTAGATTTATGCCTGTATATGCTATCTTATACTAACTGAGTGGTCGTGATATTATTGTAATTAGATTTATGTCTGTATATGCTATCTTATACTAACTGAGTTGCCGTGTATTGTAGTTAGATTTATGCCTGTATATGCTATCTTATACTAACTGAGTGGCCGTGATGTTATTGTAGTTAGATTTATGCCTGTATATGCTATCTTATACTAACTGAGTGGCCGTGTATTGTAGTTAGATTTATGCCTGTATATGCTATCTTAAACTAACTGAGTGACCGTGATAGTATTGTAGTTAGATTTATGTCTGTATATGCTATCTTATACTAACTGAGTGGCCGTGATAGTATTGTAGTTAGATTTATGTCTGTATATGCTATCTTATACTAACTGAGTGGCCGTGTATTGTAGTTAGATTTATGCCTGTATATGCTATCTTACACTAACTGAGTGGCCGTGATAGTATTGTAGTTAGATTTATGTCTGTATATGCTATCTTACAGTAACTGAGTGGCCGTGTATTGTAGTTAGATTTATACCTGTATATGCTATCTTATACTAACTGAGTGGCCGTGTATTGTAGTTAGATTTATGCCTGTATATGCTATCATATACTAACTGAGTGGCCGTGAATTGTAGTTAGATTTATGCCTGTATATGCTATCATATACTAACTGAGTGGCCGTGTATTGTAGTTAGATTTATATCTGTATATGCTATCTTATACTAACTGAGTGGCCGTGATAGTATTGTAGTTAGATTTATGTCTGTATATGCTATCTTATACTAACTGAGTGGCCGTGTATTGTAGTTAGATTTATGTCTGTATATGCTATCTTATACTAACTGAGTGGCCGTGATAGTATTGTAGTTAGATTTATGTCTGTATATGCCATCTTACACTAACTGAGTGGCCGTGTATTGTAGTTAGATTTATGCCTGTATATGCTATCTTATACTAACTGAGTGGTCGTGATATTATTGTAATTAGATTTATGTCTGTATATGCTATCTTATACTAACTGAGTGGCCGTGTATTGTAGTTAGATTTATGCCTGTATATGCTATCTTATACTAACTGAGTGGCCGTGATGTTATTGTAGTTAGATTTATGCCTGTATATGCTATCTTATACTAACTGAGTGGCCGTGTATTATAGTTAGATTTATGCCTGTATATGCTATCTTATACTAACTGAGTGACCGTGATAGTATTGTAGTTAGATTTATGTCTGTATATGCTATCTTATACTAACTGAGTGGCCGTGATAGTATTGAAGTTAGATTTATGCCAGTATATGCTATCTTATACTAAATGAGTGGCCGTGTATTGTAGTTAGATTTATACCTGTATATGCTATCTTATACTAACTGAGTGGCCGTGTATTGTAGTTAAATTTATGCCTGTATATGCTATCTTATACTAACTGAGTGGCCGTGTATTGTAGTTAGATTTATGCCTGTATATGCTATCTTATACTAACTGAGTGGCCGTGTATTGTAGTTAGATTTATGCCTGTATATGCTATCTTATACTAACTGAGTGGCCGTGTATTGTAGTTAGATTTATTTCTGTATATGCTATCTTATACTAACTGAGTGGCCGTGTATTGTAGTTAGATTTATGCCTGTATATGCTATCTTACACTAACTGAGTGGCCGTGATAGTATTGTAGTTAGATTTATGTCTGTATATGCTATCTTACAGTAACTGAGTGGCCGTGTATTGTAGTTAGATTTATACCTGTATATGCTATCTTATACTAACTGAGTGGCCGTGTATTGTAGTTAGATTTATGCCTGTATATGCTATCTTATACTAACTGAGTGGCCGTGTATTGTAGTTAGATTTATGCCTGTATATGCTATCTTATACTAACTGAGTGGCCGTGTATTGTAGTTAGATTTATATCTGTATATGCTATCTTATACTAACTGAGTGGCCGTGATAGTATTGTAGTTAGATTTATGTCTGTATATGCTATATTATACTAACTGAGTGGCCGTGTATTGTAGTTAGATTTATGTCTGTATATGCTATCTTATACTAACTGAGTGGCCGTGATAGTATTGTAGTTAGATTTATGTCTGTATATGCTATCTTACACTAACTGAGTGGCCGTGTATTGTAGTTAGATTTATGCCTGTATATGCTATCTTATACTAACTGAGTGGTCGTGATATTATTGTAATTAGATTTATGTCTGTATATGCTATCTTATACTAACTGAGTGGCCGTGTATTGTAGTTAGATTTATGCCTGTATATGCTATCTTATACTAACTGAGTGGCCGTGATGTTATTGTAGTTAGATTTATGCCTGTATATGCTATCTTATACTAACTGAGTGGCCGTGTATTGTAGTTAGATTTATGCCTGTATATGCTATCTTATACTAACTGAGTGACCGTGATAGTATTGTAGTTAGATTTATGTCTGTATATGCTATATTATACTAACTGAGTGGCCGTGTATTGTAGTTAGATTTATGTCTGTATATGCTATCTTATACTAACTGAGTGGCCGTGATAGTATTGTAGTTAGATTTATGTCTGTATATGCTATCTTACACTAACTGAGTGGCCGTGTATTGTAGTTAGATTTATGCCTGTATATGCTATCTTATACTAACTGAGTGGTCGTGATATTATTGTAATTAGATTTATGTCTGTATATGCTATCTTATACTAACTGAGTGGCCGTGTATTGTAGTTAGATTTATGCCTGTATATGCTATCTTATACTAACTGAGTGACCGTGATAGTATTGTAGTTAGATTTATGTCTGTATATGCTATCTTATACTAACTGAGTGGCCGTGATAGTATTGAAGTTAGATTTATGCCAGTATATGCTATCTTATACTAAATGAGTGGCCGTGTATTGTAGTTAGATTTATGCCTGTATATGCTATCTTATACTAACTGAGTGGCCGTGATGTTATTGTAGTTAGATTTATGCCTGTATATGCTATCTTATACTAACTGAGTGGCCGTGTATTGTAGTTAGATTTATGCCTGTATATGCTATCTTATACTAACTGAGTGACCGTGATAGTATTGTAGTTAGATTTATGTCTGTATATGCTATCTTATACTAACTGAGTGGCCGTGATAGTATTGAAGTTAGATTTATGCCAGTATATGCTATCTTATACTAACTGAGTGGCCGTGTATTGTAGTTAGATTTATACCTGTATATGCTATCTTATACTAACTGAGTGGCCGTGTATTGTAGTTAAATTTATGCCTGTATATGCTATCTTATACTAACTGAGTGGCCGTGTATTGTAGTTAGATTTATGCCTGTATATGCTATCTTATACTAACTGAGTGTCCGTGTATTGTAGTTAGATTTATGCCTGTATATGCTATCTTATACTAACTGAGTGACCGTGTATTATAGTTAGATTTATGTCTGTATATGCTATCTTATACTAACTGAGTGGCCGTGTATTGTAGTTAGATTTATGTCTGTATATGCTATCTTATACTAACTGAGTGGCCGTGTATTGTAGTTAGATTTATGCCTGTATATGCTATCTTACACTAACTGAGTGGCCGTGATAGTATTGTAGTTAGATTTATGTCTGTATATGCTATCTTACAGTAACTGAGTGGCCGTGTATTGTAGTTAGATTTATACCTGTATATGCTATCTTATACTAACTGAGTGGCCGTGTATTGTAGTTAGATTTATGCCTGTATATGCTATCTTATACTAACTGAGTGGCCGTGTATTGTAGTTAGATTTATGCCTGTATATGCTATCTTATACTAACTGAGTGGCCGTGTATTGTAGTTAGATTTATATCTGTATATGCTATCTTATACTAACTGAGTGGCCGTGATAGTATTGTAGTTAGATTTATGTCTGTATATGCTATATTATACTAACTGAGTGGCCGTGTATTGTAGTTAGATTTATGTCTGTATATGCTATCTTATACTAACTGAGTGGCCCTGATAGTATTGTAGTTAGATTTATGTCTGTATATGCTATCTTACACTAACTGAGTGGCCGTGTATTGTAGTTAGATTTATGCCTGTATATGCTATCTTATACTAACTGAGTGGCCGTGATGTTATTGTAGTTAGATTTATGCCTGTATATGCTATCTTATACTAACTGAGTGGCCGTGTATTGTAGTTAGATTTATGCCTGTATATGCTATCTTATACTAACTGAGTGACCGTGATAGTATTGTAGTTAGATTTATGTCTGTATATGCTATATTATACTAACTGAGTGGCCGTGTATTGTAGTTAGATTTATGTCTGTATATGCTATCTTATACTAACTGAGTGGCCGTGATAGTATTGTAGTTAGATTTATGTCTGTATATGCTATCTTACACTAACTGAGTGGCCGTGTATTGTAGTTAGATTTATGCCTGTATATGCTATCTTATACTAACTGAGTGGTCGTGATATTATTGTAATTAGATTTATGTCTGTATATGCTATCTTATACTAACTGAGTGGCCGTGTATTGTAGTTAGATTTATGCCTGTATATGCTATCTTATACTAACTGAGTGACCGTGATAGTATTGTAGTTAGATTTATGTCTGTATATGCTATCTTATACTAACTGAGTGGCCGTGATAGTATTGAAGTTAGATTTATGCCAGTATATGCTATCTTATACTAAATGAGTGGCCGTGTATTGTAGTTAGATTTATGCCTGTATATGCTATCTTATACTAACTGAGTGGCCGTGATGTTATTGTAGTTAGATTTATGCCTGTATATGCTATCTTATACTAACTGAGTGGCCGTGTATTGTAGTTAGATTTATGCCTGTATATGCTATCTTATACTAACTGAGTGACCGTGATAGTATTGTAGTTAGATTTATGTCTGTATATGCTATCTTATACTAACTGAGTGGCCGTGATAGTATTGAAGTTAGATTTATGCCAGTATATGCTATCTTATACTAACTGAGTGGCCGTGTATTGTAGTTAGATTTATACCTGTATATGCTATCTTATACTAACTGAGTGGCCGTGTATTGTAGTTAAATTTATGCCTGTATATGCTATCTTATACTAACTGAGTGGCCGTGTATTGTAGTTAGATTTATGCCTGTATATGCTATCTTATACTAACTGAGTGTCCGTGTATTGTAGTTAGATTTATGCCTGTATATGCTATCTTATACTAACTGAGTGACCGTGTATTATAGTTAGATTTATGTCTGTATATGCTATCTTATACTAACTGAGTGGCCGTGTATTGTAGTTAGATTTATGTCTGTATATGCTATCTTATACTAACTGAGTGGCCGTGTATTGTAGTTAGATTTATGCCTGTATATGCTATCTTACACTAACTGAGTGGCCGTGATAGTATTGTAGTTAGATTTATGTCTGTATATGCTATCTTACAGTAACTGAGTGGCCGTGTATTGTAGTTAGATTTATACCTGTATATGCTATCTTATACTAACTGAGTGGCCGTGTATTGTAGTTAGATTTATGCCTGTATATGCTATCTTATACTAACTGAGTGGCCGTGTATTGTAGTTAGATTTATGCCTGTATATGCTATCTTATACTAACTGAGTGGCCGTGTATTGTAGTTAGATTTATATCTGTATATGCTATCTTATACTAACTGAGTGGCCGTGATAGTATTGTAGTTAGATTTATGTCTGTATATGCTATATTATACTAACTGAGTGGCCGTGTATTGTAGTTAGATTTATGTCTGTATATGCTATCTTATACTAACTGAGTGGCCCTGATAGTATTGTAGTTAGATTTATGTCTGTATATGCTATCTTACACTAACTGAGTGGCCGTGTATTGTAGTTAGATTTATGCTTGTATATGCTATCTTATACTAACTGAGTGGTCGTGATATTATTGTAATTAGATTTATGTCTGTATATGCTATCTTATACTAACTGAGTGGCCGTATATTGTAGTTAGATTTATGCCTGTATATGCTATCTTATACTAACTGAGTGGCCGTGATGTTATTGTAGTTAGATTTATGCCTGTATATGCTATCTTATACTAACTGAGTGGCCGTGTATTGTAGTTAGATTTATGCCTGTATATGCTATCTTATACTAACTGAGTGACCGTGATAGTATTGTAGTTAGATTTATGTCTGTATATGCTATCTTATACTAACTGAGTGGCCGTGATAGTATTGAAGTTAGATTTATGCCAGTATATGCTATCTTATACTAACTGAGTGGCCGTGTATTTTAGTTAGATTCATGCCTGTATATGCTATCTTATACTAACTGAGTGGCCGTGTATTGTAGTTAGATTTATGCCTGTATATGCTATCTTATACTAACTGAGTGGCCGTGTATTGTAGTTAGATTTATGTCTGTATATGCTATCTTATACTAACTGAGTGGCCGTGATAGTATTGTAGTTAGATTTATGTCTGTATATGCTATCTTACACTAACTGAGTGGCCGTGTATTGTAGTTAGATTTATGCCTGTATATGCTATCTTATACTAACTGAGTGGTCGTGATATTATTGTAATTAGATTTATGTCTGTATATGCTATCTTATACTAACTGAGTTGCCGTGTATTGTAGTTAGATTTATGCCTGTATATGCTATCTTATACTAACTGAGTGGCCGTGATGTTATTGTAGTTAGATTTATGCCTGTATATGCTATCTTATACTAACTGAGTGGCCGTGTATTGTAGTTAGATTTATGCCTGTATATGCTATCTTAAACTAACTGAGTGACCGTGATAGTATTGTAGTTAGATTTATGTCTGTATATGCTATCTTATACTAACTGAGTGGCCGTGATAGTATTGTAGTTAGATTTATGTCTGTATATGCTATCTTATACTAACTGAGTGGCCGTGTATTGTAGTTAGATTTATGCCTGTATATGCTATCTTACACTAACTGAGTGGCCGTGATAGTATTGTAGTTAGATTTATGTCTGTATATGCTATCTTACAGTAACTGAGTGGCCGTGTATTGTAGTTAGATTTATACCTGTATATGCTATCTTATACTAACTGAGTGGCCGTGTATTGTAGTTAGATTTATGCCTGTATATGCTATCATATACTAACTGAGTGGCCGTGAATTGTAGTTAGATTTATGCCTGTATATGCTATCATATACTAACTGAGTGGCCGTGTATTGTAGTTAGATTTATATCTGTATATGCTATCTTATACTAACTGAGTGGCCGTGATAGTATTGTAGTTAGATTTATGTCTGTATATGCTATCTTATACTAACTGAGTGGCCGTGTATTGTAGTTAGATTTATGTCTGTATATGCTATCTTATACTAACTGAGTGGCCGTGATAGTATTGTAGTTAGCTTTATGTCTGTATATGCCATCTTACACTAACTGAGTGGCCGTGTATTGTAGTTAGATTTATGCCTGTATATGCTATCTTATACTAACTGAGTGGTCGTGATATTATTGTAATTAGATTTATGTCTGTATATGCTATCTTATACTAACTGAGTGGCCGTGTATTGTAGTTAGATTTATGCCTGTATATGCTATCTTATACTAACTGAGTGGCCGTGATGTTATTGTAGTTAGATTTATGCCTGTATATGCTATCTTATACTAACTGAGTGGCCGTGTATTGTAGTTAGATTTATGCCTGTATATGCTATCTTATACTAACTGAGTGACCGTGATAGTATTGTAGTTAGATTTATGTCTGTATATGCTATCTTATACTAACTGAGTGGCCGTGATAGTATTGAAGTTAGATTTATGCCAGTATATGCTATCTTATACTAAATGAGTGGCCGTGTATTGTAGTTAGATTTATACCTGTATATGCTATCTTATACTAACTGAGTGGCCGTGTATTGTAGTTAAATTTATGCCTGTATATGCTATCTTATACTAACTGAGTGGCCGTGTATTGTAGTTAGATTTATGCCTGTATATGCTATCTTATACTAACTGAGTGGCCGTGTATTGTAGTTAGATTTATGCCTGTATATGCTATCTTATACTAACTGAGTGACCGTGTATTATAGTTAGATTTATGTCTGTATATGCTATCTTATACTAACTGAGTGGCCGTGTATTGTAGTTAGATTTATTTCTGTATATGCTATCTTATACTAACTGAGTGGCCGTGTATTGTAGTTAGATTTATGCCTGTATATGCTATCTTACACTAACTGAGTGGCCGTGATAGTATTGTAGTTAGATTTATGTCTGTATATGCTATCTTACAGTAACTGAGTGGCCGTGTATTGTAGTTAGATTTATACCTGTATATGCTATCTTATACTAACTGAGTGGCCGTGTATTGTAGTTAGATTTATGCCTGTATATGCTATCTTATACTAACTGAGTGGCCGTGTATTGTAGTTAGATTTATGCCTGTATATGCTATCTTATACTAACTGAGTGGCCGTGTATTGTAGTTAGATTTATATCTGTATATGCTATCTTATACTAACTGAGTGGCCGTGATAGTATTGTAGTTAGATTTATGTCTGTATATGCTATATTATACTAACTGAGTGGCCGTGTATTGTAGTTAGATTTATGTCTGTATATGCTATCTTATACTAACTGAGTGGCCGTGATAGTATTGTAGTTAGATTTATGTCTGTATATGCTATCTTACACTAACTGAGTGGCCGTGTATTGTAGTTAGATTTATGCCTGTATATGCTATCTTATACTAACTGAGTGGTCGTGATATTATTGTAATTAGATTTATGTCTGTATATGCTATCTTATACTAACTGAGTGGCCGTGTATTGTAGTTAGATTTATGCCTGTATATGCTATCTTATACTAACTGAGTGGCCGTGATGTTATTGTAGTTAGATTTATGCCTGTATATGCTATCTTATACTAACTGAGTGGCCGTGTATTGTAGTTAGATTTATGCCTGTATATGCTATCTTATACTAACTGAGTGACCGTGATAGTATTGTAGTTAGATTTATGTCTGTATATGCTATCTTATACTAACTGAGTGGCCGTGATAGTATTGAAGTTAGATTTATGCCAGTATATGCTATCTTATACTAACTGAGTGGCCGTGGATTTTAGTTAGATTCATGCCTGTATATGCTATCTAATACTAACTGAGTGGCCGTGTATTGTAGTTAGATTTATGCCTGTATATGCTATCTTATACTAACTGAGTGGCCGTGTATTGTAGTTAGATTTATGTCTGTATATGCTATCTTATACTAACTGAGTGGCCGTGATAGTATTGTAGTTAGATTTATGTCTGTATATGCTATCTTACACTAACTGAGTGGCCGTGATATTATTGTAGTTAGATTTATGCCTGTATATGCTCTCTTATACTAACTGAGTGGACGTGATAGTATTGTAGTTAGATTTATGTCTGTATATGCTATCTTATACTAACTGAGTGGCCGTGATAGTATTGTAGTTAGATTTATGTCTGTATATGCTATCTTATACTAACTGAGTGGCCGTGTATTGTAGTTAGATTTATGCCTGTATATGCTATCTTATACTAACTGAGTGGCCGTGATAGTATTGTAGTTAGATTTATGCCTGTATATGCTATCTTACACTAACTGAGTGGCCGTGATAGTATTGTAGTTAGATTTATGTCTGTATATGCTATCTTACACTAACTGAGTGGCCGTGTATTGTAGTTAGATTTATGCCTGTATATGCTATCTTATACTAACTGAGTGGTCGTGATATTATTGTAGTTAGATTTATGCCTGTATATGCTATCTTATACTAACTGAGTGGACGTGTATTGTAGTTAGATTTATGCTTGTATATGCTATCTTATACTAACTGAGTGGCCGTGATAGTATTGTAGTTAGATTTATGTCTGTATATGCTATCTTATACTAACTGAGTGGCCGTGATAGTATTTTAGTTAGATTTATGCCTGTATATGCTATCTTATACTAACTGAGTGGCCGTGTATTGTAGTTAGATTCATGGCTAAATATGCTATCTTATACTAACTGAGTGGCCGTGTATTGTAGTTAGATTTATGCCTGTATATGCTATCTTATACTAACTGAGTGGCCGTGTATTGTAGTTAGATTTATGCCTGTATATGCTATCTTATACTAACTGAGTGGCCGTGTATTGTAGTTAGATTTATGCCTGTATATGCTATCTTATACTAACTGAGTGGCCGTGTATTGTAGTTAGATTTATGTCTGTATATGCTATCTTATACTAACTGAGTGGCCGTGTATTGTAGTTAGATTTATGTCTGTATATGCTATCTTACACTAACTGAGTGGCCGTGATATTATTGTAGTTAGATTTATGCCTGTATATGCTATCTTATAATAACTGAGTGGCCGTGATAGTATTGTAGTTAGATTTATGTCTGTATATGCTATCTTATACTAACTGAGTGGCCGTGATAGTATTGTAGTTAGATTTATGTCTGTATATGCTATCTTACACTAACTGAGTGGCCGTGTATTGTAGTTAGATTTATGCCTGTATATGCTATCTTATACTAACTGAGTGGCCGTGATATTATTGTAGTTAGATTTATGTCTGTATATGCTATCTTACACTAACTGAGTGGCCGTGATAGTATTGTAGTAAAATTTATGTCTGTATATGCTATCTTACACTAACTGAGTGGCCGTGATATTATTGTAGTTAGATTTATGCCTGTATATGCTCTCTTATACTAAATGAGTGACCGTGATAGTATTGTAGTTAGATTTATGTCTGTATATGCTATCTTATACTAACTGAGTGGCCGTGATAGTATTGTAGTTAGATTTATGTCTGTATATGCTATCTTACACTAACTGAGTGGCCGTGTATTGTAGTTAGATTTATGCCTGTATATGCTATCTTATACTAACTGAGTGGCCGTGATATTATTGTAATTAGATTTATGTCTGTATATACTATCTTATACTAACTGAGTGGCCGTGTATTGTTGTTAGATTTATGCCTGTATATGCTATCTTATACTAACTGAGTGGCCGTGATGTTATTGTAGTTAGATTTATGCCTGTATATGCTATCTTATACTAACTGAGTGGCGTGTATTGTAGTTAGATTTATGCCTGTATATGCTATCTTATACTAACTGAGTGGCCGTGATATTATTGTAGTTAGATTTATGTCTGTATATGCTATCTTACACTAACTGAGTGGCCGTGATAGTATTGTAGTAAAATTTATGTCTGTATATGCTATCTTACACTAACTGAGTGGCCGTGATATTATTGTAGTTAGATTTATGCCTGTATATGCTCTCTTATACTAAATGAGTGACCGTGATAGTATTGTAGTTAGATTTATGTCTGTATATGCTATCTTATACTAACTGAGTGGCCGTGATAGTATTGTAGTTAGATTTATGTCTGTATATGCTATCTTACACTAACTGAGTGGCCGTGTATTGTAGTTAGATTTATGCCTGTATATGCTATCTTATACTAACTGAGTGGCCGTGATATTATTGTAATTAGATTTATGTCTGTATATACTATCTTATACTAACTGAGTGGCCGTGTATTGTTGTTAGATTTATGCCTGTATATGCTATCTTATACTAACTGAGTGGCCGTGATGTTATTGTAGTTAGATTTATGCCTGTATATGCTATCTTATACTAACTGAGTGGCCGTGATGTTATTGTAGTTAGATTTATGCCTGTATATGCTATCTTATACTAACTGAGTGGCGTGTATTGTAGTTAGATTTATGCCTGTATATGCTATCTTATACTAACTGAGTGGCCGTGATAGTATTGTAGTTAGATTTATGTCTGTATATGCTATCTTATACTAACTGAGTGGCCGTGATAGTATTGAAGTTAGATTTATGCCTGTATATGCTATCTTATACTAACTGAGTGGCCGTGTATTGTAGTTAGATTCATGCCTGTATATGCTTTCTTATACTAACTGAGTGGCCGTGTATTATAGTTAGATTTATGCCTGTATATGCTATCTTATACTAACTGAGTGGCCGTGTATTGTAGTTAGATTTATGCCTGTATATGCTATCTTATACTAACTGAGTGGCCGTGTATTGTAGTTAGATTTATGCCTGTATATGCTATCTTATACTAACTAAGTGGCCGTGTATTGTAGTTAGATTTATACCTGTATATGCTATCTTATACTAACTGAGTGGCCGTGTATTGTAGTTAGATTTATGCCTGTATATGCTATCTTATACTAACTGAGTGGCCGTGTATTGTAGTTAGATTTATGCCTGTATATGCTATCTTATACTAACTGAGTGGCCGTGTATTGTAGTTAGATTTATGCCTGTATATGCTATCTTATACTAACTGAGTGACCGTGTATTGTAGTTAGATTTATGTCTGTATATGCTATCTTATACTAACTGAGTGGCCGTGATAGTATTGTAGTTAGATTTATGTCTGTATATGCTATCTTATACTAACTGAGTGGCCGTGATGTTATTGTAGTTAGATTTATGCCTGTATATGCTATCTTACACTAACTGAGTGGCTGTGATAGTATTGTAGTTAGATTTATGTCTGTATATGCTATCTTACAATAACTGAGTGGCCGTGTATTGTAGTTAGATTTATGCCTGTATATGCTATCTTATACTAACTGAGTGGCCGTGTATTGTTGTTAGATTTATGTCTGTATATGCTATCTTATACTAACTGAGTGGCCGTGATAGTATTGTAGTTAGATTTATGTCTGTATATGCTATCTTATACTAACTGAGTGGCCGTGTATTGTAGTTAGATTTATGCCAGTATATGCTATCTTATGCTAACTGAGTGGCCGTGTATTGTAGTTAGATTTATGCCTGTATATGCTATCTTATACTAACTGAGTGGCCGTGATGTTATTGTAGTTAGATTTATGCCTGTATATGCTATCTTATACTAACTGAGTGGCCGTGTATTGTAGTTAGATCTATGCCTGTATATGCTATCTTATACTAACTGAGTGACCGTGATAGTATTGTAGTTAGATTTATGTCTGTATATGCTATCTTATACTAACTGAGTGGCCGTGATAGTATTGAAGTTAGATTTATGCCTGTATATGCTATCTTATACTAACTGAGTGGCCGTGTATTTTAGTTAGATTCATGCCTGTATATGCTATCTTATACTAACTGAGTGGCCGTGTATTGTAGTTAGATTTATGCCTGTATATGCTATCTTATACTAACTGAGTGGCCGTGTATTGTAGTTAGATTTATGTCTGTATATGCTATCTTATACTAACTGAGTGGCCGTGATAGTATTGTAGTTAGATTTATGTCTGTATATGCTATCTTACACTAACTGAGTGGCCGTGATATTATTGTAGTTAGATTTATGCCTGTATATGCTCTCTTATACTAACTGAGTGGACGTGATAGTATTGTAGTTAGATTTATGTCTGTATATGCTATCTTATACTAACTGAGTGGCCGTGATAGTATTGTAGTTAGATTTATGTCTGTATATGCTATCTTATACTAACTGAGTGGCCGTGTATTGTAGTTAGATTTATGCCTGTATATCCTATCTTATACTAACTGAGTGGCCGTGATAGTATTGTAGTTAGATTTATGCCTGTATATGCTATCTTACACTAACTGAGTGGCCGTGATAGTATTGTAGTTAGATTTATGTCTGTATATGCTATCTTACACTAACTGAGTGGCCGTGTATTGTAGTTAGATTTATGCCTGTATATGCTATCTTATACTAACTGAGTGGTCGTGATATTATTGTAGTTAGATTTATGTCTGTATATATGCTATCTTATATTAACTGAGTGGCCGTGTATTGTAGTTAGATTTATGCCTGTATATGCTATCTTATACTAACTGAGTGGTCGTGATATTATTGTAGTTAGATTTATGCCTGTATATGCTATCTTATACTAACTGAGTGGCCGTGTATTGTAGTTAGATTTATGCCTGTATATGCTATCTTATACTAACTGAGTGGCCGTGATAGTATTGTAGTTAGATTTATGTCTGTATATGCTATCTTATACTAACTGAGTGGCCGTGATAGTATTTTAGTTAGATTTATGCCTGTATATGCTATCTTATACTAACTGAGTGGCCGTGTATTGTAGTTAGATTCATGGCTAAATATGCTATCTTATACTAACTGAGTGGCCGTGTATTGTAGTTGGATTTATGCCTGTATATGCTATCTTATACTAACTGAGTGGCCGTGTATTGTAGTTAGATTTATGCCTGTATATGCTATCTTATACTAACTGAGTGGCCGTGTATTGTAGTTAAATTTATGCCTGTATATGCTATCTTATACTAACTGAGTGGCCGTGTATTGTAGTTAGATTTATGCCTGTATATGCTATCTTATACTAACTGAGTGGCCGTGTATTGTAGTTAGATTTATGTCTGTATATGCTATCTTATACTAACTGAGTGGCCGTGTATTGTAGTTAGATTTATGTCTGTATATGCTGTCTTACACTAACTGAGTGGCCGTGATATTATTGTAGTTAGATTTATGCCTGTATATGCTATCTTATACTAACTGAGTGGACGTGATAGTATTGTAGTTAGATTTATGTCTGTATATGCTATCTTACACTAACTGAGTGGCCGTGATATTATTGTAGTTAGATTTATGCCTGTATATGCTCTCTTATACTAACTGAGTGGACGTGATAGTATTGTAGTTAGATTTATGTCTGTATATGCTATCTTATACTAACTGAGTGGCCGTGATAGTATTGTAGTTAGATTTATGTCTGTATATGCTATCTTATACTAACTGAGTGGCCGTGTATTGTAGTTAGATTTATGCCTGTATATGCTATCTTATACTAACTGAGTGGCCGTGATAGTATTGTAGTTAGATTTATGCCTGTATATGCTATCTTACACTAACTGAGTGGCCGTGATAGTATTGTAGTTAGATTTATGTCTGTATATGCTATCTTACACTAACTGAGTGGCCGTGTATTGTAGTTAGATTTATGCCTGTATATGCTATCTTATACTAACTGAGTGGTCGTGATATTATTGTAGTTAGATTTATGCCTGTATATGCTATCTTATACTAACTGAGTGGACGTGTATTGTAGTTAGATTTATGCTTGTATATGCTATCTTATACTAACTGAGTGGCCGTGATAGTATTGTAGTTAGATTTATGTCTGTATATGCTATCTTATACTAACTGAGTGGCCGTGATAGTATTTTAGTTAGATTTATGCCTGTATATGCTATCTTATACTAACTGAGTGGCCGTGTATTGTAGTTAGATTCATGGCTAAATATGCTATCTTATACTAACTGAGTGGCCGTGTATTGTAGTTAGATTTATGCCTGTATATGCTATCTTATACTAACTGAGTGGCCGTGTATTGTAGTTAGATTTATGCCTGTATATGCTATCTTATACTAACTGAGTGGCCGTGTATTGTAGTTAGATTTATGCCTGTATATGCTATCTTATACTAACTGAGTGGCCGTGTATTGTAGTTAGATTTATGTCTGTATATGCTATCTTATACTAACTGAGTGGCCGTGTATTGTAGTTAGATTTATGTCTGTATATGCTATCTTACACTAACTGAGTGGCCGTGATATTATTGTAGTTAGATTTATGCCTGTATATGCTATCTTATAATAACTGAGTGGCCGTGATAGTATTGTAGTTAGATTTATGTCTGTATATGCTATCTTATACTAACTGAGTGGCCGTGATAGTATTGTAGTTAGATTTATGTCTGTATATGCTATCTTACACTAACTGAGTGGCCGTGTATTGTAGTTAGATTTATGCCTGTATATGCTATCTTATACTAACTGAGTGGCCGTGATATTATTGTAGTTAGATTTATGTCTGTATATGCTATCTTACACTAACTGAGTGGCCGTGATAGTATTGTAGTAAAATTTATGTCTGTATATGCTATCTTACACTAACTGAGTGGCCGTGATATTATTGTAGTTAGATTTATGCCTGTATATGCTCTCTTATACTAAATGAGTGACCGTGATAGTATTGTAGTTAGATTTATGTCTGTATATGCTATCTTATACTAACTGAGTGGCCGTGATAGTATTGTAGTTAGATTTATGTCTGTATATGCTATCTTACACTAACTGAGTGGCCGTGTATTGTAGTTAGATTTATGCCTGTATATGCTATCTTATACTAACTGAGTGGCCGTGATATTATTGTAATTAGATTTATATCTGTATATACTATCTTATACTAACTGAGTGGCCGTGTATTGTTGTTAGATTTATGCCTGTATATGCTATCTTATACTAACTGAGTGGCCGTGATGTTATTGTAGTTAGATTTATGCCTGTATATGCTATCTTATACTAACTGAGTGGCGTGTATTGTAGTTAGATTTATGCCTGTATATGCTATCTTATACTAACTGAGTGGCCGTGATAGTATTGTAGTTAGATTTATGTCTGTATATGCTATCTTATACTAACTGAGTGGCCGTGATAGTATTGAGGTTAGATTTATGCCTGTATATGCTATCTTATACTAACTGAGTGGCCGTGTATTGTAGTTAGATTCATGCCTGTATATGCTTTCTTATACTAACTGAGTGGCCGTGTATTATAGTTAGATTTATGCCTGTATATGCTATCTTATACTAACTGAGTGGCCGTGTATTGTAGTTAGATTTATGCCTGTATATGCTATCTTATACTAACTGAGTGGCCGTGTATTGTAGTTAGATTTATGCCTGTATATGCTATCTTATACTAACTAAGTGGCCGTGTATTGTAGTTAGATTTATACCTGTATATGCTATCTTATACTAACTGAGTGGCCGTGTATTGTAGTTAGATTTATGCCTGTATATGCTATCTTATACTAACTGAGTGGCCGTGTATTGTAGTTAGATTTATGCCTGTATATGCTATCTTATACTAACTGAGTGGCCGTGTATTGTAGTTAGATTTATGCCTGTATATGCTATCTTATACTAACTGAGTGACCGTGTATTGTAGTTAGATTTATGTCTGTATATGCTATCTTATACTAACTGAGTGGCCGTGATAGTATTGTAGTTAGATTTATGTCTGTATATGCTATCTTATACTAACTGAGTGGCCGTGATGTTATTGTAGTTAGATTTATGCCTGTATATGCTATCTTACACTAACTGAGTGGCTGTGATAGTATTGTAGTTAGATTTATGTCTGTATATGCTATCTTACAATAACTGAGTGGCCGTGTATTGTAGTTAGATTTATGCCTGTATATGCTATCTTATACTAACTGAGTGGCCGTGTATTGTTGTTAGATTTATGTCTGTATATGCTATCTTATACTAACTGAGTGGCCGTGATAGTATTGTAGTTAGATTTATGTCTGTATATGCTATCTTATACTAACTGAGTGGCCGTGTATTGTAGTTAGATTTATGCCAGTATATGCTATCTTATGCTAACTGAGTGGCCGTGTATTGTAGTTAGATTTATGCCTGTATATGCTATCGTATACTAACTGAGTGGCCGTGATGTTATTGTAGTTAGATTTATGCCTGTATATGCTATCTTATACTAACTGAGTGGCCGTGTATTGTAGTTAGATCTATGCCTGTATATGCTATCTTATACTAACTGAGTGACCGTGATAGTATTGTAGTTAGATTTATGTCTGTATATGCTATCTTATACTAACTGAGTGGCCGTGATAGTATTGAAGTTAGATTTATGCCTGTATATGCTATCTTATACTAACTGAGTGGCCGTGTATTTTAGTTAGATTCATGCCTGTATATGCTATCTTATACTAACTGAGTGGCCGTGTATTGTAGTTAGATTTATGCCTGTATATGCTATCTTATACTAACTGAGTGGCCGTGTATTGTAGTTAGATTTATGTCTGTATATGCTATCTTATACTAACTGAGTGGCCGTGATAGTATTGTAGTTAGATTTATGTCTGTATATGCTATCTTACACTAACTGAGTGGCCGTGATATTATTGTAGTTAGATTTATGCCTGTATATGCTCTCTTATACTAACTGAGTGGACGTGATAGTATTGTAGTTAGATTTATGTCTGTATATGCTATCTTATACTAACTGAGTGGCCGTGATAGTATTGTAGTTAGATTTATGTCTGTATATGCTATCTTATACTAACTGAGTGGCCGTGTATTGTAGTTAGATTTATGCCTGTATATCCTATCTTATACTAACTGAGTGGCCGTGATAGTATTGTAGTTAGATTTATGCCTGTATATGCTATCTTACACTAACTGAGTGGCCGTGATAGTATTGTAGTTATATTTATGTCTGTATATGCTATCTTACACTAACTGAGTGGCCGTGTATTGTAGTTAGATTTATGCCTGTATATGCTATCTTATACTAACTGAGTGGTCGTGATATTATTGTAGTTAGATTTATGTCTGTATATATGCTATCTTATATTAACTGAGTGGCCGTGTATTGTAGTTAGATTTATGCCTGTATATGCTATCTTATACTAACTGAGTGGTCGTGATATTATTGTAGTTAGATTTATGCCTGTATATGCTATCTTATACTAACTGAGTGGCCGTGTATTGTAGTTAGATTTATGCCTGTATATGCTATCTTATACTAACTGAGTGGCCGTGATAGTATTGTAGTTAGATTTATGTCTGTATATGCTATCTTATACTAACTGAGTGGCCGTGATAGTATTTTAGTTAGATTTATGCCTGTATATGCTATCTTATACTAACTGAGTGGCCGTGTATTGTAGTTAGATTCATGGCTAAATATGCTATCTTATACTAACTGAGTGGCCGTGTATTGTAGTTGGATTTATGCCTGTATATGCTATCTTATACTAACTGAGTGGCCGTGTATTGTAGTTAGATTTATGCCTGTATATGCTATCTTATACTAACTGAGTGGCCGTGTATTGTAGTTAAATTTATGCCTGTATATGCTATCTTATACTAACTGAGTGGCCGTGTATTGTAGTTAGATTTATGCCTGTATATGCTATCTTATACTAACTGAGTGGCCGTGTATTGTAGTTAGATTTATGTCTGTATATGCTATCTTATACTAACTGAGTGGCCGTGTATTGTAGTTAGATTTATGTCTGTATATGCTGTCTTACACTAACTGAGTGGCCGTGATATTATTGTAGTTAGATTTATGCCTGTATATGCTATCTTATACTAACTGAGTGGCCGTGATAGTATTGTAGTTAGATTTATGTCTGTATATGCTATCTTATACTAACTGAGTGGCCGTGATATTATTGTAGTTAGATTTATGTCTGTATATGCTATCTTACACTAACTGAGTGGCCGTGTATTGTTGTTAGATTTATGCCTGTATATGCTATCTTATACTAACTGAGTGGCCGTGATTTTATTGTAGTTAGATTTATGTCTGTATATGCTATCTTACACTAACTGAGTGGCCGTGATAGTATTGTAGTAAAATTTATGTCTGTATATGCTATCTTACACTAACTGAGTGGCCGTGATATTATTGTAGTTAGATTTATGCCTGTATATGCTCTCTTATACTAAATGAGTGACCGTGATAGTATTGTAGTTAGATTTATGTCTGTATATGCTATCTTATACTAACTGAGTGGCCGTGATAGTATTGTAGTTAGATTTATGCCTGTATATGCTATCTTACACTAACTGAGTGGCCGTGATAGTATTGTAGTTAGATTTATGTCTGTATATGCTATCTTACACTAACTGAGTGGCCGTGTATTGTAGTTAGATTTATGCCTGTATATGCTATCTTATACTAACTGAGTGGTCGTGATATTATTGTAGTTAGATTTATGCCTGTATATGCTATCTTATACTAACTGAGTGGCCGTGTATTGTAGTTAGATTTATGCCTGTATATGCTATCTTATACTAACTGAGTGGCCGTGATAGTATTGTTGTTAGATTTATGTCTGTATATGCTATCTTATACTAACTGAGTGGCCGTGATAGTATTTTAGTTAGATTTATGCCTGTATATGCTATCTTATACTAACTGAGTGGCCGTGTATTGTAGTTAGATTCATGGCTAAATATGCTATCTTATACTAACTGAGTGGCCGTGTATTGTAGTTAGATTTATGCCTGTATATGCTATCTTATACTAACTGAGTGGCCGTGTATTGTAGTTAGATTTATGCCTGTATATGCTATCTTATACTAACTGAGTGGCCGTGTATTGTAGTTAGATTTATGCCTGTATATGCTATCTTATACTAACTGAGTGGCCGTGTATTGTAGTTAGATTTATGCCTGTATATGCTATCTTATACTAACTGAGTGGCCGTGTATTGTAGTTAGATTTATGTCTGTATATGCTATCTTATACTAACTGAGTGGCCTTGTATTGTAGTAAGATTTATGTCTGTATATGCTATCTTACACTAACTGAGTGGCCGTGATATTATTGTAGTTAGATTTATGCCTGTATATGCTATCTTATACTAACTGAGTGGCCGTGATAGTATTGTAGTTAGATTTATGTCTGTATATGCTATCTTATACTAACTGAGTGGCCGTGATAGTATTGTAGTTAGATTTATGTCTGTATATGCTATCTTACACTAACTGAGTGGCCGTGTATTGTTGTTAGATTTATGCCTGTATATGCTATCTTATACTAACTGAGTGGCCGTGATATTATTGTAGTTAGATTTATGTCTGTATATGCTATCTTACACTAACTGAGTGGCCGTGATAGTATTGTAGTAAAATTTATGTCTGTATATGCTATCTTACACTAACTGAGTGGCCGTGATATTATTGTAGTTAGATTTATGCCTGTATATGCTCTCTTATACTAAATGAGTGACCGTGATAGTATTGTAGTTAGATTTATGTCTGTATATGCTATCTTATACTAACTGAGTGGCCGTGATAGTATTGTAGTTAGATTTATGTCTGTATATGCTATTTTACACTAACTGAGTGGCCGTGTATTGTAGTTAGATTTATGCCTGTATATGCTATCTTATACTAACTGAGTGGCCGTGATATTATTGTAATTAGATTTATGTTTGTATATACTATCTTATACTAACTGAGTGGCCGTGTATTGTTGTTAGATTTATGCCTGTATATGCTATCTTATACTAACTGAGTGGCCGTGATGTTATTGTAGTTAGATTTATGCCTGTATATGCTATCTTATACTAACTGAGTGGCCGTGCTAGTATTGTAGTTAGATTTATGTCTGTATATGCTATCTTATACTAACTGAGTGGCCGTGATAGTATTGAAGTTAGATTTATGCCTGTATATGCTATCTTATACTAACTGAGTGGCCGTGTATTGTAGTTAGATTCATGCCTGTATATGCTATCTTATACTAACTGAGTGGCCGTGTATTATAGTTAGATTTATGCCTGTATATGCTATCTTATACTAACTGAGTGGCCGTGTATTGTAGTTAGATTTATGCCTGTATATGCTATCTTATACTAACTGAGTGGCCGTGTATTGTAGTTAGATTTATGCCTGTATATGCTATCTTATACTAACTAAGTGGCCGTGTATTGTAGTTAGATTTATACCTGTATATGCTATCTTATACTAACTGAGTGGCCTTGTATTGTAGTTAGATTTATGCCTGTATATGCTATCTTATACTAACTGAGTGGCCGTGTATTGTAGTTAGATTTATGCCTGTATATGCTATCTTATACTAACTGAGTGGCCGTGTATTGTAGTTAGATTTATGCCTGTATATGCTATCTTATACTAACTGAGTGACCGTGTATTGTAGTTAGATTTATGTCTGTATATGCTATCTTATACTAACTGAGTGGCCGTGATAGTATTGTAGTTAGATTTATGTCTGTATATGCTATCTTATACTAACTGAGTGGCCGTGTATTGTAGTTAGATTTATGCCTGTATATGCTATCTTACACTAACTGAGTGGCCGTGATAGTATTGTAGTTAGATTTATGTCTTTATATGCTATCTTACAATAACTGAGTGGCCGTGTATTGTAGTTAGATTTATGCCTGTATATGCTATCTTATACTAACTGAGTGGCCGTGTATTGTTGTTAGATTTATGTCTGTATATGCTATCTTATACTAACTGATTGGCCGTGATAATATTGTAGTTAGATTTATGTCTGTATATGCTATCTTATACTAACTGAGTGGCCGTGTATTGTAGTTAGATTTATGTCTGTATATGCTATCTTACACTAACTGAGTGGCCGTGATAGTATTGTAGTTAGATTTATGCCTGTATATGCTATTTTATACTAACTGAGTGGCCGTGTATTGTAGTTAGATTTATGCCTGTATATGCTATCTTATACTAACTGAGTGGCCGTGATGTTATTGTAGTTAGATTTATGCCTGTATATGCTATATTATACTAACTGAGTGGCCGTGATAGTATTGTAGTTAGATTTATGTCTGTATATGCTATCTTATACTAACTGAGTGGCCGTGATAGTATTGAAGTTAGATTTATGCCAGTGTATGCTATCTTATACTAACTGAGTGGCCGTGTATTGTAGTTAGATTCATGCCTGTATATGGTATCTTATACTAACTGAGTGGCCGTGTATTGTAGTTAGATTTATGCCTGTATATGCTATCTTATACTAACTGAGTGGCCGTGTATTGTAGTTAGATTTATGTCTGTATATGCTATCTTATACTAACTGAGTGGCCGTGTATTGTAGTTACATTTATGTCTGTATATGCTATCTTACACTAACTGAGTGGCCGTGATAGTATTGTAGTTAGATTTATGCCTGTATATGCTATCTTATACTAACTGAGTGGCCGTGATAGTATTGTAGTTAGATTTATGCATGTATATGCTATCTTACACTAACTGAGTGGCCGTGATAGTATTGTAGTTAGATTTATGTCTGTATATGCTATCTTACACTAACTGAGTGGCCGTGTATTGTAGTTAGATTTATGCCTGTATATGCTATCTTATACTAACTGAGTGGCCGTGATATTATTGTAGTTAGATTTATGCCTGTATATGCTATCTTATACTAACTGAGTGGCCGTGTATTGTAGTTAGATTTATGCCTGTATATGCTATCTTATACTAACTGAGTGGCCGTGATAGTATTTTAGTTAGATTTATGCCTGTATATGCTATCTTATACTAACTGAGTGGCCGTGTATTGTAGTTAGATTCATGGCTAAATATGCTATCTTATACTAACTGAGTGGCCGTGTATTGTAGTTAGATTTATGTCTGTATATGCTATCTTATACTAACTGAGTGGCCGTGTATTGTAGTTAGATTTATGCCTGTATATGCTATCTTATGCTAACTGAGTGGCCGTGTATTGTAGTTAGATTTATGCCTGTATATGCTATCTTATACTAACTGAGTGGCCGTGTATTGTAGTTAGATTTATGCCTGTATATGCTATCTTATACTAACTGAGTGGCCGTGTATTGTAGTAAGATTTATGCCTGTATATGCTATCTTATACTAACTGAGTGGCCGTGATAGTATTGTAGTTAGATTTATGCCTGTATATGCTATCTTATACTAACTGAGTGGCCGTGATAGTATTGAAGTTAGATTTATGCCTGTATATGCTATCTTACCCTAACTGAGTGGCCGTGATAGTATTGTAGTTAGATTTATGTCTGTATATGCTATCTTATACTAACTGAGTGGCCGTGTATTGTAGTTAGATTTATGCCTGTATATGCTATCTTATACTAACTGAGTGGCCGTGTATTGTAGTTAGATTTATGCCTGTATATGCTATCTTACACTAACTGAGTGGCCGTGATAGTATTGTAGTTAGATTTATGTCTGTATATGCTATCTTACAGTAACTGAGTGGCCGTGTATTGTAGTTAGATTTATGTCTGTATATGCTATCTTATACTAACTGAGTGGCCGTGATAGTATTGTAGTTAGATTTATGTCTGTATATGCTATCTTATACTAACTGAGTGGCCGTGTATTGTAGTTAGATTTATGTCTGTATATGCTATCTTATACTAACTGAGTGGCCGTGATAGTATTGTAGTTAGATTTATGTCTGTATATGCTATCTTATACTAACTGAGTGGCCGTGTATTGTAGTTAGATTTATGTCTGTATATGCTATCTTACACTAACTGAGTGGCCGTGATAGTATTGTAGTTAGATTTATGCCTGTATATGCTATCTTATACTAACTGAGTGGCGTGATAGTATTGTAGTTAGATTTATGCCTGTATATGCTATCTTACACTAACTGAGTGGCCGTGATAGTATTGTAGTTAGATTTATGTCTGTATATGCTATCTTACACTAACTGAGTGGCAGTGTATTGTAGTTAGATTTATGCCTGTATATGCTATCTTATACTAACTGAGTGGCCGTGATATTATTGTAGTTAGATTTATGTCTGTATATATGCTATCTTATACTAACTGAGTGGCCGTGTATTGTAGTTAGATTTATGCCTGTATATGCTATCTTATACTAACTGAGTGGCCGTGATATTATTGTAGTTAGATTTATGCCTGTATATGCTATCTTATACTAACTGAGTGGCCGTGTATTGTAGTTAGATTTATGCCTGTATATGCTATCTTATACTAACTGAGTGGCCGTGATAGTATTGTAGTTAGATTTATGTCTGTATATGCTATCTTATACTAACTGAGTGGCCGTGATAGTATTGTAGTTAGATTTATGCCCGTATATGCTATCTTATACTAACTGAGTGGCCGTGTATTGTAGTTAGATTCATGCCTAAATATGCTATATTATACTAACTGAGTGGCCGTGTATTGTAATTAGATTTATGCCTGTATATGCTATCTTATACTAACTGAGTGGCCGTGTATTGTAGTTAGATTTATTCCTGTATATGCTATCTTATACTAACTGAGTGGCGTGTATTGTAGTTAGATTTATGCCTGTATATGCTATCTTATACTAACTGAGTGGCCGTGTATTGTAGTTAGATTTATGCCTGTATATGCTATCTTATACTAACTGAGTGGCCGTGTATTGTAGTTAGATTTATGTCTGTATATGCTATCTTATACTAACTGAGTGGCCGTGTATTGTAATTAGATTTATGTCTGTATATGATATCTTACACTAACTGAGTGGCCGTGATAGTATTGTAGTTAGATTTATGCCTGTATATGCTATCTTATACTAACTGAGTGGCCGTGATAGTATTGTAGTTAGATTTATGCCTGTATATGCTATCTTACACTAACTGAGTGGCCGTGATAGTATTGTAGTTAGATTTATGTCTGTATATGCTATCTTATACTAACTGAGTGGCCGTGTATTGTAGTTAGATTTATGTCTGTATATGCTATCTAACAGTAACTGAGTGGCCGTGTATTGTAGTTAGATTTATGCCTGTATATGCTATCTTATACTAACTGAGTGGCCGTGTATTGTAGTTAGATTTATGTCTGTATATGATATCTTACACTAACTGAGTGGCCGTGATAGTATTGTAGTTAGATTTATGCCTGTATATGTTATCTTATACTAACTGAGTGGCCGTGATAGTATTGTAGTTAGATTTATGCCTGTATATGCTATCTTACACTAACTGAGTGGCCGTGATATTATTGTAGTTAGATTTATGTCTGTATATGCTATCTTACACTAACTGAGTGGCCGTGTATTGTAGTTACATTTATGCCTGTATATGCTATCTTATACTAACTGAGTGGCCGTGATATTATTGTTGTTAGATTTATGCCTGTATATGCTATCTTATACTAACTGAGTGGCCGTGATATTATTGTAGTTAGATTTATGCCTGTATATGCTATCTTATACTAACTGAGTGGCCGTGATAGTATTGTAGTTAGATTTATGTCTGTATATGCTATCTTATACTAACTGAGTGGCCGTGATAGTATTGTAGTTAGATTTATGCCTGTATATGCTATCTTATACTAACTGAGTGGCCGTGTATTGTTGTTAGATTCATGCCTAAATATGCTATCTTATACTAACTGAGTGGCCGTGTATTGTAGTTAGATTTATGCCTGTATATGCTATCTTATACTAACTGAGTGGCCGTGTATTGTAGTTAGATTTATGCCTGTATATGCTATCTTATACTAACTGAGTGGCCGTGTATTGTAGTTAGATTTATGCCTGTATATGCTATCTTATACTAACTGAGTGGCCGTGATAGTATTGTAGTTAGATTTATGTCTGTATATGCTATCTTATACTAACTGAGTGGCCGTGATAGTATTGTAGTTAGATTTATGCCTGTATATGCTATCTTATACTAACTGAGTGGCCGTGTATTGTTGTTAGATTCATGCCTAAATATGCTATCTTATACTAATTGAGTGGCCGTGTATTGTAGTTAGATTTATGCCTGTATATGCTATCTTATACTAACTGAGTGGCCGTGTATTGTAGTTAGATTTATGCCTGTATATGCTATCTTATACTAACTGAGTGGCCGTGATAGTATTGTAGTTAGATTTATGTCTGTATATGCTATCTTATACTAACTGAGTGGCTGTGTATTGTAGTTAGATTTATGCCTGTATATGCTATCTTACACTAACTGAGTGGCCGTGATAGTATTGTAGTTAGATTTATGTCTGTATATGCTATCTTACAGTAACTGAGTGGCCGTGTATTGTAGTTAGATTTATGCCTGTATATGCTATCTTATACTAACTGAGTGGCCGTGTATTGTAGTTAGATTTATGTCTGTATATGCTATATTACACTAACTGAGTGGCCGTGATAGTATTGTAGTTAGATTTATGCCTGTATATGCTATCTTATACTAACCGAGTGGCCGTGATAGTATTGTAGTTAGATTTATGCCTGTATATGCTATTTTACACTAACTGAGTGGCCGTGATAGTATTGTAGTTAGATTTATGTCTGTATATGTTATCTTACACTAACTGAGTGGCCGTGTATTGTAGTTAGATTTATGCCTGTATATGCTATCTTATACTAACTGAGTGGCCGTGATATTATTGTAGTTAGATTTATGTCTGTATATGCTATCTTACACTAACTGAGTGGCCGTGATAGTATTGTAGTTAGATTTATGCCTGTATATGCTATCTTATACTAACTGAGTGGCCGTGATAGTATTGTAGTTAGATTTATGCCTGTATATGCTATCTTACACTAACTGAGTGGCCGTGATAGTATTGTAGTTAGATTTATGTCTGTATATGCTATCTTACACTAACTGAGTGGCCGTGTATTGTAGTTAGATTTATGCCTGTATATGCTATCTTATACTAACTGAGTGGCCGTGATAGTATTGTAGTTAGATTTATGCCTGTATATGCTATCTTACACTAACTGAGTGGCCGTGATAGTATTGTAGTTAGATTTATGTCTGTATATGCTATCTTACACTAACTGAGTGGCCGTGTATTGTAGTTAGATTTATGCCTGTATATGCTATCTTATACTAACTGAGTGGCCGTGATATTATTGTAGTTAGATTTATGCCTGTATATGCTATCTTATACTAAATGAGTGGCCGTGTATTGTAGTTAGATTTATGCCTGCATATGCTATCTTATACTAACTGAGTGGCCGTGATAGTATTGTAGTTAGATTTATGTCTGTATATGCTATCTTATACTAACTGAGTGGCCGTGATAGTATTGTAGTTAGATTTATGTCTGTATATGCTATCTTACAGTAACTGAGTGGCCGTGTATTGTAGTTAGATTTATGCCTGTATATGCTATCTTATACTAACTGAGTGGCCGTGATATTATTGTAATTAGATTCATGCCTAAATATGCTATCTTATACTAACTGAGTGGCCGTGTATTGTAGTTAGATTTATGCCTGTATATGCTATCTTATACTAACTGAGTGGCCGTGTATTGTAGTTAGATTTATGCCTGTATATGCTATCTTATACTAACTGAGTGGCCGTGTATTGTAGTTAGATTTATGCCTGTATATGCTATCTTATACTAACTGAGTGGCCGTGATAGTATTGTAGTTAGATTTATGTCTGTATATGCTATCTTATACTAACTGAGTGGCCGTGATAGTATTGTAGTTAGAGTTATGCCTGTATATGCTATCTTATACTAACTGAGGGGCCGTGTATTGTAGTTATATTCATGCCTAAATATGCTATCTTATACTAACTGAGTGGCCGTGTATTGTAGTTAGATTTATGCCTGTATATGCTATCTTATACTAACTGAGTGGCCGTGTATTGTAGTTAGATTTATGCCTGTATATGCTATCTTATACTAACTGAGTGGCCGTGTATTGTAGTTAGATTTATGCCTGTATATGCTATCTTATACTAACTGAGTGGCCGTGTATTGTAGTTAGATTTATGCCTGTATATGCTATCTTATGCTAACTGAGTGGCCGTGTATTGTAGTTAGATTTATGCCTGTATATGCTATCTTATACTAACTGAGTGGCCGTGTATTGTAGTTAGATTTATGTCTGTATATGCTATCTTATACTAACTGAGTGGCCGTGATAGTATTGTAGTTAGATTTATGTCTGTATATGCTATCTTACACTAAGTGAGTGGCCGTGATATTATTGTAGTTAGATTTATGCCTGTATATGCTATCTTATACTAACTGAGTGGCCGTGATATTATTGTAGTTAGATTTATGTCTGTATATGCTATCTTACACTAACTGAGTGGCCGTGATAGTATTGTAGTTAGATTTATGTCTGTATATGCTATCTTACACTAACTGAGTGGCCGTGATATTATTGTAGTTAGATTTATGCCTGTATATGCTATCTTATACTAACCGAGTGGCCGTGATAGTATTGTAGTTAGATTTATGCCTGTATATGCTATCTTACACTAACTGAGTGGCCGTGATAGTATTGTAGTTAGATTTATGTCTGTATATGTTATCTTACACTAACTGAGTGGCCGTGTATTGTAGTTAGATTTATGCCTGTATATGCTATCTTATACTAACTGAGTGGCCGTGATATTATTGTAGTTAGATTTATGTCTGTATATGCTATCTTACACTAACTGAGTGGCCGTGATAGTATTGTAGTTAGATTTATGCCTGTATATGCTATCTTATACTAACTGAGTGGCCGTGATAGTATTGTAGTTAGATTTATGCCTGTATATGCTATCTTACACTAACTGAGTGGCCGTGATAGTATTGTAGTTAGATTTATGTCTGTATATGCTATCTTACACTAACTGAGTGGCCGTGTATTGTAGTTAGATTTATGCCTGTATATGCTATCTTATACTAACTGAGTGGCCGTGATAGTATTGTAGTTAGATTTATGCCTGTATATGCTATCTTACACTAACTGAGTGGCCGTGATAGTATTGTAGTTAGATTTATGTCTGTATATGCTATCTTACACTAACTGAGTGGCCGTGTATTGTAGTTAGATTTATGCCTGTATATGCTATCTTATACTAACTGAGTGGCCGTGATATTATTGTAGTTAGATTTATGCCTGTATATGCTATCTTATACTAAATGAGTGGCCGTGTATTGTAGTTAGATTTATGCCTGCATATGCTATCTTATACTAACTGAGTGGCCGTGATAGTATTGTAGTTAGATTTATGTCTGTATATGCTATCTTATACTAACTGAGTGGCCGTGATAGTATTGTAGTTAGATTTATGTCTGTATATGCTATCTTATACTAACTGAGTGGCCGTGATAGTATTGTAGTTAGATTTATGCCTGTATATGCTATCTTATACTAACTGAGTGGCCGTGTATTGTTGTTAGATTCATGCCTAAATATGCTATCTTATACTAATTGAGTGGCCGTGTATTGTAGTTAGATTTATGCCTGTATATGCTATCTTATACTAACTGAGTGGCCGTGTATTGTAGTTAGATTTATGCCTGTATATGCTATCTTATACTAACTGAGTGGCCGTGATAGTATTGTAGTTAGATTTATGTCTGTATATGCTATCTTATACTAACTGAGTGGCTGTGTATTGTAGTTAGATTTATGCCTGTATATGCTATCTTACACTAACTGAGTGGCCGTGATAGTATTGTAGTTAGATTTATGTCTGTATATGCTATCTTACAGTAACTGAGTGGCCGTGTATTGTAGTTAGATTTATGCCTGTATATGCTATCTTATACTAACTGAGTGGCCGTGTATTGTAGTTAGATTTATGTCTGTATATGCTATATTACACTAACTGAGTGGCCGTGATAGTATTGTAGTTAGATTTATGCCTGTATATGCTATCTTATACTAACCGAGTGGCCGTGATAGTATTGTAGTTAGATTTATGCCTGTATATGCTATTTTACACTAACTGAGTGGCCGTGATAGTATTGTAGTTAGATTTATGTCTGTATATGTTATCTTACACTAACTGAGTGGCCGTGTATTGTAGTTAGATTTATGCCTGTATATGCTATCTTATACTAACTGAGTGGCCGTGATATTATTGTAGTTAGATTTATGTCTGTATATGCTATCTTACACTAACTGAGTGGCCGTGATAGTATTGTAGTTAGATTTATGCCTGTATATGCTATCTTATACTAACTGAGTGGCCGTGATAGTATTGTAGTTAGATTTATGCCTGTATATGCTATCTTACACTAACTGAGTGGCCGTGATAGTATTGTAGTTAGATTTATGTCTGTATATGCTATCTTACACTAACTGAGTGGCCGTGTATTGTAGTTAGATTTATGCCTGTATATGCTATCTTATACTAACTGAGTGGCCGTGATAGTATTGTAGTTAGATTTATTCCTGTATATGCTATCTTACACTAACTGAGTGGCCGTGATAGTATTGTAGTTAGATTTATGTCTGTATATGCTATCTTACACTAACTGAGTGGCCGTGTATTGTAGTTAGATTTATGCCTGTATATGCTATCTTATACTAACTGAGTGGCCGTGATATTATTGTAGTTAGATTTATGCCTGTATATGCTATCTTATACTAAATGAGTGGCCGTGTATTGTAGTTAGATTTATGCCTGCATATGCTATCTTATACTAACTGAGTGGCCGTGATAGTATTGTAGTTAGATTTATGTCTGTATATGCTATCTTATACTAACTGAGTGGCCGTGATAGTATTGTAGTTAGATTTATGTCTGTATATGCTATCTTACAGTAACTGAGTGGCCGTGTATTGTAGTTAGATTTATGCCTGTATATGCTATCTTATACTAACTGAGTGGCCGTGATATTATTGTAATTAGATTCATGCCTAAATATGCTATCTTATACTAACTGAGTGGCCGTGTATTGTAGTTAGATTTATGCCTGTATATGCTATCTTATACTAACTGAGTGGCCGTGTATTGTAGTTAGATTTATGCCTGTATATGCTATCTTATACTAACTGAGTGGCCGTGTATTGTAGTTAGATTTATGCCTGTATATGCTATCTTATACTAACTGAGTGGCCGTGATAGTATTGTAGTTAGATTTATGTCTGTATATGCTATCTTATACTAACTGAGTGGCCGTGATAGTATTGTAGTTAGAGTTATGCCTGTATATGCTATCTTATACTAACTGAGGGGCCGTGTATTGTAGTTATATTCATGCCTAAATATGCTATCTTATACTAACTGAGTGGCCGTGTATTGTAGTTAGATTTATGCCTGTATATGCTATCTTATACTAACTGAGTGGCCGTGTATTGTAGTTAGATTTATGCCTGTATATGCTATCTTATACTAACTGAGTGGCCGTGTATTGTAGTTAGATTTATGCCTGTATATGCTATCTTATACTAACTGAGTGGCCGTGTATTGTAGTTAGATTTATGCCTGTATATGCTATCTTATGCTAACTGAGTGGCCGTGTATTGTAGTTAGATTTATGCCTGTATATGCTATCTTATACTAACTGAGTGGCCGTGTATTGTAGTTAGATTTATGTCTGTATATGCTATCTTATACTAACTGAGTGGCCGTGATAGTATTGTAGTTAGATTTATGTCTGTATATGCTATCTTACACTAAGTGAGTGGCCGTGATATTATTGTAGTTAGATTTATGCCTGTATATGCTATCTTATACTAACTGAGTGGCCGTGATATTATTGTAGTTAGATTTATGTCTGTATATGCTATCTTACACTAACTGAGTGGCCGTGATAGTATTGTAGTTAGATTTATGTCTGTATATGCTATCTTACACTAACTGAGTGGCCGTGATATTATTGTAGTTAGATTTATGCCTGTATATGCTATCTTATACTAACCGAGTGGCCGTGATAGTATTGTAGTTAGATTTATGCCTGTATATGCTATCTTACACTAACTGAGTGGCCGTGATAGTATTGTAGTTAGATTTATGTCTGTATATGTTATCTTACACTAACTGAGTGGCCGTGTATTGTAGTTAGATTTATGCCTGTATATGCTATCTTATACTAACTGAGTGGCCGTGATATTATTGTAGTTAGATTTATGTCTGTATATGCTATCTTACACTAACTGAGTGGCCGTGATAGTATTGTAGTTAGATTTATGCCTGTATATGCTATCTTATACTAACTGAGTGGCCGTGATAGTATTGTAGTTAGATTTATGCCTGTATATGCTATCTTACACTAACTGAGTGGCCGTGATAGTATTGTAGTTAGATTTATATCTGTATATGCTATCTTACACTAACTGAGTGGCCGTGTATTGTAGTTAGATTTATGCCTGTATATGCTATCTTATACTAACTGAGTGGCCGTGATAGTATTGTAGTTAGATTTATGCCTGTATATGCTATCTTACACTAACTGAGTGGCCGTGATAGTATTGTAGTTAGATTTATGTCTGTATATGCTATCTTACACTAACTGAGTGGCCGTGTATTGTAGTTAGATTTATGCCTGTATATGCTATCTTATACTAACTGAGTGGCCGTGAAATTATTGTAGTTAGATTTATGCCTGTATATGCTATCTTATACTAACTGAGTGGCTGTGTATTGTAGTTAGATTTATGCCTGTATATGCTATCTTACACTAACTGAGTGGCCGTGATAGTATTGTAGTTAGATTTATGTCTGTATATGCTATCTTACAGTAACTGAGTGGCCGTGTATTGTAGTTAGATTTATGCCTGTATATGCTATCTTATACTAACTGAGTGGCCGTGTATTGTAGTTAGATTTATGTCTGTATATGCTATATTACACTAACTGAGTGGCCGTGATAGTATTGTAGTTAGATTTATGCCTGTATATGCTATCTTATACTAACCGAGTGGCCGTGATAGTATTGTAGTTAGATTTATGCCTGTATATGCTATTTTACACTAACTGAGTGGCCGTGATAGTATTGTAGTTAGATTTATGTCTGTATATGTTATCTTACACTAACTGAGTGGCCGTGTATTGTAGTTAGATTTATGCCTGTATATGCTATCTTATACTAACTGAGTGGCCGTGATATTATTGTAGTTAGATTTATGTCTGTATATGCTATCTTACACTAACTGAGTGGCCGTGATAGTATTGTAGTTAGATTTATGCCTGTATATGCTATCTTATACTAACTGAGTGGCCGTGATAGTATTGTAGTTAGATTTATGCCTGTATATGCTATCTTACACTAACTGAGTGGCCGTGATAGTATTGTAGTTAGATTTATGTCTGTATATGCTATCTTACACTAACTGAGTGGCCGTGTATTGTAGTTAGATTTATGCCTGTATATGCTATCTTATACTAACTGAGTGGCCGTGATAGTATTGTAGTTAGATTTATGCCTGTATATGCTATCTTACACTAACTGAGTGGCCGTGATAGTATTGTAGTTAGATTTATGTCTGTATATGCTATCTTACACTAACTGAGTGGCCGTGTATTGTAGTTAGATTTATGCCTGTATATGCTATCTTATACTAACTGAGTGGCCGTGATATTATTGTAGTTAGATTTATGCCTGTATATGCTATCTTATACTAAATGAGTGGCCGTGTATTGTAGTTAGATTTATGCCTGCATATGCTATCTTATACTAACTGAGTGGCCGTGATAGTATTGTAGTTAGATTTATGTCTGTATATGCTATCTTATACTAACTGAGTGGCCGTGATAGTATTGTAGTTAGATTTATGTCTGTATATGCTATCTTACAGTAACTGAGTGGCCGTGTATTGTAGTTAGATTTATGCCTGTATATGCTATCTTATACTAACTGAGTGGCCGTGATATTATTGTAATTAGATTCATGCCTAAATATGCTATCTTATACTAACTGAGTGGCCGTGTATTGTAGTTAGATTTATGCCTGTATATGCTATCTTATACTAACTGAGTGGCCGTGTATTGTAGTTAGATTTATGCCTGTATATGCTATCTTATACTAACTGAGTGGCCGTGTATTGTAGTTAGATTTATGCCTGTATATGCTATCTTATACTAACTGAGTGGCCGTGATAGTATTGTAGTTAGATTTATGTCTGTATATGCTATCTTATACTAACTGAGTGGCCGTGATAGTATTGTAGTTAGAGTTATGCCTGTATATGCTATCTTATACTAACTGAGGGGCCGTGTATTGTAGTTATATTCATGCCTTAATATGCTATCTTATACTAACTGAGTGGCCGTGTATTGTAGTTAGATTTATGCCTGTATATGCTATCTTATACTAACTGAGTGGCCGTGTATTGTAGTTAGATTTATGCCTGTATATGCTATCTTATACTAACTGAGTGGCCGTGTATTGTAGTTAGATTTATGCCTGTATATGCTATCTTATACTAACTGAGTGGCCGTGTATTGTAGTTAGATTTATGCCTGTATATGCTATCTTATGCTAACTGAGTGGCCGTGTATTGTAGTTAGATTTATGCCTGTATATGCTATCTTATACTAACTGAGTGGCCGTGTATTGTAGTTAGATTTATGTCTGTATATGCTATCTTATACTAACTGAGTGGCCGTGATAGTATTGTAGTTAGATTTATGTCTGTATATGCTATCTTACACTAAGTGAGTGGCCGTGATATTATTGTAGTTAGATTTATGCCTGTATATGCTATCTTATACTAACTGAGTGGCCGTGATATTATTGTAGTTAGATTTATGTCTGTATATGCTATCTTACACTAACTGAGTGGCCGTGATAGTATTGTAGTTAGATTTATGTCTGTATATGCTATCTTACACTAACTGAGTGGCCGTGATATTATTGTAGTTAGATTTATGCCTGTATATGCTATCTTATACTAACCGAGTGGCCGTGATAGTATTGTAGTTAGATTTATGCCTGTATATGCTATCTTACACTATCTGAGTGGCCGTGATAGTATTGTAGTTAGATTTATGTCTGTATATGTTATCTTACACTAACTGAGTGGCCGTGTATTGTAGTTAGATTTATGCCTGTATATGCTATCTTATACTAACTGAGTGGCCGTGATATTATTGTAGTTAGATTTATGTCTGTATATGCTATCTTACACTAACTGAGTGGCCGTGATAGTATTGTAGTTAGATTTATGCCTGTATATGCTATCTTATACTAACTGAGTGGCCGTGATAGTATTGTAGTTAGATTTATGCCTGTATATGCTATCTTACACTAACTGAGTGGCCGTGATAGTATTGTAGTTAGATTTATGTCTGTATATGCTATCTTACACTAACTGAGTGGCCGTGTATTGTAGTTAGATTTATGCCTGTATATGCTATCTTATACTAACTGAGTGGCCGTGATAGTATTGTAGTTAGATTTATGCCTGTATATGCTATCTTACACTAACTGAGTGGCCGTGATAGTATTGTAGTTAGATTTATGTCTGTATATGCTATCTTACACTAACTGAGTGGCCGTGTATTGTAGTTAGATTTATGCCTGTATATGCTATCTTATACTAACTGAGTGGCCGTGATATTATTGTAGTTAGATTTATGCCTGTATATGCTATCTTATACTAAATGAGTGGCCGTGTATTGTAGTTAGATTTATGCCTGCATATGCTATCTTATACTAACTGAGTGGCCGTGATAGTATTGTAGTTAGATTTATGTCTGTATATGCTATCTTATACTAACTGAGTGGCCGTGATAGTATTGTAGTTAGATTTATGTCTGTATATGCTATCTTATACTAACTGAGTGGCCGTGATAGTATTGTAGTTAGATTTATGCCTGTATATGCTATCTTATACTAACTGAGTGGCCGTGTATTGTTGTTAGATTCATGCCTAAATATGCTATCTTATACTAATTGAGTGGCCGTGTATTGTAGTTAGATTTATGCCTGTATATGCTATCTTATACTAACTGAGTGGCCGTGTATTGTAGTTAGATTTATGCCTGTATATGCTATCTTATACTAACTGAGTGGCCGTGATAGTATTGTAGTTAGATTTATGTCTGTATATGCTATCTTATACTAACTGAGTGGCTGTGTATTGTAGTTAGATTTATGCCTGTATATGCTATCTTACACTAACTGAGTGGCCGTGATAGTATTGTAGTTAGATTTATGTCTGTATATGCTATCTTACAGTAACTGAGTGGCCGTGTATTGTAGTTAGATTTATGCCTGTATATGCTATCTTATACTAACTGAGTGGCCGTGTATTGTAGTTAGATTTATGTCTGTATATGCTATATTACACTAACTGAGTGGCCGTGATAGTATTGTAGTTAGATTTATGCCTGTATATGCTATCTTATACTAACCGAGTGGCCGTGATAGTATTGTAGTTAGATTTATGCCTGTATATGCTATTTTACACTAACTGAGTGGCCGTGATAGTATTGTAGTTAGATTTATGTCTGTATATGTTATCTTACACTAACTGAGTGGCCGTGTATTGTAGTTAGATTTATGCCTGTATATGCTATCTTATACTAACTGAGTGGCCGTGATATTATTGTAGTTAGATTTATGTCTGTATATGCTATCTTACACTAACTGAGTGGCCGTGATAGTATTGTAGTTAGATTTATGCCTGTATATGCTATCTTATACTAACTGAGTGGCCGTGATAGTATTGTAGTTAGATTTATGCCTGTATATGCTATCTTACACTAACTGAGTGGCCGTGATAGTATTGTAGTTAGATTTATGTCTGTATATGCTATCTTACACTAACTGAGTGGCCGTGTATTGTAGTTAGATTTATGCCTGTATATGCTATCTTATACTAACTGAGTGGCCGTGATAGTATTGTAGTTAGATTTATTCCTGTATATGCTATCTTACACTAACTGAGTGGCCGTGATAGTATTGTAGTTAGATTTATGTCTGTATATGCTATCTTACACTAACTGAGTGGCCGTGTATTGTAGTTAGATTTATGCCTGTATATGCTATCTTATACTAACTGAGTGGCCGTGATATTATTGTAGTTAGATTTATGCCTGTATATGCTATCTTATACTAAATGAGTGGCCGTGTATTGTAGTTAGATTTATGCCTGCATATGCTATCTTATACTAACTGAGTGGCCGTGATAGTATTGTAGTTAGATTTATGTCTGTATATGCTATCTTATACTAACTGAGTGGCCGTGATAGTATTGTAGTTAGATTTATGTCTGTATATGCTATCTTACAGTAACTGAGTGGCCGTGTATTGTAGTTAGATTTATGCCTGTATATGCTATCTTATACTAACTGAGTGGCCGTGATATTATTGTAATTAGATTCATGCCTAAATATGCTATCTTATACTAACTGAGTGGCCGTGTATTGTAGTTAGATTTATGCCTGTATATGCTATCTTATACTAACTGAGTGGCCGTGTATTGTAGTTAGATTTATGCCTGTATATGCTATCTTATACTAACTGAGTGGCCGTGTATTGTAGTTAGATTTATGCCTGTATATGCTATCTTATACTAACTGAGTGGCCGTGATAGTATTGTAGTTAGATTTATGTCTGTATATGCTATCTTATACTAACTGAGTGGCCGTGATAGTATTGTAGTTAGAGTTATGCCTGTATATGCTATCTTATACTAACTGAGGGGCCGTGTATTGTAGTTATATTCATGCCTAAATATGCTATCTTATACTAACTGAGTGGCCGTGTATTGTAGTTAGATTTATGCCTGTATATGCTATCTTATACTAACTGAGTGGCCGTGTATTGTAGTTAGATTTATGCCTGTATATGCTATCTTATACTAACTGAGTGGCCGTGTATTGTAGTTAGATTTATGCCTGTATATGCTATCTTATACTAACTGAGTGGCCGTGTATTGTAGTTAGATTTATGCCTGTATATGCTATCTTATGCTAACTGAGTGGCCGTGTATTGTAGTTAGATTTATGCCTGTATATGCTATCTTATACTAACTGAGTGGCCGTGTATTGTAGTTAGATTTATGTCTGTATATGCTATCTTATACTAACTGAGTGGCCGTGATAGTATTGTAGTTAGATTTATGTCTGTATATGCTATCTTACACTAAGTGAGTGGCCGTGATATTATTGTAGTTAGATTTATGCCTGTATATGCTATCTTATACTAACTGAGTGGCCGTGATATTATTGTAGTTAGATTTATGTCTGTATATGCTATCTTACACTAACTGAGTGGCCGTGATAGTATTGTAGTTAGATTTATGTCTGTATATGCTATCTTACACTAACTGAGTGGCCGTGATATTATTGTAGTTAGATTTATGCCTGTATATGCTATCTTATACTAACCGAGTGGCCGTGATAGTATTGTAGTTAGATTTATGCCTGTATATGCTATCTTACACTAACTGAGTGGCCGTGATAGTATTGTAGTTAGATTTATGTCTGTATATGTTATCTTACACTAACTGAGTGGCCGTGTATTGTAGTTAGATTTATGCCTGTATATGCTATCTTATACTAACTGAGTGGCCGTGATATTATTGTAGTTAGATTTATGTCTGTATATGCTATCTTACACTAACTGAGTGGCCGTGATAGTATTGTAGTTAGATTTATGCCTGTATATGCTATCTTATACTAACTGAGTGGCCGTGATAGTATTGTAGTTAGATTTATGCCTGTATATGCTATCTTACACTAACTGAGTGGCCGTGATAGTATTGTAGTTAGATTTATATCTGTATATGCTATCTTACACTAACTGAGTGGCCGTGTATTGTAGTTAGATTTATGCCTGTATATGCTATCTTATACTAACTGAGTGGCCGTGATAGTATTGTAGTTAGATTTATGCCTGTATATGCTATCTTACACTAACTGAGTGGCCGTGATAGTATTGTAGTTAGATTTATGTCTGTATATGCTATCTTACACTAACTGAGTGGCCGTGTATTGTAGTTAGATTTATGCCTGTATATGCTATCTTATACTAACTGAGTGGCCGTGAAATTATTGTAGTTAGATTTATGCCTGTATATGCTATCTTATACTAAATGAGTGGCCGTGTATTGTAGTTAGATTTATGCCTGCATATGCTATCTTATACTAACTGAGTGGCCGTGATAGTATTGTAGTTAGATTTATGTCTGTATATGCTATCTTATACTAACTGAGTGGCCGTGATAGTATTGTAGTTAGATTTATGTCTGTATATGCTATCTTACAGTAACTGAGTGGCCGTGTATTGTAGTTAGATTTATGCCTGTATATGCTATCTTATACTAACTGAGTGGCCGTGATATTATTGTAATTAGATTCATGCCTAAATATGCTATCTTATACTAACTGAGTGGCCGTGTATTGTAGTTAGATTTATGCCTGTATATGCTATCTTATACTAACTGAGTGGCCGTGTATTGTAGTTAGATTTATGCCTGTATATGCTATCTTATACTAACTGAGTGGCCGTGTATTGTAGTTAGATTTATGCCTGTATATGCTATCTTATACTAACTGAGTGGCCGTGATAGTATTGTAGTTAGATTTATGTCTGTATATGCTATCTTATACTAACTGAGTGGCCGTGATAGTATTGTAGTTAGAGTTATGCCTGTATATGCTATCTTATACTAACTGAGTGGCCGTGTATTGTAGTTAGATTTATGCCTGTATATGCTATCTTATACTAACTGAGTGGCCGTGTATTGTAGTTAGATTTATGCCTGTATATGCTATCTTATACTAACTGAGTGGCCGTGTATTGTAGTTAGATTTATGCCTGTATATGCTATCTTATACTAACTGAGTGGCCGTGTATTGTAGTTAGATTTATGCCTGTATATGCTATCTTATGCTAACTGAGTGGCCGTGTATTGTAGTTAGATTTATGCCTGTATATGCTATCTTATACTAACTGAGTGGCCGTGTATTGTAGTTAGATTTATGTCTGTATATGCTATCTTATACTAACTGAGTGGCCGTGATAGTATTGTAGTTAGATTTATGTCTGTATATGCTATCTTACACTAAGTGAGTGGCCGTGATATTATTGTAGTTAGATTTATGCCTGTATATGCTATCTTATACTAACTGAGTGGCCGTGATATTATTGTAGTTAGATTTATGTCTGTATATGCTATCTTACACTAACTGAGTGGCCGTGATAGTATTGTAGTTAGATTTATGTCTGTATATGCTATCTTACACTAACTGAGTGGCCGTGATATTATTGTAGTTAGATTTATTCCTGTATATGCTCTCTTATAATAACTGAGTGGCGTGATAGTATTGTAGTTAGATTTATGTCTGTATATGCTATCTTATGCTAACTGAGTGGCCGTGATAGTATTGTAGTTAGATTTATGTCTGTATATGCTATCTTACACTAACTGAGTGGCCGTGTATTGTAGTTAGATTTATGCCTGTATATGCTATCTTATACTAACTGAGTGGCCGTGATATTATTGTAATTAGATTTATGTCTGTATATGCTATCTTATACTAACTGAGTGGCCGTGTATTGTAGTTAGATTTATGCCTGTATATGCTATCTTATACTAACTGAGTGGCCGTGATAGTATTGTAGTTAGATTTATGTCTGTATATGCTATCTTATACTAACTGAGTGGCCGTGATAGTATTGAAGTTAGATTTATGCCTGTATATGCTATCTTATACTAACTGAGTGGCCGTGTATTGTAGTTAGATTCATGCCTGTATATGCTATCTTATACTAACTGAGTGGCCGTGTATTGTAGTTAGATTTATGCCTGTATATGCTATCTTATACTAACTGAGTGGCCGTGTATTGTAGTTAGATTTATGCCTGTATATGCTATATTATACTAACTGAGTGGCCGTGTATTGTAGTTAGATTTATGCCTGTATATGCTATCTTATACTAACTGAGTGGCCGTGTATTGTAGTTAGATTTATGCCTGTATATGCTATCTTATACTAACTGAGTGGCCGTGTATTGTAGTTAGATTTATGCCTGTATATGCTATCTTATACTAACTGAGTGGCCGTGTATTGTAGTTAGATTTATGTCTGTATATGCTATCTTATACTAACTGAGTGGCCGTGATAGTATTGTAGTTATATTTATGTCTGTATATGCTATCTTATACTAACTGAGTGGCCGTGTATTGTAGTTAGATTTATGCCTGTATATGCTATCTTATACTAACTGAGTGGCCGTGATATTATTGTAGTTAGATTTATGTCTGTATATGCTATCTTACACTAACTGAGTGGCCGTGATAGTATTGTAGTTAGATTTATGCCTGTATATGCTATCTTATACTAACTGAGTGGCCGTGATAGTATTGTAGTTAGATTTATGCCTGTATATGCTATCTTACACTAACTGAGTGGCCGTGATAGTATTGTAGTTAGATTTATGTCTGTATATGCTATCTTACACTAACTGAGTGGCCGTGTATTGTAGTTAGATTTATGCCTGTATATGCTATCTTATACTAACTGAGTGGCCGTGATAGTATTGTAGTTAGATTTATGCCTGTATATGCTATCTTACACTAACTGAGTGGCCGTGATAGTATTGTAGTTAGATTTATGTCTGTATATGCTATCTTACACTAACTGAGTGGCCGTGTATTGTAGTTAGATTTATGCCTGTATATGCTATCTTATACTAACTGAGTGGCCGTGATATTATTGTAGTTAGATTTATGCCTGTATATGCTATCTTATACTAAATGAGTGGCCGTGTATTGTAGTTAGATTTATGCCTGCATATGCTATCTTATACTAACTGAGTGGCCGTGATAGTATTGTAGTTAGATTTATGTCTGTATATGCTATCTTATACTAACTGAGTGGCCGTGATAGTATTGTAGTTAGATTTATGTCTGTATATGCTATCTTACAGTAACTGAGTGGCCGTGTATTGTAGTTAGATTTATGCCTGTATATGCTATCTTATACTAACTGAGTGGCCGTGATATTATTGTAATTAGATTCATGCCTAAATATGCTATCTTATACTAACTGAGTGGCCGTGTATTGTAGTTAGATTTATGCCTGTATATGCTATCTTATACTAACTGAGTGGCCGTGTATTGTAGTTAGATTTATGCCTGTATATGCTATCTTATACTAACTGAGTGGCCGTGTATTGTAGTTAGATTTATGCCTGTATATGCTATCTTATACTAACTGAGTGGCCGTGATAGTATTGTAGTTAGATTTATGTCTGTATATGCTATCTTATACTAACTGAGTGGCCGTGATAGTATTGTAGTTAGAGTTATGCCTGTATATGCTATCTTATACTAACTGAGTGGCCGTGTATTGTAGTTAGATTTATGCCTGTATATGCTATCTTATACTAACTGAGTGGCCGTGTATTGTAGTTAGATTTATGCCTGTATATGCTATCTTATACTAACTGAGTGGCCGTGTATTGTAGTTAGATTTATGCCTGTATATGCTATCTTATACTAACTGAGTGGCCGTGTATTGTAGTTAGATTTATGCCTGTATATGCTATCTTATGCTAACTGAGTGGCCGTGTATTGTAGTTAGATTTATGCCTGTATATGCTATCTTATACTAACTGAGTGGCCGTGTATTGTAGTTAGATTTATGTCTGTATATGCTATCTTATACTAACTGAGTGGCCGTGATAGTATTGTAGTTAGATTTATGTCTGTATATGCTATCTTACACTAAGTGAGTGGCCGTGATATTATTGTAGTTAGATTTATGCCTGTATATGCTATCTTATACTAACTGAGTGGCCGTGATATTATTGTAGCTAGATTTATGTCTGTATATGCTATCTTACACTAACTGAGTGGCCGTGATAGTATTGTAGTTAGATTTATGTCTGTATATGCTATCTTACACTAACTGAGTGGCCGTGATATTATTGTAGTTAGATTTATTCCTGTATATGCTCTCTTATAATAACTGAGTGGCGTGATAGTATTGTAGTTAGATTTATGTCTGTATATGCTATCTTATGCTAACTGAGTGGCCGTGATAGTATTGTAGTTAGATTTATGTCTGTATATGCTATCTTACACTAACTGAGTGGCCGTGTATTGTAGTTAGATTTATGCCTGTATATGCTATCTTATACTAACTGAGTGGCCGTGATATTATTGTAATTAGATTTATGTCTGTATATGCTATCTTATACTAACTGAGTGGCCGTGTATTGTAGTTAGATTTATGCCTGTATATGCTATCTTATACTAACTGAGTGGCCGTGATAGTATTGTAGTTAGATTTATGTCTGTATATGCTATCTTATACTAACTGAGTGGCCGTGATAGTATTGAAGTTAGATTTATGCCTGTATATGCTATCTTATACTAACTGAGTGGCCGTGTATTGTAGTTAGATTCATGCCTGTATATGCTATCTTATACTAACTGAGTGGCCGTGTATTGTAGTTAGATTTATGCCTGTATATGCTATCTTATACTAACTGAGTGGCCGTGTATTGTAGTTAGATTTATGCCTGTATATGCTATATTATACTAACTGAGTGGCCGTGTATTGTAGTTAGATTTATGCCTGTATATGCTATCTTATACTAACTGAGTGGCCGTGTATTGTAGTTAGATTTATGCCTGTATATGCTATCTTATACTAACTGAGTGGCCGTGTATTGTAGTTAGATTTATGCCTGTATATGCTATCTTATACTAACTGAGTGGCCGTGTATTGTAGTTAGATTTATGTCTGTATATGCTATCTTATACTAACTGAGTGGCCGTGATAGTATTGTAGTTATATTTATGTCTGTATATGCTATCTTATACTAACTGAGTGGCCGTGTATTGTAGTTAGATTTATGCCTGTATATGCTATCTTACACTAACTGAGTGGCCGTGATAGTATTGTAGTTAGATTTATGTCTGTATATGCTATCTTATACTAACTGAGTGGCCGTGATAGTATTGTAGTTAGATTTATGTCTGTATATGCTATCTTATACTAACTGAGTGGCCGTGATAGTAATGTAGTTAGATTTATGCCTGTATATGCTATCTTATACTAACTGAGTGGCCGTGATAGTATTGTAGTTAGATTTATGCCTGTATATGCTATCTTATACTAACTGAGAGGCCGTGATAGTATTGTAGTTAGATTTATGTCTGTATATGCTATCTTATACTAACTGAGTGGCCGTGATAGTATTGTAGTTAGATTTATGTCTGTATATGCTATCTTACACTAACTGAGTGGCCGTGTATTGTTGTTAGATTTATGCCTGTATATGCTATCTTATACTAACTGAGTGGCCGTGATTTTATTGTAGTTAGATTTATGTCTGTATATGCTATCTTACACTAACTGAGTGGCCGTGATAGTATTGTAGTAAAATTTATGTCTGTATATGCTATCTTACACTAACTGAGTGGCCGTGATATTATTGTAGTTAGATTTATGCCTGTATATGCTCTCTTATACTAAATGAGTGACCGTGATAGTATTGTAGTTAGATTTATGTCTGTATATGCTATCTTATACTAACTGAGTGGCCGTGATAGTATTGTAGTTAGATTTATGCCTGTATATGCTATCTTACACTAACTGAGTGGCCGTGATAGTATTGTAGTTAGATTTATGTCTGTATATGCTATCTTACACTAACTGAGTGGCCGTGTATTGTAGTTAGATTTATGCCTGTATATGCTATCTTATACTAACTGAGTGGCCGTGATAGTATTGTAGTTAGATTTATGCCTGTATATGCTATCTTACACTAACTGAGTGGCCGTGATAGTATTGTAGTTAGATTTATGTCTGTATATGCTATCTTACACTAACTGAGTGGCCGTGTATTGTAGTTAGATTTATGCCTGTATATGCTATCTTATACTAACTGAGTGGCCGTGATATTATTGTAGTTAGATTTATGCCTGTATATGCTATCTTATACTAAATGAGTGGCCGTGTATTGTAGTTAGATTTATGCCTGCATATGCTATCTTATACTAACTGAGTGGCCGTGATAGTATTGTAGTTAGATTTATGTCTGTATATGCTATCTTATACTAACTGAGTGGCCGTGATAGTATTGTAGTTAGATTTATGTCTGTATATGCTATCTTACAGTAACTGAGTGGCCGTGTATTGTAGTTAGATTTATGCCTGTATATGCTATCTTATACTAACTGAGTGGCCGTGATATTATTGTAATTAGATTCATGCCTAAATATGCTATCTTATACTAACTGAGTGGCCGTGTATTGTAGTTAGATTTATGCCTGTATATGCTATCTTATACTAACTGAGTGGCCGTGTATTGTAGTTAGATTTATGCCTGTATATGCTATCTTATACTAACTGAGTGGCCGTGTATTGTAGTTAGATTTATGCCTGTATATGCTATCTTATACTAACTGAGTGGCCGTGATAGTATTGTAGTTAGATTTATGTCTGTATATGCTATCTTATACTAACTGAGTGGCCGTGATAGTATTGTAGTTAGAGTTATGCCTGTATATGCTATCTTATACTAACTGAGTGGCCGTGTATTGTAGTTAGATTTATGCCTGTATATGCTATCTTATACTAACTGAGTGGCCGTGTATTGTAGTTAGATTTATGCCTGTATATGCTATCTTATACTAACTGAGTGGCCGTGTATTGTAGTTAGATTTATGCCTGTATATGCTATCTTATACTAACTGAGTGGCCGTGTATTGTAGTTAGATTTATGCCTGTATATGCTATCTTATGCTAACTGAGTGGCCGTGTATTGTAGTTAGATTTATGCCTGTATATGCTATCTTATACTAACTGAGTGGCCGTGTATTGTAGTTAGATTTATGTCTGTATATGCTATCTTATACTAACTGAGTGGCCGTGATAGTATTGTAGTTAGATTTATGTCTGTATATGCTATCTTACACTAAGTGAGTGGCCGTGATATTATTGTAGTTAGATTTATGCCTGTATATGCTATCTTATACTAACTGAGTGGCCGTGATATTATTGTAGCTAGATTTATGTCTGTATATGCTATCTTACACTAACTGAGTGGCCGTGATAGTATTGTAGTTAGATTTATGTCTGTATATGCTATCTTACACTAACTGAGTGGCCGTGATATTATTGTAGTTAGATTTATTCCTGTATATGCTCTCTTATAATAACTGAGTGGCGTGATAGTATTGTAGTTAGATTTATGTCTGTATATGCTATCTTATGCTAACTGAGTGGCCGTGATAGTATTGTAGTTAGATTTATGTCTGTATATGCTATCTTACACTAACTGAGTGGCCGTGTATTGTAGTTAGATTTATGCCTGTATATGCTATCTTATACTAACTGAGTGGCCGTGATATTATTGTAATTAGATTTATGTCTGTATATGCTATCTTATACTAACTGAGTGGCCGTGTATTGTAGTTAGATTTATGCCTGTATATGCTATCTTATACTAACTGAGTGGCCGTGATAGTATTGTAGTTAGATTTATGTCTGTATATGCTATCTTATACTAACTGAGTGGCCGTGATAGTATTGAAGTTAGATTTATGCCTGTATATGCTATCTTATACTAACTGAGTGGCCGTGTATTGTAGTTAGATTCATGCCTGTATATGCTATCTTATACTAACTGAGTGGCCGTGTATTGTAGTTAGATTTATGCCTGTATATGCTATCTTATACTAACTGAGTGGCCGTGTATTGTAGTTAGATTTATGCCTGTATATGCTATATTATACTAACTGAGTGGCCGTGTATTGTAGTTAGATTTATGCCTGTATATGCTATCTTATACTAACTGAGTGGCCGTGTATTGTAGTTAGATTTATGCCTGTATATGCTATCTTATACTAACTGAGTGGCCGTGTATTGTAGTTAGATTTATGCCTGTATATGCTATCTTATACTAACTGAGTGGCCGTGTATTGTAGTTAGATTTATGTCTGTATATGCTATCTTATACTAACTGAGTGGCCGTGATAGTATTGTAGTTATATTTATGTCTGTATATGCTATCTTATACTAACTGAGTGGCCGTGTATTGTAGTTAGATTTATGCCTGTATATGCTATCTTACACTAACTGAGTGGCCGTGATAGTATTGTAGTTAGATTTATGTCTGTATATGCTATCTTATACTAACTGAGTGGCCGTGATAGTATTGTAGTTAGATTTATGTCTGTATATGCTATCTTATACTAACTGAGTGGCCGTGATAGTAATGTAGTTAGATTTATGCCTGTATATGCTATCTTATACTAACTGAGTGGCCGTGATAGTATTGTAGTTAGATTTATGCCTGTATATGCTATCTTACACTAACTGAGTGGCCGTGATAGTATTGTAGTTAGATTTATGCCTGTATATGCTATCTTATACTAACTGAGTGGCCGTGATATTATTGTAATTAGATTTATGTCTGTATATGCTATCTTATACTAACTGAGTGGCCGTGTATTGTAGTTAGATTGATGCCTGTATATGCTATCTTATACTAACTGAGTGGCCGTGATGTTATTGTAGTTAGATTTATGCCTGTATATGCTATCTTATACTAACTGAGTGGCCGTGTATTGTAGTTAGATTTATGCCTGTATATGCTATCTTATACTAACTGAGTGGCCGTGATAGTATTGTAGTTAGATTTATGTCTGTATATGCTATCTTATACTAACTGAGTGGCCGTGATAGTATTGAAGTTAGATTTATGCCAGTATATGCTATCTTATACTAACTGAGTGGTCGTGTATTGTAGTTAGGTTCATGCCTGTATATGCTATCTTATACTAACTGAGTGGCCGTGTATTGTAGTTAGATTTATGCCTGTATATGCTATCTTATACTAACTGAGTGGTCGTGTATTGTAGTTAGATTTATGCCTGTATATGCTATCTTATACTAACTGAGTGGCCGTGTATTGTAGTTAGATTTATGCCTGTATGTGCTATCTTATACTAACTGAGTGGCCGTGTATTGTAGTTAGATTTATGCCTGTATATGCTATCTTATACTAACTGAGTGGCCGTGTATTGTAGTTAGATTTATGCCTGTATATGCTATCTTATACTAACTGAGTGGCCGTGTATTGTAGTTAGATTTATGTCTGTATATGCTATCTTATACTAACTGAGTGGCCGTGTATTGTAGTTAGATTTATGTCTGTATATGCTATCTTACACTAACTGAGTGGCCGTGATATTATTGTAGTTAGATTTATGCCTGTATATGCTATCTTATACTAACTGAGAGGCCGTGATAGTATTGTAGTTAGATTTATGTCTGTATATGCTATCTTATACTAACTGAGTGGCCGTGATAGTATTGTAGTTAGATTTATGTCTGTATATGCTATCTTACACTAACTGAGTGGCCGTGTATTGTTGTTAGATTTATGCCTGTATATGCTATCTTATACTAACTGAGTGGCCGTGATTTTATTGTAGTTAGATTTATGTCTGTATATGCTATCTTACACTAACTGAGTGGCCGTGATAGTATTGTAGTAAAATTTATGTCTGTATATGCTATCTTACACTAACTGAGTGGCCGTGATATTATTGTAGTTAGATTTATGCCTGTATATGCTCTCTTATACTAAATGAGTGACCGTGATAGTATTGTAGTTAGATTTATGTCTGTATATGCTATCTTATACTAACTGAGTGGCCGTGATAGTATTGTAGTTAGATTTATGCCTGTATATGCTATCTTACACTAACTGAGTGGCCGTGATAGTATTGTAGTTAGATTTATGCCTGTATATGCTATCTTATACTAACTGAGTGGTCGTGATATTATTGTAGTTAGATTTATGTCTGTATATATGCTATCTTATATTAACTGAGTGGCCGTGTATTGTAGTTAGATTTATGCCTGTATATGCTATCTTATACTAACTGAGTGGTCGTGATATTATTGTAGTTAGATTTATGCCTGTATATGCTATCTTATACTAACTGAGTGGCCGTGTATTGTAGTTAGATTTATGCCTGTATATGCTATCTTATACTAACTGAGTGGCCGTGATAGTATTGTAGTTAGATTTATGTCTGTATATGCTATCTTATACTAACTGAGTGGCCGTGATAGTATTTTAGTTAGATTTATGCCTGTATATGCTATCTTATACTAACTGAGTGGCCGTATATTGTAGTTAGATTCATGGCTAAATATGCTATCTTATACTAACTGAGTGGCCGTGTATTGTAGTTAGATTTATGCCTGTATATGCTATCTTATACTAACTGAGTGGCCGTGTATTGTAGTTAGATTTATGCCTGTATATGCTATCTTATACTAACTGAGTGGCCGTGTATTGTAGTTAGATTTATGCCTGTATATGCTATCTTATACTAACTGAGTGGCCGTGTATTGTAGTTAGATTTATGCCTGTATATGCTATCTTATACTAACTGAGTGGCCGTGTATTGTAGTTAGATTTATGTCTGTATATGCTATCTTATACTAACTGAGTGGCCGTGTATTGTAGTAAGATTTATGTCTGTATATGCTATCTTACACTAACTGAGTGGCCGTGATATTATTGTAGTTAGATTTATGCCTGTATATGCTATCTTATACTAACTGAGTGGCCGTGATAGTATTGTAGTTAGATTTATGTCTGTATATGCTATCTTATACTAACAGAGTGGCCGTGATAGTATTGTAGTTAGATTTATGTCTGTATATGCTATCTTACACTAACTGAGTGGCCGTGATAGTATTGTAGTAAAATTTATGTCTGTATATGCTATCTTACACTAACTGAGTGGCCGTGATATTATTGTAGTTAGATTTATGCCTGTATATGCTCTCTTATACTAAATGAGTGACCGTGATAGTATTGTAGTTAGATTTATGTCTGTATATGCTATCTTATACTAACTGAGTGGCCGTGATAGTATTGTAGTTAGATTTATGTCTGTATATGCTATCTTACACTAACTGAGTGGCCGTGTATTGTAGTTAGATTTATGCCTGTATATGCTATCTTATACTAACTGAGTGGCCGTGATATTATTGTAATTAGATTTATGTCTGTATATACTATCTTATACTAACTGAGTGGCCGTGTATTGTTGTTAGATTTATGCCTGTATATGCTATCTTATACTAACTGAGTGGCCGTGCTAGTATTGTAGTTAGATTTATGTCTGTATATGCTATCTTATACTAACTGAGTGGCCGTGATAGTATTGAAGTTAGATTTATGCCTGTATATGCTATCTTATACTAACTGAGTGGCCGTGTATTGTAGTTAGATTCATGCCTGTATATGCTATCTTATACTAACTGAGTGGCCGTGTATTATAGTTAGATTTATGCCTGTATATGCTATCTTATACTAACTGAGTGGCCGTGTATTGTAGTTAGATTTATGCCTGTATATGCTATCTTATACTAACTGAGTGGCCGTGTATTGTAGTTAGATTTATGCCTGTATATGCTATCTTATACTAACTAAGTGGCCGTGTATTGTAGTTAGATTTATACCTGTATATGCTATCTTATACTAACTGAGTGGCCTTGTATTGTAGTTAGATTTATGCCTGTATATGCTATCTTATACTAACTGAGTGGCCGTGTATTGTAGTTAGATTTATGCCTGTATATGCTATCTTATACTAACTGAGTGGCCGTGTATTGTAGTTAGATTTATGCCTGTATATGCTATCTTATACTAACTGAGTGACCGTGTATTGTAGTTAGATTTATGTCTGTATATGCTATCTTATACTAACTGAGTGGCCGTGATAGTATTGTAGTTAGATTTATGTCTGTATATGCTATCTTATACTAACTGAGTGGCCGTGTATTGTAGTTAGATTTATGCCTGTATATGCTATCTTACACTAACTGAGTGGCCGTGATAGTATTGTAGTTAGATTTATGTCTTTATATGCTATCTTACAATAACTGAGTGGCCGTGTATTGTAGTTAGATTTATGCCTGTATATGCTATCTTATACTAACTGAGTGGCCGTGTATTGTTGTTAGATTTATGTCTGTATATGCTATCTTATACTAACTGATTGGCCGTGATAATATTGTAGTTAGATTTATGTCTGTATATGCTATCTTATACTAACTGAGTGGCCGTGTATTGTAGTTAGATTTATGTCTGTATATGCTATCTTACACTAACTGAGTGGCCGTGATAGTATTGTAGTTAGATTTATGCCTGTATATGCTATTTTATACTAACTGAGTGGCCGTGTATTGTAGTTAGATTTATGCCTGTATATGCTATCTTATACTAACTGAGTGGCCGTGATGTTATTGTAGTTAGATTTATGCCTGTATATGCTATATTATACTAACTGAGTGGCCGTGATAGTATTGTAGTTAGATTTATGTCTGTATATGCTATCTTATACTAACTGAGTGGCCGTGATAGTATTGAAGTTAGATTTATGCCAGTATATGCTATCTTATACTAACTGAGTGGCCGTGTATTGTAGTTAGATTCATGCCTGTATATGGTATCTTATACTAACTGAGTGGCCGTGTATTGTAGTTAGATTTATGCCTGTATATGCTATCTTATACTAACTGAGTGGCCGTGTATTGTAGTTAGATTTATGTCTGTATATGCTATCTTATACTAACTGAGTGGCCGTGTATTGTAGTTACATTTATGTCTGTATATGCTATCTTACACTAACTGAGTGGCCGTGATAGTATTGTAGTTAGATTTATGCCTGTATATGCTATCTTATACTAACTGAGTGGCCGTGATAGTATTGTAGTTAGATTTATGCATGTATATGCTATCTTACACTAACTGAGTGGCCGTGATAGTATTGTAGTTAGATTTATGTCTGTATATGCTATCTTACACTAACTGAGTGGCCGTGTATTGTAGTTAGATTTATGCCTGTATATGCTATCTTATACTAACTGAGTGGCCGTGATATTATTGTAGTTAGATTTATGCCTGTATATGCTATCTTATACTAACTGAGTGGCCGTGTATTGTAGTTAGATTTATGCCTGTATATGCTATCTTATACTAACTGAGTGGCCGTGATAGTATTTTAGTTAGATTTATGCCTGTATATGCTATCTTATACTAACTGAGTGGCCGTGTATTGTAGTTAGATTCATGGCTAAATATGCTATCTTATACTAACTGAGTGGCCGTGTATTGTAGTTAGATTTATGTCTGTATATGCTATCTTATACTAACTGAGTGGCCGTGTATTGTAGTTAGATTTATGCCTGTATATGCTATCTTATGCTAACTGAGTGGCCGTGTATTGTAGTTAGATTTATGCCTGTATATGCTATCTTATACTAACTGAGTGGCCGTGTATTGTAGTTAGATTTATGCCTGTATATGCTATCTTATACTAACTGAGTGGCCGTGTATTGTAGTAAGATTTATGCCTGTATATGCTATCTTATACTAACTGAGTGGCCGTGATAGTATTGTAGTTAGATTTATGCCTGTATATGCTATCTTATACTAACTGAGTGGCCGTGATAGTATTGAAGTTAGATTTATGCCTGTATATGCTATCTTACCCTAACTGAGTGGCCGTGATAGTATTGTAGTTAGATTTATGTCTGTATATGCAATCTTATACTAACTGAGTGGCCGTGTATTGTAGTTAGATTTATGCCTGTATATGCTATCTTATACTAACTGAGTGGCCGTGTATTGTAGTTAGATTTATGTCTGTATATGCTATCTTATACTAACTGAGTGGCCGTGATAGTATTGTTGTTAGATTTATGTCTGTATATGCTATCTTATACTAACTGAGTGGCCGTGTATTGTAGTTAGATTTATGCCTGTATATGCTATCTTACACTAACTGAGTGGCCGTGATAGTATTGTAGTTAGATTTATGTCTGTATATGCTATCTTACAGTAACTGAGTGGCCGTGTATTGTAGTTAGATTTATGTCTGTATATGCTATCTTATACTAACTGAGTGGCCGTGATAGTATTGTAGTTAGATTTATGTCTGTATATGCTATCTTATACTAACTGAGTGGCCGTGTATTGTAGTTAGATTTATGTCTGTATATGCTATCTTATACTAACTGAGTGGCCGTGATAGTATTGTAGTTAGATTTATGTCTGTATATGCTATCTTATACTAACTGAGTGGCCGTGTATTGTAGTTAGATTTATACCTGTATATGCTCTCTTATACTAAATGAGTGACCGTGATAGTATTGTAGTTAGATTTATGTCTGTATATGCTATCTTATACTAACTGAGTGGCCGTGATAGTATTGTAGTTAGATTTATGCCTGTATATGCTATCTTACACTAACTGAGTGGCCGTGATAGTATTGTAGTTAGATTTATGTCTGTATATGCTATCTTACACTAACTGAGTGGCCGTGTATTGTAGTTAGATTTATGCCTGTATATGCTATCTTATACTAACTGAGTGGTCGTGATATTATTGTAGTTAGATTTATGTCTGTATATATGCTATCTTATATTAACTGAGTGGCCGTGTATTGTAGTTAGATTTATGCCTGTATATGCTATCTTATACTAACTGAGTGGTCGTGATATTATTGTAGTTAGATTTATGCCTGTATATGCTATCTTATACTAACTGAGTGGCCGTGTATTGTAGTTAGATTTATGCCTGTATATGCTATCTTATACTAACTGAGTGGCCGTGATAGTATTGTAGTTAGATTTATGTCTGTATATGCTATCTTATACTAACTGAGTGGCCGTGATAGTATTTTAGTTAGATTTATGCCTGTATATGCTATCTTATACTAACTGAGTGGCCGTATATTGTAGTTAGATTCATGGCTAAATATGCTATCTTATACTAACTGAGTGGCCGTGTATTGTAGTTAGATTTATGCCTGTATATGCTATCTTATACTAACTGAGTGGCCGTGTATTGTAGTTAGATTTATGCCTGTATATGCTATCTTATACTAACTGAGTGGCCGTGTATTGTAGTTAGATTTATGCCTGTATATGCTATCTTATACTAACTGAGTGGCCGTGTATTGTAGTTAGATTTATGCCTGTATATGCTATCTTATACTAACTGAGTGGCCGTGTATTGTAGTTAGATTTATGTCTGTATATGCTATCTTATACTAACTGAGTGGCCGTGTATTGTAGTAAGATTTATGTCTGTATATGCTATCTTACACTAACTGAGTGGCCGTGATATTATTGTAGTTAGATTTATGCCTGTATATGCTATCTTATACTAACTGAGTGGCCGTGATAGTATTGTAGTTAGATTTATGTCTGTATATGCTATCTTATACTAACAGAGTGGCCGTGATAGTATTGTAGTTAGATTTATGTCTGTATATGCTATCTTACACTAACTGAGTGGCCGTGATAGTATTGTAGTAAAATTTATGTCTGTATATGCTATCTTACACTAACTGAGTGGCCGTGATATTATTGTAGTTAGATTTATGCCTGTATATGCTCTCTTATACTAAATGAGTGACCGTGATAGTATTGTAGTTAGATTTATGTCTGTATATGCTATCTTATACTAACTGAGTGGCCGTGATAGTATTGTAGTTAGATTTATGTCTGTATATGCTATCTTACACTAACTGAGTGGCCGTGTATTGTAGTTAGATTTATGCCTGTATATGCTATCTTATACTAACTGAGTGGCCGTGATATTATTGTAATTAGATTTATGTCTGTATATACTATCTTATACTAACTGAGTGGCCGTGTATTGTTGTTAGATTTATGCCTGTATATGCTATCTTATACTAACTGAGTGGCCGTGCTAGTATTGTAGTTAGATTTATGTCTGTATATGCTATCTTATACTAACTGAGTGGCCGTGATAGTATTGAAGTTAGATTTATGCCTGTATATGCTATCTTATACTAACTGAGTGGCCGTGTATTGTAGTTAGATTCATGCCTGTATATGCTATCTTATACTAACTGAGTGGCCGTGTATTATAGTTAGATTTATGCCTGTATATGCTATCTTATACTAACTGAGTGGCCGTGTATTGTAGTTAGATTTATGCCTGTATATGCTATCTTATACTAACTGAGTGGCCGTGTATTGTAGTTAGATTTATGCCTGTATATGCTATCTTATACTAACTAAGTGGCCGTGTATTGTAGTTAGATTTATACCTGTATATGCTATCTTATACTAACTGAGTGGCCTTGTATTGTAGTTAGATTTATGCCTGTATATGCTATCTTATACTAACTGAGTGGCCGTGTATTGTAGTTAGATTTATGCCTGTATATGCTATCTTATACTAACTGAGTGGCCGTGTATTGTAGTTAGATTTATGCCTGTATATGCTATCTTATACTAACTGAGTGACCGTGTATTGTAGTTAGATTTATGTCTGTATATGCTATCTTATACTAACTGAGTGGCCGTGATAGTATTGTAGTTAGATTTATGTCTGTATATGCTATCTTATACTAACTGAGTGGCCGTGTATTGTAGTTAGATTTATGCCTGTATATGCTATCTTACACTAACTGAGTGGCCGTGATAGTATTGTAGTTAGATTTATGTCTTTATATGCTATCTTACAATAACTGAGTGGCCGTGTATTGTAGTTAGATTTATGCCTGTATATGCTATCTTATACTAACTGAGTGGCCGTGTATTGTTGTTAGATTTATGTCTGTATATGCTATCTTATACTAACTGATTGGCCGTGATAATATTGTAGTTAGATTTATGTCTGTATATGCTATCTTATACTAACTGAGTGGCCGTGTATTGTAGTTAGATTTATGTCTGTATATGCTATCTTACACTAACTGAGTGGCCGTGATAGTATTGTAGTTAGATTTATGCCTGTATATGCTATTTTATACTAACTGAGTGGCCGTGTATTGTAGTTAGATTTATGCCTGTATATGCTATCTTATACTAACTGAGTGGCCGTGATGTTATTGTAGTTAGATTTATGCCTGTATATGCTATATTATACTAACTGAGTGGCCGTGATAGTATTGTAGTTAGATTTATGTCTGTATATGCTATCTTATACTAACTGAGTGGCCGTGATAGTATTGAAGTTAGATTTATGCCAGTATATGCTATCTTATACTAACTGATTGGCCGTGTATTGTAGTTAGATTCATGCCTGTATATGGTATCTTATACTAACTGAGTGGCCGTGTATTGTAGTTAGATTTATGCCTGTATATGCTATCTTATACTAACTGAGTGGCCGTGTATTGTAGTTAGATTTATGTCTGTATATGCTATCTTATACTAACTGAGTGGCCGTGTATTGTAGTTACATTTATGTCTGTATATGCTATCTTACACTAACTGAGTGGCCGTGATAGTATTGTAGTTAGATTTATGCCTGTATATGCTATCTTATACTAACTGAGTGGCCGTGATAGTATTGTAGTTAGATTTATGCATGTATATGCTATCTTACACTAACTGAGTGGCCGTGATAGTATTGTAGTTAGATTTATGTCTGTATATGCTATCTTACACTAACTGAGTGGCCGTGTATTGTAGTTAGATTTATGCCTGTATATGCTATCTTATACTAACTGAGTGGCCGTGATAGTATTGTAGTTAGATTTATGTCTGTATATGCTATCTTATACTAACTGAGTGGCCGTGTATTGTAGTTAGATTTATGTCTGTATATGCTATCTTATACTAACTGAGTGGCCGTGATAGTATTGTAGTTAGATTTATGTCTGTATATGCTATCTTATACTAACTGAGTGGCCGTGTATTGTAGTTAGATTTATACCTGTATATGCTCTCTTATACTAAATGAGTGACCGTGATAGTATTGTAGTTAGATTTATGTCTGTATATGCTATCTTATACTAACTGAGTGGCCGTGATAGTATTGTAGTTAGATTTATGCCTGTATATGCTATCTTACACTAACTGAGTGGCCGTGATAGTATTGTAGTTAGATTTATGTCTGTATATGCTATCTTACACTAACTGAGTGGCCGTGTATTGTAGTTAGATTTATGCCTGTATATGCTATCTTATACTAACTGAGTGGTCGTGATATTATTGTAGTTAGATTTATGTCTGTATATATGCTATCTTATATTAACTGAGTGGCCGTGTATTGTAGTTAGATTTATGCCTGTATATGCTATCTTATACTAACTGAGTGGTCGTGATATTATTGTAGTTAGATTTATGCCTGTATATGCTATCTTATACTAACTGAGTGGCCGTGTATTGTAGTTAGATTTATGCCTGTATATGCTATCTTATACTAACTGAGTGGCCGTGATAGTATTGTAGTTAGATTTATGTCTGTATATGCTATCTTATACTAACTGAGTGGCCGTGATAGTATTTTAGTTAGATTTATGCCTGTATATGCTATCTTATACTAACTGAGTGGCCGTATATTGTAGTTAGATTCATGGCTAAATATGCTATCTTATACTAACTGAGTGGCCGTGTATTGTAGTTAGATTTATGCCTGTATATGCTATCTTATACTAACTGAGTGGCCGTGTATTGTAGTTAGATTTATGCCTGTATATGCTATCTTATACTAACTGAGTGGCCGTGTATTGTAGTTAGATTTATGCCTGTATATGCTATCTTATACTAACTGAGTGGCCGTGTATTGTAGTTAGATTTATGCCTGTATATGCTATCTTATACTAACTGAGTGGCCGTGTATTGTAGTTAGATTTATGTCTGTATATGCTATCTTATACTAACTGAGTGGCCGTGTATTGTAGTAAGATTTATGTCTGTATATGCTATCTTACACTAACTGAGTGGCCGTGATATTATTGTAGTTAGATTTATGCCTGTATATGCTATCTTATACTAACTGAGTGGCCGTGATAGTATTGTAGTTAGATTTATGTCTGTATATGCTATCTTATACTAACAGAGTGGCCGTGATAGTATTGTAGTTAGATTTATGTCTGTATATGCTATCTTACACTAACTGAGTGGCCGTGATAGTATTGTAGTAAAATTTATGTCTGTATATGCTATCTTACACTAACTGAGTGGCCGTGATATTATTGTAGTTAGATTTATGCCTGTATATGCTCTCTTATACTAAATGAGTGACCGTGATAGTATTGTAGTTAGATTTATGTCTGTATATGCTATCTTATACTAACTGAGTGGCCGTGATAGTATTGTAGTTAGATTTATGTCTGTATATGCTATCTTACACTAACTGAGTGGCCGTGTATTGTAGTTAGATTTATGCCTGTATATGCTATCTTATACTAACTGAGTGGCCGTGATATTATTGTAATTAGATTTATGTCTGTATATACTATCTTATACTAACTGAGTGGCCGTGTATTGTTGTTAGATTTATGCCTGTATATGCTATCTTATACTAACTGAGTGGCCGTGCTAGTATTGTAGTTAGATTTATGTCTGTATATGCTATCTTATACTAACTGAGTGGCCGTGATAGTATTGAAGTTAGATTTATGCCTGTATATGCCATCTTATACTAACTGAGTGGCCGTGTATTGTAGTTAGATTCATGCCTGTATATGCTATCTTATACTAACTGAGTGGCCGTGTATTATAGTTAGATTTATGCCTGTATATGCTATCTTATACTAACTGAGTGGCCGTGTATTGTAGTTAGATTTATGCCTGTATATGCTATCTTATACTAACTGAGTGGCCGTGTATTGTAGTTAGATTTATGCCTGTATATGCTATCTTATACTAACTAAGTGGCCGTGTATTGTAGTTAGATTTATACCTGTATATGCTATCTTATACTAACTGAGTGGCCTTGTATTGTAGTTAGATTTATGCCTGTATATGCTATCTTATACTAACTGAGTGGCCGTGTATTGTAGTTAGATTTATGCCTGTATATGCTATCTTATACTAACTGAGTGGCCGTGTATTGTAGTTAGATTTATGCCTGTATATGCTATCTTATACTAACTGAGTGACCGTGTATTGTAGTTAGATTTATGTCTGTATATGCTATCTTATACTAACTGAGTGGCCGTGATAGTATTGTAGTTAGATTTATGTCTGTATATGCTATCTTATACTAACTGAGTGGCCGTGTATTGTAGTTAGATTTATGCCTGTATATGCTATCTTACACTAACTGAGTGGCCGTGATAGTATTGTAGTTAGATTTATGTCTTTATATGCTATCTTACAATAACTGAGTGGCCGTGTATTGTAGTTAGATTTATGCCTGTATATGCTATCTTATACTAACTGAGTGGCCGTGTATTGTTGTTAGATTTATGTCTGTATATGCTATCTTATACTAACTGATTGGCCGTGATAATATTGTAGTTAGATTTATGTCTGTATATGCTATCTTATACTAACTGAGTGGCCGTGTATTGTAGTTAGATTTATGTCTGTATATGCTATCTTACACTAACTGAGTGGCCGTGATAGTATTGTAGTTAGATTTATGCCTGTATATGCTATTTTATACTAACTGAGTGGCCGTGTATTGTAGTTAGATTTATGCCTGTATATGCTATCTTATACTAACTGAGTGGCCGTGATGTTATTGTAGTTAGATTTATGCCTGTATATGCTATATTATACTAACTGAGTGGCCGTGATAGTATTGTAGTTAGATTTATGTCTGTATATGCTATCTTATACTAACTGAGTGGCCGTGATAGTATTGAAGTTAGATTTATGCCAGTATATGCTATCTTATACTAACTGATTGGCCGTGTATTGTAGTTAGATTCATGCCTGTATATGGTATCTTATACTAACTGAGTGGCCGTGTATTGTAGTTAGATTTATGCCTGTATATGCTATCTTATACTAACTGAGTGGCCGTGTATTGTAGTTAGATTTATGTCTGTATATGCTATCTTATACTAACTGAGTGGCCGTGTATTGTAGTTACATTTATGTCTGTATATGCTATCTTACACTAACTGAGTGGCCGTGATAGTATTGTAGTTAGATTTATGCCTGTATATGCTATCTTATACTAACTGAGTGGCCGTGATAGTATTGTAGTTAGATTTATGCATGTATATGCTATCTTACACTAACTGAGTGGCCGTGATAGTATTGTAGTTAGATTTATGTCTGTATATGCTATCTTACACTAACTGAGTGGCCGTGTATTGTAGTTAGATTTATGCCTGTATATGCTATCTTATACTAACTGAGTGGCCGTGATATTATTGTAGTTAGATTTATGCCTGTATATGCTATCTTATACTAACTGAGTGGCCGTGTATTGTAGTTAGATTTATGCCTGTATATGCTATCTTATACTAACTGAGTGGCCGTGATAGTATTTTAGTTAGATTTATGCCTGTATATGCTATCTTATACTAACTGAGTGGCCGTGTATTGTAGTTAGATTCATGGCTAAATATGCTATCTTATACTAACTGAGTGGCCGTGTATTGTAGTTAGATTTATGTCTGTATATGCTATCTTATACTAACTGAGTGGCCGTGTATTGTAGTTAGATTTATGCCTGTATATGCTATCTTATGCTAACTGAGTGGCCGTGTATTGTAGTTAGATTTATGCCTGTATATGCTATCTTATACTAACTGAGTGGCCGTGTATTGTAGTAAGATTTATGCCTGTATATGCTATCTTATACTAACTGAGTGGCCGTGATAGTATTGTAGTTAGATTTATGCCTGTATATGCTATCTTATACTAACTGAGTGGCCGTGATAGTATTGAAGTTAGATTTATGCCTGTATATGCTATCTTACCCTAACTGAGTGGCCGTGATAGTATTGTAGTTAGATTTATGTCTGTATATGCAATCTTATACTAACTGAGTGGCCGTGTATTGTAGTTAGATTTATGCCTGTATATGCTATCTTATACTAACTGAGTGGCCGTGTATTGTAGTTAGATTTATGTCTGTATATGCTATCTTATACTAACTGAGTGGCCGTGATAGTATTGTTGTTAGATTTATGTCTGTATATGCTATCTTATACTAACTGAGTGGCCGTGTATTGTAGTTAGATTTATGCCTGTATATGCTATCTTACACTAACTGAGTGGCCGTGATAGTATTGTAGTTAGATTTATGTCTGTATATGCTATCTTACAGTAACTGAGTGGCCGTGTATTGTAGTTAGATTTATGTCTGTATATGCTATCTTATACTAACTGAGTGGCCGTGATAGTATTGTAGTTAGATTTATGTCTGTATATGCTATCTTATACTAACTGAGTGGCCGTGTATTGTAGTTAGATTTATGTCTGTATATGCTATCTTATACTAACTGAGTGGCCGTGATAGTATTGTAGTTAGATTTATGTCTGTATATGCTATCTTATACTAACTGAGTGGCCGTGTATTGTAGTTAGATTTATGTCTGTATATGCTATCTTACACTAACTGAGTGGCCGTGATAGTATTGTAGTTAGATTTATGCCTGTATATGCTATCTTATACTAACTGAGTGGCGTGATAGTATTGTAGTTAGATTTATGCCTGTATATGCTATCTTACACTAACTGAGTGGCCGTGATAGTATTGTAGTTAGATTTATGTCTGTATATGCTATCTTACACTAACTGAGTGGCAGTGTATTGTAGTTAGATTTATGCCTGTATATGCTATCTTATACTAACTGAGTGGCCGTGATATTATTGTAGTTAGATTTATGTCTGTATATATGCTATCTTATACTAACTGAGTGGCCGTGTATTGTAGTTAGATTTATGCCTGTATATGCTATCTTATACTAACTGAGTGGCCGTGATATTATTGTAGTTAGATTTATGCCTGTATATGCTATCTTATACTAACTGAGTGGCCGTGTATTGTAGTTAGATTTATGCCTGTATATGCTATCTTATACTAACTGAGTGGCCGTGATAGTATTGTAGTTAGATTTATGTCTGTATATGCTATCTTATACTAACTGAGTGGCCGTGATAGTATTGTAGTTAGATTTATGCCCGTATATGCTATCTTATACTAACTGAGTGGCCGTGTATTGTAGTTAGATTCATGCCTAAATATGCTATATTATACTAACTGAGTGGCCGTGTATTGTAATTAGATTTATGCCTGTATATGCTATCTTATACTAACTGAGTGGCCGTGTATTGTAGTTAGATTTATTCCTGTATATGCTATCTTATACTAACTGAGTGGCCGTGTATTGTAGTTAGATTTATGCCTGTATATGCTATCTTATACTAACTGAGTGGCCGTGTATTGTAGTTAGATTTATGCCTGTATATGCTATCTTATACTAACTGAGTGGCCGTGTATTGTAGTTAGATTTATGTCTGTATATGCTATCTTATACTAACTGAGTGGCCGTGTATTGTAGTTAGATTTATGTCTGTATATGATATCTTACACTAACTGAGTGGCCGTGATAGTATTGTAGTTAGATTTATGCCTGTATATGCTATCTTATACTAACTGAGTGGCCGTGATAGTATTGTAGTTAGATTTATGCCTGTATATGCTATCTTACACTAACTGAGTGGCCGTGATAGTATTGTAGTTAGATTTATGTCTGTATATGCTATCTTATACTAACTGAGTGGCCGTGTATTGTAGTTAGATTTATGTCTGTATATGCTATCTTACAGTAACTGAGTGGCCGTGTATTGTAGTTAGATTTATGCCTGTATATGCTATCTTATACTAACTGAGTGGCCGTGTATTGTAGTTAGATTTATGTCTGTATATGATATCTTACACTAACTGAGTGGCCGTGATAGTATTGTAGTTAGATTTATGCCTGTATATGTTATCTTATACTAACTGAGTGGCCGTGATAGTATTGTAGTTAGATTTATGCCTGTATATGCTATCTTACACTAACTGAGTGGCCGTGATATTATTGTAGTTAGATTTATGTCTGTATATGCTATCTTACACTAACTGAGTGGCCGTGTATTGTAGTTACATTTATGCCTGTATATGCTATCTTATACTAACTGAGTGGCCGTGATATTATTGTTGTTAGATTTATGCCTGTATATGCTATCTTATACTAACTGAGTGGCCGTGATATTATTGTAGTTAGATTTATGCCTGTATATGCTATCTTATACTAACTGAGTGGCCGTGATAGTATTGTAGTTAGATTTATGTCTGTATATGCTATCTTATACTAACTGAGTGGCCGTGATAGTATTGTAGTTAGATTTATGCCTGTATATGCTATCTTATACTAACTGAGTGGCCGTGTATTGTTGTTAGATTCATGCCTAAATATGCTATCTTATACTAACTGAGTGGCCGTGTATTGTAGTTAGATTTATGCCTGTATATGCTATCTTATACTAACTGAGTGGCCGTGTATTGTAGTTAGATTTATGCCTGTATATGCTATCTTATACTAACTGAGTGGCCGTGTATTGTAGTTAGATTTATGCCTGTATATGCTATCTTATACTAACTGAGTGGCCGTGATAGTATTGTAGTTAGATTTATGTCTGTATATGCTATCTTATACTAACTGAGTGGCCGTGATAGTATTGTAGTTAGATTTATGCCTGTATATGCTATCTTATACTAACTGAGTGGCCGTGTATTGTTGTTAGATTCATGCCTAAATATGCTATCTTATACTAACTGAGTGGCCGTGTATTGTAGTTAGATTTATGCCTGTATATGCTATCTTATACTAACTGAGTGGCCGTGTATTGTAGTTAGATTTATGCCTGTATATGCTATCTTATACTAACTGAGTGGCCGTGATAGTATTGTAGTTAGATTTATGTCTGTATATGCTATCTTATACTAACTGAGTGGCTGTGTATTGTAGTTAGATTTATGCCTGTATATGCTATCTTACACTAACTGAGTGGCCGTGATAGTATTGTAGTTAGATTTATGTCTGTATATGCTATCTTACAGTAACTGAGTGGCCGTGTATTGTAGTTAGATTTATGCCTGTATATGCTATCTTATACTAACTGAGTGGCCGTGTATTGTAGTTAGATTTATGTCTGTATATGCTATATTACACTAACTGAGTGGCCGTGATAGTATTGTAGTTTAATTTATGCCTGTATATGCTATCTTATACTAACCGAGTGGCCGTGATAGTATTGTAGTTAGATTTATGCCTGTATATGCTATCTTACACTAACTGAGTGGCCGTGATAGTATTGTAGTTAGATTTATGTCTGTATATGTTATCTTACACTAACTGAGTGGCCGTGTATTGTAGTTAGATTTATGCCTGTATATGCTATCTTATACTAACTGAGTGGCCGTGATATTATTGTAGTTAGATTTATGTCTGTATATGCTATCTTACACTAACTGAGTGGCCGTGATAGTATTGTAGTTAGATTTATGCCTGTATATGCTATCTTATACTAACTGAGTGGCCGTGATAGTATTGTAGTTAGATTTATGCCTGTATATGCTATCTTACACTAACTGAGTGGCCGTGATAGTATTGTAGTTAGATTTATGTCTGTATATGCTATCTTACACTAACTGAGTGGCCGTGTATTGTAGTTAGATTTATGCCTGTATATGCTATCTTAAACTAACTGAGTGGCCGTGATAGTATTGTAGTTAGATTTATGCCTGTATATGCTATCTTACACTAACTGAGTGGCCGTGATAGTATTGTAGTTAGATTTATGTCTGTATATGCTATCTTACACTAACTGAGTGGCCGTGTATTGTAGTTAGATTTATGCCTGTATATGCTATCTTATACTAACTGAGTGGCCGTGATATTATTGTAGTTAGATTTATGCCTGTATATGCTATCTTATACTAAATGAGTGGCCGTGTATTGTAGTTAGATTTATGCCTGCATATGCTATCTTATACTAACTGAGTGGCCGTGATAGTATTGTAGTTAGATTTATGTCTGTATATGCTATCTTATACTAACTGAGTGGCCGTGATAGTATTGTAGTTAGATTTATGTCTGTATATGCTATCTTACAGTAACTGAGTGGCCGTGTATTGTAGTTAGATTTATGCCTGTATATGCTATCTTATACTAACTGAGTGGCCGTGATATTATTGTAATTAGATTCATGCCTAAATATGCTATCTTATACTAACTGAGTGGCCGTGTATTGTAGTTAGATTTATGCCTGTATATGCTATCTTATACTAACTGAGTGGCCGTGTATTGTAGTTAGATTTATGCCTGTATATGCTATCTTATACTAACTGAGTGGCCGTGTATTGTAGTTAGATTTATGCCTGTATATGCTATCTTATACTAACTGAGTGGCCGTGATAGTATTGTAGTTAGATTTATGTCTGTATATGCTATCTTATACTAACTGAGTGGCCGTGATAGTATTGTAGTTAGAGTTATGCCTGTATATGCTATCTTATACTAACTGAGGGGCCGTGTATTGTAGTTATATTCATGCCTAAATATGCTATCTTATACTAACTGAGTGGCCGTGTATTGTAGTTAGATTTATGCCTGTATATGCTATCTTATACTAACTGAGTGGCCGTGTATTGTAGTTAGATTTATGCCTGTATATGCTATCTTATACTAACTGAGTGGCCGTGTATTGTAGTTAGATTTATGCCTGTATATGCTATCTTATACTAACTGAGTGGCCGTGTATTGTAGTTAGATTTATGCCTGTATATGCTATCTTATGCTAACTGAGTGGCCGTGTATTGTAGTTAGATTTATGCCTGTATATGCTATCTTATACTAACTGAGTGGCCGTGTATTGTAGTTAGATTTATGTCTGTATATGCTATCTTATACTAACTGAGTGGCCGTGATAGTATTGTAGTTAGATTTATGTCTGTATATGCTATCTTACACTAAGTGAGTGGCCGTGATATTATTGTAGTTAGATTTATGCCTGTATATGCTATCTTATACTAACTGAGTGGCCGTGATATTATTGTAGTTAGATTTATGTCTGTATATGCTATCTTACACTAACTGAGTGGCCGTGATAGTATTGTAGTTAGATTTATGTCTGTATATGCTATCTTACACTTACTGAGTGGCCGTGATATTATTGTAGTTAGATTTATGCCTGTATATGCTATCTTATACTAACCGAGTGGCCGTGATAGTATTGTAGTTAGATTTATGCCTGTATATGCTATCTTACACTAACTGAGTGGCCGTGATAGTATTGTAGTTAGATTTATGTCTGTATATGTTATCTTACACTAACTGAGTGGCCGTGTATTGTAGTTAGATTTATGCCTGTATATGCTATCTTATACTAACTGAGTGGCCGTGATATTATTGTAGTTAGATTTATGTCTGTATATGCTATCTTACACTAACTGAGTGGCCGTGATAGTATTGTAGTTAGATTTATGCCTGTATATGCTATCTTATACTAACTGAGTGGCCGTGATAGTATTGTAGTTAGATTTATGCCTGTATATGCTATCTTACACTAACTGAGTGGCCGTGATAGTATTGTAGTTAGATTTATGTCTGTATATGCTATCTTACACTAACTGAGTGGCCGTGTATTGTAGTTAGATTTATGCCTGTATATGCTATCTTATACTAACTGAGTGGCCGTGATAGTATTGTAGTTAGATTTATGCCTGTATATGCTATCTTACACTAACTGAGTGGCCGTGATAGTATTGTAGTTAGATTTATGTCTGTATATGCTATCTTACACTAACTGAGTGGCCGTGTATTGTAGTTAGATTTATGCCTGTATATGCTATCTTATACTAACTGAGTGGCCGTGATATTATTGTAGTTAGATTTATGCCTGTATATGCTATCTTATACTAAATGAGTGGCCGTGTATTGTAGTTAGATTTATGCCTGCATATGCTATCTTATACTAACTGAGTGGCCGTGATAGTATTGTAGTTAGATTTATGTCTGTATATGCTATCTTATACTAACTGAGTGATCGTGATAGTATTGTAGTTAGATTTATGTCTGTATATGCTATCTTACAGTAACTGAGTGGCCGTGTATTGTAGTTAGATTTATGCCTGTATATGCTATCTTATACTAACTGAGTGGCCGTGATATTATTGTAATTAGATTCATGCCTAAATATGCTATCTTATACTAACTGAGTGGCCGTGTATTGTAGTTAGATTTATGCCTGTATATGCTATCTTATACTAACTGAGTGGCCGTGTATTGTAGTTAGATTTATGCCTGTATATGCTATCTTATACTAACTGAGTGGCCGTGTATTGTAGTTAGATTTATGCCTGTATATGCTATCTTATACTAACTGAGTGGCCGTGATAGTATTGTAGTTAGATTTATGTCTGTATATGCTATCTTATACTAACTGAGTGGCCGTGATAGTATTGTAGTTAGAGTTATGCCTGTATATGCTATCTTATACTAACTGAGGGGCCGTGTATTGTAGTTATATTCATGCCTAAATATGCTATCTTATACTAACTGAGTGGCCGTGTATTGTAGTTAGATTTATGCCTGTATATGCTATCTTATACTAACTGAGTGGCCGTGTATTGTAGTTAGATTTATGCCTGTATATGCTATCTTATACTAACTGAGTGGCCGTGTATTGTAGTTAGATTTATGCCTGTATATGCTATCTTATACTAACTGAGTGGCCGTGTATTGTAGTTAGATTTATGCCTGTATATGCTATCTTATGCTAACTGAGTGGCCGTGTATTGTAGTTAGATTTATGCCTGTATATGCTATCTTATACTAACTGAGTGGCCGTGTATTGTAGTTAGATTTATGTCTGTATATGCTATCTTATACTAACTGAGTGGCCGTGATAGTATTGTAGTTAGATTTATGTCTGTATATGCTATCTTACACTAAGTGAGTGGCCGTGATATTATTGTAGTTAGATTTATGCCTGTATATGCTATCTTATACTAACTGAGTGGCCGTGATATTATTGTAGTTAGATTTATGTCTGTATATGCTATCTTACACTAACTGAGTGGCCGTGATAGTATTGTAGTTAGATTTATGTCTGTATATGCTATCTTACACTAACTGAGTGGCCGTGATATTATTGTAGTTAGATTTATTCCTGTATATGCTCTCTTATAATAACTGAGTGGCGTGATAGTATTGTAGTTAGATTTATGTCTGTATATGCTATCTTATGCTAACTGAGTGGCCGTGATAGTATTGTAGTTAGATTTATGTCTGTATATGCTATCTTACACTAACTGAGTGGCCGTGTATTGTAGTTAGATTTATGCCTGTATATGCTATCTTATACTAACTGAGTGGCCGTGATATTATTGTAATTAGATTTATGTCTGTATATGCTATCTTATACTAACTGAGTGGCCGTGTATTGTAGTTAGATTTATGCCTGTATATGCTATCTTATACTAACTGAGTGGCCGTGATAGTATTGTAGTTAGATTTATGTCTGTATATGCTATCTTATACTAACTGAGTGGCCGTGATAGTATTGAAGTTAGATTTATGCCTGTATATGCTATCTTATACTAACTGAGTGGCCGTGTATTGTAGTTAGATTCATGCCTGTATATGCTATCTTATACTAACTGAGTGGCCGTGTATTGTAGTTAGATTTATGCCTGTATATGCTATCTTATACTAACTGAGTGGCCGTGTATTGTAGTTAGATTTATGCCTGTATATGCTATATTATACTAACTGAGTGGCCGTGTATTGTAGTTAGATTTATGCCTGTATATGCTATCTTATACTAACTGAGTGGCGTGTATTGTAGTTAGATTTATGCCTGTATATGCTATCTTATACTAACTGAGTGGCCGTGTATTGTAGTTAGATTTATGCCTGTATATGCTATCTTATACTAACTGAGTGGCCGTGTATTGTAGTTAGATTTATGTCTGTATATGCTATCTTATACTAACTGAGTGGCCGTGATAGTATTGTAGTTATATTTATGTCTGTATATGCTATCTTATACTAACTGAGTGGCCGTGTATTGTAGTTAGATTTATGCCTGTATATGCTATCTTACACTAACTGAGTGGCCGTGATAGTATTGTAGTTAGATTTATGTCTGTATATGCTATCTTATACTAACTGAGTGGCCGTGATATTATTGTAGTTAGATTTATGTCTGTATATGCTATCTTATACTAACTGAGTGGCCGTGATAGTAATGTAGTTAGATTTATGCCTGTATATGCTATCTTATACTAACTGAGTGGCCGTGATAGTATTGTAGTTAGATTTATGCCTGTATATGCTATCTTACACTAACTGAGTGGCCGTGATAGTATTGTAGTTAGATTTATGCCTGTATATGCTATCTTATACTAACTGAGTGGCCGTGATATTATTGTAATTAGATTTATGTCTGTATATGCTATCTTATACTAACTGAGTGGCCGTGTATTGTAGTTAGATTTATGCCTGTATATGCTATCTTATACTAACTGAGTGGCCGTGATGTTATTGTAGTTAGATTTATGCCTGTATATGCTATCTTATACTAACTGAGTGGCCGTGTATTGTAGTTAGATTTATGCCTGTATATGCTATCTTATACTAACTGAGTGGCCGTGATACTATTGTAGTTAGATTTATGTCTGTATATGCTATCTTATACTAACTGAGTGGCCGTGATAGTATTGAAGTTAGATTTATGCCAGTATATGCTATCTTATACTAACTGAGTGGTCGTGTATTGTAGTTAGATTCATGCCTGTATATGCTATCTTATACTAACTGAGTGGCCGTGTATTGTAGTTAGATTTATGCCTGTATATGCTATCTTATACTAACTGAGTGGTCGTGTATTGTAGTTAGATTTATGCCTGTATATGCTATCTTATACTAACTGAGTGGCCGTGTATTGTAGTTAGATTTATGCCTGTATGTGCTATCTTATACTAACTGAGTGGCCGTGTATTGTAGTTAGATTTATGCCTTTATATGCTATCTTATACTAACTGAGTGGCCGTGTATTGTAGTTAGATTTATGCCTGTATATGCTATCTTATACTAACTGAGTGGCCGTGTATTGTAGTTAGATTTATGCCTGTATATGCTATCTTATACTAACTGAGTGGCCGTGTATTGTAGTTAGATTTATGTCTGTATATGCTATCTTATACTAACTGAGTGGCCGTGATAGTATTGTAGTTAGATTTATGTCTGTATATGCTATCTTATACTAACTGAGTGGACGTGTATTGTAGTTAGATTTATGTCTGTATATGCTATCTTATACTAACTGAGTGGCCGTGATAGTATTGTAGTTAGATTTATGCCTGTATATGCTATCTTATACTAACTGAGTGGCCGTGATATTATTGTAGTTAGATTTATGTCTGTATATGCTATCTTACACTAACTGAGTGGCCGTGATAGTATTGTAGTTAGATATATGTCTGTATATGCTATCTTACACTAACTGAGTTGCCGTGATATTATTGTAGTTAGATTTATTCCTGTATATGCTCTCTTATAATAACTGAGTGGCCGTGATAGTATTGTAGTTAGATTTATGATGTATATGCTATCTTATACTAACTGAGTGGCCGTGTATTGTAGTTAGATTCATGCCTGTATATGCTATCTTATACTAACTGAGTGGCCGTGTATTGTAGTTAGATTTATGCCTGTATATGCTATCTTATACTAACTGAGTGGCCGTGTATTGTAGTTAGATTTATGCCTGTATATGCTATCTTATACTAACTGAGTGGCCGTGTATTGTAGTTAGATTTATGCCTGTATATGCTATCTTATACTAACTGAGTGGCCGTGTATTGTAGTTAGATTTATGCCTGTATATGCTATCTTATACTAACTGAGTGGCCTTGTATTGTAGTTAGATTTATGCCTGTATATGCTATCTTATACTAACTGAGTGGCGTGTATTGTAGTTAGATTTATGCCTGTATATGCTATCTTATACTAACTGAGTGGCCGTGTATTGTAGTTAGATTTATGCCTGTATATGCTATCTTATACTAACTGAGTGGCCGTGTATTATAGTTAGATTTATGTCTGTATATGCTATCTTATACTAACTGAGTGGCCGTGATAGTATTGTAGTTAGATTTATGTCTGTATATGTTATCTTATACTAACTGAGTGGCCGTGTATTGTAGTTAGATTTATGCCTGTATATGCTATCTTACACTAACTGAGTGGCCGTGATAGTATTGTAGTTTGATTTATGTCTGCATATGCTATCTTACAGTAACTGAGTGGCCGTGTATTGTAGTTAGATTTATGCCTGTATATGCTATCTTATACTAACTGAGTGGCCGTGTATTGTAGTTAGATTTATGTCTGTATATGCTATCTTACACTAACTGAGTGGCCGTGTATTGTAGTTAGATTTATGCCTGTATATGCTATCTTATACTAACTGAGTGGCCGTGATATTATTGTAATTAGATTTATGTCTGTATATGCTATCTTATACTAACTGAATGGCCGTGTATTGTAGTTAGATTTATGCCTGTATATGCTATCTTATACTAACTGAGTGGCCGTGATGTTATTGTAGTTAGATTTATGCCTGTATATGCTATCTTATACTAACTGAGTGGCCGTGTATTGTAGTTAGATTTATGCCTGTATATGCTATCTTATACTAACTGAGTGGCCGTGTATTGTAGTTAGATTTATGCCTGTATATGCTATCTTATACTAACTGAGTGGCCGTGATAGTATTGTAGTTAGATTTATGTCTGTATATGCTATCTTATACTAACTGAGTGGCCGTTTTAGTATTGAAGTTAGATTTATGCCAGTATATGCTATCATATACTAACTGAGTGGCCGTGTATTGTAGTTAGATTCATGCCTGTATATGCTATCTTATACTAACTGAGTGGCCGTGTATTGTAGTTAGATTTATGCCTGTATATGCTATCTTATACTAACTGAGTGGCCGTGTATTATAGTTATATTTATGCCTGTATATGCTATCTTATACTAACTGAGTGGCCGTGATAGTATTGTAGTTAGATTTATGCCTGTCTATGCTATCTTATACTAACTGAGTGGCCGTGTATTGTAGTTAGATTTATGCCTGTATATGCTATCTTATACTAACTGAGTGGCCGTGATAGTATTGTAGTTAGATTTATGTCTGTATATTATATCTTATACTAACTGAGTGGCCGTGATAGTATTGAAGTTAGATTTATGCCAGTATATGCTATCTTATACTAACTGAGTGGCCGTGTATTGTAGTTAGATTCATGCCTGTATATGCTATCTTATACTAACTGAGTGGCCGTGTATTGTAGTTAGATTTATGCCTGTATATGCTATCTTATACTAACTGAGTGGCCGTGTATTGTAGTTAGATTTATGCCTGTATATGCTATCTTATACTAACTGAGTGGCCGTGTATTATAGTTAGATTTATGCCTGTATATGCTATCTTATACTAACTGAGTGGCCGTGTATTGTAGTTAGATTTATGCCTATATATGCTATCTTATACTAACTGAGTGGCCGTGTGTTGTTGTTAGATTTATGCCTGTATATGCTATCTTATACTAACTGAGTGGCCGTGTATTGTAGTTAGATTTATGTCTGTATATGCTATCTTATACTAACTGAGTGGCCGTGATAGTATTGTAGTTAGATTTATGTCTGTATATGCTATCTTATACTAACTGAGTGGCTGTGATAGTATTGTAGTTAGATTTATGTCTGTATATGCTATCTTACACTAACTGAGTGGTCGTGATATTATTGTAGTTAAATTGATGCCTGTATATGCTATCTTATGCTAACTGAGTGGCCGTGATAGTATTGTAGTTAGATTTATGCCTGTATATGCTATCTTATACTAACTGAGTGGCCGTGATAGTATTGTAGTTAGATTTATGTCTGTATATGCTATTTTATACTAACTGAGTGGCCGTGTATTGTAGTTAGATTTATGCCTGTATATGCTATCTTATACTAACTAAGTGGCCGTGCTAGTATTGTAGTTATATTTATGTCTGTATATGCTATCTTACACTAACTGAGTGGCCGTGATATTATTGTAGTTAGATTTATGTCTGTATATGCTATCTTATACTAACTGAGTGGCCGTGATAGTATTGTAGTTAGATTTATGTCTGTATATGCTATCTTATACTAACTGAGTGGCCGTGATAGTATTGTAGTTAGATTTATGTCTGTATATGCTATCTTATACTAACTGAGTGGCCGTGTATTGTAGTTAGATTTATGCCTGTATATGCTATCTTATACTAACTGAGTGGCCATGATAGTATTGTAGTTAGATTTATGTCTGTATATGCTATCTTATACTAACTGAGTGGCCGTGATAGTATTGTAGTTAGATTTATGTCTGTATATGCTATCTTACAGTAACTGAGTGGCCGTTTATTGTAGTTAGATTTATGCCTGTATATGCTATCTTATACTAACTGAGTGGCCGTGATAGTATTGTAGTTAGATTTATGTCTGTATATGCTATCTTACACTAACTGAGTGGCCGTGTATTGTAGTTAGATTTATGTCTGTATATGCTATCTTATACTAACTGAGTGGCCGTGATAGTATTGTAGTTAGATTTATGTCTGTATATGCTATCTTACACTAACTGAGTGGCCGTGATATTATTGTAGTTAGATTTATGCCTGTATATGCTCTAATATACTAACCGAGTGGCCGTGATAGTATTGTAGTTAGATTTATGTCTGTATATGCTATCTTATAATAACTGAGTGGCTGTGATAGTATTGTAGTTAGATTTATGTCTGTATATGCTATCTTACACTAACTGAGTGGTCGTGATATTATTGTAGTTAGATTGATGCCTGTATATGCTATCTTATGCTAACTGAGTGGCCGTGATAGTATTGTAGTTAGATTTATGCCTGTATATGCTATCTTATGCAAACTGAGTGGCCGTGATAGTATTGTAGTTAGATTTATGTCTGTATATGCTATCCTATACTAACTGAGTGGCCGTGTATTGTAGTTAGATTTATGCCTGTATATGCTATATTATACTAACTGAGTGGCCATGATAGTATTGTAGTTAGATTTATGTCTGTATATGCTATCTTATACTAACTGAGTGGCCGTGATGTTATTGTAGTTAGATTTATGCCTGTATATGCTATCTTATACTAACTGAGTGGCCGTGTATTGTAGTTAGATTTATGCCTGTATATGCTATCTTATACTAACTGAGTGGCCGTGTATTGTAGTTAGATTTATGCCTGTATATGCTATCTTATACTAACTGAGTGGCCGTGATAGTATTATAGTTAGATGTATGTCTGTATATGCTATCTTATAATAACTGAGTGGCCGTGATAGTATTGAAGTTAGATTTATGCCAGTATATGCTATCTTATACTAACTGAGTGGTCGTGTATTGTAGTTAGATTCATGCCTGTATATGCTATCTTATACTAACTGAGTGGCCGTGTATTGTAGTTAGATTTATGTCTGTATATATTATCTTATACTAACTGAGTGGCCGTGTATTGTAGTTAGATTTATGCCTGTATATGCTATCTTATACTAACTGAGTGGCCGTGTATTGTAGTTAGATTTATGTCTGTATATGCTATCTTATACTAACTGAGTGGCCGTGTATTGTAGTTAGATTTATGCCTGTATATGCTATCTTATACTAACTGAGTGGCCGTGTATTTTAGTTATATTTATGCCTGTATATGCTATCTTATACTAACTGAGTGGCCGTGATATTATTGTAGTTAGATTTATGTCTGTATATGCTATCTTATACTAACTGAGTGGCCGTGATGTTATTGTAGTTAGATTTATGCCTGTCTATGCTATCTTATACTAACTGAGTGGCCGTGTATTGTAGTTAGATTTATGCCTGTATATGCTATCTTATACTAACTGAGTGGCCGTGTATTGTAGTTAGATTCATGCCTGTATATGCTATCTTATACTAACTGAGTGGCCGTGTATTGTAGTTAGATTTATGCCTGTATATGCTATCTTATACTAACTGAGTGGCCGTGTATTGTAGTTAGATTTATGCCTGTATATGCTATCTTATACTAACTGAGTGGCCGTGTATTATAGTTAGATTTATGCCTGTATATGCTATCTTATACTAACTGAGTGGCCGTGTATTTTAGTTAGATTTATGCCTATATATGCTATCTTATACTAACTGAGTGGCCGTGTATTGTTGTTAGATTTATGCCTGTATATGCTATCTTATACTAACTGAGTGGCCGTGTATTGTAGTTAGATTTATGTCTGTATATGCTATCTTATACTAACTGAGTGGCCGTGATAGTATTGTAGTTAGATTTATGTCTGTATATGCTATCTTATACTAACTGAGTGGCTGTGATAGTATTGTAGTTAGATTTATGTCTGTATATGCTATCTTACACTAACTGAGTGGTCGTGATATTATTGTAGTTAAATTGATGCCTGTATATGCTATCTTATGCTAACTGAGTGGCCGTGATAGTATTGTAGTTAGATTTATGCCTGTATATGCTATCTTATACTAACTGAGTGGCCGTGATAGTATTGTAGTTATATTTATGTCTGTATATGCTATTTTATACTAACTGAGTGGCCGTGTATTGTAGTTAGATTTATGCCTGTATATGCTATCTTATACTAACTGAGTGGCCGTGCTAGTATTGTAGTTATATTTATGTCTGTATATGCTATCTTACACTAACTGAGTGGCCGTGTATTGTAGTTAGATTTATGCCTGTATATGCTATCTTATACTAACTGAGTGGCCGTGCTAGTATTGTAGTTATATTTATGTCTGTATATGCTATCTTACACTAACTGAGTGGCCGTGTATTATAGTTAGATTTATGCCTGTATATGCTATCTTATACTAACTGAGTGGCCGTGTATTGTAGTTAGATTTATGCCTGTATATGCTATCTTATACTAACTGAGTGGCCGTGTATTATAGTTAGATTTATGTCTGTATATGCTATCTTATACTAACTGAGTGGCCGTGATAGTATTGTAGTTAGATTTATGTCTGTATATGTTATCTTATACTAACTGAGTGGCCGTGTATTGTAGTTAGATTTATGCCTGTATATGCTATCTTACACTAACTGAGTGGCCGTGATAGTATTGTAGTTTGATTTATGTCTGCATATGCTATCTTACAGTAACTGAGTGGCCGTGTATTGTAGTTAGATTTATGCCTGTATATGCTATCTTATACTAACTGAGTGGCCGTGTATTGTAGTTAGATTTATGTCTGTATATGCTATCTTACACTAACTGAGTGGCCGTGTATTGTAGTTAGATTTATGCCTGTATATGCTATCTTATACTAACTGAGTGGCCGTGATATTATTGTAATTAGATTTATGTCTGTATATGCTATCTTATACTAACTGAATGGCCGTGTATTGTAGTTAGATTTATGCCTGTATATGCTATCTTATACTAACTGAGTGGCCGTGATGTTATTGTAGTTAGATTTATGCCTGTATATGCTATCTTATACTAACTGAGTGGCCGTGTATTGTAGTTAGATTTATGCCTGTATATGCTATCTTATACTAACTGAGTGGCCGTGTATTGTAGTTAGATTTATGCCTGTATATGCTATCTTATACTAACTGAGTGGCCGTGATAGTATTGTAGTTAGATTTATGTCTGTATATGCTATCTTATACTAACTGAGTGGCCGTTTTAGTATTGAAGTTAGATTTATGCCAGTATATGCTATCATATACTAACTGAGTGGCCGTGTATTGTAGTTAGATTCATGCCTGTATATGCTATCTTATACTAACTGAGTGGCCGTGTATTGTAGTTAGATTTATGCCTGTATATGCTATCTTATACTAACTGAGTGGCCGTGTATTATAGTTATATTTATGCCTGTATATGCTATCTTATACTAACTGAGTGGCCGTGATAGTATTGTAGTTAGATTTATGCCTGTCTATGCTATCTTATACTAACTGAGTGGCCGTGTATTGTAGTTAGATTTATGCCTGTATATGCTATCTTATACTAACTGAGTGGCCGTGATAGTATTGTAGTTAGATTTATGTCTGTATATTATATCTTATACTAACTGAGTGGCCGTGATAGTATTGAAGTTAGATTTATGCCAGTATATGCTATCTTATACTAACTGAGTGGCCGTGTATTGTAGTTAGATTCATGCCTGTATATGCTATCTTATACTAACTGAGTGGCCGTGTATTGTAGTTAGATTTATGCCTGTATATGCTATCTTATACTAACTGAGTGGCCGTGTATTGTAGTTAGATTTATGCCTGTATATGCTATCTTATACTAACTGAGTGGCCGTGTATTATAGTTAGATTTATGCCTGTATATGCTATCTTATACTAACTGAGTGGCCGTGTATTGTAGTTAGATTTATGCCTATATATGCTATCTTATACTAACTGAGTGGCCGTGTGTTGTTGTTAGATTTATGCCTGTATATGCTATCTTATACTAACTGAGTGGCCGTGTATTGTAGTTAGATTTATGTCTGTATATGCTATCTTATACTAACTGAGTGGCCGTGATAGTATTGTAGTTAGATTTATGTCTGTATATGCTATCTTATACTAACTGAGTGGCTGTGATAGTATTGTAGTTAGATTTATGTCTGTATATGCTATCTTACACTAACTGAGTGGTCGTGATATTATTGTAGTTAAATTGATGCCTGTATATGCTATCTTATGCTAACTGAGTGGCCGTGATAGTATTGTAGTTAGATTTATGCCTGTATATGCTATCTTATACTAACTGAGTGGCCGTGATAGTATTGTAGTTAGATTTATGTCTGTATATGCTATTTTATACTAACTGAGTGGCCGTGTATTGTAGTTAGATTTATGCCTGTATATGCTATCTTATACTAACTAAGTGGCCGTGCTAGTATTGTAGTTATATTTATGTCTGTATATGCTATCTTACACTAACTGAGTGGCCGTGATATTATTGTAGTTAGATTTATGTCTGTATATGCTATCTTATACTAACTGAGTGGCCGTGATAGTATTGTAGTTAGATTTATGTCTGTATATGCTATCTTATACTAACTGAGTGGCCGTGATAGTATTGTAGTTAGATTTATGTCTGTATATGCTATCTTATACTAACTGAGTGGCCGTGTATTGTAGTTAGATTTATGCCTGTATATGCTATCTTATACTAACTGAGTGGCCATGATAGTATTGTAGTTAGATTTATGTCTGTATATGCTATCTTATACTAACTGAGTGGCCGTGATAGTATTGTAGTTAGATTTATGTCTGTATATGCTATCTTACAGTAACTGAGTGGCCGTTTATTGTAGTTAGATTTATGCCTGTATATGCTATCTTATACTAACTGAGTGGCCGTGATAGTATTGTAGTTAGATTTATGTCTGTATATGCTATCTTACACTAACTGAGTGGCCGTGTATTGTAGTTAGATTTATGTCTGTATATGCTATCTTATACTAACTGAGTGGCCGTGATAGTATTGTAGTTAGATTTATGTCTGTATATGCTATCTTACACTAACTGAGTGGCCGTGATATTATTGTAGTTAGATTTATGCCTGTATATGCTCTAATATACTAACCGAGTGGCCGTGATAGTATTGTAGTTAGATTTATGTCTGTATATGCTATCTTATAATAACTGAGTGGCTGTGATAGTATTGTAGTTAGATTTATGTCTGTATATGCTATCTTACACTAACTGAGTGGTCGTGATATTATTGTAGTTAGATTGATGCCTGTATATGCTATCTTATGCTAACTGAGTGGCCGTGATAGTATTGTAGTTAGATTTATGCCTGTATATGCTATCTTATGCAAACTGAGTGGCCGTGATAGTATTGTAGTTAGATTTATGTCTGTATATGCTATCCTATACTAACTGAGTGGCCGTGTATTGTAGTTAGATTTATGCCTGTATATGCTATATTATACTAACTGAGTGGCCATGATAGTATTGTAGTTAGATTTATGTCTGTATATGCTATCTTATACTAACTGAGTGGCCGTGATGTTATTGTAGTTAGATTTATGCCTGTATATGCTATCTTATACTAACTGAGTGGCCGTGTATTGTAGTTAGATTTATGCCTGTATATGCTATCTTATACTAACTGAGTGGCCGTGTATTGTAGTTAGATTTATGCCTGTATATGCTATCTTATACTAACTGAGTGGCCGTGATAGTATTATAGTTAGATGTATGTCTGTATATGCTATCTTATAATAACTGAGTGGCCGTGATAGTATTGAAGTTAGATTTATGCCAGTATATGCTATCTTATACTAACTGAGTGGTCGTGTATTGTAGTTAGATTCATGCCTGTATATGCTATCTTATACTAACTGAGTGGCCGTGTATTGTAGTTAGATTTATGTCTGTATATATTATCTTATACTAACTGAGTGGCCGTGTATTGTAGTTAGATTTATGCCTGTATATGCTATCTTATACTAACTGAGTGGCCGTGTATTGTAGTTAGATTTATGTCTGTATATGCTATCTTATACTAACTGAGTGGCCGTGTATTGTAGTTAGATTTATGCCTGTATATGCTATCTTATACTAACTGAGTGGCCGTGTATTTTAGTTATATTTATGCCTGTATATGCTATCTTATACTAACTGAGTGGCCGTGATATTATTGTAGTTAGATTTATGTCTGTATATGCTATCTTATACTAACTGAGTGGCCGTGATGTTATTGTAGTTAGATTTATGCCTGTCTATGCTATCTTATACTAACTGAGTGGCCGTGTATTGTAGTTAGATTTATGCCTGTATATGCTATCTTATACTAACTGAGTGGCCGTGTATTGTAGTTAGATTCATGCCTGTATATGCTATCTTATACTAACTGAGTGGCCGTGTATTGTAGTTAGATTTATGCCTGTATATGCTATCTTATACTAACTGAGTGGCCGTGTATTGTAGTTAGATTTATGCCTGTATATGCTATCTTATACTAACTGAGTGGCCGTGTATTATAGTTAGATTTATGCCTGTATATGCTATCTTATACTAACTGAGTGGCCGTGTATTGTAGTTAGATTTATGCCTATATATGCTATCTTATACTAACTGAGTGGCCGTGTATTGTTGTTAGATTTATGCCTGTATATGCTATCTTATACTAACTGAGTGGCCGTGTATTGTAGTTAGATTTATGTCTGTATATGCTATCTTATACTAACTGAGTGGCCGTGATAGTATTGTAGTTAGATTTATGTCTGTATATGCTATCTTATACTAACTGAGTGGCTGTGATAGTATTGTAGTTAGATTTATGTCTGTATATGCTATCTTACACTAACTGAGTGGTCGTGATATTATTGTAGTTAAATTGATGCCTGTATATGCTATCTTATGCTAACTGAGTGGCCGTGATAGTATTGTAGTTAGATTTATGCCTGTATATGCTATCTTATACTAACTGAGTGGCCGTGATAGTATTGTAGTTATATTTATGTCTGTATATGCTATTTTATACTAACTGAGTGGCCGTGTATTGTAGTTAGATTTATGCCTGTATATGCTATCTTATACTAACTGAGTGGCCGTGCTAGTATTGTAGTTATATTTATGTCTGTATATGCTATCTTACACTAACTGAGTGGCCGTGATATTATTGTAGTTAGATTTATGTCTGTATATGCTATCTTATACTAACTGAGTGGCCGTGATAGTATTGTAGTTAGATTTATGTCTGTATATGCTATCTTATACTAACTGAGTGGCCGTGATAGTATTGTAGTTAGATTTATGTCTGTATATGCTATCTTATACTAACTGAGTGGCCGTGTATTGTAGTTAGATTTATGCCTGTATATGCTATCTTATACTAACTGAGTGGCCATGATAGTATTGTAGTTAGATTTATGTCTGTATATGCTATCTTATACTAACTGAGTGGCCGTGATAGTATTGTAGTTAGATTTATTTCTGTATATGCTATCTTACAGTAACTGAGTGGCCGTGTATTGTAGTTAGATTTATGCCTGTATATGCTATCTTATACTAACTGAGTGGCCGTGATAGTATTGTAGTTAGATTTATGTCTGTATATGCTATCTTACACTAACTGAGTGGCCGTGTATTGTAGTTAGATTTATGTCTGTATATGCTATCTTATACTAACTGAGTGGCCGTGATAGTATTGTAGTTAGATTTATGTCTGTATATGCTATCTTACACTAACTGAGTGGCCGTGATATTATTGTAGTTAGATTTATGCCTGTATATGCTCTAATATACTAACCGAGTGGCCGTGATAGTATTGTAGTTAGATTTATGTCTGTATATGCTATCTTATACTAACTGAGTGGCCGTGATATTATTGTAATTAGATTTATGTCTGTATATGCTATCTTATACTAACTGAATGGCCGTGTATTGTAGTTAGATTTATGCCTGTATATGCTATCTTATACTAACTGAGTGGCCGTGATGTTATTGTAGTTAGATTTATGCCTGTATATGCTATCTTATACTAACTGAGTGGCCGTGTATTGTAGTTAGATTTATGCCTGTATATGCTATCTTATACTAACTGAGTGGCCGTGTATTGTAGTTAGATTTATGCCTGTATATGCTATCTTATACTAACTGAGTGGCCGTGATAGTATTGTAGTTAGATTTATGTCTGTATATGCTATCTTATACTAACTGAGTGGCCGTTTTAGTATTGAAGTTAGATTTATGCCAGTATATGCTATCATATACTAACTGAGTGGCCGTGTATTGTAGTTAGATTCATGCCTGTATATGCTATCTTATACTAACTGAGTGGCCGTGTATTGTAGTTAGATTTATGCCTGTATATGCTATCTTATACTAACTGAGTGGCCGTGTATTATAGTTATATTTATGCCTGTATATGCTATCTTATACTAACTGAGTGGCCGTGATAGTATTGTAGTTAGATTTATGCCTGTCTATGCTATCTTATACTAACTGAGTGGCCGTGTATTGTAGTTAGATTTATGCCTGTATATGCTATCTTATACTAACTGAGTGGCCGTGATAGTATTGTAGTTAGATTTATGTCTGTATATTATATCTTATACTAACTGAGTGGCCGTGATAGTATTGAAGTTAGATTTATGCCAGTATATGCTATCTTATACTAACTGAGTGGCCGTGTATTGTAGTTAGATTCATGCCTGTATATGCTATCTTATACTAACTGAGTGGCCGTGTATTGTAGTTAGATTTATGCCTGTATATGCTATCTTATACTAACTGAGTGGCCGTGTATTGTAGTTAGATTTATGCCTGTATATGCTATCTTATACTAACTGAGTGGCCGTGTATTATAGTTAGATTTATGCCTGTATATGCTATCTTATACTAACTGAGTGGCCGTGTATTGTAGTTAGATTTATGCCTATATATGCTATCTTATACTAACTGAGTGGCCGTGTGTTGTTGTTAGATTTATGCCTGTATATGCTATCTTATACTAACTGAGTGGCCGTGTATTGTAGTTAGATTTATGTCTGTATATGCTATCTTATACTAACTGAGTGGCCGTGATAGTATTGTAGTTAGATTTATGTCTGTATATGCTATCTTATACTAACTGAGTGGCTGTGATAGTATTGTAGTTAGATTTATGTCTGTATATGCTATCTTACACTAACTGAGTGGTCGTGATATTATTGTAGTTAAATTGATGCCTGTATATGCTATCTTATGCTAACTGAGTGGCCGTGATAGTATTGTAGTTAGATTTATGCCTGTATATGCTATCTTATACTAACTGAGTGGCCGTGATAGTATTGTAGTTAGATTTATGTCTGTATATGCTATTTTATACTAACTGAGTGGCCGTGTATTGTAGTTAGATTTATGCCTGTATATGCTATCTTATACTAACTGAGTGGCCGTGCTAGTATTGTAGTTATATTTATGTCTGTATATGCTATCTTACACTAACTGACTGGCCGTGATATTATTGTAGTTAGATTTATGTCTGTATATGCTATCTTATACTAACTGAGTGGCCGTGATAGTATTGTAGTTAGATTTATGTCTGTATATGCTATCTTATACTAACTGAGTGGCCGTGATAGTATTGTAGTTAGATTTATGTCTGTATATGCTATCTTATACTAACTGAGTGGCCGTGTATTGTAGTTAGATTTATGCCTGTATATGCTATCTTATACTAACTGAGTGGCCATGATAGTATTGTAGTTAGATTTATGTCTGTATATGCTATCTTATACTAACTGAGTGGCCGTGATAGTATTGTAGTTAGATTTATGTCTGTATATGCTATCTTACAGTAACTGAGTGGCCGTTTATTGTAGTTAGATTTATGCCTGTATATGCTATCTTATACTAACTGAGTGGCCGTGATAGTATTGTAGTTAGATTTATGTCTGTATATGCTATCTTACACTAACTGAGTGGCCGTGTATTGTAGTTAGATTTATGTCTGTATATGCTATCTTATACTAACTGAGTGGCCGTGATAGTATTGTAGTTAGATTTATGTCTGTATATGCTATCTTACACTAACTGAGTGGCCGTGATATTATTGTAGTTAGATTTATGCCTGTATATGCTCTAATATACTAACCGAGTGGCCGTGATAGTATTGTAGTTAGATTTATGTCTGTATATGCTATCTTATAATAACTGAGTGGCTGTGATAGTATTGTAGTTAGATTTATGTCTGTATATGCTATCTTACACTAACTGAGTGGTCGTGATATTATTGTAGTTAGATTGATGCCTGTATATGCTATCTTATGCTAACTGAGTGGCCGTGATAGTATTGTAGTTAGATTTATGCCTGTATATGCTATCTTATGCAAACTGAGTGGCCGTGATAGTATTGTAGTTAGATTTATGTCTGTATATGCTATCCTATACTAACTGAGTGGCCGTGTATTGTAGTTAGATTTATGCCTGTATATGCTATATTATACTAACTGAGTGGCCATGATAGTATTGTAGTTAGATTTATGTCTGTATATGCTATCTTATACTAACTGAGTGGCCGTGATGTTATTGTAGTTAGATTTATGCCTGTATATGCTATCTTATACTAACTGAGTGGCCGTGTATTGTAGTTAGATTTATGCCTGTATATGCTATCTTATACTAACTGAGTGGCCGTGTATTGTAGTTAGATTTATGCCTGTATATGCTATCTTATACTAACTGAGTGGCCGTGATAGTATTATAGTTAGATGTATGTCTGTATATGCTATCTTATAATAACTGAGTGGCCGTGATAGTATTGAAGTTAGATTTATGCCAGTATATGCTATCTTATACTAACTGAGTGGCCGTGTATTGTAGTTAGATTCATGCCTGTATATGCTATCTTATACTAACTGAGTGGCCGTGTATTGTAGTTAGATTTATGTCTGTATATATTATCTTATACTAACTGAGTGGCCGTGTATTGTAGTTAGATTTATGCCTGTATATGCTATCTTATACTAACTGAGTGGCCGTGTATTGTAGTTAGATTTATGTCTGTATATGCTATCTTATACTAACTGAGTGGCCGTGTATTGTAGTTAGATTTATGCCTGTATATGCTATCTTATACTAACTGAGTGGCCGTGTATTTTAGTTATATTTATGCCTGTATATGCTATCTTATACTAACTGAGTGGCCGTGATATTATTGTAGTTAGATTTATGTCTGTATATGCTATCTTATACTAACTGAGTGGCCGTGATGTTATTGTAGTTAGATTTATGCCTGTCTATGCTATCTTATACTAACTGAGTGGCCGTGTATTGTAGTTAGATTTATGCCTGTATATGCTATCTTATACTAACTGAGTGGCCGTGTATTGTAGTTAGATTCATGCCTGTATATGCTATCTTATACTAACTGAGTGGCCGTGTATTGTAGTTAGATTTATGCCTGTATATGCTATCTTATACTAACTGAGTGGCCGTGTATTGTAGTTAGATTTATGCCTGTATATGCTATCTTATACTAACTGAGTGGCCGTGTATTATAGTTAGATTTATGCCTGTATATGCTATCTTATACTAACTGAGTGGCCGTGTATTGTAGTTAGATTTATGCCTATATATGCTATCTTATACTAACTGAGTGGCCGTGTATTGTTGTTAGATTTATGCCTGTATATGCTATCTTATACTAACTGAGTGGCCGTGTATTGTAGTTAGATTTATGTCTGTATATGCTATCTTATACTAACTGAGTGGCCGTGATAGTATTGTAGTTAGATTTATGTCTGTATATGCTATCTTATACTAACTGAGTGGCTGTGATAGTATTGTAGTTAGATTTATGTCTGTATATGCTATCTTACACTAACTGAGTGGTCGTGATATTATTGTAGTTAAATTGATGCCTGTATATGCTATCTTATGCTAACTGAGTGGCCGTGATAGTATTGTAGTTAGATTTATGCCTGTATATGCTATCTTATACTAACTGAGTGGCCGTGATAGTATTGTAGTTATATTTATGTCTGTATATGCTATTTTATACTAACTGAGTGGCCGTGTATTGTAGTTAGATTTATGCCTGTATATGCTATCTTATACTAACTGAGTGGCCGTGCTAGTATTGTAGTTATATTTATGTCTGTATATGCTATCTTACACTAACTGAGTGGCCGTGATATTATTGTAGTTAGATTTATGTCTGTATATGCTATCTTATACTAACTGAGTGGCCGTGATAGTATTGTAGTTAGATTTATGTCTGTATATGCTATCTTATACTAACTGAGTGGCCGTGATAGTATTGTAGTTAGATTTATGTCTGTATATGCTATCTTATACTAACTGAGTGGCCGTGTATTGTAGTTAGATTTATGCCTGTATATGCTATCTTATACTAACTGAGTGGCCATGATAGTATTGTAGTTAGATTTATGTCTGTATATGCTATCTTATACTAACTGAGTGGCCGTGATAGTATTGTAGTTAGATTTATTTCTGTATATGCTATCTTACAGTAACTGAGTGGCCGTGTATTGTAGTTAGATTTATGCCTGTATATGCTATCTTATACTAACTGAGTGGCCGTGATAGTATTGTAGTTAGATTTATGTCTGTATATGCTATCTTACACTAACTGAGTGGCCGTGTATTGTAGTTAGATTTATGTCTGTATATGCTATCTTATACTAACTGAGTGGCCGTGATAGTATTGTAGTTAGATTTATGTCTGTATATGCTATCTTACACTAACTGAGTGGCCGTGATATTATTGTAGTTAGATTTATGCCTGTATATGCTCTAATATACTAACCGAGTGGCCGTGATAGTATTGTAGTTAGATTTATGTCTGTATATGCTATCTTATAATAACTGAGTGGCTGTGATAGTATTGTAGTTAGATTTATGTCTGTATATGCTATCTTACACTAACTGAGTGGTCGTGATATTATTGTAGTTAGATTGATGCCTGTATATGCTATCTTATGCTAACTGAGTGGCCGTGATAGTATTGTAGTTAGATTTATGCCTGTATATGCTATCTTATGCTAACTGAGTGGCCGTGATAGTATTGTAGTTAGATTTATGTCTGTATATGCTATCCTATACTAACTGAGTGGCCGTGTATTGTAGTTAGATTTATGCCTGTATATGCTATATTATACTAACTGAGTGGCCATGATAGTATTGTAGTTAGATTTATGTCTGTATATGCTATCTTATACTAACTGAGTGGCCGTGATGTTATTGTAGTTAGATTTATGCCTGTATATGCTATCTTATACTAACTGAGTGGCCGTGTATTGTAGTTAGATTTATGCCTGTATATGCTATCTTATACTAACTGAGTGGCCGTGTATTGTAGTTAGATTTATGCCTGTATATGCTATCTTATACTAACTGAGTGGCCGTGATAGTATTGTAGTTAGATGTATGTCTGTATATGCTATCTTATAATAACTGAGTGGCCGTGATAGTATTGAAGTTAGATTTATGCTAGTATATGCTATCTTATACTAACTGAGTGGCCGTGTATTGTAGTTAGATTCATGCCTGTATATGCTATCTTATACTAACTGAGTGGCCGTGTATTGTAGTTAGATTTATGTCTGTATATATTATCTTATACTAACTGAGTGGCCGTGTATTGTAGTTAGATTTATGCCTGTATATGCTATCTTATACTAACTGAGTGGCCGTGTATTGTAGTTAGATTTATGCCTGTATATGCTATCTTATACTAACTGAGTGGCCGTGTATTGTAGTTAGATTTATGCCTGTATATGCTATCTTATACTAACTGAGTGGCCGTGTATTTTAGTTATATTTATGCCTGTATATGCTATCTTATACTAACTGAGTGGCCGTGATATTATTGTAGTTAGATTTATGTCTGTATATGCTATCTTATACTAACTGAGTGGCCATGATGTTATTGTAGTTAGATTTATGCCTGTCTATGCTATCTTATACTAACTGAGTGGCCGTGTATTGTAGTTAGATTTATGCCTGTATATGCTATATTATACTAACTGAGTGGCCGTGATAGTATTGTAGTTAGATTTATGTCTGTATATGCTATCTTATACTAACTGAGTGGCCGTGATAGTATTGAAGTTAGATTTATGCCAGTATATGCTATCTTATACTAACTGAGTGGCCGTGTATTGTAGTTAGATTCATGCCTGTATATGCTATCTTATACTAACTGAGTGGCCGTGTATTGTAGTTAGATTTATGCCTGTATATGCTATCTTATACTAACTGAGTGGCCGTGTATTGTAGTTAGATTTATGCCTGTATATGCTATCTTATACTAACTGAGTGGCCGTGTATTGTAGTTAGATTTATGCCTGTATATGCTATCTTATACTAACTGAGTGGCCGTGTATTGTAGTTAGATTTATGCCTGTATATGCTATCTTATACTAACTGAGTGGCCGTGTATTGTTGTTAGATTTATGCCTGTATATGCTATCTTATACTAACTGAGTGGCCGTGATAGTATTGTAGTTAGATTTATGTCTGTATATGCTATCTTATACTAACTGAGTGGCCGTGATAGTATTGTAGTTAGATTTATGTCTGTATATGCTATCTTATACTAACTGAGTGGCCGTGTATTGTAGTTAGATTTATGCCTGTATATGCTATCTTATACTAACTGATTGGCCATGATAGTATTGTAGTTAGATTTATGTCTGTATATGCTATCTTATACTAACTGAGTGGCCGTGATAGTATTGTAGTTAGATTTATTTCTGTATATGCTATCTTACAGTAACTGAGTGGCCGTGTATTGTAGTTAGATTTATGCCTGTATATGCTATCTTATACTAACTGAGTGGCCGTGATAGTATTGTAGTTAGATTTATGTCTGTATATGCTATCTTACACTAACTGAGTGGCCGTGTATTGTAGTTAGATTTATGTCTGTATATGCTATCTTATACTAACTGAGTGGCCGTGATAGTATTGTAGTTAGATTTATGTCTGTATATGCTATCTTACACTAACTGAGTGGCCGTGATATTATTGTAGTTAGATTTATGCCTGTATATGCTCTAATATACTAACCGAGTGGCCGTGATAGTATTGTAGTTAGATTTATGTCTGTATATGCTATCATATAATAACTGAGTGGCTGTGATAGTATTGTAGTTAGATTTATGTCTGTATATGCTATCTTACACTAACTGAGTGGTCGTGATATTATTGTAGTTAGATTGATGCCTGTATATGCTATCTTATGCTAACTGAGTGGCCGTGATAGTATTGTAGTTAGATTTATGCCTGTATATGCTATCTTATGCTAACTGAGTGGCCGTGATAGTATTGTAGTTAGATTTATGTCTGTATATGCTATCCTATACTAACTGAGTGGCCGTGTATTGTAGTTAGATTTATGCCTGTATATGCTATATTATACTAACTGAGTGGCCATGATAGTATTGTAGTTAGATTTATGTCTGTATATGCTATCTTATACTAACTGAGTGGCCGTGATGTTATTGTAGTTAGATTTATGCCTGTATATGCTATCTTATACTAACTGAGTGGCCGTGTATTGTAGTTAGATTTATGCCTGTATATGCTATCTTATACTAACTGAGTGGCCGTGTATTGTAGTTAGATTTATGCCTGTATATGCTATCTTATACTAACTGAGTGGCCGTGATAGTATTGTAGTTAGATGTATGTCTGTATATGCTATCTTATAATAACTGAGTGGCCGTGATAGTATTGAAGTTAGATTTATGCTAGTATATGCTATCTTATACTAACTGAGTGGCCGTGTATTGTAGTTAGATTCATGCCTGTATATGCTATCTTATACTAACTGAGTGGCCGTGTATTGTAGTTAGATTTATGTCTGTATATATTATCTTATACTAACTGAGTGGCCGTGTATTGTAGTTAGATTTATGCCTGTATATGCTATCTTATACTAACTGAGTGGCCGTTTATTGTAGTTAGATTTATGCCTGTATATGCTATCTTATACTAACTGAGTGGCCGTGTATTGTAGTTAGATTTATGCCTGTATATGCTATCTTATACTAACTGAGTGGCCGTGTATTTTAGTTATATTAATGCCTGTATATGCTATCTTATACTAACTGAGTGGCCGTGATATTATTGTAGTTAGATTTATGTCTGTATATGCTATCTTATACTAACTGAGTGGCCATGATGTTATTGTAGTTAGATTTATGCCTGTCTATGCTATCTTATACTAACTGAGTGGCCGTGTATTGTAGTTAGATTTATGCCTGTATATGCTATATTATACTAACTGAGTGGCCGTGATAGTATTGTAGTTAGATTTATGTCTGTATATGCTATCTTATACTAACTGAGTGGCCGTGATAGTATTGAAGTTAGATTTATGCCAGTATATGCTATCTTATACTAACTGAGTGGCCGTGTATTGTAGTTAGATTCATGCCTGTATATGCTATTTTATACTAACTGAGTGGCCGTGTATTGTAGTTAGATTTATGCCTGTATATGCTATCTTATACTAACTGAGTGGCCGTGTATTGTAGTTAGATTTATGCCTGTATATGCTATCTTATACTAACTGAGTGGCCGTGTATTGTAGTTAGATTTATGCCTGTATATGCTATCTTATACTAACTGAGTGGCCGTGTATTGTAGTTAGATTTATGCCTGTATATGCTATCTTATACTAACTGAGTGGCCGTGTATTGTTGTTAGATTTATGCCTGTATATGCTATCTTATACTAACTGAGTGGCCGTGTATTGTAGTTAGATTTATGTCTGTATATGCTATCTTATACTAACTGAGTGGCCGTGATAGTATTGTTGTTAGATTTATGTCTGTATATGCTATCTTATACTAACTGAGTGGCCGTGATATTATTGTAGTTAGATTTATGTCTGTATATGCTATCTTATACTAACTGAGTGGCTGTGATAGTATTGTAGTTAGATTTATGCCTGTATATGCTATCTTATGCTAACTGAGTGGCCGTGATAGTATTGTAGTTAGATTTATGTCTGTATATGCTATCCTATACTAACTGAGTGGCCGTGTATTGTAGTTAGATTTATGCCTGTATATGCTATATTATACTAACTGAGTGGCCATGATAGTATTGTAGTTAGATTTATGTCTGTATATGCTATCTTATACTAACTGAGTGGCCGTGATGTTATTGTAGTTAGATTTATGCCTGTATATGCTATCTTATACTAACTGAGTGGCCGTGTATTGTAGTTAGATTTATGCCTGTATATGCTATCTTATACTAACTGAGTGGCCGTGTATTGTAGTTAGATTTATGCCTGTATATGCTATCTTATACTAACTGAGTGGCCGTGATAGTATTGTAGTTAGATGTATGTCTGTATATGCTATCTTATAATAACTGAGTGGCCGTGATAGTATTGAAGTTAGATTTATGCCAGTATATGCTATCTTATACTAACTGAGTGGCCGTGTATTGTAGTTAGATTCATGCCTGTATATGCTATCTTATACTAACTGAGTGGCCGTGTATTGTAGTTAGATTTATGTCTGTATATATTATCTTATACTAACTGAGTGGCCGTGTATTGTAGTTAGATTTATGCCTGTATATGCTATCTTATACTAACTGAGTGGCCGTGTATTGTAGTTAGATTTATGCCTGTATATGCTATCTTATACTAACTGAGTGGCCGTGTATTGTAGTTAGATTTATGCCTGTATATGCTATCTTATACTAACTGAGTGGCCGTGTATTTTAGTTATATTTATGCCTGTATATGCTATCTTATACTAACTGAGTGGCCGTGATATTATTGTAGTTAGATTTATGTCTGTATATGCTATCTTATACTAACTGAGTGGCCATGATGTTATTGTAGTTAGATTTATGCCTGTCTATGCTATCTTATACTAACTGAGTGGCCGTGTATTGTAGTTAGATTTATGCCTGTATATGCTATATTATACTAACTGAGTGGCCGTGATAGTATTGTAGTTAGATTTATGTCTGTATATGCTATCTTATACTAACTGAGTGGCCGTGATAGTATTGAAGTTAGATTTATGCCAGTATATGCTATCTTATACTAACTGAGTGGCCGTGTATTGTAGTTAGATTCATGCCTGTATATGCTATCTTATACTAACTGAGTGGCCGTGTATTGTAGTTAGATTTATGCCTGTATATGCTATCTTATACTAACTGAGTGGCCGTGTATTGTAGTTAGATTTATGCCTGTATATGCTATCTTATACTAACTGAGTGGCCGTGTATTGTAATTAGATTTATGCCTGTATATGCTATCTTATACTAACTGAGTGGCCGTGTATTGTAGTTAGATTTATGCCTGTATATGCTATCTTATACTAACTGAGTGGCCGTGTATTGTTGTTAGATTTATGCCTGTATATGCTATCTTATTCTAACTGAGTGGCGTGTATTGTAGTTAGATTTATGTCTGTATATGCTATCTTATACTAACTGAGTGGCCGTGAAAGTATTGTTGTTAGATTTATGTCTGTATATGCTATCTTATACTAACTGAGTGGCCGTGTATTGTAGTTAGATTTATGTCTGTATATGCTATCTTATACTAACTGAGTGGCTGTGATAGTATTGTAGTTAGATTTATGTCTGTATATGCTATCTTACACTAACTGAGTGGTCGTGATATTATTGTAGTTAGATTGATGCCTGTATATGCTATCTTATGCTAACTGAGTGGCCGTGATAGTATTGTAGTTAGATTTATGCCTGTATATGCTATCTTATACTAACTGAGTGGCGTGATAGTATTGTAGTTAGATTTATGTCTGTATATGCTATTTTATACTAACTGAGTGGCCGTGTATTGTAGTTAGATTTATGCCTGTATATGCTATATTATACTAACTGAGTGGCCGTGATAGTATTGTAGTTAGATTTATGTCTGTATATGCTATCTTACACTAACTGAGTGGCCGTGATATTATTGTAGTTAGATTTATGTCTGTATATGCTATCTTATACTAACTGAGTGGCCATGATAGTATTGTAGTTAGATTTATGTCTGTATATGCTATCTTACACTAACTGAGTGGCCGTGTATTGTAGTTAGATTTATGTCTGTATATGCTATCTTATACTAACTGAGTGGCCGTGATAGTATTGTAGTTAGATTTATGTCTGTATATGCTATCTTACACTAACTGAGTGGCCGTGATATTATTGTAGTTAGATTTATGCCTGTATATGCTCTAATATACTAACCGAGTGGCCGTGATAGTATTGTAGTTAGATTTATGTCTGTATATGCTATCTTATAATAACTGAGTGGCTGTGATAGTATTGTAGTTAGATTTATGTCTGTATATGCTATCTTACACTAACTGAGTGGTCGTGATATTATTGTAGTTAGATTGATGCCTGTATATGCTATCTTATGCTAACTGAGTGGCCGTGATAGTATTGTAGTTAGATTTATGCCTGTATATGCTATCTTATGCTAACTGAGTGGCCGTGATAGTATTGTAGTTAGATTTATGTCTGTATATGCTATCCTATACTAACTGAGTGGCCGTGTATTGTAGTTAGAATTATGCCTGTATATGCTATATTATACTAACTGAGTGGCCATGATAGTATTGTAGTTAGATTTATGTCTGTATATGCTATCTTATACTAACTGAGTGGCCGTGATGTTATTGTAGTTAGATTTATGCCTGTATATGCTATCTTATACTAACTGAGTGGCCGTGTATTGTAGTTAGATTTATGCCTGTATATGCTATCTTATACTAACTGAGTGGCCGTGTATTGTAGTTAGATTTATGCCTGTATATGCTATCTTATACTAACTGAGTGGCCGTGATAGTATTGTAGTTAGATGTATGTCTGTATATGCTATCTTATAATAACTGAGTGGCCGTGATAGTATTGAAGTTAGATTTATGCCAGTATATGCTATCTTATACTAACTGAGTGGCCGTGTATTGTAGTTAGATTCATGCCTGTATATGCTATCTTATACTAACTGAGTGGCCGTGTATTGTAGTTAGATTTATGTCTGTATATATTATCTTATACTAACTGAGTGGCCGTGTATTGTAGTTAGATTTATGCCTGTATATGCTATCTTATACTAACTGAGTGGCCGTGTATTGTAGTTAGATTTATGCCTGTATATGCTATCTTATACTAACTGAGTGGCCGTGTATTGTAGTTAGATTTATGCCTGTATATGCTATCTTATACTAACTGAGTGGCCGTGTATTTTAGTTATATTTATGCCTGTATATGCTATCTTATACTAACTGAGTGGCCGTGATATTATTGTAGTTAGATTTATGTCTGTATATGCTATCTTATACTAACTGAGTGGCCGTGATGTTATTGTAGTTAGATTTATGCCTGTCTATGCTATCTTATACTAACTGAGTGGCCGTGTATTGTAGTTAGATTTATGCCTGTATATGCTATCTTATACTAACTGAGTGGCCGTGATAGTATTGTAGTTAGATTTATGTCTGTATATGCTATCTTATACTAACTGAGTGGCCGTGATAGTATTGAAGTTAGATTTATGCCAGTATATGCTATCTTATACTAACTGAGTGGCCGTGTATTGTAGTTAGATTCATGCCTGTATATGCTATCTTATACTAACTGAGTGGCCGTGTATTGTAGTTAGATTTATGCCTGTATATGCTATCTTATACTAACTGAGTGGCCGTGTATTGTAGTTAGATTTATGCCTGTATATGCTATCTTATACTAACTGAGTGGCCGTGTATTGTAGTTAGATTTATGCCTGTATATGCTATCTTATACTAACTGAGTGGCCGTGTATTGTAGTTAGATTTATGCCTGTATATGCTATCTTATACTAACTGAGTGGCCGTGTATTGTTGTTAGATTTATGCCTGTATATGCTATCTTATACTAACTGAGTGGCCGTGTATTGTAGTTAGATTTATGTCTGTATATGCTATCTTATACTAACTGAGTGGCCGTGATAGTATTGTTGTTAGATTTATGTCTGTATATGCTATCTTATACTAACTGAGTGGCCGTGTATTGTAGTTAGATTTATGTCTGTATATGCTATCTTATACTAACTGAGTGGCTGTGATAGTATTGTAGTTAGATTTATGTCTGTATATGCTATCTTACACTAACTGAGTGGTCGTGATATTATTGTAGTTAGATTGATGCCTGTATATGCTATCTTATGCTAACTGAGTGGCCGTGATAGTATTGTAGTTAGATTTATGCCTGTATATGCTATCTTATACTAACTGAGTGGCGTGATAGTATTGTAGTTAGATTTATGTCTGTATATGCTATTTTATACTAACTGAGTGGCCGTGTATTGTAGTTAGATTTATGCCTGTATATGCTATATTATACTAACTGAGTGGCCGTGATAGTATTGTAGTTAGATTTATGTCTGTATATGCTATCTTACACTAACGGAGTGGCCGTGATATTATTGTAGTTAGATTTATGTCTGTATATGCTATCTTATACTAACTGAGTGGCCGTGATAGTATTGTAGTTAGATTTATGTCTGTATATGCTATCTTATACTAACTGAGTGGCCGTGATAGTATTGTAGTTAGATTTATGTCTGTATATGCTATCTTATACTAACTGAGTGGCCGTGTATTGTAGTTAGATTTATGCCTGTATATGCTATCTTATACTAACTGAGTGGCCGTGATAGTATTGTAGTTAGATTTATGTCTGTATATGCTATCTTATACTAACTGAGTGGCCGTGATAGTATTGTAGTTAGATTTATGTCTGTATATGCTATCTTACAGTAACTGAGTGGCCGTGTATTGTAGTTAGATTTATGCCTGTATATGCTATCTTATACTAACTGAGTGGCCGTGATAGTATTGTAGTTAGATTTATGTCTGTATATGCTATCTTACACTAACTGAGTGGTCGTGATATTATTGTAGTTAGATTGATGCCTTTATATGCTATATTATGCTAACTGAGTGGCCGTGATAGTATTGTAATTAGATTTATGCCTGTATATGCTATCTTATACTAACTGAGTGGCCGTGATAGTATTGTAGTTAGATTTATGTCTGTATATGCTATCTTATACTAACTGAGTGGCCGTGTATTGTAGTTAGATTTATGCCTGTATATGCTATATTATACTAACTGAGTGGCCATGATAGTATTGTAGTTAGAATTATGTCTGTATATGCTATCTTATACTAACTGAGTGGCCGTGTATTGTAGTTAGATTTATGCCTGTATATGCTATCTTATACTAACTGAGTGGCCGTGATAGTATTGTAGTTAGATTTATGTCTGTATATGCTATCTTATACTAACTGAGTGGCCGTGATAGTATTGTAGTTAAATTTATGTCTGTATATGCTATCTTACAGTAACTGAGTGGCCGTGTATTGTAGTTAGATTTATGCCTGTATATGCTATCTTACACTAACTGAGTGGCCGTGTATTGTAGTTAGATTTATGCCTGTATATGCTATCTTATACTAACTGAGTGGCCGTGATATTATTGTAATTAGATTCATGCCTAAATATGCTATCTTATACTAACTGAGTGGCCGTGTATTGTAGTTAGATTTATGCCTGTATATGCTATCTTATACTAACTGAGTGGCCGTGTATTGTAGTTAGAATTATGCCTGTATATGCTATCTTATACTAACTGAGTGGCCGTGTATTGTAGTTAGATTTATGCCTGTATATGCTATCTTATACTAACTGAGTGGCCGTGATAGTATTGTAGTTAGATTTATGTCTGTATATGCTATCTTATACTAACTGAGTGGCCGTGATAGTATTGTAGTTAGATTTATGCCTGTATATGCTATCTTAAACTAACTGAGTGGCCGTGTATTGTAGTTAGATTCAAGCCTAAATATGCTATCTTATACTAACTGAGTGGCCGTGTATTGTAGTTAGATTTATGCCTGCATATGCTATCTTATACTAACTGAGTGGCCGTGTATTGTAGTTAGATTTATGCCTGTATATGCTATCTTATACTAACTGAGTGGCCTTGATAGTATTGTAGTTAGATTTATGTCTGTATATGCTATCTTATACTAACTGAGTGGCCGTGATAGTATTGTAGTTAGATTTATGTCTGTATATGCTATCTTACACTAACTGAGTGGTCGTGATATTATTGTAGTTAGATTTATGCCTGTATATGCTCTCTTATACTAACCGAGTGGCCGTGATAGTATTGTAGTTAGATTTATGTCTGTATATGCTATCTTATACTAACTGAGTGGCTGTGATAGTATTTTAGTTAGATTTATGTCTGTATATGTTATCTTACACTAACTGAGTGGTCGTGATATTATTGTAGTTAGATTGATGCCTGTATATGCTATATTATGCTAACTGAGTGGCCGTGATAGTATTGTAGTTAGATTTATGTCTGTATATGCTATCTTATACTAACTGAGTGGCCGTGTATTGTAGTTAGATTTATGCCTGTATATGCTATCTTATACTAACTGAGTGGCCGTGATAGTATTGTAGTTAGATTTATGTCTGTATATGCTATCTTACACTAACTGAGTGGCCGTCTATTGTAGTTAGATTTATGTCTGTATATGCTATCTTATACTAACTGAGTGGCTGTGATAGTATTGTAGTTAGATTTATGTCTGTATATGCTATCTTACACTAACTGAGTGGTCGTGATATTATTGTAGTTAGATTGATGCCTTTATATGCTATATTATGCTAACTGAGTGGCCGTGATAGTATTGTAATTAGATTTATGCCTGTATATGCTATCTTATACTAACTGAGTGGCCGTGATAGTATTGTAGTTAGATTTATGTCTGTATATGCTATCTTATACTAACTGAGTGGCCGTGTATTGTAGTTAGATTTATGCCTGTATATGCTATATTATACTAACTGAGTGGCCATGATAGTATTGTAGTTAGATTTATGTCTGTATATGCTATCTTATACTAACTGAGTGGCCGTGTATTGTAGTTAGATTTATGCCTGTATATGCTATCTTATACTAACTGAGTGGCCGTGATAGTATTGTAGTTAGATTTATGTCTGTATATGCTATCTTATACTAAGTGAGTGGCCGTGATAGTATTGTAGTTAAATTTATGTCTGTATATGCTATCTTACAGTAACTGAGTGGCCGTGTATTGTAGTTAGATTTATGCCTGTATATGCTATCTTATACTAACTGAGTGGCCGTGATAGTATTGTAGTTAGATTTATGTCTGTATATGCTATCTTACACTAACTGAGTGGCCGTGTATTGTTGTTAGATTTATGCCTGTATATGCTATCTTATACTAACTGAGTGGCCGTGATATTATTGTAATTAGATTCATGCCTAAATATGCTATCTTATACTAACTGAGTGGCCGTGTATTGTAGTTAGATTTATGCCTGTATATGCTATCTTATACTAACTGAGTGGCCGTGTATTGTAGTTAGAATTATGCCTGTATATGCTATCTTATACTAACTGAGTGGCCGTGTATTGTAGTTAGATTTATGCCTGTATATGCTATCTTATACTAACTGAGTGGCCGTGATAGTATTGTAGTTAGATTTATGTCTGTATATGCTATCTTATACTAACTGAGTGGCCGTGATAGTATTGTAGTTAGATTTATGCCTGTATATGCTATCTTATACTAACTGAGTGGCCGTGTATTGTAGTTAGATTCATGCCTAAATATGCTATCTTATACTAACTGAGTGGCCGTGTATTGTAGTTAGATTTATGCCTGTATATGCTATCTTATACTAACTGAGTGGCCGTGTATTGTAGTTAGATTTATGCCTGTATATGCTATCTTATACTAACTGAGTGGCCGTGTATTGTAGTTAGATTTATGTCTGTATATGCTATCTTATACTAACTGAGTGGCCGTGATAGTATTGTAGTTAGATTTATATCTGTATATGCTATCTTACACTAACTGAGTGGCCGTGATATTATTGTAGTTAGATTTATGCCTGTATATGCTCTCTTATACTAACTGAGTGGCCGTGTATTGTAGTTAGATTTATGCCTGTATATGCTATCTTATACTAACTGAGTGGCCGTGTATTGTAGTTAGATTTATGTCTGTATATGCTCTCTTATACTAACCGAGTGACCGTGATAGTATTGTAGTTAGATTTATGTCTGTATATGCTATCTTATACTAACTGAGTGGCTGTGATAGTATTTTAGTTAGATTTATGTCTGTATATGCTATCTTACACTAACTGAGTGGTCGTGATATTATTGTAGTTAGATTGATGCCTGTATATGCTATCTTATGCTAACTGAGTGGTCGTGATAGTATTGTAGTTAGATTTATGTCTGTATATGCTATCTTACAGTAACTGAGTGGCCGTGTATTGTAGTTAGATTTATGCCTGTATATGCTATCTTATACTAACTGAGTGGCTGTGATAGTATTGTAGTTAGATTTATGTCTGTATATGCTATCTTACACTAACTGAGTGGCCGTGTATTGTAGTTAGATTTATGTCTGTATATGCTATCTTATACTAACTGAGTGGCCGTGATAGTATTGTAGTTAAATTTATGTCTGTATATGCTATCTTACACTAACTGAGTGGCCGTGATATTATTGTAGTTAGATTTATGCCTGTATATGCTCTCTTATACTAACCGAGTGGCCGTGATAGTATTGTAGTTAGATTTATGTCTGTATATGCTATCTTATACTAACTGAGTGGCTTTGATAGTATTGTAGTTAGATTTATGTCTGTATATGCTATCTTACACTAACTGAGTGGTCGTGATATTATTGTAGTTAGATTGATGCCTTTATATGCTATATTATGCTAACTGAGTGGCCGTGATAGTATTGTAATTAGATTTATGCCTGTATATGCTATCTTATACTAACTGAGTGGCCGTGATAGTATTGTAGTTAGATTTATGTCTGTATATGCTATCTTATACTAACTGAGTGGCCGTGATAGTATTGTAGTTAAATTTATGCCTGTATATGCTATATTATACTAACTGAGTGGCCATGATAGTATTGTAGTTAGATTTATGTCTGTATATGCTATCTTATACTAACTGAGTGGCCGTATATTGTAGTTAGATTTATGCCTGTATATGCTATCTTATACTAACTGAGTGGCCGTGATAGTATTGTAGTTAGATTTATGTCTGTATATGCTATCTTATACTAACTGAGTGGCCGTGATAGTATTGTAGTTAAATTTATGTCTGTATATGCTATCTTACAGTAACTGAGTGGCCGTGTATTGTAGTTAGATTTATGCCTGTATATGCTATCTTATACTAACTGAGTGGCCGTGATAGTATTGTAGTTAGATTTATGTCTGTATATGCTATCTTACACTAACTGAGTGGCCGTGTATTGTAGTTAGATTTATGCCTGTATATGCTATCTTATACTAACTGAGTGGCCGTGATATTATTGTAATTAGATTCATGCCTAAATATGCTATCTTATACTAACTGAGTGGCCGTGTATTGTAGTTAGATTTATGCCTGTATATGCTATCTTATACTAACTGAGTGGCCGTGTATTGTAGTTAGAATTATGCCTGTATATGCTATCTTATACTAACTGAGTGGCCGTGTATTGTAGTTAGATTTATGCCTGTATATGCTATCTTATACTAACTGAGTGGCCGTGATAGTATTGTAGTTAGATTTATGTCTGTATATGCTATCTTATACTAACTGAGTGGCCGTGATAGTATTGTAGTTAGATTTATGCCTGTATATGCTATCTTATACTAACTGAGTGGCCGTGTATTGTAGTTAGATTCATGCCTAAATATGCTATCTTATACTAACTGAGTGGCCGTGTATTGTAGTTAGATTTATGCCTGTATATGCTATCTTATACTAACTGAGTGGCCGTGTATTGTAGTTAGATTTATGCCTGTATATGCTATCTTATACTAACTGAGTGGCCGTGTATTGTAGTTAGATTTATGTCTGTATATGCTATCTTATACTAACTGAGTGGCCGTGATAGTATTGTAGTTAGATTTATATCTGTATATGCTATCTTACACTAACTGAGTGGCCGTGATATTATTGTAGTTAGATTTATGCCTGTATATGCTCTCTTATACTAACTGAGTGGCCGTGTATTGTAGTTAGATTTATGCCTGTATATGCTATCTTATACTAACTGAGTGGCCGTGTATTGTAGTTAGATTTATGTCTGTATATGCTCTCTTATACTAACCGAGTGGCCGTGATAGTATTGTAGTTAGATTTATGTCTGTATATGCTATCTTATACTAACTGAGTGGCTGTGATAGTATTTTAGTTAGATTTATGTCTGTATATGCTATCTTACACTAACTGAGTGGTCGTGATATTATTGTAGTTAGATTGATGCCTGTATATGCTATCTTATGCTAACTGAGTGGCCGTGATAGTATTGTAGTTAGATTTATGTCTGTATATGCTATCTTACAGTAACTGAGTGGCCGTGTATTGTAGTTAGATTTATGCCTGTATATGCTATCTTATACTAACTGAGTGGCTGTGATAGTATTGTAGTTAGATTTATGTCTGTATATGCTATCTTACACTAACTGAGTGGCCGTGTATTGTAGTTAGATTTATGTCTGTATATGCTATCTTATACTAACTGAGTGGCCGTGATAGTATTGTAGTTAAATTTATGTCTGTATATGCTATCTTACACTAACTGAGTGGCCGTGATATTATTGTAGTTAGATTTATGCCTGTATATGCTCTCTTATACTAACCGAGTGGCCGTGATAGTATTGTAGTTAGATTTATGTCTGTATATGCTATCTTATACTAACTGAGTGGCTTTGATAGTATTGTAGTTAGATTTATGTCTGTATATGCTATCTTACACTAACTGAGTGGTCGTGATATTATTGTAGTTAGATTGATGCCTTTATATGCTATATTATGCTAACTGAGTGGCCGTGATAGTATTGTAATTAGATTTATGCCTGTATATGCTATCTTATACTAACTGAGTGGCCGTGATAGTATTGTAGTTAGATTTATGTCTGTATATGCTATCTTATACTAACTGAGTGGCCGTGATAGTATTGTAGTTAAATTTATGCCTGTATATGCTATATTATACTAACTGAGTGGCCATGATAGTATTGTAGTTAGATTTATGTCTGTATATGCTATCTTATACTAACTGAGTGGCCGTATATTGTAGTTAGATTTATGCCTGTATATGCTATCTTATACTAACTGAGTGGCCGTGATAGTATTGTAGTTAGATTTATGTCTGTATATGCTATCTTATACTAACTGAGTGGCCGTGATAGTATTGTAGTTAAATTTATATCTGTATATGCTATCTTACAGTAACTGAGTGGCCGTGTATTGTAGTTAGATTTATGCCTGTATATGCTATCTTATACTAACTGAGTGGCCGTGATAGTATTGTAGTTAGATTTATGTCTGTATATGCTATCTTACACTAACTGAGTGGCCGTGTATTGTAGTTAGATTTATGCCTGTATATGCTATCTTATACTAACTGAGTGGCCGTGATATTATTGTAATTAGATTCATGCCTAAATATGCTATCTTATACTAACTGAGTGGCCGTGTATTGTAGTTAGATTTATGCCTGTATATGCTATCTTATACTAACTGAGTGGCCGTGTATTGTAGTTAGAATTATGCCTGTATATGCTATCTTATACTAACTGAGTGGCCGTGTATTGTAGTTAGATTTATGCCTGTATATGCTATCTTATACTAACTGAGTGGCCGTGATAGTATTGTAGTTAGATTTATGTCTGTATATGCTATCTTATACTAACTGAGTGGCCGTGATAGTATTGTAGTTAGATTTATGCCTGTATATGCTATCTCATACTAACTGAGTGGCCGTGTATTGTAGTTAGATTCATGCCTAAATATGCTATCTTATACTAACTGAGTGGCCGTGTATTGTAGTTAGATTTATGCCTGTATATGCTATCTTATACTAACTGAGTGACCGTGTATTGTAGTTAGATTTATGCCTGTATATGCTATCTTATACTAACTGAGTGGCCGTGTATTGTAGTTAGATTTATGTCTGTATATGCTATCTTATACTAACTGAGTGGCCGTGATAGTATTGTAGTTAGATTTATATCTGTATATGCTATCTTACACTAACTGAGTGGCCGTGATATTATTGTAGTTAGATTTATGCCTGTATATGCTCTCTTATACTAACCGAGTGGCCGTGATAGTATTGTAGTTAGATTTATGTCTGTATATGCTATCTTATACTAACTGAGTGGCTGTGATAGTATTGTAGTTAGATTTATGTCTGTATATGCTATCTTACACTAACTGAGTGGTCGTGATATTATTGTAGTTAGATTGATGCCTGTATATGCTATCTTATGCTAACTGAGTGGCCGTGATAGTATTGTAGTTAGATTTATGCCTGTATATGCTATCTTATACTAACTGAGTGGCCGTGATAGTATTGTAGTTAGATTTATGTCTGTATATGCTATCTTATACTAACTGAGTGGCCGTGTATTGTAGTTAGATTTATGCCTGTATATGCTATCTTATGCTAACTGAGTGGCCATGATAGTATTGTAGTTAGATTTATGTCTGTATATGCTATCTTATACTAACTGAGTGGCCGTGATGTTATTGTAGTTAGATTTATGCCTGTATATGCTATCTTATACTAACTGAGTGGCCGTGTATTGTAGTTAGATTTATGCCTGTATATGCTATCTTATACTAACTGAGTGGCCGTGGATTGTAGTTATATTTATGCCTGTTTATGCTATATTATACTAACTGAGTGGCCGTGATAGTATTGTAGTTAGATTTATGTCTGTATATGCTATCTTATACTAACTGAGTGGCCGTGATAGTATTGAAGTTAGATTTATGCCAGTATATGCTATCTTATACTAACTGAGTGGCCGTGTATTGTTGTTAGATTCATGCCTGTATATGCTATCTTATACTAACTGAGTGGCCGTGTATTGTAGTTAGATTTATGCCTGTATATGCTATCTTATACTAACTGAGTGGCCGTGTATTGTAGTTAGATTTATGCCTGTATATGCTATCTTATACTAACTGAGTGGCCGTGTATTGTAGTTAGATTTATGTCTGTATATGCTATCTTATACTAACTGAGTGGCCGTGTATTTTAGTTATATTTATGCCTGTATATGCTATCTTATACTAACTGAGTGGCCGTGATAGTATTGTAGTTTAGATTTATGTCTGTATATGCTATCTTATACTAACTGAGTGGCCGTGATGTTATTGTAGTTAGATTTATGCCTGTCTATGCTATCTTATAATAACTGAGTGGCCGTGTATTGTAGTTAGATTTATGCCTGTATATGCTATCTTATACTAACTGAGTGGCCGTGATAGTATTGTAGTTAGATTTATGTCTGTATATGCTATCTTATACTAACTGAGTGGCCGTGATAGTATTGAAGTTAGATTTATGCCAGTATATGCTATCTTATACTAACTGAGTGGCCGTGTATTGTAGTTAGATTCATGCCTGTATATGCTATCTTATACTAACTGAGTGGCCGTGTATTGTAGTTAGATTTATGCCTGTATATGCTATCTTATACTAACTGAGTGGCCGTGTATTGTAGTTAGATTTATGCCTGTATATGCTATCTTATACTAACTGAGTGGCCGTGTATTGTAGTTAGATTTATGCCTGTATATGCTATCTTATACTAACTGAGTGGCCGTGTATTGTAGTTAGATTTATGCCTGTATATGCTATCTTATACTAACTGAGTGGCCGTGTATTGTTGTTAGATTTATGCCTGTATATGCTATCTTATACTAACTGAGTGGCCGTGTATTGTAGTTAGATTTATGTCTGTATATGCTATCTTATACTAACTGAGTGGCCGTGATAGTATTGTAGTTAGATTTATGTCTGTATATGCTATCTTATACTAACTGAGTGGCCGTGTATTGTAGTTAGATTTAGGTCTGTATATGCTATCTTATACTAACTGAGTGGCTGTGATAGTATTGTAGTTAGATTTATGTCTGTATATGCTATCTTACACTAACTGAGTGGTCGTGATATTATTGTAGTTAGATTGATGCCTGTATATGCTATCTTATGCTAACTGAGTGGCCGTGATAGTATTGTAGTTAGATTTATGCCTGTATATGCTATCTTATACTAACTGAGTGGCCGTGATAGTATTGTGGTTAGATTTATGTCTGTATATGCTATTTTATACTAACTGAGTGGCCGTGTATTGTAGTTAGATTTATGCCTGTATATGCTATATTATACTAACTGAGTGGCCGTGATAGTATTGTATTTAGATTTATGTCTGTATATGCTATCTTACACTAACTGAGTGGCCGTGATATTATTGTAGTTAGATTTATGTCTGTATATGCTATCTTATACTAACTGAGTGGCCGTGATAGTATTGTAGTTAGATTTATGTCTGTATATGCTATCTTATACTAACTGAGTGGCCGTGATAGTATTGTAGTTAGATTTATGTCTGTATATGCTATCTTATACTAACTGAGTGGCCGTGTATTGTAGTTAGATTTATGTCTGTATATGCTATCTTATACTAACTGAGTGGCCGTGATAGTATTGTAGTTAAATTTATGTCTGTATATGCTATCTTACACTAACTGAGTGGCCGTGATATTATTGTAGTTAGATTTATGCCTGTATATGCTCTCTTATACTAACCGAGTGGCCGTGATAGTATTGTAGTTAGATTTATGTCTGTATATGCTATCTTATACTAACTGAGTGGCTGTGATAGTATTGTAGTTAGATTTATGTCTGTATATGCTATCTTACACTAACTGAGTGGTCGTGATATTATTGTAGTTAGATTGATGCCTGTATATGCTATCTTATGCTAACTGAGTGGCCGTGATAGTATTGTAATTAGATTTATGCCTGTATATGCTATCTTATACTAACTGAGTGGCCGTGTATTGTAGTTAGATTTATGCCTGTATATGCTATATTATACTAACTGAGTGGCCATGATAGTATTGTAGTTAGATTTATGTCTGTATATGCTATCTTATACTAACTGAGTGGCCGTGTATTGTAGTTAGATTTATGCCTGTATATGCTATCTTATGCTAACTGAGTGGCCGTGATAGTATTGTAGTTAGATTTATGTCTGTATATGCTATCTTATTCTATCTGAGTGGCCGTGATAGTATTGTAGTTAAATTTATGTCTGTATATGCTATCTTACAGTAACTGAGTGGCCGTGTATTGTAGTTAGATTTATGCCTGTATATGCTATCGTATACTAACTGAGTGGCCGTGATAGTATTGTAGTTAGATTTATGTCTGTATATGCTATTTTACACTAACTGAGTGGCCGTGTATTGTAGTTAAAATTATGCCTGTATATGCTATCTTATACTAACTGAGTGGCCGTGTATTGTAGTTAGATTTATGCCTGTATATGCTATCTTATACTAACTGAGTGGCCGTGATAGTATTGTAGTTAGATTTATGTCTGTATATGCTATCTTATACTAACTGAGTGGCCGTGATAGTATTGTAGTTAGATTTATGCCTGTATATGCTATCTTATACTAACTGAGTGGCCGTGTATTGTAGTTAGATTCATGCCTAAATATGCTATCTTATACTAACTGAGTGGCCGTGTATTGTAGTTAGATTTATGCCTGTATATGCTATCTTATACTAACTGAGTGGCCGTGTATTGTAGTTAGATGTATGCCTGTATATGCTATCTTATACTAACTGAGTGGCCGTGTATTGTAGTTAGATTTATGTCTGTATATGCTATCTTATACTAACTGAGTGGCCGTGATAGTATTGTAGTTAGATTTATGTCTGTATATGCTATCTTACACTAACTGAGTGGCCTTGATATTATTGTAGTTAGATTTATGCCTGTATATGCTATCTTATACTAACCGAGTGGCCGTGATAGTATTGTAGTTAGATTTATGTCTGTATATGCTATCTTATACTAACTGAGTGGCCGTGATAGTATTGTAGTTAGATTTATGTCTGTATATGCTATCTTACACTAACTGAGTGGTCGTGATATTATTGTAGTTAGATTGATGCCTGTATATGCTATCTTATGCTAACTGAGTGGCCGTGATAGTATTGTAGTTAGATTTATGCCTGTATATGCTATCTTATACTAACTGAGTGGCTGTGATAGTATTGTAGTTAGATTTATGTCTGTATATGCTATCTTATACTAACTGAGTGGCCGTGTATTGTAGTTAGATTTATGCCTGTATATGCTATCTTATACTAACTGAGTGGCCATGATAGTATTGTAGTTAGATTTATGTCTGTATATGCTATCTTATACTAACTGAGTGGCCGTGATGTTATTGTAGTTAGATTTATGCCTGTATATGCTATCTTATACTAACTGAGTGGCCGTGTATTGTAGTTAGATTTATGCCTGTATTTGCTATCTTATACTAACTGAGTGGCCGTGTATTGTAGTTAGATTTATGCCAGTATATGCTATCTTATGCTAACTGAGTGGCCGTGATAGTATTGTAGTTAGATTTATGTCTGTATATGCTATCTTATACTAACTGAGTGGCCGTGATAGTATTGAAGTTAGATTTATGCCAGTATATGCTATCTTATACTAACTGAGTGGCCGTGTATTGTAGTTAGATTCATGCCTGTATATGCTATCTTATACTAACTGAGTGGCCGTGTATTGTAGTTAGATTTATGCCTGTATATGCTATCTTATACTAACTGAGTGGCCGTGTATTGTAGTTAGATTTATGCCTGTATATGCTATCTTATACTAACTGAGTGGCCGTGTATTGTAGTTAGATTTATGCCAGTATATGCTATCTTATGCTAACTGAGTGGCCGTGATAGTATTGTAGTTAGATTTATGTCTGTATATGCTATCTTATACTAACTGAGTGGCCGTGATAGTATTGAAGTTAGATTTATGCCAGTATATGCTATCTTATACTAACTGAGTGGCCGTGTATTGTAGTTAGATTCATGCCTGTATATGCTATCTTATACTAACTGAGTGGCCGTGTATTGTAGTTAGATTTATGCCTGTATATGCTATCTTATACTAACTGAGTGGCCGTGTATTGTAGTTAGATTTATGCCTGTATATGCTATCTTATACTAACTGAGTGGCCGTGTATTGTAGTTAGATTTATGCCTGTATATGCTATCTTATACTAACTGAGTGGCCGTGTATTTTAGTTATATTTATGCCTGTATATGCTATCCTATACTAACTGAGTGGCCGTGATAGTATTGTAGTTAGATTTATGTCTGTATATGCTATCTTATACTAACTGAGTGGCCGTGATGTTATTGTAGTTAGATTTATGCCTGTCTATGCTATCTTATACTAACTGAGTGGCCGTGTATTGTAGTTAGATTTATGCCTGTATATGCTATCTTATACTAACTGAGTGGCCGTGATAGTATTGTAGTTAGATTTATGTCTGTATATGCTATCTTATACTAACTGAGTGGCCGTGATAGTATTGAAGTTAGATTTATGCCAGTATATGCTATCTTATACTAACTGAGTGGCCGTGTATTGTAGTTAGATTCATGCCTGTATATGCTATCTTATACTAACTGAGTGGCCGTGTATTGTAGTTAGATTTATGCCTGTATATGCTATCCTATACTAACTGAGTGGCCGTGTATTGTAGTTAGATTTATGCCTGTATATGCTATCTTATACTAACTGAGTGGCCGTGTATTGTAGTTAGATTTATGCCTGTATATGCTATCTTATACTAACTGAGTGGCCGTGTATTGTAGTTAGATTTATGCCTGTATATGCTATCTTATACTAACTGAGTGGCCGTGTATTGTTGTTAGATTTATGCCTGTATATGCTATCTTATACTAACTGAGTGGCCGTGTATTGTAGTTAGATTTATGTCTGTATATGCTATCTTATACTAACTGAGTGGCCGTGATAGTATTGTAGTTAGATTTATGTCTGTATATGCTATCTTATACTAACTGAGTGGCCGTGTATTGTAGTTAGATTTATGTCTGTATATGCTATCTTATACTAACTGAGTGGCTGTGATAGTATTGTAGTTATATTTATATCTGTATATGCTATCTTACACTAACTGAGTGGTCGTGATATTATTGTAGTTAGATTGATGCCTGTATATGCTATCTTATGCTAACTGAGTGGCCGTGATAGTATTGTAGTTAGATTTATGCCTGTATATGCTATCTTATACTAACTGAGTGGCCGTGATAGTATTGTAGTTAGATTTATGTCTGTATATGCTATTTTATACTAACTGAGTGGCCGTGTATTGTAGTTAGATTTATGCCTGTATATGCTATATTATACTAACTGAGTGGCCGTGATAGTATTGTAGTTAGATTTATGTCTGTATATGCTATCTTACACTAACTGAGTGGCCGTGATATTATTGTAGTTAGATTTATGTCTGTATATGCTATCTTATACTAACTGAGTGGCCGTGATAGTATTGTAGTTAGATTTATGTCTGTATATGCTATCTTATACTAACTGAGTGGCCGTGATAGTATTGTAGTTAGATTTATGTCTGTATATGCTATCTTATACTAACTGAGTGGCCGTGTATTGTAGTTAGATTTATGTCTGTATATGCTATCTTATACTAACTGAGTGGCCGTGATAGTATTGTAGTTAAATTTATGTCTGTATATGCTATCCTACACTAACTGAGTGGCCGTGATATTATTGTAGTTAGATTTATGCATGTATATGCTCTCTTATACTAACCGAGTGGCCGTGATAGTATTGTAGTTAGATTTATGTCTGTATATGCTATCTTATACTAACTGAGTGGCTGTGATAGTATTGTAGTTAGATTTATGTCTGTATATGCTATCTTACACTAACTGAGTGGTCGTGATATTATTGTAGTTAGATTGATGCCTGTATATGCTATCTTATGCTAACTGAGTGGCCGTGATAGTATTGTAATTAGATTTATGCCTGTATATGCTATCTTATACTAACTGAGTGGCCGTGTATTGTAGTTAGATTTATGCCTGTATATGCTATCTTATACTAACCGAGTGGCCATGATAGTATTGTAGTTAGATTTATGTCTGTATATGCTATCATATACTAACTGAGTGGCCGTGTATTGTAGTTAGATTTATGCCTGTATATGCTATCTTATACTAACTGAGTGGCCGTGATAGTATTGTAGTTAGATTTATGTCTGTATATGCTATCTTATTCTAACTGAGTGGCCGTGATAGTGTTGTAGTTAAATTTATGTCTGTATATGCTATCTTACAGTAACTGAGTGGCCGTGTATTGTAGTTAGATTTATGCCTGTATATGCTATCTTATACGAACTGAGTGGCCGTGATAGTATTGTAGTTAGATTTATGTCTGTATATGCTATCTTACACTAACTGAGTGGCCGTGTATTGTAGTTAGATTTATGCCTGTATATGCTATATTATACTAACTGAGTGGCCGTGATATTATTGTAATTAGATTCATGCCTAAATATGCTATCTTATACTAACTGAGTGGCCGTGTATTGTAGTTAGATTTATGCCTGTATATGCTATCTTATACTAACTGAGTGGCCGTGTATTGTAGTTAGAATTATGCCTGTATATGCTATCTTATACTAACTGAGTGGCCGTGTATTGTAGTTAGATTTATGCCTGTATATGCTATCTTATACTAACTGAGTGGCCGTGATAGTATTGAAGTTAGATTTATGTCTGTATATGCTATCTTATACTAACTGAGTGGCCGTGATAGTATTGTAGTTAGATTTATGCCTGTATATGCTATCTTATACTAACTGAGTGGCCGTGTATTGTAGTTAGATTCATGCCTAAATATGCTATCTTATACTAACTGAGTGGCCGTGTATTGTAGTTAGATTTATGCCTGTATATGCTATCTTATACTAACTGAGTGGCCGTGTATTGTAGTTAGATTTATGCCTGTATATGCTATCTTATACTAACTGAGTGGCCGTGTATTGTAGTTAGATTTATGCCTGTATATGCTATCTTATACTAACTGAGTGGCCGTGTATTGTAGTTAGATTTATGCCTGTATATGCTATCTTATACTAACTGAGTGGCCGTGTATTGTAGTTAGATTTATGCCTGTATATGCTATCTTATACTAACTGAGTGGCCGTGTATTGTAGTTAGATTTATGTCTGTATATGCTATCTTATACTAACTGAGTGGCCGTGATAGTATTGTAGTTAGATTTATGTCTGTATATGCTATCTTACACTAACTGAGTGGCCGTGTATTGTAGTTAGATTTATGTCTGTATATGCTATCTTATACTAACTGAGTGGCCGTGTATTGTAGTTAGATTTATGTCTGTATATGCTATCTTATACTAACTGAGTGACCGTGATAGTATTGTAGTTAGATTTATGTCTGTATATGCTATCTTACACTAACTGAGTGGCCGTGATATTATTGTAGTTAGATTTATGCCTGTATATGCTATCTTATACTAACTGAGTGGCCGTGATATTATTGTAGTTAGATTTATGTCTGTATATGCTATCTTACACTAACTGAGTGGCCGTGATAGTATTGTAGTTAGATATATGTCTGTATATGTTATCTTACACTAACTGAGTGGCCGTGATATTATTGTAGTTAGATTTATTCCTGTATATGCTCTCTTATAATAACTGAGTGGCCGTGATAGTATTGTAGTTAGATTTATGATGTATATGCTATCTTATACTAACTGAGTGGCCGTGTATTGTAGTTAGATTCATGCCTGTATATGCTATCTTATACTAACTGAGTGGCCGTGTATTGTAGTTAGATTTATGCCTGTATATGCTATCTTATACTAACTGAGTGGCCGTGTATTGTAGTTAGATTTATGCCTGTATATGCTATCTTATACTAACTGAGTGGCCGTGATAGTATTGTAGTTAGATTTATGTCTGTATATGCTATCTTATACTAACTGAGTGGCCGTGTATTGTAGTTAGATTTATGTCTGTATATGCTATCTTATACTAACTGAGTGGCCGTGATAGTATTGTAGTTAAATTTATGTCTGTATATGCTATCCTACACTAACTGAGTGGCCGTGATATTATTGTAGTTAGATTTATGCCTGTATATGCTCTCTTATACTAACCGAGTGGCCGTGATAGTATTGTAGTTAGATTTATGTCTGTATATGCTATCTTATACTAACTGAGTGGCTGTGATAGTATTGTAGTTAGATTTATGTCTGTATATGCTATCTTACACTAACTGAGTGGTCGTGATATTATTGTAGTTAGATTGATGCCTGTATATGCTATCTTATGCTAACTGAGTGGCCGTGATAGTATTGTAATTAGATTTATGCCTGTATATGCTATCTTATACTAACTGAGTGGCCGTGTATTGTAGTTAGATTTATGCCTGTATATGCTATCTTATACTAACTGAGTGGCCATGATAGTATTGTAGTTAGATTTATGTCTGTATATGCTATCTTATACTAACTGAGTGGCCGTGTATTGTAGTTAGATTTATGCCTGTATATGCTATCTTATACTAACTGAGTGGCCGTGATAGTATTGTAGTTAGATTTATGTCTGTATATGCTATCTTATTCTAACTGAGTGGCCGTGATAGTATTGTAGTTAAATTTATGTCTGTATATGCTATCTTACAGTAACTGAGTGGCCGTGTATTGTAGTTAGATTTATGCCTGTATATGCTATCTTATACTAACTGAGTGGCCGTGATAGTATTGTAGTTAGATTTATGTCTGTATATGCTATCTTACACTAACTGAGTGGCCGTGTATTGTAGTTAGATTTATGCCTGTATATGCTATCTTATACTAACTGAGTGGCCGTGATATTATTGTAATTAGATTCATGCCTAAATATGCTATCTTATACTAACTGAGTGGCCGTGTATTGTAGTTAGATTTATGCCTGTATATGCTATCTTATACTAACTGAGTGGCCGTGTATTGTAGTTAGAATTATGCCTGTATATGCTATCTTATACTAACTGAGTGGCCGTGTATTGTAGTTAGATTTATGCCTGTATATGCTATCTTATACTAACTGAGTGGCCGTGATAGTATTGAAGTTAGATTTATGTCTGTATATGCTATCTTATACTAACTGAGTGGCCGTGATAGTATTGTAGTTAGATTTATGCCTGTATATGCTATCTTATACTAACTGAGTGGCCGTGTATTGTAGTTAGATTCATGCCTAAATATGCTATCTTATACTAACTGAGTGGCCGTGTATTGTAGTTAGATTTATGCCTGTATATGCTATCTTATACTAACTGAGTGGCCGTGTATTGTAGTTAGATTTATGCCTGTATATGCTATCTTATACTAACTGAGTGGCCGTGTATTGTAGTTAGATTTATGCCTGTATATGCTATCTTATACTAACTGAGTGGCCGTGTATTGTAGTTAGATTTATGCCTGTATATGCTATCTTATACTAACTGAGTGGCCGTGTATTGTAGTTAGATTTATGCCTGTATATGCTATCTTATACTAACTGAGTGGCCGTGTATTGTAGTTAGATTTATGTCTGTATATGCTATCTTATACTAACTGAGTGGCCGTGATAGTATTGTAGTTAGATTTATGTCTGTATATGCTATCTTATACTAACTGAGTGGCCGTGTATTGTAGTTAGATTTATGTCTGTATATGCTATCTTATACTAACTGAGTGGCCGTGTATTGTAGTTAGATTTATGTCTGTATATGCTATCTTATACTAACTGAGTGACCGTGATAGTATTGTAGTTAGATTTATGTCTGTATATGCTATCTTACACTAACTGAGTGGCCGTGATATTATTGTAGTTAGATTTATGCCTGTATATGCTATCTTATACTAACTGAGTGGCCGTGATATTATTGTAGTTAGATTTATGTCTGTATATGCTATCTTACACTAACTGAGTGGCCGTGATAGTATTGTAGCTAGATATATGTCTGTATATGTTATCTTACACTAACTGAGTGGCCGTGATATTATTGAAGTTAGATTTATTCCTGTATATGCTCTCTTATAATAACTGAGTGGCCGTGATAGTATTGTAGTTAGATTTATGATGTATATGCTATCTTATACTAACTGAGTGGCCGTCTATTGTAGTTAGATTCATGCCTGTATATGCTATCTTATACTAACTGAGTGGCCGTGTATTGTAGTTAGATTTATGCCTGTATATGCTATCTTATACTAACTGAGTGGCCGTGTATTGTAGTTAGATTTATGCCTGTATATGCTATCTTATACTAACTGAGTGGCCGTGTATTGTAGTTAGATTTATGCCTGTATATGCTATCTTATACTAACTGAGTGGCCGTGTATTGTAGTTAGATTTATGCCTGTATATGCTATCTTATACTAACTGAGTGGCCGTGTATTGTAGTTAGATTTATGCCTGTATATGCTATCTTATACTAACTGAGTGGCCGTGTATTGTAGTTAGATTTATGTCTGTATATGCTATCTTATACTAACTGAGTGGCCGTGATAGTATTGTAGTTAGATTTATGTCTGTATATGCTATCTTATACTAACTGAGTGGCCGTGTATTGTAGTTAGATTTATGTCTGTATATGCTATCTTATACTAACTGAGTGGCCGTGTATTGTAGTTAGATTTATGTCTGTATATGCTATCTTATACTAACTGAGTGACCGTGATAGTATTGTAGTTAGATTTATGTCTGTATATGCTATCTTACACTAACTGAGTGGCCGTGATATTATTGTAGTTAGATTTATGCCTGTATATGCTATCTTATACTAACTGAGTGGCCGTGATATTATTGTAGTTAGATTTATGTCTGTATATGCTATCTTACACTAACTGAGTGGCCGTGATAGTATTGTAGTTAGATATATGTCTGTATATGTTATCTTACACTAACTGAGTGGCCGTGATATTATTGTAGTTAGATTTATTCCTGTATATGCTCTCTTATAATAACTGAGTGGCCGTGATAGTATTGTAGTTAGATTTATGATGTATATGCTATCTTATACTAACTGAGTGGCCGTGTATTGTAGTTAGATTCATGCCTGTATATGCTATCTTATACTAACTGAGTGGCCGTGTATTGTAGTTAGATTTATGCCTGTATATGCTATCTTATACTAGCTGAGTGGCCGTGTATTGTAGTTAGATTTATGCCTGTATATGCTATCTTATACTAACTGAGTGGCCGTGTATTGTAGTTAGATTTATGCCTGTATATGCTATCTTATACTAACTGAGTGGCCGTGTATTGTAGTTAGATTTATGCCTGTATATGCTATCTTATACTAACTGAGTGGCCGTGTATTGTAGTTAGATTTATGCCTGTATATGCTATCTTATACTAACTGAGTGGCCGTGTATTGTAGTTAGATTTATGCCTGTATATGCTATCTTATACTAACTGAGTGGCCGTGTATTGTAGTTAGATTTATGTCTGTATATGCTATCTTATACTAACTGAGTGGCCGTGATAGTATTGTAGTTAGATTTATGTCTCTATATGCTATCTTACACTAACTGAGTGGCCGTGTATTGTAGTTAGATTTATGTCTGTATATGCTATCTTATACTAACTGAGTGGCCGTGTATTGTAGTTAGATTTATGTCTGTATATGCTATCTTATACTAACTGAGTGGCCGTGATAGTATTGTAGTTAGATTTATGTCTGTATATGCTATCTTACACTAACTGAGTGGCCGTGATATTATTGTAGTTAGATTTATGCCTGTATATGCTATCTTATACTAACTGAGTGGCCGTGATATTATTGTAGTTAGATTTATGTCTGTATATGCTATCTTATACTAACTGAGTGGCCGTGATAGTATTGTAGTTAGATATATGTCTGTATATGCTATCTTACACTAACTGAGTGGCCGTGATATTATTGTAGTTAGATTTATTCCTGTATATGCTCTCTTATAATAACTGAGTGGCCGTGATAGTATTGTAGTTAGATTTATGATGTATATGCTATCTTATACTAACTGAGTGGCCGTGTATTGTAGTTAGATTCATGTCTGTATATGCTATCTTATACTAACTGAGTGGCCGTGTATTGTAATTAGATTTATGCCTGTATATGCTATCTTATACTAACTGAGTGGCCGTGTATTGTAGTTAGATTTATGCCTGTATATGCTATCTTATACTAACTGAGTGGCCGTGTATTGTAGTTAGATTTATGCCTGTATATGCTATCTTATACTAACTGAGTGGCCGTTTATTGTAGTCAGATTTATGCCTGTATATGCTATCTTATACTAACTGAGTGGCCGTGTATTGTAGTTAGATTTATGCCTGTATATGCTATCTTATACTAACTGAGTGGCCGTGTATTGTAGTTAGATTTATGTCTGTATATGCTATCTTATACTAACTGAGTGGCCGTGATAGTATTGTAGTTAGATTTATGTCTGTATATGCTATCTTACACTAATTGAGTGGCCGTGTATTGTAGTTAGATTTATGTCTGTATATGCTATCTTATACTAACTGAGTGGCCGTGTATTGTAGTTAGATTTATGTCTGTATATGCTATCTTATACTAACTGAGTGGCCGTGATAGTATTGTAGTTAGATTTATGTCTGTATATGCTATCTTACACTAACTGAGTGGCCGTGATATTATTGTAGTTAGATTTATGTCTGTATATGCTATCTTATACTAAGTGAGTGGCCGTGATATTATTGTAGTTAGATTTATGTCTGTATATGCTATCTTACACTAACTGAGTGGCCGTGATAGTATTGTAGTTAGATATATGTCTGTATATGCTATCTTACACTAACTGAGTGGCCGTGATATTATTGTAATTAGATTTATTCCTGTATATGCTCTCTTATAATAACTGAGTGGCCGTGATAGTATTGTAGTTAGATTTATGATGTATATGCTATCTTATACTAACTGAGTGGCAGTGTATTGTAGTTAGATTCATGCCTGTATATGCTATTTTATACTAACTGAGTGGCCGTGTATTGTAGTTAGATTTATGCCTGTATATGCTATCTTATACTAACTGAGTGGCCGTGTATTGTAGTTAGATTTATGCCTGTATATGCTATCTTATACTAACTGAGTGGCCGTGTATTGTAGTTAGATTTATGCCTGTATATGCTATCTTACACTAACTAAGTGGCCGTGATATTATTGTAGTTAGATTTATGCCTGTATATGCTATCTTATACTAACTGAGTGGCCGTGATATTATTGTAGTTAGATTTATGTCTGTATATGCTATCTTACACTAACTGAGTGGCCGTGATAGTATTGTAGTTAGATATATGTCTGTATATGCTATCTTACACTAACTGAGTGGCCGTGATATTATTGTAGTTAGATTTATTCCTGTATATGCTCTCTTATAATAACTGAGTGGCCGTGATAGTATTGTAGTTAGATTTATGATGTATATGCTATCTTATACTAACTGAGTGGCCGTGTATTGTAGTTAGATTCATGCCTGTATATGCTATCTTATACTAACTGAGTGGCCGTTTATTGTAGTCAGATTTATGCCTGTATATGCTATCTTATACTAACTGAGTGGCCGTGTATTGTAGTTAGATTTATGCCTGTATATGCTATCTTATACTAACTGAGTGGCCGTGTATTGTAGTTAGATTTATGCCTGTATATGCTATCTTATACTAACTGAGTGGCCGTGTATTGTAGTTAGATTTATGTCTGTATATGCTATCTTATACTAACTGAGTGGCCGTGATAGTATTGTAGTTTGATTTATGTCTGTATATGCTATCTTACACTAATTGAGTGGCCGTGTATTGTAGTTAGATTTATGTCTGTATATGCTATCTTATACTAACTGAGTGGCCGTGTATTGTAGTTAGATTTATGTCTGTATATGCTATCTTATACTAACTGAGTGGCCGTGATAGTATTGTAGTTAGATTTATGTCTGTATATGCTATCTTACACTAACTGAGTGGCCGTGATATTATTGTAGTTAGATTTATGCCTGTATATGCCAACTTATACTAAGTGAGTGGCCGTGATATTATTGTAGTTAGATTTATGTCTGTATATGCTATCTTACACTAACTGAGTGGCCGTGATAGTATTGTAGTTAGATATATGTCTGTATATGCTATCTTACACTAACTGAGTGGCCGTGATATTATTGTAGTTAGATTTATTCCTGTATATGCTCTCTTATAATAACTGAGTGGCCGTGATAGTATTGTAGTTAGATTTATGATGTATATGCTATCTTATACTAACTGAGTGGCAGTGTATTGTAGTTAGATTCATGCCTGTATATGCTATCTTATACTAACTGAGTGGCCGTGTATTGTAGTTAGATTTATGCCTGTATATGCTATCTTATACTAACTGAGTGGCCGTGTATTGTAGTTAGATTTATGCCTGTATATGCTATCTTATACTAACTGAGTGGCCGTGTATTGTAGTTAGATTTATGCCTGTATATGCTATCTTATACTAACTGAGTGGCCGTGTATTGTAGTTAGATTTATGCCTGTATATGCTATCTTATACTAACTGAGTGGCCGTGTATTGTAGTTAGATTTATGCCTGTATATGCTCTCTTATACTAACTGAGTGGCCGTGTATTGTAGTTAGATTTATGCCTGTATATGCTATCTTATACTAACTGAGTGGCCGTGTATTGTAGTTAGATTTATGCCTGTATATGCTATCTTATACTAACTGAGTGGCCGTGTATTGTAGTTAGATTTATGCCTGTATATGCTATCTTACACTAACTGAGTGGTCGTGATATTATTTTAGTTAGATTGATGCCTGTATATGCTATCTTATGCTAACTGAGTGGCCGTGATAGTATTGTAATTAGATTTATGCCTGTATATGCTATCTTATACTAACTGAGTGGCCGTGTATTGTAGTTAGATTTATGCCTGTATATGCTATCTTATAATAACTGAGTGGCCATGATAGTATTGTAGTTAGATTTATGTCTGTATATGCTATCTTATACTAACTGAGTGGCCGTGTATTGTAGTTAGATTTATGCCTGTATATGCTATCTTATACTAACTGAGTGGCCGTGATAGTATTGTAGTTAGATTTATGTCTGTATATGCTATCTTATTCTAACTGAGTGGCCGTGATAGTATTGTAGTTAAATTTATGTCTGTATATGCTATCTTACAGTAACTGAGTGGCCGTGTATTGTAGTTAGATTTATGCCTGTATATGCTATCTTATACTAACTGAGTGGCCGTGATATTATTGTAATTAGATTCATGCCTAAATATGCTATCTTATACTAACTGAGTGGCCGTGTATTGTAGTTAGATTTATGCCTGTATATGCTATCTTATACTAACTGAGTGGCCGTGTATTGTAGTTAGAATTATGCCTGTATATGCTATCTTATACTAACTGAGTGGCCGTGTATTGTAGTTAGATTTATGCCTGTATATGCTATCTTATACTAACTGAGTGGCCGTGATAGTATTGAAGTTAGATTTATGTCTGTATATGCTATCTTATACTAACTGAGTGGCCGTGATAGTATTGTAGTTAGATTTATGCCTGTATATGCTATCTTATACTAACTGAGTGGCCGTGTATTGTAGTTAGATTCATGCCTAAATATGCTATCTTATACTAACTGAGTGGCCGTGTATTGTAGTTAGATTTATGCCTGTATATGCTATCTTATACTAACTGAGTGGCCGTGTATTGTAGTTAGATTTATGCCTGTATATGCTATCTTATACTAACTGAGTGGCCGTGTATTGTAGTTAGATTTATGCCTGTATATGCTATCTTATACTAACTGAGTGGCCGTGTATTGTAGTTAGATTTATGCCTGTATATGCTATCTTATACTAACTGAGTGGCCGTGTATTGTAGTTAGATTTATGCCTGTATATGCTATCTTATACTAACTGAGTGGCCGTGTATTGTAGTTAGATTTATGTCTGTATATGCTATCTTATACTAACTGAGTGGCCGTGATAGTATTGTAGTTAGATTTATGTCTGTATATGCTATCTTATACTAACTGAGTGGCCGTGTATTGTAGTTAGATTTATGTCTGTATATGCTATCTTATACTAACTGAGTGGCCGTGATATTATTGTAGTTAGATTTATGCCTGTATATGCTATCTTATACTAACTGAGTGGCCGTGATATTATTGTAGTTAGATTTATGTCTGTATATGCTATCTTACACTAACTGAGTGGCCGTGATAGTATTGTAGTTAGATATATGTCTGTATATGTTATCTTACACTAACTGAGTGGCCGTGATATTATTGTAGTTAGATTTATTCCTGTATATGCTCTCTTATAATAACTGAGTGGCCGTGATAGTATTGTAGTTAGATTTATGATGTATATGCTATCTTATACTAACTGAGTGGCCGTGTATTGTAGTTAGATTCATGCCTGTATATGCTATCTTATACTAACTGAGTGGCCGTGTATTGTAGTTAGATTTATGCCTGTATATGCTATCTTATACTAACTGAGTGGCCGTGTATTGTAGTTAGATTTATGCCTGTATATGCTATCTTATACTAACTGAGTGGCCGTGTATTGTAGTTAGATTTATGCCTGTATATGCTATCTTATACTAACTGAGTGGCGTGTATTGTAGTTAGATTTATGCCTGTATATGCTATCTTATACTAACTGAGTGGCCGTGTATTGTAGTTAGATTTATGCCTGTATATGCTATCTTATACTAACTGAGTGGCCGTGTATTGTAGTTAGATTTATGTCTGTATATGCTATCTTATACTAACTGAGTGGCCGTGATAGTATTGTAGTTAGATTTATGTCTGTATATGCTATCTTATACTAACTGAGTGGCCGTGTATTGTAGTTAGATTTATGTCTGTATATGCTATCTTATACTAACTGAGTGGCCGTGTATTGTAGTTAGATTTATGTCTGTATATGCTATCTTATACTAACTGAGTGACCGTGATAGTATTGTAGTTAGATTTATGTCTGTATATGCTATCTTACACTAACTGAGTGGCCGTGATATTATTGTAGTTAGATTTATGCCTGTATATGCTATCTTATACTAACTGAGTGGCCGTGATATTATTGTAGTTAGATTTATGTCTGTATATGCTATCTTACACTAACTGAGTGGCCGTGATAGTATTGTAGTTAGATATATGTCTGTATATGTTATCTTACACTAACTGAGTGGCCGTGATATTATTGTAGTTAGATTTATTCCTGTATATGCTCTCTTATAATAACTGAGTGGCCGTGATAGTATTGTAGTTAGATTTATGATGTATATGCTATCTTATACTAACTGAGTGGCCGTGTATTGTAGTTAGATTCATGCCTGTATATGCTATCTTATACTAACTGAGTGGCCGTGTATTGTAGTTAGATTTATGCCTGTATATGCTATCTTATACTAACTGAGTGGCCGTGTATTGTAGTTAGATTTATGCCTGTATATGCTATCTTATACTAACTGAGTGGCCGTGTATTGTAGTTAGATTTATGCCTGTATATGCTATCTTATACTAACTGAGTGGCCGTGTATTGTAGTTAGATTTATGCCTGTATATGCTATCTTATACTAACTGAGTGGCCGTGTATTGTAGTTAGATTTATGCCTGTATATGCTATCTTATACTAACTGAGTGGCCGTGTATTGTAGTTAGATTTATGCCTGTATATGCTATCTTATACTAACTGAGTGGCCGTGTATTGTAGTTAGATTTATGTCTGTATATGCTATCTTATACTAACTGAGTGGCCGTGATAGTATTGTAGTTAGATTTATGTCTCTATATGCTATCTTACACTAACTGAGTGGCCGTGTATTGTAGTTAGATTTATGTCTGTATATGCTATCTTATACTAACTGAGTGGCCGTGTATTGTAGTTAGATTTATGTCTGTATATGCTATCTTATACTAACTGAGTGGCCGTGATAGTATTGTAGTTAGATTTATGTCTGTATATGCTATCTTACACTAACTGAGTGGCCGTGATATTATTGTAGTTAGATTTATGCCTGTATATGCTATCTTATACTAACTGAGTGGCCGTGATATTATTGTAGTTAGATTTATGTCTGTATATGCTATCTTACACTAACTGAGTGGCCGTGATAGTATTGTAGTTAGATATATGTCTGTATATGCTATCTTACACTAACTGAGTGGCCGTGATATTATTGTAGTTAGATTTATTCCTGTATATGCTCTCTTATAATAACTGAGTGGCCGTGATAGTATTGTAGTTAGATTTATGATGTATATGCTATCTTATACTAACTGAGTGGCCGTGTATTGTAGTTAGATTCATGCCTGTATATGCTATCTTATACTAACTGAGTGGCCGTGTATTGTAATTAGATTTATGCCTGTATATGCTATCTTATACTAACTGAGTGGCCGTGTATTGTAGTTAGATTTATGCCTGTATATGCTATCTTATACTAACTGAGTGGCCGTGTATTGTAGTTAGATTTATGCCTGTATATGCTATCTTATACTAACTGAGTGGCCGTTTATTTTAGTCAGATTTATGCCTGTATATGCTATCTTATACTAACTGAGTGGCCGTGTATTGTAGTTAGATTTATGCCTGTATATGCTATCTTATACTAACTGAGTGGCCGTGTATTGTAGTTAGATTTATGTCTGTATATGCTATCTTATACTAACTGAGTGGCCGTGATAGTATTGTAGTTAGATTTATGTCTGTATATGCTATCTTACACTAATGAGTGGCCGTGTATTGTAGTTAGATTTATGTCTGTATATGCTATCTTATACTAACTGAGTGGCCGTGTATTGTAGTTAGATTTATGTCTGTATATGCTATCTTATACTAACTGAGTGGCCGTGATAGTATTGTAGTTAGATTTATGTCTGTATATGCTATCTTACACTAACTGAGTGGCCGTGATATTATTGTAGTTAGATTTATGCCTGTATATGCTATCTTATACTAAGTGAGTGGCCGTGATATTATTGTAGTTAGATTTATGTCTGTATATGCTATCTTACACTAACTGAGTGGCCGTGATAGTATTGTAGTTAGATATATGTCTGTATATGTTATCTTACACTAACTGAGTGGCCGTGATATTATTGTAGTTAGATTTATTCCTGTATATGCTCTCTTATAATAACTGAGTGGCCGTGATAGTATTGTAGTTAGATTTATGATGTATATGCTATCTTATACTAACTGAGTGGCCGTGTATTGTAGTTAGATTCATGCCTGTATATGCTATCTTATACTAACTGAGTGGCCGTGTATTGTAGTTAGATTTATGCCTGTATATGCTATCTTATACTAACTGAGTGGCCGTGTATTGTAGTTAGATTTATGCCTGTATATGCTATCTTATATTAACTGAGTGGCCGTGTATTGTAGTTAGATTTATGCCTGTATATGCTATCTTATACTAACTGAGTGGCCGTGTATTGTAGTTAGATTTATGCCTGTATATGCTATCTTATACTAACTGAGTGGCCGTGTATTGTAGTTAGATTTATGCCTGTATATGCTATCTTATACTAACTGAGTGGCCGTGTATTGTAGTTAGATTTATGCCTGTATATGCTATCTTATACTAACTGAGTGGCCGTGTATTGTAGTTAGATTTATGTCTGTATATGCTATCTTATACTAACTGAGTGGCCGTGATAGTATTGTAGTTAGATTTATGTCTCTATATGCTATCTTACACTAACTGAGTGGCCGTGTATTGTAGTTAGATTTATGTCTGTATATGCTATCTTATACTAACTGAGTGGCCGTGTATTGTAGTTAGATTTATGTCTGTATATACTATCTTATACTAACTGAGTGGCCGTGATAGTATTGTAGTTAGATTTATGTCTGTATATGCTATCTTACACTAACTGAGTGGCCGTGATATTATTGTAGTTAGATTTATGCCTGTATATGCTATCTTATACTAACTGAGTGGCCGTGATATTATTGTAGTTAGATTTATGTCTGTATATGCTATCTTACACTAACTGAGTGGCCGTGATAGTATTGTAGTTAGATATATGTCTGTATATGCTATCTTACACTAACTGAGTGGCCGTGATATTATTGTAGTTAGATTTATTCCTGTATATGCTCTCTTATAATAACTGAGTGGCCGTGATAGTATTGTAGTTAGATTTATGATGTATATGCTATCTTATACTAACTGAGTGGCCGTGTATTGTAGTTAGATTCATGCCTGTATATGCTATCTTATACTAACTGAGTGGCCGTGTATTGTAATTAGATTTATGCCTGTATATGCTATCTTATACTAACTGAGTGGCCGTGTATTGTAGTTAGATTTATGCCTGTATATGCTATCTTATACTAACTGAGTGGCCGTGTATTGTAGTTAGATTTATGCCTGTATATGCTATCTTATACTAACTGAGTGGCCGTTTATTGTAGTCAGATTTATGCCTGTATATGCTATCTTATACTAACTGAGTGGCCGTGTATTGTAGTTAGATTTATGCCTGTATATGCTATCTTATACTAACTGAGTGGCCGTGTATTGTAGTTAGATTTATGTCTGTATATGCTATCTTATACTAACTGAGTGGCCGTGATAGTATTGTAGTTAGATTTATGTCTGTATATGCTATCTTACACTAATTGAGTGGCCGTGTATTGTAGTTAGATTTATGTCTGTATATGCTATCTTATACTAACTGAGTGGCCGTGTATTGTAGTTAGATTTATGTCTGTATATGCTATCTTATACTAACTGAGTGGCCGTGATAGTATTGTAGTTAGATTTATGTCTGTATATGCTATCTTACACTAACTGAGTGGCCGTGATATTATTGTAGTTAGATTTATGCCTGTATATGCTCTCTTATAATAACTGAGTGGCCGTGATAGTATTGTAGTTAGATTTATGATGTATATGCTATCTTATACTAACTGAGTGGCCGTGTATTGTAGTTAGATTCATGCCTGTATATGCTATCTTATACTAACTGAGTGGCCGTGTATTGTAATTAGATTTATGCCTGTATATGCTATCTTATACTAACTGAGTGGCCGTGTATTGTAGTTAGATTTATGCCTGTATATGCTATCTTATACTAACTGAGTGGCCGTGTATTGTAGTTAGATTTATGCCTGTATATGCTATCTTATACTAACTGAGTGGCCGTTTATTGTAGTCAGATTTATGCCTGTATATGCTATCTTATACTAACTGAGTGGCCGTGTATTGTAGTTAGATTTATGCCTGTATATGCTATCTTATACTAACTGAGTGGCCGTGTATTGTAGTTAGATTTATGTCTGTATATGCTATCTTATACTAACTGAGTGGCCGTGATAGTATTGTAGTTAGATTTATGTCTGTATATGCTATCTTACACTAATTGAGTGGCCGTGTATTGTAGTTAGATTTATGTCTGTATATGCTATCTTATACTAACTGAGTGGCCGTGTATTGTAGTTAGATTTATGTCTGTATATGCTATCTTATACTAACTGAGTGGCCGTGATAGTATTGTAGTTAGATTTATGTCTGTATATGCTATCTTACACTAACTGAGTGGCCGTGATATTATTGTAGTTAGATTTATGCCTGTATATGCTATCTTATACTAAGTGAGTGGCCGTGATATTATTGTAGTTAGATTTATGTCTGTATATGCTATCTTACACTAACTGAGTGGCCGTGATAGTATTGTAGTTAGATATATGTCTGTATATGTTATCTTACACTAACTGAGTGGCCGTGATATTATTGTAGTTAGATTTATTCCTGTATATGCTCTCTTATAATAACTGAGTGGCCGTGATAGTATTGTAGTTAGATTTATGATGTATATGCTATCTTATACTAACTGAGTGGCCGTGTATTGTAGTTAGATTCATGCCTGTATATGCTATCTTATACTAACTGAGTGGCCGTGTATTGTAGTTAGATTTATGCCTGTATATGCTATCTTATACTAACTGAGTGGCCGTGTATTGTAGTTAGATTTATGCCTGTATATGCTATCTTATACTAACTGAGTGGCCGTGTATTGTAGTTAGATTTATGCCTGTATATGCTATCTTATACTAACTGAGTGGCCGTGTATTGTAGTTAGATTTATGCCTGTATATGCTATCTTATACTAACTGAGTGGCCGTGTATTGTAGTTAGATTTATGCCTGTATATGCTATCTTATACTAACTGAGTGGCCGTGTATTGTAGTTAGATTTATGCCTGTATATGCTATCTTATACTAACTGAGTGGCCGTGTATTGTAGTTAGATTTATGTCTGTATATGCTATCTTATACTAACTGAGTGGCCGTGATAGTATTGTAGTTAGATTTATGTCTCTATATGCTATCTTACACTAACTGAGTGGCCGTGTATTGTAGTTAGATTTATGTCTGTATATGCTATCTTATACTAACTGAGTGGCCGTGTATTGTAGTTAGATTTATGTCTGTATATGCTATCTTATACTAACTGAGTGGCCGTGATAGTATTGTAGCTAGATTTATGTCTGTATATGCTATCTTACACTAACTGAGTGGCCGTGATATTATTGTAGTTAGATTTATGCCTGTATATGCTATCTTATACTAACTGAGTGGCCGTGATATTATTGTAGTTAGATTTATGTCTGTATATGCTATCTTACACTAACTGAGTGGCCGTGATAGTATTGTAGTTAGATATATGTCTGTATATGCTATCTTACACTAACTGAGTGGCCGTGATATTATTGTAGTTAGATTTATTCCTGTATATGCTCTCTTATAATAACTGAGTGGCCGTGATAGTATTGTAGTTAGATTTATGATGTATATGCTATCTTATACTAACTGAGTGGCCGTGTATTGTAGTTAGATTCATGCCTGTATATGCTATCTTATACTAACTGAGTGGCCGTGTATTGTAATTAGATTTATGCCTGTATATGCTATCTTATACTAACTGAGTGGCCGTGTATTGTAGTTAGATTTATGCCTGTATATGCTATCTTATACTAACTGAGTGGCCGTGTATTGTAGTTAGATTTATGCCTGTATATGCTATCTTATACTAACTGAGTGGCCGTTTATTGTAGTCAGATTTATGCCTGTATATGCTATCTTATACTAACTGAGTGGCCGTGTATTGTAGTTAGATTTATGCCTGTATATGCTATCTTATACTAACTGAGTGGCCGTGTATTGTAGTTAGATTTATGTCTGTATATGCTATCTTATACTAACTGAGTGGCCTTGATAGTATTGTAGTTAGATTTATGTCTGTATATGCTATCTTACACTAATTGAGTGGCCGTGTATTGTAGTTAGATTTATGTCTGTATATGCTATCTTATACTAACTGAGTGGCCGTGTATTGTAGTTAGATTTATGTCTGTATATGCTATCTTATACTAACTGAGTGGCCGTGATAGTATTGTAGTTAGATTTATGTCTGTATATGCTATCTTACACTAACTGAGTGGCCGTGATATTATTGTAGTTAGATTTATGCCTGTATATGCTATCTTATACTAAGTGAGTGGCCGTGATATTATTGTAGTTAGATTTATGTCTGTATATGCTATCTTACACTAACTGAGTGGCCGTGATAGTATTGTAGTTAGATATATGTCTGTATATGCTATCTTACACTAACTGAGTGGCCGTGATATTATTGTAGTTAGATTTATTCCTGTATATGCTCTCTTATAATAACTGAGTGGCCGTGATAGTATTGTAGTTAGATTTATGATGTATATGCTATCTTATACTAACTGAGTGGCAGTGTATTGTAGTTAGATTCATGCCTGTATATGCTATTTTATACTAACTGAGTGGCCGTGTATTGTAGTTAGATTTATGCCTGTATATGCTATCTTATACTAACTGAGTGGCCGTGTATTGTAGTTAGATTTATGCCTGTATATGCTATCTTATACTAACTGAGTGGCCGTGTATTGTAGTTAGATTTATGCCTGTATATGCTATCTTATACTAACTGAGTGGCCGTGTATTGTAGTTAGATTTATGCCTGTATATGCTATCTTATACTAACTGAGTGGCCGTGTATTGTAGTTAGATTTATGCCTGTATATGCTCTCTTATACTAACTGAGTGGCCGTGTATTGTAGTTAGATTTATGCCTGTATATGCTATCTTATACTAACTGAGTGGCCGTGTATTGTAGTTAGATTTATGCCTGTATATGCTATCTTATACTAACTGAGTGGCCGTGTATTGTAGTTAGATTTATGCCTGTATATGCTATCTTACACTAACTGAGTGGTCGTGATATTATTTTAGTTAGATTGATGCCTGTATATGCTATCTTATGCTAACTGAGTGGCCGTGATAGTATTGTAATTAGATTTATGCCTGTATATGCTATCTTATACTAACTGAGTGGCCGTGTATTGTAGTTAGATTTATGCCTGTATATGCTATCTTATACTAACTGAGTGGCCATGATAGTATTGTAGTTAGATTTATGTCTGTATATGCTATCTTATACTAACTGAGTGGCCGTGTATTGTAGTTAGATTTATGCCTGTATATGCTATCTTATACTAACTGAGTGGCCGTGATAGTATTGTAGTTAGATTTATGTCTGTATATGCTATCTTATTCTAACTGAGTGGCCGTGATAGTATTGTAGTTAAATTTATGTCTGTATATGCTATCTTACAGTAACTGAGTGGCCGTGTATTGTAGTTAGATTTATGCCTGTATATGCTATCTTATACTAACTGAGTGGCCGTGATAGTATTGTAGTTAGATTTATGTCTGTATATGCTATCTTACACTAACTGAGTGGCCGTGTATTGTAGTTAGATTTATGCCTGTATATGCTATCTTATACTAACTGAGTGGCCGTGATATTATTGTAATTAGATTCATGCCTAAATATGCTATCTTATACTAACTGAGTGGCCGTGTATTGTAGTTAGATTTATGCCTGTATATGCTATCTTATACTAACTGAGTGGCCGTGTATTGTAGTTAGAATTATGCCTGTATATGCTATCTTATACTAACTGAGTGGCCGTGTATTGTAGTTAGATTTATGCCTGTATATGCTATCTTATACTAACTGAGTGGCCGTGATAGTATTGAAGTTAGATTTATGTCTGTATATGCTATCTTATACTAACTGAGTGGCCGTGATAGTATTGTAGTTAGATTTATGATGTATATGCTATCTTATACTAACTGAGTGGCCGTGTATTGTAGTTAGATTCATGCCTGTATATGCTATCTTATACTAACTGAGTGGCCGTGTATTGTAGTTAGATTTATGCCTGTATATGCTATCTTATACTAACTGAGTGGCCGTGTATTGTAGTTAGATTTATGCCTGTATATGCTATCTTATACTAACTGAGTGGCCGTGTATTGTAGTTAGATTTATGCCTGTATATGCTATCTTATACTAACTGAGTGGCCGTGTATTGTAGTTAGATTTATGCCTGTATATGCTATCTTATACTAACTGAGTGGCCGTGTATTGTAGTTAGATTTATGCCTGTATATGCTATCTTATACTAACTGAGTGGCCGTGTATTGTAGTTAGATTTATGCCTGTATATGCTATCTTATACTAACTGAGTGGCCGTGTATTGTAGTTAGATTTATGTCTGTATATGCTATCTTATACTAACTGAGTGGCCGTGATAGTATTGTAGTTAGATTTATGTCTCTATATTCTATCTTACACTAACTGAGTGGCCGTGTATTGTAGTTAGATTTATGTCTGTATATGCTATCTTATACTAACTGAGTGGCCGTGTATTGTAGTTAGATTTATGTCTGTATATGCTATCTTATACTAACTGAGTGGCCGTGATAGTATTGTAGTTAGATTTATGTCTGTATATGCTATCTTACACTAACTGAGTGGCCGTGATATTATTGTAGTTAGATTTATGTCTGTATATGCTATCTTACACTAACTGAGTGGCCGTGATAGTATTGTAGTTAGATATATGTCTGTATATGCTATCTTACACTAACTGAGTGGCCGTGATATTATTGTAGTTAGATTTATTCCTGTATATGCTCTCTTATAATAACTGAGTGGCCGTGATAGTATTGTAGTTAGATTTATGATGTATATGCTATCTTATACTAACTGAGTGGCCGTGTATTGTAGTTAGATTCATGCCTGTATATGCTATCTTATACTAACTGAGTGGCCGTGTATTGTAATTAGATTTATGCCTGTATATGCTATCTTATACTAACTGAGTGGCCGTTTATTGTAGTCAGATTTATGCCTGTATATGCTATCTTATACTAACTGAGTGGCCGTGTATTGTAGTTAGATTTATGCCTGTATATGCTATCTTATACTAACTGAGTGGCCGTGTATTGTAGTTAGATTTATGTCTGTATATGCTATCTTATACTAACTGAGTGGCCGTGCTAGTATTGTAGTTAGATTTATGTCTGTATATGCTATCTTACACTAATTGAGTGGCCGTGTATTGTAGTTAGATTTATGTCTGTATATGCTATCTTATACTAACTGAGTGGCCGTGTATTGTAGTTAGATTTATGTCTGTATATGCTATCTTATACTAACTGAGTGGCCGTGATAGTATTGTAGTTAGATTTATGTCTGTATATGCTATCTTACACTAACTGAGTGGCCGTGATATTATTGTAGTTAGATTTATGCCTGTATATGCTATCTTATACTAAGTGAGTGGCCGTGATATTATTGTAGTTAGATTTATGTCTGTATATGCTATCTTACACTAACTGAGTGGCCGTGATAGTATTGTAGTTAGATATATGTCTGTATATGCTATCTTACACTAACTGAGTGGCCGTGATATTATTGTAGTTAGATTTATTCCTGTATATGCTCTCTTATAATAACTGAGTGGCCGTGATAGTATTGTAGTTAGATTTATGATGTATATGCTATCTTATACTAACTGAGTGGCAGTGTATTGTAGTTAGATTCATGCCTGTATATGCTATCTTATACTAACTGAGTGGCCGTGTATTGTAGTTAGATTTATGCCTGTATATGCTATCTTATACTAACTGAGTGGCCGTGTATTGTAGTTAGATTTATGCCTGTATATGCTATCTTATACTAACTGAGTGGCCGTGTATTGTAGTTAGATTTATGCATGTATATGCTATCTTATACTAACTGAGTGGCCGTGTATTGTAGTTAGATTTATGCCTGTATATGCTATCTTATACTAACTGAGTGGCCGTGTATTGTAGTTAGATTTATGCCTGTATATGCTCTCTTATACTAACTGAGTGGCCGTGTATTGTAGTTAGATTTATGCCTGTATATGCTATCTTATACTAACTGAGTGGCCGTGTATTGTAGTTAGATTTATGCCTGTATATGCTATCTTATACTAACTGAGTGGCCGTGTATTGTAGTTAGATTTATGCCTGTATATGCTATCTTACACTAACTGAGTGGTCGTGATATTATTTTAGTTAGATTGATGCCTGTATATGCTATCTTATGCTAACTGAGTGGCCGTGATAGTATTGTAATTAGATTTATGCCTCTATATGCTATCTTATACTAACTGAGTGGCCGTGTATTGTAGTTAGATTTATGCCTGTATATGCTATCTTATACTAACTGAGTGGCCATGATAGTATTGTAGTTAGATTTATGTCTGTATATGCTATCTTATACTAACTGAGTGGCCGTGTATTGTAGTTAGATTTATGCCTGTATATGCTATCTTATACTAACTGAGTGGCCGTGATAGTATTGTAGTTAGATTTATGTCTGTATATGCTATCTTATTCTAACTGAGTGGCCGTGATAGTATTGTAGTTAAATTTATGTCTGTATATGCTATCTTACAGTAACTGAGTGGCCGTGTATTGTAGTTAGATTTATGCCTGTATATGCTATCTTATACTAACTGAGTGGCCGTGATAGTATTGTAGTTAGATTTATGTCTGTATATGCTATCTTACACTAACTGAGTGGCCGTGTATTGTAGTTAGATTTATGCCTGTATATGCTATCTTATACTAACTGAGTGGCCGTGATATTATTGTAATTAGATTCATGCCTAAATATGCTATCTTATACTAACTGAATGGCCGTGTATTGTAGTTAGATTTATGCCTGTATATGCTATCTTATACTAACTGAGTGGCCGTGTATTGTAGTTAGAATTATGCCTGTATATGCTATCTTATACTAACTGAGTGGCCGTGTATTGTAGTTAGATTTATGCCTGTATATGCTATCTTATACTAACTGAGTGGCCGTGATAGTATTGAAGTTAGATTTATGTCTGTATATGCTATCTTATACTAACTGAGTGGCCGTGATAGTATTGTAGTTAGATTTATGATGTATATGCTATCTTATACTAACTGAGTGGCCGTGTATTGTAGTTAGATTCATGCCTGTATATGCTATCTTATACTAACTGAGTGACCGTGTATTGTAGTTAGATTTTTGCCTGTATATGCTATCTTATACTAACTGAGTGGCCGTGTATTGTAGTTAGATTTATGCCTGTATATGCTATCTTATACTAACTGAGTGGCCGTGTATTGTAGTTAGATTTATGCCTGTATATGCTATCTTATACTAACTGAGTGGCCGTGTATTGTAGTTAGATTTATGCCTGTATATGCTATCTTATACTAACTGAGTGGCCGTGTATTGTAGTTAGATTTATGCCTGTATATGCTATCTTATACTAACTGAGTGGCCGTGTATTGTAGTTAGATTTATGCCTGTATATGCTATCTTATACTAACTGAGTGGCCGTGTATTGTAGTTAGATTTATGTCTGTATATGCTATCTTATACTAACTGAGTGGCCGTGATAGTATTGTAGTTAGATTTATGTCTTTATATGCTATCTTACACTAACTGAGTGGCCGTGTATTGTAGTTAGATTTATGTCTGTATATGCTATCTTATACTAACTGAGTGGCCGTGTATTGTAGTTAGATTTATGTCTGTATATGCTATCTTATACTAACTGAGTGGCCGTGATAGTATTGTAGTTAGATTTATGTCTGTATATGCTATCTTACACTAACTGAGTGGCCGTGATATTATTGTAGTTAGATTTATGCCTGTATATGCTATCTTATACTAACTGAGTGGCCGTGATATTATTGTAGTTAGATTTATGTCTGTATATGCTATCTTACACTAACTGAGTGGCCGTGATAGTATTGTAGTTAGATATATGTCTGTATATGCTATCTTACACTAACTGAGTGGCCGTGATATTATTGTAGTTAGATTTATTCCTGTATATGCTCTCTTATAATAACTGAGTGGCCGTGATAGTATTGTAGTTAGATTTATGATGTATATGCTATTTTATACTAACTGAGTGGCCGTGTATTGTAGTTAGATTCATGCCTGTATATGCTATCTTATACTAACTGAGTGGCCGTGTATTGTAATTAGATTTATGCCTGTATATGCTATCTTATACTAACTGAGTGGCCGTGTATTGTAGTTAGATTTATGCCTGTATATGCTATCTTATACTAACTGAGTGGCCGTGTATTGTAGTTAGATTTATGCCTGTATATGCTATCTAATACTAACTGAGTGGCCGTGTATTGTAGTCAGATTTATGCCTGTATATGCTATCTTATACTAACTGAGTGGCCGTGTATTGTAGTTAGATTTATGCCTGTATATGCTATCTTATACTAACTGAGTGGCCGTGTATTGTAGTTAGATTTATGCCTGTATATGCTATCTTATACTAACTGAGTGGCCGTGTATTGTAGTTAGATTTATGTCTGTATATGCTATCTTATACTAACTGAGTGGCCGTGATAGTATTGTAGTTAGATTTATGTCTGTATATGCTATCTTACACTAATTGAGTGGCCGTGTATTGTAGTTAGATTTATGTCTGTATATGCTATCTTATACTAACTGAGTGGCCGTGTATTGTAGTTAGATTTATGTCTGTATATGCTATCTTATACTAACTGAGTGGCCGTGATAGTATTGTAGTTAGATTTATGTCTGTATATGCTATCTTACACTAACTGAGTGGCCGTGATATTATTGTAGTTAGATTTATGCCTGTATATGCTATCTTATACTAAGTGAGTGGCCGTGATATTATTGTAGTTAGATTTATGTCTGTATATGCTATCTTACACTAACTGAGTGGCCGTGATATTATTGTAGTTAGATTTATGTCTGTATATGCTATCTTATACTAACTGAGTGGCCGTGTATTGTAGTTAGATTTATGCCTGTATATGCTATCTTATACTAACTGAGTGGCCGTGATAGTATTGTAGTTAGATTTATGTCTGTATATGCTATCTTATTCTAACTGAGTGGCCGTGATAGTATTGTAGTTAAATTTATGTCTGTATATGCTATCTTACAGTAACTGAGTGGCCGTGTATTGTAGTTAGATTTATGCCTGTATATGCTATCTTATACTAACTGAGTGGCCGTGATAGTATTGTAGTTAGATTTATGTCTGTATATGCTATCTTACACTAACTGAGTGGCCGTGTATTGTAGTTAGATTTATGCCTGTATATGCTATCTTATACTAACTGAGTGGCCGTGATATTATTGTAATTAGATTCATGCCTAAATATGCTATCTTATACTAACTGAGTGGCCGTGTATTGTAGTTAGATTTATGCCTGTATATGCTATCTTATACTAACTGAGTGGCCGTGTATTGTAGTTAGAATTATGCCTGTATATGCTATCTTATACTAACTGAGTGGCCGTGTATTGTAGTTAGATTTATGCCTGTATATGCTATCTTATACTAACTGAGTGGCCGTGATAGTATTGAAGTTAGATTTATGTCTGTATATGCTATCTTATACTAACTGAGTGGCCGTGATAGTATTGTAGTTAGATTTATGATGTATATGCTATCTTATACTAACTGAGTGGCCGTGTATTGTAGTTAGATTCATGCCTGTATATGCTATCTTATACTAACTGAGTGGCCGTGTATTGTAGTTAGATTTATGCCTGTATATGCTATCTTATACTAACTGAGTGGCCGTGTATTGTAGTTAGATTTATGCCTGTATATGCTATCTTATACTAACTGAGTGGCCGTGTATTGTAGTTAGATTTATGCCTGTATATGCTATCTTATACTAACTGAGTGGCCGTGTATTGTAGTTAGATTTATGCCTGTATATGCTATCTTATACTAACTGAGTGGCCGTGTATTGTAGTTAGATTTATGCCTGTATATGCTATCTTATACTAACTGAGTGGCCGTGTATTGTAGTTAGATTTATGCCTGTATATGCTATCTTATACTAACTGAGTGGCCGTGTATTGTAGTTAGATTTATGTCTGTATATGCTATCTTATACTAACTGAGTGGCCGTGTATTGTAGTTAGATTTATGTCTGTATATGCTATCTTATACTAACTGAGTGGCCGTGATAGTATTGTAGTTAGATTTATGTCTGTATATGCTATCTTACACTAACTGAGTGGCCGTGATATTATTGTAGTTAGATTTATGCCTGTATATGCTATCTTATACTAACTGAGTGGCCGTGATATTATTGTAGTTAGATTTATGTCTGTATATGCTATCTTACACTAACTGAGTGGCCGTGATAGTATTGTAGTTAGATCTATGCCTGTATATGCTATCTTATACTAAGTGAGTGGCCGTGATATTATTGTAGTTAGATTTATGTCTGTATATGCTATCTTACACTAACTGAGTGGCCGTGATAGTATTGTAGTTAGATGTATGTCTGTATATGCTATCTTACACTAACTGAGTGGCCGTGATATTATTGTAGTTAGATTTATTCCTGTATATGCTCTCTTATAATAACTGAGTGGCCGTGATAGTATTGTAGTTAGATTTATGATGTATATGCTATCTTATACTAACTGAGTGGCAGTGTATTGTAGTTAGATTCATGCCTGTATATGCTATCTTATACTAACTGAGTGGCCGTGTATTGTAGTTAGATTTATGCCTGTATATGCTATCTTATACTAACTGAGTGGCCGTGTATTGTAGTTAGATTTATGCCTGTATATGCTATCTTATACTAACTGAGTGGCCGTGTATTGTAGTTAGATTTATGCCTGTATATGCTATCTTATACTAACTGAGTGGCCGTGTATTGTAGTTAGATTTATGCCTGTATATGCTATCTTATACTAACTGAGTGGCCGTGTATTGTAGTTAGATTTATGCCTGTATATGCTCTCTTATACTAACTGAGTGGCCGTGTATTGTAGTTAGATTTATGCCTGTATATGCTATCTTATACTAACTGAGTGGCCGTGTATTGTAGTTAGATTTATGCCTGTATATGCTATCTTATACTAACTGAGTGGCCGTGTATTGTAGTTAGATTTATGCCTGTATATGCTATCTTACACTAACTGAGTGGTCGTGATATTATTTTAGTTAGATTGATGCCTGTATATGCTATCTTATGCTAACTGAGTGGCCGTGATAGTATTGTAATTAGATTTATGCCTGTATATGCTATCTTATACTAACTGAGTGGCCGTGTATTGTAGTTAGATTTATGCCTGTATATGCTATCTTATACTAACTGAGTGGCCATGATAGTATTGTAGTTAGATTTATGTCTGTATATGCTATCTTATACTAACTGAGTGGCCGTGTATTGTAGTTAGATTTATGCCTGTATATGCTATCTTATACTAACTGAGTGGCCGTGATAGTATTGTAGTTAGATTTATGTCTGTATATGCTATCTTATTCTAACTGAGTGGCCGTGATAGTATTGTAGTTAAATTTATGTCTGTATATGCTATCTTACAGTAACTGAGTGGCCGTGTATTGTAGTTAGATTTATGCCTGTATATGCTATCTTATACTAACTGAGTGGCCGTGATAGTATTGTAGTTAGATTTATGTCTGTATATGCTATCTTACACTAACTGAGTGGCCGTGTATTGTAGTTAGATTTATGCCTGTATATGCTATCTTATACTAACTGAGTGGCCGTGATATTATTGTAATTAGATTCATGCCTAAATATGCTATCTTATACTAACTGAGTGGCCGTGTATTGTAGTTAGATTTATGCCTGTATATGCTATCTTATACTAACTGAGTGGCCGTGTATTGTAGTTAGAATTATGCCTGTATATGCTATCTTATACTAACTGAGTGGCCGTGTATTGTAGTTAGATTTATGCCTGTATATGCTATCTTATACTAACTGAGTGGCCGTGATAGTATTGAAGTTAGATTTATGTCTGTATATGCTATCTTATACTAACTGAGTGGCCGTGATAGTATTGTAGTTAGATTTATGTCTCTATATGCTATCTTACACTAACTGAGTGGCCGTGTATTGTAGTTAGATTTATGTCTGTATATGCTATCTTATACTAACTGAGTGGCCGTGTATTGTAGTTAGATTTATGTCTGTATATGCTATCTTATACTAACTGAGTGGCCGTGATAGTATTGTAGTTAGATTTATGTCTGTATATGCTATCTTACACTAACTGAGTGGCCGTGATATTATTGTAGTTAGATTTATGCCTGTATATGCTATCTTATACTAACTGAGTGGCCGTGATATTATTGTAGTTAGATTTATGTCTGTATATGCTATCTTACACTAACTGAGTGGCCGTGATAGTATTGTAGTTAGATATATGTCTGTATATGCTATCTTACACTAACTGAGTGGCCGTGATATTATTGTAGTTAGATTTATTCCTGTATATGCTCTCTTATAATAACTGAGTGGCCGTGATAGTATTGTAGTTAGATTTATGATGTATATGCTATCTTATACTAACTGAGTGGCCGTGTATTGTAGTTAGATTCATGCCTGTATATGCTATCTTATACTAACTGAGTGGCCGTGTATTGTAATTAGATTTATGCCTGTATATGCTATCTTATACTAACTGAGTGGCCGTGTATTGTAGTTAGATTTATGCCTGTATATGCTATCTTATACTAACTGAGTGGCCGTGTATTGTAGTTAGATTTATGCCTGTATATGCTATCTTATACTAACTGAGTGGCCGTGTATTGTAGTCAGATTTATGCCTGTATATGCTATCTTATACTAACTGAGTGGCCGTGTATTGTAGTTAGATTTATGCCTGTATATGCTATCTTATACTAACTGAGTGGCCGTGTATTGTAGTTAGATTTATGCCTGTATATGCTATCTTATACTAACTGAGTGGCCGTGTATTGTAGTTAGATTTATGCCTGTATATGCTATCTTATACTAACTGAGTGGCCGTGTATTGTAGTTAGATTTATGTCTGTATATGCTATCTTATACTAACTGAGTGGCCGTGATAGTATTGTAGTTAGATTTATGTCTCTATATGCTATCTTACACTAACTGAGTGGCCGTGTATTGTAGTTAGATTTATGTCTGTATATGCTATCTTATACTAACTGAGTGGCCGTGTATTGTAGTTAGATTTATGTCTGTATATGCTATCTTATACTAACTGAGTGGCCGTGATAGTATTGTAGTTAGATTTATGTCTGTATATGCTATCTTACACTAACTGAGTGGCCGTGATATTATTGTAGTTAGATTTATGCCTGTATATGCTATCTTATACTAACTGAGTGGCCGTGATATTATTGTAGTTAGATTTATGTCTGTATATGCTATCTTACACTAACTGAGTGGCCGTGATAGTATTGTAGTTAGATATATGTCTGTATATGCTATCTTACACTAACTGAGTGGCCGTGATATTATTGTAGTTAGATTTATTCCTGTATATGCTCTCTTATAATAACTGAGTGGCCGTGATAGTATTGTAGTTAGATTTATGATGTATATGCTATCTTATACTAACTGAGTGGCCGTGTATTGTAGTTAGATTCATGCCTGTATATGCTATCTTATACTAACTGAGTGGCCGTGTATTGTAATTAGATTTATGCCTGTATATGCTATCTTATACTAACTGAGTGGCCGTGTATTGTAGTTAGATTTATGCCTGTATATGCTATCTTATACTAACTGAGTGGCCGTGTATTGTAGTTAGATTTATGCCTGTATATGCTATCTTATACTAACTGAGTGGCCGTGTATTGTAGTCAGATTTATGCCTGTATATGCTATCTTATACTAACTGAGTGGCCGTGTATTGTAGTTAGATTTATGCCTGTATATGCTATCTTATACTAACTGAGTGGCCGTGTATTGTAGTTAGATTTATGCCTGTATATGCTATCTTATACTAACTGAGTGGCCGTGTATTGTAGTTAGATTTATGTCTGTATATGCTATCTTATACTAACTGAGTGGCCGTGATAGTATTGTAGTTAGATTTATGTCTGTATATGCTATCTTACACTAATTGAGTGGCCGTGTATTGTAGTTAGATTTATGTCTGTATATGCTATCTTATACTAACTGAGTGGCCGTGTATTGTAGTTAGATTTATGTCTGTATATGCTATCTTATACTAACTGAGTGGCCGTGATAGTATTGTAGTTAGATTTATGTCTGTATATGCTATCTTACACTAACTGAGTGGCCGTGATATTATTGTAGTTAGATTTATGCCTGTATATGCTATCTTATACTAAGTGAGTGGCCGTGATATTATTGTAGTTAGATTTATGTCTGTATATGCTATCTTACACTAACTGAGTGGCCGTGATAGTATTGTAGTTAGATTTATGTCTGTATATGCTATCTTACACTAACTGAGTGGCCGTGATATTATTGTAGTTAGATTTATTCCTGTATATGCTCTTTTATAATAACTGAGTGGCCGTGATAGTATTGTAGTTAGATTTATGATGTATATGCTATCTTATACTAACTGAGTGGCAGTGTATTGTAGTTAGATTCATGCCTGTATATGCTATCTTATACTAACTGAGTGGCCGTGTATTGTAGTTAGATTTATGCCTGTATATGCTATCTTATACTAACTGAGTGGCCGTGTATTGTTGTTAGATTTATGCCTCTATATGCTATCTTATACTAACTGAGTGGCCGTGTATTGTAGTTAGATTTATGCCTGTATATGCTATCTTATACTAACTGAGTGGCCGTGTATTGTAGTTAGATTTATGCCTGTATATGCTATCTTATACTAACTGAGTGGCCGTGTATTGTAGTTAGATTTATGCCTGTATATGCTCTCTTATACTAACTGAGTGGCCGTGTATTGTAGTTAGATTTATGCCTGTATATGCTATCTTATACTAACTGAGTGGCCGTGTATTGTAGTTAGATTTATGCCTGTATATGCTATCTTATACTAACTGAGTGGCCGTGTATTGTAATTAGATTTATGTCTGTATATGCTATCTTATACGAACTGAGTGGCCGTGATAGTATTGTAGTTAGATTTATGTCTGTATATGCTATCTTACACTAACTGAGTGGCCGTGTATTGTAGTTAGATTTATGTCTGTATATGCTATCTTATACTAACTGAGTGGCCGTGTATTGTAGTTAGATTTATGTCTGTATATGCTATCTTATACTAACTGAGTGGCCGTGATAGTATTGTAGTTAGATTTATGTCTGTATATGCTATCTTACACTAACTGAGTGGCCGTGATATTATTGTAGTTAGATTTATGCCTGTATATGTTATCTTATACTAACTGAGTGGCCGTGATATTATTGTAGTTAGATTTATGTCTGTATATGCTATCTTACACTAACTGAGTGGCCGTGATAGTATTGTAGTTAGATATATGTCTGTATATGCTATCTTACACTAACTGAGTGGCCGTGATATTATTGTAGTTAGATTTATTCCTGTATATGGTCTCTTATAATAACTGAGTGGCCGTGATAGTATTGTAGTTAGATTTATGATGTATATGCTATATTATACTAACTGAGTGGCCGTGTATTGTAGTTAGATTCATGCCTGTATATGCTATCGTATACTAACTGAGTGGCCGTGTATTGTAGTTAGATTTATGCCTGTATATGCTATCTTATACTAACTGAGTGGCCGTGTATTGTAGTTAGATTTATGCCTGTATATGCTATCTTATACTAACTGAGTGGCCGTGTATTGTAGGTAGATTTATGCCTGTATATGCTATCTTATACTAACTGAGTGGCCGTGTATTGTAGTTAGATTTATGCCTGTATATGCTATCTTATACTAACTGAGTGGCCGTGTATTGTAGTTAGATTTATGCCTGTATATGCTATCTTATACTAACTGAGTGGCCGTGTATTGTAGTTAGATTTATGCCTGTATATGCTATCTTATACTAACTGAGTGGCCGTGTATTGTAGTTAGATTTATGCCTGTATATGCTATCTTACACTAACTGAGTGGCCGTGATAGTATTGTAGTTAGATTTATGTCTGTATATGCTATCTTACAGTAACTGAGTGGCCGTGTATTGTAGTTAGATTTATGCCTGTATATGCTATCTTATACTAACTGAGTGGCCGTGATAGTATTGTAGTTAGATATATGTCTGTATATGCTATCTTACACTAACTGAGTGGCCGTGATATTATTGTAGTTAGATTTATTCCTGTATATGCTCTCTTATAATAACTGAGTGGCCGTGATAGTATTGTAGTTAGATTTATGATGTATATGCTATCTTATACTAACTGAGTGGCCGTGTATTGTAGTTAGATTCATGCCTGTATATGCTATCTTATATAAACTGAGGGGCCGTGTATTGTAGTTAGATTTATGCCTGTATATGCTATCTTATACTAACTGAGTGGCCGTGTATTGTAGTTAGATTTATGTCTGTATATGCTATCTTATACTAACTGAGTGGCCGTGATAGTATTGTAGTTAGATTTATGTCTGTATATGCTATCTTATACTAACTGAGTGGCCGTGTATTGTAGTTAGATTTATGCCTGTATATGCTATCTTACACTAACTGAGTGGCCGTGATAGTATTGTAGTTAGATTTATGTCTGTATATGCTATCTTACAGTAACTGAGTGGCCGTGTATTGTAGTTAGATTTATGCCTGTATATGCTATCTTATACTAACTGAGTGGCGTGTATTGTAGTTAGATTTATGTCTGTATATGCTATCTTACACTAACTGAGTGGCCGTGTATTGTAGTTAGATTTATGCCTGTATATGCTATCTTATACTAACTGAGTGGCCGTGATATTATTGTAATTAGATTTATGTCTGTATATGCTATCTTATACTAACTGAATGGCCGTGTATTGTAGTTTGATTTATGCCTGTATATGCTATCTTATACTAACTGAGTGGCCGTGATGTTATTGTAGTTAGATTTATGCCTGTATATGCTATCTTATACTAACTGAGTGGCCGTGTATTGTAGGTAGATTTATGCCTGTATATGCTATCTTATACTAACTGAGTGGCCGTGAATTGTAGTTAGATTTATGCCTGTATATGCTATCTTATACTAACTGAGTGGCTGTGATAGTATTGTAGTTAGATTTATGTCTGTATATGCTATCTTATACTAACTGAGTGGCCGTGATAGTATTGAAGTTAGATTTATGCCAGTATATGCTATCTTATACTAACTGAGTGGCCGTGTATTGTAGTTAGATTCATGCCTGTATATGCTATCTTATACTAACTGAGTGGCGTGTATTGTAGTTAGATTTATGCCTGTATATGCTATCTTATACTAACTGAGTTGCCGTGTATTGTAGTTAGATTTATGCCTGTATATGCTATCTTATACTAACTGAGTGGCCGTGTATTGTAGTTAGATTTATGCCTGTATATGCTATCTTATACTAACTGAGTGGCCGTGAAAGTATTGTAGTTAGATTTATGTCTGTATATGCTATCTTATACTAACTGGGTGGCCGTGATGTTATTGTAGTTAGATTTATGCCTGTCTATGCTATCTTATACTAACTGAGTGGCCGTGTATTGTAGTTAGATTTATGCCTGTATATGCTATCTTATACTAACTGAGTGGCCGTGATAGTATTGTAGTTAGATTTATGTCTGTATATGCTATCTTATACTAACTGAGTGGCCGTGATAGTATTGAAGTTAGATTTATGCCAGTATATGCTATCTTATACTAACTGAGTGGCCGTGTATTGTAGTTAGATTCATGCCTGTATATGCTATCTTATACTAACAAAGTGGCCGTGTATTGTAGTTAGATTTATGCCTGTATATGCTATCTTATACTAACTGAGTGGCCGTGTATTGTAGTTAGATTTATGCCTGTATATGCTATCTTATACTAACTGAGTGGCCGTGTATTGTAGTTAGATTTATGCCTGTATATGCTATCTTATACTAACTGAGTGGCCGTGTATTGTTGTTAGATTTATGCCTGTATATGCTATCTTATACTAACTGAGTGGCCGTGTATTGTAGTTAGATTTATGTCTGTATATGCTATCTTATACTAACTGAGTGGCGTGATAGTATTGTAGTTAGATTTATGTCTGTATATGCTATCTTATACTAACTGAGTGGCCGTGTATTGTAGTTAGATTTATGTCTGTATATGCTATCTTATACTAACTGAGTGGCTGTGATAGTATTGTAGTTAGATTTATGTCTGTATATGCTATCTTACACTAACTGAGTGGTCGTGATATTATTGTAGTTAGATTGATGCCTGTATATGCTATCTTATGCTAACTGAGTGGCCGTGATAGTATTGTAGTTAGATTTATGCCTGTATATGCTATCTTATACTAACTGAGTGGCCGTGATAGTATTGTATTTAGATTTATGTCTGTATATGCTATTTTATACTAACTGAGTGGCCGTGTATTGTAGTTAGATTTATGCCTGTATATGCTATATTATACTAACTGAGTGGCCGTGTATTGTAGTTAGATTTATGCCTGTATATGCTATCTTATACTAACTGAGTGGCCGTGTATTGTAGTTAGATTTATGTCTGTATATGCTATCTTATACTAACTGAGTGGCCGTGATAGTATTGTAGTTAGATTTATGTCTGTATATGCTATCTTATACTAACTGAGTGGCCGTGTATTGTAGTTAGATTTATGTCTGTATATGCTATCTTATACTAACTGAGTGGCTGTGATAGTATTGTAGTTAGATTTATGTCTGTATATGCTATCTTACACTAACTGAGTGGTCGTGATATTATTGTAGTTAGATTGATGCCTGTATATGCTATCTTATGCTAACTGAGTGGCCGTGATAGTATTGTAGTTAGATTTATGCCTGTATATGCTATCTTATACTAACTGAGTGGCCGTGATAGTATTGTAGTTAGATTTATGTCTGTATATGCTATTTTATACTAACTGAGTGGCCGTGTATTGTAGTTAGATTTATGCCTGTATATGCTATATTATACTAACTGAGTGGCCGTGTATTGTAGTTAGATTTATGCCTGTATATGCTATCTTATACTAACTGAGTGGCCGTGTATTGTAGTTAGATTTATGTCTGTATATGCTATCTTATACTAATTGAGTGGCCGTGATAGTATTGTAGTTAGATTTATGTCTGTATATGCTATCTTACACTAACTGAGTGGACGTGTATTGTAGTTAGATTTATGTCTCTATATGCTATCTTATACTAACTGAGTGGCCGTGTATTGTAGTTAGATTTATGTCTGTATATGCTATCTTATACTAACTGAGTGGCCGTGATAGTATTGTAGTTAGATTTATGTCTGTATATGCTATCTTACACTAACTGAGTGGCCGTGATATTATTGTAGTTAGATTTATGCCTGTATATGCTATCTTATACTAACTGAGTGGCCGTGATATTATTGTAGTTAGATTTATGTCTGTATATGCTATCTTACACTAACTGAGTGGCCGTGATAGTATTGTAGTTAGATATATGTCTGTATATGCTATCTTACACTAACTGAGCGGCCGTGATATTATTGTAGTTAGATTTATTCCTGTATATGCTCTCTTATAATAACTGAGTGGCCGTGATAGTATTGTAGTTAGATTTATGATGCATATGCTATCTTATACTAACTGAGTGGCCGTGTATTGTAGTTAGATTCATGCCTGTATATGCTATCTTATACTAACTGAGTGGCCGTGTATTGTAGTTAGATTTATGCCTGTATATGCTATCTTATACTAACTGAGTGGCCGTGATATTATTGTAATTAGATTTATGCCTGTATATGCTATCTTATACTAACTGAATGGCCGTATATTGTAGTTTGATTTATGCCTGTATATGCTATCTTATACTAACTGAGTGGCCGTGATGTTATTGTAGTTAGATTTATGCCTGTATATGCTATCTTATACTAACTGAGTGGCCGTGTATTGTAGTTAGATTTATGTCTGTATATGCTATCTTATACTAACTGAGTGGCCGTGATAGTATTGAAGTTAGATTTATGCCAGTATATGCTATCTTATACTAACTGAGTGGCCGTGTATTGTAGTTAGATTTATGTCTGTATATGCTATCTTATACTAACTGAGTGGCTGTGATAGTATTGTAGTTAGATTTATGTCTGTATATGCTATCTTACACTAACTGAGTGGTCGTGATATTATTGTAGTTAGATTGATGCCTGTATATGCTATCTTATGCTAACTGAGTGGCCGTGATAGTATTGTAGTTAGATTTATGCCTGTATATGCTATCTTATACTAACTGAGTGGCCGTGATAGTATTGTAGTTAGATTTATGTCTGTATATGCTATTTTATACTAACTGAGTGGCCGTGTATTGTAGTTAGATTTATGCCTGTATATGCTATATTATACTAACTGAGTGGCCGTGTATTGTAGTTAGATTTATGCCTGTATATGCTATCTTATACTAACTGAGTGGCCGTGTATTGTAGTTAGATTTATGCCTGTATATGCTATCTTATACTAACTGAGTGGCCGTGTATTGTAGTTAGATTTATGTCTGTATATGCTATCTTATACTAACTGAGTGGCCGTGATAGTATTGTAGTTAGATTTATGTCTGTATATGCTATCTTACACTAACTGAGTGGCCGTGATATTATTGTAGTTAGATTTATGCCTGTATATGCTATCTTATACTAACTGAGTGGCCGTGATATTATTGTAGTTAGATTTATGTCTGTATATGCTATCTTACACTAACTGAGTGGCCGTGATAGTATTGTAGTTAGATATATGTCTGTATATGCTATCTTACACTAACTGAGTGGCCGTGATATTATTGTAGTTAGATTTATTCCTGTATATGCTCTCTTATAATAACTGAGTGGCCGTGATAGTATTGTAGTTAGATTTATGATGTATATGATATCTTATACTAACTGAGTGGCCATGTATTGTAGTTAGATTCATGCCTGTATATGCTATCTTATACTAACTGAGTGGCCGTGTATTGTAGTTAGATTTATGCCTGTATATGCTATCTTATACTAACTGAGTGGCCGTGTATTGTAGTTAGATTTATGCCTGTATATGCTATCTTATACTAACTGAGTGGCCGTGTATTGTAGTTAGATTTATGTCTGTATATGCTATCTTATACTAACTGAGTGGCCGTGATAGTATTGTAGTTAGATTTATGTCTGTATATGCTATCTTACACTAACTGAGTGGCCGTGTATTGTAGTTAGATTTATGTCTGTATATGCTATCTTATACTAACTGAGTGGCCGTGTATTGTAGTTAGATTTATGTCTGTATATGCTATCTTATACTAACTGAGTGGCCGTGATAGTATTGTAGTTAGATTTATGTCTGTATATGCTATCTTACACTAACTGAGTGGCCGTGATATTATTGTAGTTAGATTTATGCCTGTATATCCTATCTTATACTAACTGAGTGGCCGTGATATTATTGTAGTTAGATTTATGTCTGTATATGCTATCTTACACTAACTGAGTGGCCGTGATAGTATTGTAGTTAGATATATGTCTGTATATGCTATCTTACACTAACTGAGCGGCCGTGATATTATTGTAGTTAGATTTATTCCTGTATATGCTCTCTTATAATAACTGAGTGGCCGTGATAGTATTGTAGTTAGATTTATGATGCATATGCTATCTTATACTAACTGAGTGGCCGTGTATTGTAGTTAGATTCATGCCTGTATATGCTATCCTATACTAACTGAGTGGCCGTGTATTGTAGTTAAATTTATGCCTGTATATGCTATCTTATACTAACTGAGTGGCCGTGATATTATTGTAATTAGATTTATGCCTGTATATGCTATCTTATACTAACTGAATGGCCGTGTATTGTAGTTTGATTTATGCCTGTATATGCTATCTTATACTAACTGAGTGGCCGTGATGTTATTGTAGTTAGATTTATGCCTGTATATGCTATCTTATACTAACTGAGTGGCCGTGATAGTATTGTAGTTAGATTTATGTCTGTATATGCTATCTTATACTAACTGAGTGGCCGTGATAGTATTGAAGTTAGATTTATGCCAGTATATGCTATCTTATACTAACTGAGTGGCCGTGTATTGTAGTTAGATTCATGCCTGTATATGCTATCTTATACTAACTGAGTGGCCGTGTATTGTAGTTAGATTTATGCCTGTATATGCTATCTCATACTAACTGAGTGGCGTGTATTGTAGTTAGATTTATGCCTGTATATGCTATCTTATACTAACTGAGTTGCCGTGTATTGTAGTTAGATTTATGCCTGTATATGCTATCTTATACTAACTGAGTGGCCGTGTATTGTAGTTAGATTTATGCCTGTATATGCTATCTTATACTAACTGAGTGGCCGTGAAAGTATTGTAGTTAGATTTATGTCTGTATATGCTATCTTATACTAACTGAGTGGCCGTGATGTTATTGTAGTTAGATTTATGCCTGTCTATGCTATCTTATACTAACTGAGTGGCCGTGTATTGTAGTTAGATTTATGCCTGTATATGCTATCTTATACTAACTGAGTGGCCGTGATAGTATTGTAGTTAGATTTATGTCTGTATATGCTATCTTATACTAACTGAGTGGCCGTGATAGTATTGAAGTTAGATTTATGCCAGTATATGCAATCTTATACTAACTGAGTGGCCGTGTATTGTAGTTAGATTCATGCCTGTATATGCTATCTTATACTAACTGAGTGGCCGTGTATTGTAGTTAGATTTATGCCTGTATATGCTATCTTATACTAACTGAGTGGCCGTGTATTGTAGTTAGATTTATGCCTGTATATGCTATCTTATACTAACTGAGTGGCCGTGTATTGTAGTTAGATTTATGCCTGTATATGCTATCTTATACTAACTGAGTGGCCGTGTATTGTAGTTAGATTTATGCCTGTATATGCTATCTTATACTAACTGAGTGGCCGTGTATTGTTGTTAGATTTATGCCTGTATATGCTATCTTATACTAACTGAGTGGCCGTGTATTGTAGTTAGATTTATGTCTGTATATGCTATCTTATAATAACTGAGTGGCGTGATAGTATTGTAGTTAGATTTATGTCTGTATATGCTATCTTATACTAACTGAGTGGCCGTGTATTGTAGTTAGATTTATGTCTGTATATGCTATCTTATACTAACTGAGTGGCTGTGATAGTATTGTAGTTAGATTTATGTCTGTATATGCTATCTTACACTAACTGAGTGGTCGTGATATTATTGTAGTTAGATTGATGCCTGTATATGCTATATTATGCTAACTGAGTGGCCGTGATAGTATTGTAGTTAGATTTATGCCTGTATATGCTATCTTATACTAACTGAGTGGCCGTGATAGTGTTGTAGTTAGATTTATGTCTGTATATGCTATTTTATACTAACTGAGTGGCCGTGTATTGTAGTTAGATTTATGCCTGTATATGCTATATTATACTAACTGAGTGGCCGTGTATTGTAGTTAGATTTATGCCTGTATATGCTATCTTATACTAACTGAGTGGCCGTGTATTGTAGTTAGATTTATGTCTGTATATGCTATCTTATACTAACTGAGTGGCCGTGATAGTATTGTAGTTAGATTTATGTCTGTATATGCTATCTTATACTAACTGAGTGGCCGTGTATTGTAGTTAGATTTATGTCTGTATATGCTATCTTATACTAACTGAGTGGCTGTGATAGTATTGTAGTTAGATTTATGTCTGTATATGCTATCTTACACTAACTGAGTGGTCGTGATATTATTGTAGTTAGATTGATGCCTGTATATGCTATCTTATGCTAACTGAGTGGCCGTGATAGTATTGTAGTTAGATTTATGCCTGTATATGCTATCTTATACTAACTGAGTGACCGTGATAGTATTGTAGTTAGATTTATGTCTGTATATGCTATTTTATACTAACTGAGTGGCCGTGTATTGTAGTTAGATTTATGCCTGTATATGCTATATTATACTAACTGAGTGGCCGTGTATTGTAGTTAGATTTATGCCTGTATATGCTATCTTATACTAACTGAGTGGCCGTGTATTGTAGTTAGATTTATGCCTGTATATGCTATCTTATACTAACTGAGTGGCCGTGTATTGTAGTTAGATTTATGTCTGTATATGCTATCTTATACTAACTGAGTGGCCGTGATAGTATTGTAGTTAGATTTATGTCTGTATATGCTATCTTACACTAACTGAGTGGCCGTGATATTATTGTAGTTAGATTTATGCCTGTATATGCTATCTTATACTAACTGAGTGGCCTTGATATTATTGTAGTTAGATTTATGTCTGTATATGCTATCTTACACTAACTGAGTGGCCGTGATAGTATTGTAGTTAGATATATGTCTGTATATGCTATCCTACACTAACTGAGTGGCCGTGATATTATTGTAGTTAGATTTATTCCTGTATATGCTCTCTTATAATAACTGAGTGGCCATGATAGTATTGTAGTTAGATTTATGATGTATATGATATCTTATACTAACTGAGTGGCCATGTATTGTAGTTAGATTCATGCCTGTATATGCTATCTTATACTAACTGAGTGGCCGTGTATTGTAGTTAGATTTATGCCTGTATATGCTATCTTATACTAACTGAGTGGCCGTGTATTGTAGTTAGATTTATGCCTGTATATGCTATCTTATACTAACTGAGTGGCCGTGTATTGTAGTTAGATTTATGTCTGTATATGCTATCTTATACTAACTGAGTGGCCGTGATAGTATTGTAGTTAGAATTATGTCTGTATATGCTATCTTACACTAACTGAGTGGCCGTGTATTGTAGTTAGATTTATGTCTGTATATGCTATCTTATACTAACTGAGTGGCCGTGTATTGTAGTTAGATTTATGTCTGTATATGCTATCTTATACTAACTGAGTGGCCGTGATAGTATTGTAGTTAGATTTATGTCTGTATATGCTATCTTACACTAACTGAGTGGCCGTGATATTATTGTAGTTAGATTTATGCCTGTATATGCTATCTTATACTAACTGAGTGGCCGTGATATTATTGTAGTTAGATTTATGTCTGTATATGCTATCTTACACTAACTGAGTGGCCGTGATAGTATTGTAGTTAGATATATGTCTGTATATGCTATCTTACACTAACTGAGCGGCCGTGATATAATTGTAGTTAGATTTATTCCTGTATATGCTCTCTTATAATATCTGAGTGGCCGTGATAGTATTGTAGTTAGATTTATGATGCATATGCTATCTTATACTAACTGAGTGGCCGTGTATTGTAGTTAGATTCATGCCTGTATATGCTATCTTATACTAACTGAGTGGCCGTGTATTGTAGTTAGATTTATGCCTGTATATGCTATCTTATACTAACTGAGTGGCCGTGTATTGTAGTTAGATTTATGCCTGTATATGCTATCTTATACTAACTGAGTGGCCGTGTATTGTAGTTAGATTTATGCCTGTATATGCTATCTTATACTAACTGAGTGGCCGTGTATTGTAGTTAGATTTATGCCTGTATATGCTATCTTATACTAACTGAGTGGCCGTGTATTGTAGTTAGATTTATGCCTGTATATGCTATCTTATACTAACTGAGTGGCCGTGTATTGTAGTTAAATTTATGCCTGTATATGCTATCTTATACTAACTGAGTGGCCGTGTATTGTAGTTAGATTTAGCCTGTATATGCTATCTTATACTAACTGAGTGGCCGTGTATTGTAGTTAGATTTATGTCTGTATATGCTATCTTACACTAACTAAGTGGCCGTGATAGTATTGTAGTTAGATTTATGTCTGTATATGCTATCTTATACTAACTGAGTGGCCGTGTATTGTAGTTAGATTTATGCCTGTATATGCTATCTTACACTAACTGAGTGGCCGTGATAGTATTGTAGTTAGATTTATGTCTGTATATGCTATCTTACAGTAACTGAGTGGCCGTGTATTGTAGTTAGATTTATGCCTGTATATGCTATCTTATACTAACTGAGTGGCCGTGTATTGTAGTTAGATTTATGTCTGTATATGCTATCTTACACTAACTGAGTGGCCGTGTATTGTAGTTAGATTTATGCCTGTATATGCTATCTTATACTAACTGAGTGGCCGTGATATTATTGTAATTAGATTTATGTCTGTATATGCTATCTTATACTAACTGAATGGCAGTGTATTGTAGTTAGATTTATGCCTGTATATGCTATCTTATACTAACTGAGTGGCCGTGATGTTATTATAGTTAGATTTATGCCTGTATATGCTATCTTATACTAACTGAGTGGCCGTGTATTGTAGTTAGATTTATGCCTGTATATGCTATCTTATACTAACTGAGTGGCCGTGTATTGTAGTTAGATTTATGCCTGTATATGCTATCTTATACTAACTGAGTGGCCGTGATAGTATTGTAGTTAGATTTATGTCTGTATATGCTATCTTATACTAACTGAGTGGCCGTGATAGTATTGAAGTTAGATTTATGCCAGTATATGCTATCTTATACTAACTGAGTGGCCGTGTATTGTAGTTAGATTCATGCCTGTATATGCTATCTTATACTAACTGAGTGGCCGTGTATTGTAGTTAGATTTATGCTTGTATATGCTATCTTATACTAACTGAGTGGCCGTGTATTGTAGTTAGATTTATGCCTGTATATGCTATCTTATACTAACTGAGTGGCCGTGTATTGTAGTTAGATTTATGCCTGTATATGCTATCTTATACTAACTGAGTGGCGTGTATTGTTGTTAGATTTATGCCTGTATATGCTATCTTATACTAACTGAGTGGCCGTGTATTGTAGTTAGATTTATGTCTGTATATGCTATCTTATACTAACTGAGTGGCCTTGATAGTATTGTAGTTAGATTTATGTCTGTATATGCTATCTTATACTAACTGAGTGGCCGTGTATTGTAGTTAGATTTATGTCTGTATATGCTATCTTATACTAACTGAGTGGCTGTGATAGTATTGTAGTTAGATTTATGTCTGTATATGCTATCTTACACTAACTGAGTGGTCGTGATATTATTGTAGTTAGATTGATGCCTGTATATGCTATCTTATGCTAACTGAGTGGCCGTGATAGTATTGTAGTTAGATTTATGCCTGTATATGCTATCTTATACTAACTGAGTGGCCGTGATAGTATTGTAGTTAGATTTATGTCTGTATATGCTATTTTATACTAACTGAGTGGCCGTGTATTGTAGTTAGATTTATGCCTGTATATGCTATATTATACTAACTGAGTGGCCGTGATAGTATTGTAGTTAGATTTATGTCTGTATATGCTATCTTATACTAACTGAGTGGCCGTGTATTGTAGTTAGATTTATGCCTGTATATGCTATCTTATACTAACTGAGTGGCCGTGTATTGTAGTTAGATTTATGCCTGTATATGCTATCTTATACTAACTGAGTGGCCGTGTATTGTTGTTAGATTTATGCCTGTATATGCTATCTTATACTAACTGAGTGGCCGTGTATTGTAGTTAGATTTATGTCTGTATATGCTATCTTATAATAACTGAGTGGCGTGATAGTATTGTAGTTAGATTTATGTCTGTATATGCTATCTTATACTAACTGAGTGGCCGTGTATTGTAGTTAGATTTATGTCTGTATATGCTATCTTATACTAACTGAGTGGCTGTGATAGTATTGTAGTTAGATTTATGTCTGTATATGCTATCTTACACTAACTGAGTGGTCGTGATATTATTGTAGTTAGATTGATGCCTGTATATGCTATATTATGCTAACTGAGTGGCCGTGATAGTATTGTAGTTAGATTTATGCCTGTATATGCTATCTTATACTAACTGAGTGGCCGTGATAGTGTTGTAGTTAGATTTATGTCTGTATATGCTATTTTATACTAACTGAGTGGCCGTGTATTGTAGTTAGATTTATGCCTGTATATGCTATATTATACTAACTGAGTGGCCGTGTATTGTAGTTAGATTTATGCCTGTATATGCTATCTTATACTAACTGAGTGGCCGTGATAGTATTGTAGTTAGATTTATGTCTGTATATGCTATTTTATACTAACTGAGTGGCCGTGTATTGTAGTTAGATTTATGCCTGTATATGCTATATTATACTAACTGAGTGGCCGTGTATTGTAGTTAGATTTATGCCTGTATATGCTATCTTATACTAACTGAGTGGCCGTGTATTGTAGTTAGATTTATGCCTGTATATGCTATCTTATACTAACTGAGTGGCCGTGTATTTTAGTTAGATTTATGTCTGTATATGCTATCTTATACTAACTGAGTGGCCGTGATAGTATTGTAGTTAGATTTATGTCTGTATATGCTATCTTACACTAACTGAGTGGCCGTGATATTATTGTAGTTAGATTTATGCCTGTATATGCTATCTTATACTAACTGAGTGGCCTTGATATTATTGTAGTTAGATTTATGTCTGTATATGCTATCTTACACTAACTGAGTGGCCGTGATAGTATTGTAGTTAGATATATGTCTGTATATGCTATCCTACACTAACTGAGTGGCCGTGATATTATTGTAGTTAGATTTATTCCTGTATATGCTCTCTTATAATAACTGAGTGGCCATGATAGTATTGTAGTTAGATTTATGATGTATATGATATCTTATACTAACTGAGTGGCCATGTATTGTAGTTAGATTCATGCCTGTATATGCTATCTTATACTAACTGAGTGGCCGTGTATTGTAGTTAGATTAATGCCTGTATATGCTATCTTATACTAACTGAGTGGCCGTGTATTGTAGTTAGATTTATGCCTGTATATGCTATCTTATACTAACTGAGTGGCCGTGTATTGTAGTTAGATTTATGTCTGTATATGCTATCTTATACTAACTGAGTGGCCGTGATAGTATTGTAGTTAGAATTATGTCTGTATATGCTATCTTACACTAACTGAGTGGCCTTGATAGTATTGTAGTTAGATTTATGTCTGTATATGCTATCTTATACTAACTGAGTGGCCGTGTATTGTAGTTAGATTTATGTCTGTATATGCTATCTTATACTAACTGAGTGGCCGTGATAGTATTGTAGTTAGATTTATGTCTGTATATGCTATCTTACACTAACTGAGTGGCCGTGATATTATTGTAGTTAGATTTATGCCTGTATATGCTATCTTATACTAACTGAGTGGCCGTGATATTATTGTAGTTAGATTTATGTCTGTATATGCTATCCTACACTAACTGAGTGGCCGTGATAGTATTGTAGTTAGATATATGTCTGTATATGCTAACTTACACTAACTGAGCGGCCGTGATATTATTGTAGTTAGATTTATTCCTGTATATGCTCTCTTATAATATCTGAGTGGCCGTGATAGTATTGTAGTTAGATTTATGATGCATATGCTATCTTATACTAACTGAGTGGCCGTGTATTGTAGTTAGATTCATGCCTGTATATGCTATCTTATACTAACTGAGTGGCCGTGTATTGTAGTTAGATTTATGCCTGTATATGCTATCTTATACTAACTGAGTGGCCGTGTATTGTAGTTAGATTTATGCCTGTATATGCTATCTTATACTAACTGAGTGGCCGTGTATTGTAGTTAGATTTATGCCTGTATATGCTATCTTATACTAACTGAGTGGCCGTGTATTGTAGTTAGATTTATGCCTGTATATGCTATCTTATACTAACTGAGTGGCCGTGTATTGTAGTTAGATTTATGCCTGTATATGCTATCTTATACTAACTGAGTGGCCGTGTATTGTAGTTAAATTTATGCCTGTATATGCTATCTTATACTAACTGAGTGGCCGTGTATTGTAGTTAGATTTAGCCTGTATATGCTATCTTATACTAACTGAGTGGCCGTGTATTGTAGTTAGATTTATGTCTGTATATGCTATCTTACACTAACTAAGTGGCCGTGATAGTATTGTAGTTAGATTTATGTCTGTATATGCTATCTTATACTAACTGAGTGGCCGTGTATTGTAGTTAGATTTATGCCTGTATATGCTATCTTACACTAACTGAGTGGCCGTGATAGTATTGTAGTTAGATTTATGTCTGTATATGCTATCTTACAGTAACTGAGTGGCCGTGTATTGTAGTTAGATTTATGCCTGTATATGCTATCTTATACTAACTGAGTGGCCGTGTATTGTAGTTAGATTTATGTCTGTATATGCTATCTTACACTAACTGAGTGGCCGTGTATTGTAGTTAGATTTATGCCTGTATATGCTATCTTATACTAACTGAGTGGCCGTGATATTATTGTAATTAGATTTATGTCTGTATATGCTATCTTATACTAACTGAATGGCAGTGTATTGTAGTTAGATTTATGCCTGTATATGCTATCTTATACTAACTGAGTGGCCGTGATGTTATTATAGTTAGATTTATGCCTGTATATGCTATCTTATACTAACTGAGTGGCCGTGTATTGTAGTTAGATTTATGCCTGTATATGCTATCTTATACTAACTGAGTGGCCGTGTATTGTAGTTAGATTTATGCCTGTATATGCTATCTTATACTAACTGAGTGGCCGTGATAGTATTGTAGTTAGATTTATGTCTGTATATGCTATCTTATACTAACTGAGTGGCCGTGATAGTATTGAAGTTAGATTTATGCCAGTATATGCTATCTTATACTAACTGAGTGGCCGTGTATTGTAGTTAGATTCATGCCTGTATATGCTATCTTATACTAACTGAGTGGCCGTGTATTGTAGTTAGATTTATGCTTGTATATGCTATCTTATACTAACTGAGTGGCCGTGTATTGTAGTTAGATTTATGCCTGTATATGCTATCTTATACTAACTGAGTGGCCGTGTATTGTAGTTAGATTTATGCCTGTATATGCTATCTTATACTAACTGAGTGGCGTGTATTGTTGTTAGATTTATGCCTGTATATGCTATCTTATACTAACTGAGTGGCCGTGTATTGTAGTTAGATTTATGTCTGTATATGCTATCTTATACTAACTGAGTGGCCTTGATAGTATTGTAGTTAGATTTATGTCTGTATATGCTATCTTATACTAACTGAGTGGCCGTGTATTGTAGTTAGATTTATGTCTGTATATGCTATCTTATACTAACTGAGTGGCTGTGATAGTATTGTAGTTAGATTTATGTCTGTATATGCTATCTTACACTAACTGAGTGGTCGTGATATTATTGTAGTTAGATTGATGCCTGTATATGCTATCTTATGCTAACTGAGTGGCCGTGATAGTATTGTAGTTAGATTTATGCCTGTATATGCTATCTTATACTAACTGAGTGGCCGTGATAGTATTGTAGTTAGATTTATGTCTGTATATGCTATTTTATACTAACTGAGTGGCCGTGTATTGTAGTTAGATTTATGCCTGTATATGCTATATTATACTAACTGAGTGGCCGTGATAGTATTGTAGTTAGATTTATGTCTGTATATGCTATCTTATACTAACTGAGTGGCCGTGTATTGTAGTTAGATTTATGCCTGTATATGCTATCTTATACTAACTGAGTGGCCGTGTATTGTAGTTAGATTTAGCCTGTATATGCTATCTTATACTAACTGAGTGGCCGTGATAGTATTGTAGTTAGATTTATGTCTGTATATGCTATCTTATACTAACTGAGTGGCCGTGTATTGTAGTTAGATTTATGCCTGTATATGCTATCTTACACTAACTGAGTGGCCGTGATAGTATTGTAGTTAGATTTATGTCTGTATATGCTATCTTACAGTAACTGAGTGGCCGTGTATTGTAGTTAGATTTATGCCTGTATATGCTATCTTATACTAACTGAGTGGCCGTGTATTGTAGTTAGATTTATGTCTGTATATGCTATCTTACACTAACTGAGTGGCCGTGTATTGTAGTTAGATTTATGCCTGTATATGCTATCTTATACTAACTGAGTGGCCGTGATATTATTGTAATTAGATTTATGTCTGTATATGCTATCTTATACTAACTGAATGGCAGTGTATTGTAGTTAGATTTATGCCTGTATATGCTATCTTATACTAACTGAGTGGCCGTGATATTATTATAGTTAGATTTATGCCTGTATATGCTATCTTATACTAACTGAGTGGCCGTGTATTGTAGTTAGATTTATGCCTGTATATGCTATCTTATACTAACTGAGTGGCCGTGATAGTATTGTAGTTAGATTTATGTCTGTATATGCTATCTTATACTAACTGAGTGGCCGTGATAGTATTGAAGTTAGATTTATGCCAGTATATGCTATCTTATACTAACTGAGTGGCCGTGTATTGTAGTTAGATTCATGCCTGTATATGCTATCTTATACTAACTGAGTGGCCGTGTATTGTAGTTAGATTTATGCCTGTATATGCTATCTTATACTAACTGAGTGGCCGTGTATTGTAGTTAGATTTATGCCTGTATATGCTATCTTATACTAACTGAGTGGCCGTGTATTGTAGTTAGATTTATGCCTGTATATGCTATCTTATACTAACTGAGTGGCGTGTATTGTTGTTAGATTTATGCCTGTATATGCTATCTTATACTAACTGAGTGGCCGTGTATTGTAGTTAGATTTATGTCTGTATATGCTATCTTATACTAACTGAGTGGCCGTGATAGTATTGTAGTTAGATTTATGTCTGTATATGCTATCTTATACTAACTGAGTGGCCGTGTATTGTAGTTAGATTTATGTCTGTATATGCTATCTTATACTAACTGAGTGGCCGTGTATTGTAGTTAGATTTATGTCTGTATATGCTATCTTATACTAACTGAGTGGCCGTGATAGTATTGTAGTTAGATTTATGTCTGTATATGCTATCTTATACTAACTGAGTGGCGTGTATTGTAGTTAGATTTATGTCTGTATATGCTATCTTATACTAACTGAGTGGCCGTGTATTGTAGTTAGATTTATTCCTGTATATGCTCTCTTATAATAACTGAGTGGCCATGATAGTATTGTAGTTAGATTTATGATGTATATGATATCTTATACTAACTGAGTGGCCATGTATTGTAGTTAGATTCATGCCTGTATATGCTATCTTATACTAACTGAGTGGCCGTGTATTGTAGTTAGATTTATGCCTGTATATGCTATCTTATACTAACTGAGTGGCCGTTTATTGTAGTTAGATTTATGCCTGTATATGCTATCTTATACTAACTGAGTGGCCGTGTATTGTAGTTAGATTTATGTCTGTATATGCTATCTTATACTAACTGAGTGGCCGTGATAGTATTGTAGTTAGATTTATGTCTGTATATGCTATCTTACACTAACTGAGTGGACGTGTATTGTAGTTAGATTTATGTCTGTATATGCTATCTTATACTAACTGAGTGGCCGTGTATTGTAGTTAGATTTATGTCTGTATATGCTATCTTACACTAACTGAGTGGCCGTGTATTGTAGTTAGATTTATGCCTGTATATGCTATCTTATACTAACTGAGTGGCCGTGATATTATTGTAATTAGATTTATGTCTGTATATGCTATCTTATACTAACTGAATGGCAGTGTATTGTAGTTAGATTTATGCCTGTATATGCTATCTTATACTAACTGAGTGGCCGTGATATTATTATAGTTAGATTTATGCCTGTATATGCTATCTTATACTAACTGAGTGGCCGTGTATTGTAGTTAGATTTATGCCTGTATATGCTATCTTATACTAACTGAGTGGCCGTGATAGTATTGTAGTTAGATTTATGTCTGTATATGCTATCTTATACTAACTGAGTGGCCGTGATAGTATTGAAGTTAGATTTATGCCAGTATATGCTATCTTATACTAACTGAGTGGCCGTGTATTGTAGTTAGATTCATGCCTGTATATGCTATCTTATACTAACTGAGTGGCCGTGTATTGTAGTTAGATTTATGCCTGTATATGCTATCTTATACTAACTGAGTGGCCGTGTATTGTAGTTAGATTTATGCCTGTATATGCTATCTTATACTAACTGAGTGGCCGTGTATTGTAGTTAGATTTATGCCTGTATATGCTATCTTATACTAACTGAGTGGCGTGTATTGTTGTTAGATTTATGCCTGTATATGCTATCTTATACTAACTGAGTGGCCGTGTATTGTAGTTAGATTTATGTCTGTATATGCTATCTTATACTAACTGAGTGGCCGTGATAGTATTGTAGTTAGATTTATGTCTGTATATGCTATCTTATACTAACTGAGTGGCCGTGTATTGTAGTTAGATTTATGTCTGTATATGCTATCTTATACTAACTGAGTGGCCGTGTATTGTAGTTAGATTTATGTCTGTATATGCTATCTTATACTAACTGAGTGGCCGTGATAGTATTGTAGTTAGATTTATGTCTGTATATGCTATCTTATACTAACTGAGTGGCCGTGTATTGTAGTTAGATTTATGTCTGTATATGCTATCTTATACTAACTGAGTGGCCGTGTATTGTAGTTAGATTTATTCCTGTATATGCTCTCTTATAATAACTGAGTGGCCATGATAGTATTGTAGTTAGATTTATGATGTATATGATATCTTATACTAACTGAGTGGCCATGTATTGTAGTTAGATTCATGCCTGTATATGCTATCTTATACTAACTGAGTGGCCGTGTATTGTAGTTAGATTTATGCCTGTATATGCTATCTTATACTAACTGAGTGGCCGTGTATTGTAGTTAGATTTATGCCTGTATATGCTATCTTATACTAACTGAGTGGCCGTGTATTGTAGTTAGATTTATGTCTGTATATGCTATCTTATACTAACTGAGTGGCCGTGATAGTATTGTAGTTAGATTTATGTCTGTATATGCTATCTTACACTAACTGAGTGGACGTGTATTGTAGTTAGATTTATGTCTGTATATGCTATCTTATACTAACTGAGTGGCCGTGTATTGTAGTTAGATTTATGTCTGTATATGCTATCTTATACTAACTGAGTGGCCGTGATAGTATTGTAGTTAGATTTATGTCTGTATATGCTATCTTACACTAACTGAGTGGCCGTGATATTATTGTAGTTAGATTTATGCCTGTATATGCTATCTTATACTAACTGAGTGGCCGTGATATTATTGTAGTTAGATTTATGTCTGTATATGCTATCTTACACTAACTGAGTGGCCGTGATAGTATTGTAGTTTGATATATGTCTGTATATGCTATCTTACACTAACTGAGCGGCCGTGATATTATTGTAGTTAGATTTATTCCTGTATATGCTCTCTTATAATAACTGAGTGGCCGTGATAGTATTGTAGTTAGATTTATGATGCATATGCTATCTTATACTAACTGAGTGGCCGTGTATTGTAGTTAGATTCATGCCTGTATATGCTATCTTATACTAACTGAGTGGCCGTGTATTGTAGTTAGATTTATGCCTGTATATGCTATCTTATACTAACTGAGTGGCCGTGTATTGTAGTTAGATTTATGCCTGTATATGCTATCTTATACTAACTGAGTGGCCGTGTATTGTAGTTAGATTTATGCCTGTATATGCTATCTTATACTAACTGAGTGGCCGTGTATTGTAGTTAGATTTATGCCTGTATATGCTATCTTATACTAACTGAGTGGCCGTGTATTGTAGTTAGATTTATGCCTGTATATGCTATCTTATACTAACTGAGTGGCCGTGTATTGTAGTTAGATTTATGCCTGTATATGCTATCTTATACTAACTGAGTGGCCGTGTATTGTAGTTAGATTTAGCCTGTATATGCTATCTTATACTAACTGAGTGGCCGTGTATTGTAGTTAGATTTATGTCTGTATATGCTATCTTACACTAACTGAGTGGCCGTGATAGTATTGTAGTTAGATTTATGTCTGTATATGCTATCTTATACTAACTGAGTGGCCGTGTATTGTAGTTAGATTTATGCCTGTATATGCTATCTTACACTAACTGAGTGGCCGTGATAGTATTGTAGTTAGATTTATGTCTGTATATGCTATCTTACAGTAACTGAGTGGCCTTGTATTGTAGTTAGATTTATGCCTGTATATGCTATCTTATACTAACTGAGTGGCCGTGTATTGTAGTTAGATTTATGTCTGTATATGCTATCTTACACTAACTGAGTGGCCGTGTATTGTAGTTAGATTTATGCCTGTATATGCTATCTTATACTAACTGAGTGGCCGTGATATTATTGTAATTAGATTTATGTCTGTATATGCTATCTTATACTAACTGAATGGCAGTGTATTGTAGTTAGATTTATGCCTGTATATGCTATCTTATACTAACTGAGTGGCCGTGATGTTATTATAGTTAGATTTATGCCTGTATATGCTATCTTATACTAACTGAGTGGCCGTGTATTGTAGTTAGATTTATGCCTGTATATGCTATCTTATACTAACTGAGTGGCCGTGTATTGTAGTTAGAATTATGCCTGTATATGCTATCTTATACTAACTGAGTGGCCGTGATAGTATTGTAGTTAGATTTATGTCTGTATATGCTATCTTATACTAACTGAGTGGCCGTGATAGTATTGAAGTTAGATTTATGCCAGTATATGCTATCTTATACTAACTGAGTGGCCGTGTATTGTAGTTAGATTCATGCCTGTATATGCTATCTTATACTAACTGAGTGGCCGTGTATTGTAGTTAGATTTATGCCTGTATATGCTATCTTATACTAACTGAGTGGCCGTGTATTGTAGTTAGATTTATGCCTGTATATGCTATCTTATACTAACTGAGTGGCCGTGTATTGTAGTTAGATTTATGCCTGTATATGCTATCTTATACTAACTGAGTGGCGTGTATTGTTGTTAGATTTATGCCTGTATATGCTATCTTATACTAACTGAGTGGCCGTGTATTGTAGTTAGATTTATGTCTGTATATGCTATCTTATACTAACTGAGTGGCCGTGATAGTATTGTAGTTAGATTTATGTCTGTATATGCTATCTTATACTAACTGAGTGGCCGTGTATTGTAGTTAGATTTATGTCTGTATATGCTATCTTATACTAACTGAGTGGCTGTGATAGTATTGTAGTTAGATTTATGTCTGTATATGCTATCTTACACTAACTGAGTGGTCGTGATATTATTGTAGTTAGATTGATGCCTGTATATGCTATCTTATGCTAACTGAGTGGCCGTGATAGTATTGTAGTTAGATTTATGCCTGTATATGCTATCTTATACTAACTGAGTGGCCGTGATAGTATTGTAGTTAGATTTATGTCTGTATATGCTATTTTATACTAACTGAGTGGCCGTGTATTGTAGTTAGATTTATGCCTGTATATGCTATATTATACTAACTGAGTGGCCGTGATAGTATTGTAGTTAGATTTATGTCTGTATATGCTATCTTATACTAACTGAGTGGCCGTGTATTGTAGTTAGATTTATGCCTGTATATGCTATCTTATACTAACTGAGTGGCCGTGTATTGTAGTTAGATTTAGCCTGTATATGCTATCTTATACTAACTGAGTGGCCGTGTATTGTAGTTAGATTTATGTCTGTATATGCTATCTTACACTAACTGAGTGGCCGTGATAGTATTGTAGTTAGATTTATGTCTGTATATGCTATCTTATACTAACTGAGTGGCCGTGTATTGTAGTTAGATTTATGCCTGTATATGCTATCTTACACTAACTGAGTGGCCGTGATAGTATTGTAGTTAGATTTATGTCTGTATATGCTATCTTACAGTAACTGAGTGGCCGTGTATTGTAGTTAGATTTATGCCTGTATATGCTATCTTATACTAACTGAGTGGCCGTGTATTGTAGTTAGATTTATGTCTGTATATGCTATCTTACACTAACTGAGTGGCCGTGTATTGTAGTTAGATTTATGCCTGTATATGCTATCTTATACTAACTGAGTGGCCGTGATATTATTGTAATTAGATTTATGTCTGTATATGCTATCTTATACTAACTGAATGGCAGTGTATTGTAGTTAGATTTATGCCTGTATATGCTATCTTATACTAACTGAGTGGCCGTGATGTTATTATAGTTAGATTTATGCCTGTATATGCTATCTTATACTAACTGAGTGGCCGTGTATTGTAGTTAGATTTATGCCTGTATATGCTATCTTATACTAACTGAGTGGCCGTGTATTGTAGTTAGATTTATGCCTGTATATGCTATCTTATTCTAACTGAGTGGCCGTGATAGTATTGTAGTTAGATTTATGTCTGTATATGCTATCTTATACTAACTGAGTGGCCGTGATAGTATTGAAGTTAGATTTATGCCAGTATATGCTATCTTATACTAACTGAGTGGCCGTGTATTGTAGTTAGATTCATGCCTGTATATGCTATCTTATACTAACTGAGTGGCCGTGTATTGTAGTTAGATTTATGCCTGTATATGCTATCTTATACTAACTGAGTGGCCGTGTATTGTAGTTAGATTTATGCCTGTATATGCTATCTTATACTAACTGAGTGGCCGGGTATTGTAGTTAGATTTATGCCTGTATATGCTATCTTATACTAACTGAGTGGCGTGTATTGTTGTTAGATTTATGCCTGTATATGCTATCTTATACTAACTGAGTGGCCGTGTATTGTAGTTAGATTTATGTCTGTATATGCTATCCTATACTAACTGAGTGGCCGTGTATTGTAGTTAGATTTATGTCTGTATATGCTATCTTATACTAACTGAGTGGCTGTGATAGTATTGTAGTTAGATTTATGTCTGTATATGCTATCTTACACTAACTGAGTGGTCGTGATATTATTGTAGTTAGATTGATGCCTGTATATGCTATCTTATGCTAACTGAGTGGCCGTGATAGTATTGTAGTTAGATTTATGCCTGTATATGCTATCTTATACTAACTGAGTGGCCGTGATAGTATTGTAGTTAGATTTATGTCTGTATATGCTATTTTATACTAACTGAGTGGCCGTGTATTGTAGTTAGATTTATGCCTGTATATGCTATATTATACTAACTGAGTGGCCGTGATAGTATTGTAGTTAGATTTATGTCTGTATATGCTATCTTATACTAACTGAGTGGCCGTGTATTGTAGTTAGATTTATGCCTGTATATGCTATCTTATACTAACTGAGTGGCCGTGTATTGTAGTTAGATTTAGCCTGTATATGCTATCTTATACTAACTGAGTGGCCGTGTATTGTAGTTAGATTTATGTCTGTATATGCTATCTTACACTAACTGAGTGGCCGTGATAGTATTGTAGTTAGATTTATGTCTGTATATGCTATCTTATACTAACTGAGTGGCCGTGTATTGTAGTTAGATTTATGCCTGTATATGCTATCTTACACTAACTGAGTGGCCGTGATAGTATTGTAGTTAGATTTATGTCTGTATATGCTATCTTACAGTAACTGAGTGGCCGTGTATTGTAGTTAGATTTATGCCTGTATATGCTATCTTATACTAACTGAGTGGCCGTGTATTGTAGTTAGATTTATGTCTGTATATGCTATCTTACACTAACTGAGTGGCCGTGTATTGTAGTTAAATTTATGCCTGTATATGCTATCTTATACTAACTGAGTGGCCGTGATATTATTGTAATTAGATTTATGTCTGTATATGTTATCTTATACTAACTGAATGGCAGTGTATTGTAGTTAGATTTATGCCTGTATATGCTATCTTATACTAACTGAGTGGCCGTGATGTTATTATAGTTAGATTTATGCCTGTATATGCTATCTTATACTAACTGAGTGGCCGTGTATTGTAGTTAGATTTATGCCTGTATATGCTATCTTATACTAACTGAGTGGCCGTGTATTGTAGTTAGATTTATGCCTGTATATGCTATCTTATACTAACTGAGTGGCCGTGATAGTATTGTAGTTAGATTTATGTCTGTATATGCTATCTTATACTAACTGAGTGGCCGTGATAGTATTGAAGTTAGATTTATGCCAGTATATGCTATCTTATACTAACTGAGTGGCCGTGTATTGTAGTTAGATTCATGCCTGTATATGCTATCTTATACTAACTGAGTGGCCGTGTATTGTAGTTAGATTTATGCCTGTATATGCTATCTTATACTAACTGAGTGGCCGTGTATTGTAGTTAGATTTATGCCTGTATATGCTATCTTATACTAACTGAGTGGCCGTGTATTGTAGTTAGATTTATGCCTGTATATGCTATCTTATACTAACTGAGTGGCGTGTATTGTTGTTAGATTTATGCCTGTATATGCTATCTTATACTAACTGAGTGGCCGTGTATTGTAGTTAGATTTATGTCTGTATATGCTATCTTATACTAACTGAGTGGCCGTGATAGTATTGTAGTTAGATTTATGTCTGTATATGCTATCTTATACTAACTGAGTGGCCGTGTATTGTAGTTAGATTTATGTCTGTATATGCTATCTTATACTAACTGAGTGGCTGTGATAGTATTGTAGTTAGATTTATGTCTGTATATGCTATCTTACACTAACTGAGTGGTCGTGATATTATTGTAGTTAGATTGATGCCTGTATATGCTATCTTATGCTAACTGAGTGGCCGTGATAGTATTGTAGTTAGATTTATGCCTGTATATGCTATCTTATACTAACTGAGTGGCCGTGATAGTATTGTAGTTAGATTTATGTCTGTATATGCTATCTTACACTAACTGAGTGGCCGTGTATTGTAGTTTGATTTATGCCTGTATATGCTATCTTATACTAACTGAGTGGCCGTGTATTGTAGTTAGATTTATGCCTGTATATGCTATCTTATACTAACTGAGTGGCCGTGTATTGTAGTTAGATTTATGTCTGTATATGCTATCTTATACTAACTGAGTGGCCGTGATAGTATTGTAGTTAGATTTATGTCTGTATATACTATCTTACACTAACTGAGTGGCCGTGTATTGTAGTTAGATTTATGTCTGTATATGCTATCTTATACTAACTGAGTGGCCGTGTATTGTAGTTAGATTTATGTCTGTAAATGCTATCTTATACTAACTGAGTGGCCGTGATAGTATTGTAGTTAGATTTATATCCGTATATGCTATCTTACACTAACTGAGTGGCCGTGATATTATTGTAGTTAGATTTATGCCTGTATATGCTATCTTATACTAACTGAGTGGCCGTGATATTATTGTAGTTAGATTTATGTCTGTATATGCTATCTTACACTAACTGAGTGGCCGTGATAGTATTGTAGTTAGATATATGTCTGTATATGCTATCTTACACTAACTGAGTGGCCGTGATATTATTGTAGTTAGATTTATTCCTGTATATGCTCTCTTATAATAACTGAGTGGCCGTGATAGTATTGTAGTTAGATTTATGATGTATATGCTATCTTATACTAACTGAGTGGCCGTGTATTGTAGTTAGATTCATGCCTGTATATGCTATCTTATACTAACTGAGTGGCCGTGTATTGTAGTTAGATTTATGTCTGTATATGCTATCTTATACTAACTGAGTGGCCGTGATAGTATTGTAGTTAGATTTATGTCTGTATATGCTATCTTACACTAACTGAGTGGCCGTGTATTGTAGTTAGATTTATGTCTGTATATGCTATCTTATACTAACTGAGTGGCCGTGTATTGTAGTTAGATTTATGTCTGTATATGCTATCTTATACTAACTGAGTGGCCGTGATAGTATTGTAGTTAGATTTATGTCTGTATATGCTATCTTACACTAACTGAGTGGCCGTGATATTATTGTAGTTAGATTTATGCCTGTATATGCTATCTTATACTAACTGAGTGGCCGTGATATTATTGTAGTTAGATTTATGTCTGTATATGCTATCTTACACTAACTGAGTGGCCGTGATAGTATTGTAGTTAGATATATGTCTGTATATGCTATCTTACACTAACTGAGTGGCCGTGATATTATTGTAGTTAGATTTATGCCTGTATATGCTATCTTATACTAACTGAGTGGCCGGGTATTGTAGTTAGATTTATGCCTGTATATGCTATCTTATACTAACTGAGTGGCGTGTATTGTTGTTAGATTTATGCCTGTATATGCTATCTTATACTAACTGAGTGGCCGTGTATTGTAGTTAGATTTATGTCTGTATATGCTATCCTATACTAACTGAGTGGCCGTGATAGTATTGTAGTTAGATTTATGTCTGTATATGCTATCTTATACTAACTGAGTGGCCGTGTATTGTAGTTAGATTTATGTCTGTATATGCTATCTTATACTAACTGAGTGGCTGTGATAGTATTGTAGTTAGATTTATGTCTGTATATGCTATCTTACACTAACTGAGTGGTCGTGATATTATTGTAGTTAGATTGATGCCTGTATATGCTATCTTATGCTAACTGAGTGGCCGTGATAGTATTGTAGTTAGATTTATGCCTGTATATGCTATCTTATACTAACTGAGTGGCCGTGATAGTATTGTAGTTAGATTTATGTCTGTATATGCTATTTTATACTAACTGAGTGGCCGTGTATTGTAGTTAGATTTATGCCTGTATATGCTATATTATACTAACTGAGTGGCCGTGATAGTATTGTAGTCAGATTTATGTCTGTATATGCTATCTTATACTAACTGAGTGGCTGTGTATTGTAGTTAGATTTATGCCTGTATATGCTATCTTATACTAACTGAGTGGCCGTGTATTGTAGTTAAATTTAGCCTGTATATGCTATCTTATACTAACTGAGTGGCCGTGTATTGTAGTTAGATTTATGTCTGTATATGCTATCTTACACTAACTGAGTGGCCGTGATAGTATTGTAGTTAGATTTATGTCTGTATATGCTATCTTATACTAACTGAGTGGCCGTGTATTGTAGTTAGATTTATGCCTGTATATGCTATCTTACACTAACTGAGTGGCCGTGATAGTATTGTAGTTAGATTTATGTCTGTATATGCTATCTTACAGTAACTGAGTGGCCGTGTATTGTAGTTAGATTTATGCCTGTATATGCTATCTTATACTAACTGAGTGGCCGTGTATTGTAGTTAGATTTATGTCTGTATATGCTATCTTACACTAACTGAGTGGCCGTGTATTGTAGTTAGATTTATGCCTGTATATGCTATCTTATACTAACTGAGTGGCTGTGATATTATTGTAATTAGATTTATGTCTGTATATGCTATCTTATACTAACTGAATGGCAGTGTATTGTAGTTAGATTTATGCCTGTATATGCTATCTTATACTAACTGAGTGGCCGTGATGTTATTATAGTTAGATTTATGCCTGTATATGCTATCTTATACTAACTGAGTGGCCGTGTATTGTAGTTAGATTTATGCCTGTATATGCTATCTTATACTAACTGAGTGGCCGTGTATTGTAGTTAGATTTATGCCTGTATATGCTATCTTATACTAACTGAGTGGCCGTGATAGTATTGTAGTTAGATTTATGTCTGTATATGCTATCTTATACTAACTGAGTGGCCGTGATAGTATTGAAGTTAGATTTATGCCAGTATATGCTATCTTATACTAACTGAGTGGCCGTGTATTGTAGTTAGATTCATGCCTGTATATGCTATCTTATACTAACTGAGTGGCCGTGTATTGTAGTTAGATTTATGCCTGTATATGCTATCTTATACTAACTGAGTGGCCGTGTATTGTAGTTAGATTTATGCCTGTATATGCTATCTTATACTAACTGAGTGGCCGTGTATTGTAGTTAGATTTATGCCTGTATATGCTATCTTATACTAACTGAGTGGCGTGTATTGTTGTTAGATTTATGCCTGTATATGCTATCTTATACTAACTGAGTGGCCGTGTATTGTAGTTAGATTTATGTCTGTATATGCTATCTTATACTAACTGAGTGGCCGTGATAGTATTGTAGTTAGATTTATGTCTGTATATGCTATCTTATACTAACTGAGTGGCCGTGTATTGTAGTTAGATTTATGTCTGTATATGCTATCTTATACTAACTGAGTGGCTGTGATAGTATTGTAGTTAGATTTATGTCTGTATATGCTATCTTACACTAACTGAGTGGTCGTGATATTATTGTAGTTAGATTGATGCCTGTATATGCTATCTTATGCTAACTGAGTGGCCGTGATAGTATTGTAGTTAGATTTATGCCTGTATATGCTATCTTATACTAACTGAGTGGCCGTGATAGTATTGTAGTTAGATTTATGTCTGTATATGCTATCTTACACTAACTGAGTGGCCGTGTATTGTAGTTTGATTTATGCCTGTATATGCTATCTTATACTAACTGAGTGGCCGTGTATTGTAGTTAGATTTATGCCTGTATATGCTATCTTATACTAACTGAGTGGCCGTGTATTGTAGTTAGATTTATGTCTGTATATGCTATCTTATACTAACTGAGTGGCCGTGATAGTATTGTAGTTAGATTTATGTCTGTATATACTATCTTACACTAACTGAGTGGCCGTGTATTGTAGTTAGATTTATGTCTGTATATGCTATCTTATACTAACTGAGTGGCCGTGTATTGTAGTTAGATTTATGTCTGTAAATGCTATCTTATACTAACTGAGTGGCCGTGATAGTATTGTAGTTAGATTTATATCCGTATATGCTATCTTACACTAACTGAGTGGCCGTGATATTATTGTAGTTAGATTTATGCCTGTATATGCTATCTTATACTAACTGAGTGGCCGTGATATTATTGTAGTTAGATTTATGTCTGTATATGCTATCTTACACTAACTGAGTGGCCGTGATAGTATTGTAGTTAGATATATGTCTGTATATGCTATCTTACACTAACTGAGTGGCCGTGATATTATTGTAGTTAGATTTATTCCTGTATATGCTCTCTTATAATAACTGAGTGGCCGTGATAGTATTGTAGTTAGATTTATGATGTATATGCTATCTTATACTAACTGAGTGGCCGTGTATTGTAGTTAGATTCATGCCTGTATATGCTATCTTATACTAACTGAGTGGCCGTGTATTGTAGTTAGATTTATGTCTGTATATGCTATCTTATACTAACTGAGTGGCCGTGATAGTATTGTAGTTAGATTTATGTCTGTATATGCTATCTTACACTAACTGAGTGGCCGTGTATTGTAGTTAGATTTATGTCTGTATATGCTATCTTATACTAACTGAGTGGCCGTGTATTGTAGTTAGATTTATGTCTGTATATGCTATCTTATACTAACTGAGTGGCCGTGATAGTATTGTAGTTAGATTTATGTCTGTATATGCTATCTTACACTAACTGAGTGGCCGTGATATTATTGTAGTTAGATTTATGCCTGTATATGCTATCTTATACTAACTGAGTGGCCGTGATATTATTGTAGTTAGATTTATGTCTGTATATGCTATCTTACACTAACTGAGTGGCCGTGATAGTATTGTAGTTAGATATATGTCTGTATATGCTATCTTACACTAACTGAGTGGCCGTGATATTATTGTAGTTAGATTTATTCCTGTATATGCTCTCTTATAATAACTGAGTGGCCGTGATAGTATTGTAGTTAGATTTATGATGTATATGCTATCTTATACTAACTGAGTGGCCGTGTATTGTAGTTAGATTCATGCCTGTATATGCTATCTTATACTAACTGAGTGGCCGTGTATTGTAGTTAGATTTATGCCTGTATATGCTATCTTATACTAACTGAGTGGCCGTGTATTGTAGTTAGATTTATGCCTGTATATGCTATCTTATACTAACTGAGTGGCCGTGTATTGTAGTTAGATTTATGCCTGTATATGCTATCTTATACTAACTGAGTGGCCGTGTATTGTAGTTAGATTTATGCCTGTATATGCTATCTTATACTAACTGAGTGGCCGTGATGTTATTGTAGTTAGATTTATGCCTGTATATGCTATCTTATACTAACTGAGTGGCCGTGTATTGTAGTTAGATTTATGCCTGTATATGCTATCTTATACTAACTGAGTGGCCGTGTATTGTAGTTAGATTTATGCCTGTATATGCTATCTTATACTAACTGAGTGGCCGTGTATTGTAGTTAGATTTATGTCTGTATATGCTATCTTATACTAACTGAGTGGCCGTGATAGTATTGTAGTTAGATTTATGTCTGTATATGCTATCTTATACTAACTGAGTGGCCGTGTATTGTAGTTAGATTTATGCCTGTATATGCTATCTTACACTAACTGAGTGGCCGTGATAGTATTGTAGTTAGATTTATGTCTGTATATGCTATCTTACAGTAACTGAGTGGCCGTGTATTGTAGTTAGATTTATGCCTGTATATGCTATCTTATACTAACTGAGAGGCCGTGTATTGTAGTTAGATTTATGTCTGTATATGCTATCTTACACTAACTGAGTGGCCGTGTATTGTAGTTAGATTTATGCCTGTATATGCTATCTTATACTAACTGAGTGGCCGTGATATTATTGTAATTAGATTTATGTCTGTATATGCTATCTTATACTAACTGAATGGCCGTGTATTGTAGTTAGATTTATGCCTGTATATGCTATCTTATACTAACTGAGTGGCCGTGATGTTATTGTAGTTAGATTTATGCCTGTATATGCTATCTTATACTAACTGAGTGGCCGTGTATTGTAGTTAGATTTATGCCTGTATATGCTATCTTATACTAACTGAGTGGCCGTGTATTGTAGTTAGATTTATGCCTGTATATGCTATCTTATACTAACTGAGTGGCCGTGATAGTATTGTAGTTAGATTTATGTGTGTTTATGCTATCTTATACTAACTGAGTGGCCGTGGTAGTATTGAAGTTAGATTTATGCCAGTATATGCTATCTTATACTAACTGAGTGGCCGTGTATTGTAGTTAGATTCATGCCTGTATATGCTATCTTATACTAACTGAGTGGCCGTGTATTGTAGTTAGATTTATGCCTGTATATGCTATCTTATACTAACTGAGTGGCCGTGTATTGTAGTTAGATTTATGCCTGTATATGCTATCTTATACTAACTGAGTGGCCGTGTATTGTAGTTAGATTTATGCCTGTATATGCTATCTTATACTAACTGAGTGGCCGTGTATTGTAGTTAGATTTATGCCTGTATATGCTATCTTATACTAACTGAGTGGCCGTGTATTTTAGTTATATTTATGCCTGTATATGCTATCTTATACTAACTGAGTGGCCGTGATAGTATTGTAGTTAGATTTATGTCTGTATATGCTATCTTATACTAACTGAGTGGCCGTGATGTTATTGTAGTTAGATTTATGCCTGTCTATGCTATCTTATACTAACTGAGTGGCCGTGTATTGTAGTTAGATTTATGCCTGTGTATGCTATCTTATACTAACTTTGTGGCCGTGATAGTATTGTAGTTAGATTTATGTCTGTATATGCTATCTTATACTAACTGAGTGGCCGTGATAGTATTGAAGTTAGATTTATGCCAGTATATGCTATCTTATACTAACTGAGTGGCCGTGTATTGTAGTTAGATTCATGCCTGTATATGCTATCTTATACTAACTGAGTGGCGTGTATTGTAGTTAGATTTATGCCTGTATATGCTATCTTATACTAACTGAGTGGCCGTGTATTGTAGTTAGATTTATGCCTGTATATGCTATCTTATACTAACTGAGTGGCCGTGTATTGTAGTTAGATTTATGCCTGTATATGCTATCTTATACTAACTGAGTGGCCGTGTATTGTAGTTAGATTTATGCCTGTATATGCTATCTTATACTAACTGAGTGGCCGTGTATTGTTGTTAGATTTATGCCTGTATATGCTATCTTATACTAACTGAGTGGCCGTGTATTGTAGTTAGATTTATGTCTGTATATGCTATCTTATACTAACTGAGTGGCCGTGATAGTATTGTAGTTAGATTTATGTCTGTATATGCTATCTTATACTAACTGAGTGGCCGTGTATTGTAGTTAGATTTATGTCTGTATATGCTATCTTATACTAACTGAGTGGCTGTGATAGTATTGTAGTTAGATTTATGTCTGTATATGCTATCTTACACTAACTGAGTGGTCGTGATATTATTGTAGTTAGATTGATGCCTGTATATGCTATCTTATGCTAACTGAGTGGCCGTGATAGTATTGTAGTTAGATTTATGCCTGTATATGCTATCTTACACTAACTGAGTGGCCGTGATAGTATTGTAGTTAGATTTATGTCTGTATATGCTATCTTACAGTAACTGAGTGGCCGTGTATTGTAGTTAGATTTATGCCTGTATATGCTATCTTATACTAACTGAGAGGCCGTGTATTGTAGTTAGATTTATGTCTGTATATGCTATCTTACACTAACTGAGTGGCCGTGTATTGTAGTTAGATTTATGCCTGTATATGCTATCTTATACTAACTGAGTGGCCGTGATATTATTGTAATTAGATTTATGTCTGTATATGCTATCTTATACTAACTGAATGGCCGTGTATTGTAGTTAGATTTATGCCTGTATATGCTATCTTATACTAACTGAGTGGCCGTGATGTTATTGTAGTTAGATTTATGCCTGTATATGCTATCTTATACTAACTGAGTGGCCGTGTATTGTAGTTAGATTTATGCCTGTATATGCTATCTTATACTAACTGAGTGGGCGTGTATTGTAGTTAGATTTATGCCTGTATATGCTATCTTATACTAACTGAGTGGCCGTGATAGTATTGTAGTTAGATTTATGTGTGTTTATGCTATCTTATACTAACTGAGTGGCCGTGGTAGTATTGAAGTTAGATTTATGCCAGTATATGCTATCTTATACTAACTGAGTGGCCGTGTATTGTAGTTAGATTTATGTCTGTATATGCTATCTTATACTAACTGAGTGGCCGTGATAGTATTGTAGTTAGATTTATGTCTGTATATGCTATCTTACACTAACTGAGTGGCCGTGATATTATTGTAGTTAGATTTATGCCTGTATATGCTATCTTATACTAACTGAGTGGCCGTGATATTATTGTAGTTAGATTTATGTCTGTATATGCTATCTTACACTAACTGAGTGGCCGTGATAGTATTGTAGTTAGATATATGTCTGTATATGCTATCTTACACTAACTGAGTGGCCGTGATATTATTGTAGTTAGATTTATGCCTGTATATGCTATCTTATACTAACTGAGTGGCCGGGTATTGTAGTTAGATTTATGCCTGTATATGCTATCTTATACTAACTGAGTGGCGTGTATTGTTGTTAGATTTATGCCTGTATATGCTATCTTATACTAACTGAGTGGCCGTGTATTGTAGTTAGATTTATGTCTGTATATGCTATCCTATACTAACTGAGTGGCCGTGATAGTATTGTAGTTAGATTTATGTCTGTATATGCTATCTTATACTAACTGAGTGGCCGTGTATTGTAGTTAGATTTATGTCTGTATATGCTATCTTATACTAACTGAGTGGCTGTGATAGTATTGTAGTTAGATTTATGTCTGTATATGCTATCTTACACTAACTGAGTGGTCGTGATATTATTGTAGTTAGATTGATGCCTGTATATGCTATCTTATGCTAACTGAGTGGCCGTGATAGTATTGTAGTTAGATTTATGCCTGTATATGCTATCTTATACTAACTGAGTGGCCGTGATAGTATTGTAGTTAGATTTATGTCTGTATATGCTATTTTATACTAACTGAGTGGCCGTGTATTGTAGTTAGATTTATGCCTGTATATGCTATATTATACTAACTGAGTGGCCGTGATAGTATTGTAGTCAGATTTATGTCTGTATATGCTATCTTATACTAACTGAGTGGCTGTGTATTGTAGTTAGATTTATGCCTGTATATGCTATCTTATACTAACTGAGTGGCCGTGTATTGTAGTTAAATTTAGCCTGTATATGCTATCTTATACTAACTGAGTGGCCGTGTATTGTAGTTAGATTTATGTCTGTATATGCTATCTTACACTAACTGAGTGGCCGTGATAGTATTGTAGTTAGATTTATGTCTGTATATGCTATCTTATACTAACTGAGTGGCCGTGTATTGTAGTTAGATTTATGCCTGTATATGCTATCTTACACTAACTGAGTGGCCGTGATAGTATTGTAGTTAGATTTATGTCTGTATATGCTATCTTACAGTAACTGAGTGGCCGTGTATTGTAGTTAGATTTATGCCTGTATATGCTATCTTATACTAACTGAGTGGCCGTGTATTGTAGTTAGATTTATGTCTGTATATGCTATCTTACACTAACTGAGTGGCCGTGTATTGTAGTTAGATTTATGCCTGTATATGCTATCTTATACTAACTGAGTGGCTGTGATATTATTGTAATTAGATTTATGTCTGTATATGCTATCTTATACTAACTGAATGGCAGTGTATTGTAGTTAGATTTATGCCTGTATATGCTATCTTATACTAACTGAGTGGCCGTGATGTTATTATAGTTAGATTTATGCCTGTATATGCTATCTTATACTAACTGAGTGGCCGTGTATTGTAGTTAGATTTATGCCTGTATATGCTATCTTATACTAACTGAGTGGCCGTGTATTGTAGTTAGATTTATGCCTGTATATGCTATCTTATACTAACTGAGTGGCCGTGATAGTATTGTAGTTAGATTTATGTCTGTATATGCTATCTTATACTAACTGAGTGGCCGTGATAGTATTGAAGTTAGATTTATGCCAGTATATGCTATCTTATACTAACTGAGTGGCCGTGTATTGTAGTTAGATTCATGCCTGTATATGCTATCTTATACTAACTGAGTGGCCGTGTATTGTAGTTAGATTTATGCCTGTATATGCTATCTTATACTAACTGAGTGGCCGTGTATTGTAGTTAGATTTATGCCTGTATATGCTATCTTATACTAACTGAGTGGCCGTGTATTGTAGTTAGATTTATGCCTGTATATGCTATCTTATACTAACTGAGTGGCGTGTATTGTTGTTAGATTTATGCCTGTATATGCTATCTTATACTAACTGAGTGGCCGTGTATTGTAGTTAGATTTATGTCTGTATATGCTATCTTATACTAACTGAGTGGCCGTGATAGTATTGTAGTTAGATTTATGTCTGTATATGCTATCTTATACTAACTGAGTGGCCGTGTATTGTAGTTAGATTTATGTCTGTATATGCTATCTTATACTAACTGAGTGGCTGTGATAGTATTGTAGTTAGATTTATGTCTGTATATGCTATCTTACACTAACTGAGTGGTCGTGATATTATTGTAGTTAGATTGATGCCTGTATATGCTATCTTATGCTAACTGAGTGGCCGTGATAGTATTGTAGTTAGATTTATGCCTGTATATGCTATCTTATACTAACTGAGTGGCCGTGATAGTATTGTAGTTAGATTTATGTCTGTATATGCTATCTTACACTAACTGAGTGGCCGTGTATTGTAGTTTGATTTATGCCTGTATATGCTATCTTATACTAACTGAGTGGCCGTGTATTGTAGTTAGATTTATGCCTGTATATGCTATCTTATACTAACTGAGTGGCCGTGTATTGTAGTTAGATTTATGTCTGTATATGCTATCTTATACTAACTGAGTGGCCGTGATAGTATTGTAGTTAGATTTATGTCTGTATATACTATCTTACACTAACTGAGTGGCCGTGTATTGTAGTTAGATTTATGTCTGTATATGCTATCTTATACTAACTGAGTGGCCGTGTATTGTAGTTAGATTTATGTCTGTAAATGCTATCTTATACTAACTGAGTGGCCGTGATAGTATTGTAGTTAGATTTATATCCGTATATGCTATCTTACACTAACTGAGTGGCCGTGATATTATTGTAGTTAGATTTATGCCTGTATATGCTATCTTATACTAACTGAGTGGCCGTGATATTATTGTAGTTAGATTTATGTCTGTATATGCTATCTTACACTAACTGAGTGGCCGTGATAGTATTGTAGTTAGATATATGTCTGTATATGCTATCTTACACTAACTGAGTGGCCGTGATATTATTGTAGTTAGATTTATTCCTGTATATGCTCTCTTATAATAACTGAGTGGCCGTGATAGTATTGTAGTTAGATTTATGATGTATATGCTATCTTATACTAACTGAGTGGCCGTGTATTGTAGTTAGATTCATGCCTGTATATGCTATCTTATACTAACTGAGTGGCCGTGTATTGTAGTTAGATTTATGTCTGTATATGCTATCTTATACTAACTGAGTGGCCGTGATAGTATTGTAGTTAGATTTATGTCTGTATATGCTATCTTACACTAACTGAGTGGCCGTGTATTGTAGTTAGATTTATGTCTGTATATGCTATCTTATACTAACTGAGTGGCCGTGTATTGTAGTTAGATTTATGTCTGTATATGCTATCTTATACTAACTGAGTGGCCGTGATAGTATTGTAGTTAGATTTATGTCTGTATATGCTATCTTACACTAACTGAGTGGCCGTGATATTATTGTAGTTAGATTTATGCCTGTATATGCTATCTTATACTAACTGAGTGGCCGTGATATTATTGTAGTTAGATTTATGTCTGTATATGCTATCTTACACTAACTGAGTGGCCGTGATAGTATTGTAGTTAGATATATGTCTGTATATGCTATCTTACACTAACTGAGTGGCCGTGATATTATTGTAGTTAGATTTATTCCTGTATATGCTCTCTTATAATAACTGAGTGGCCGTGATAGTATTGTAGTTAGATTTATGATGTATATGCTATCTTATACTAACTGAGTGGCCGTGTATTGTAGTTAGATTCATGCCTGTATATGCTATCTTATACTAACTGAGTGGCCGTGTATTGTAGTTAGATTTATGCCTGTATATGCTATCTTATACTAACTGAGTGGCCGTGTATTGTAGTTAGATTTATGCCTGTATATGCTATCTTATACTAACTGAGTGGCCGTGTATTGTAGTTAGATTTATGCCTGTATATGCTATCTTATACTAACTGAGTGGCCGTGTATTGTAGTTAGATTTATGCCTGTATATGCTATCTTATACTAACTGAGTGGCCGTGATGTTATTGTAGTTAGATTTATGCCTGTATATGCTATCTTATACTAACTGAGTGGCCGTGTATTGTAGTTAGATTTATGCCTGTATATGCTATCTTATACTAACTGAGTGGCCGTGTATTGTAGTTAGATTTATGCCTGTATATGCTATCTTATACTAACTGAGTGGCCGTGTATTGTAGTTAGATTTATGTCTGTATATGCTATCTTATACTAACTGAGTGGCCGTGATAGTATTGTAGTTAGATTTATGTCTGTATATGCTATCTTATACTAACTGAGTGGCCGTGTATTGTAGTTAGATTTATGCCTGTATATGCTATCTTACACTAACTGAGTGGCCGTGATAGTATTGTAGTTAGATTTATGTCTGTATATGCTATCTTACAGTAACTGAGTGGCCGTGTATTGTAGTTAGATTTATGCCTGTATATGCTATCTTATACTAACTGAGAGGCCGTGTATTGTAGTTAGATTTATGTCTGTATATGCTATCTTACACTAACTGAGTGGCCGTGTATTGTAGTTAGATTTATGCCTGTATATGCTATCTTATACTAACTGAGTGGCCGTGATATTATTGTAATTAGATTTATGTCTGTATATGCTATCTTATACTAACTGAATGGCCGTGTATTGTAGTTAGATTTATGCCTGTATATGCTATCTTATACTAACTGAGTGGCCGTGATGTTATTGTAGTTAGATTTATGCCTGTATATGCTATCTTATACTAACTGAGTGGCCGTGTATTGTAGTTAGATTTATGCCTGTATATGCTATCTTATACTAACTGAGTGGCCGTGTATTGTAGTTAGATTTATGCCTGTATATGCTATCTTATACTAACTGAGTGGCCGTGATAGTATTGTAGTTAGATTTATGTGTGTTTATGCTATCTTATACTAACTGAGTGGCCGTGGTAGTATTGAAGTTAGATTTATGCCAGTATATGCTATCTTATACTAACTGAGTGGCCGTGTATTGTAGTTAGATTCATGCCTGTATATGCTATCTTATACTAACTGAGTGGCCGTGTATTGTAGTTAGATTTATGCCTGTATATGCTATCTTATACTAACTGAGTGGCCGTGTATTGTAGTTAGATTTATGCCTGTATATGCTATCTTATACTAACTGAGTGGCCGTGTATTGTAGTTAGATTTATGCCTGTATATGCTATCTTATACTAACTGAGTGGCCGTGATAGTATTGTAGTTAGATTTATGCCTGTATATGCTATCTTATACTAACTGAGTGGCCGTGTATTTTAGTTATATTTATGCCTGTATATGCTATCTTATACTAACTGAGTGGCCGTGATAGTATTGTAGTTAGATTTATGTCTGTATATGCTATCTTATACTAACTGAGTGGCCGTGATGTTATTGTAGTTAGATTTATGCCTGTCTATGCTATCTTATACTAACTGAGTGGCCGTGTATTGTAGTTAGATTTATGCCTGTGTATGCTATCTTATACTAACTTTGTGGCCGTGATAGTATTGTAGTTAGATTTATGTCTGTATATGCTATCTTATACTAACTGAGTGGCCGTGATAGTATTGAAGTTAGATTTATGCCAGTATATGCTATCTTATACTAACTGAGTGGCCGTGTATTGTAGTTAGATTCATGCCTGTATATGCTATCTTATACTAACTGAGTGGCGTGTATTGTAGTTAGATTTATGCCTGTATATGCTATCTTATACTAACTGAGTGGCCGTGTATTGTAGTTAGATTTATGCCTGTATATGCTATCTTATACTAACTGAGTGGCCGTGTATTGTAGTTAGATTTATGCCTGTATATGCTATCTTATACTAACTGAGTGGCCGTGTATTGTAGTTAGATTTATGCCTGTATATGCTATCTTATACTAACTGAGTGGCCGTGTATTGTTGTTAGATTTATGCCTGTATATGCTATCTTATACTAACTGAGTGGCCGTGTATTGTAGTTAGATTTATGTCTGTATATGCTATCTTATACTAACTGAGTGGCCGTGATAGTATTGTAGTTAGATTTATGTCTGTATATGCTATCTTATACTAACTGAGTGGCCGTGTATTGTAGTTAGATTTATGTCTGTATATGCTATCTTATACTAACTGAGTGGCTGTGATAGTATTGTAGTTAGATTTATGTCTGTATATGCTATCTTACACTAACTGAGTGGTCGTGATATTATTGTAGTTAGATTGATGCCTGTATATGCTATCTTATGCTAACTGAGTGGCCGTGATAGTATTGTAGTTAGATTTATGCCTGTATATGCTATCTTACACTAACTGAGTGGCCGTGATAGTATTGTAGTTAGATTTATGTCTGTATATGCTATCTTACAGTAACTGAGTGGCCGTGTATTGTAGTTAGATTTATGCCTGTATATGCTATCTTATACTAACTGAGAGGGCGTGTATTGTAGTTAGATTTATGTCTGTATATGCTATCTTACACTAACTGAGTGGCCGTGTATTGTAGTTAGATTTATGCCTGTATATGCTATCTTATACTAACTGAGTGGCCGTGATATTATTGTAATTAGATTTATGTCTGTATATGCTATCTTATACTAACTGAATGGCCGTGTATTGTAGTTAGATTTATGCCTGTATATGCTATCTTATACTAACTGAGTGGCCGTGATGTTATTGTAGTTAGATTTATGCCTGTATATGCTATCTTATACTAACTGAGTGGCCGTGTATTGTAGTTAGATTTATGCCTGTATATGCTATCTTATACTAACTGAGTGGGCGTGTATTGTAGTTAGATTTATGCCTGTATATGCTATCTTATACTAACTGAGTGGCCGTGATAGTATTGTAGTTAGATTTATGTGTGTTTATGCTATCTTATACTAACTGAGTGGCCGTGGTAGTATTGAAGTTAGATTTATGCCAGTATATGCTATCTTATACTAACTGAGTGGCCGTGTATTGTAGTTAGATTCATGCCTGTATATGCTATCTTATACTAACTGAGTGGCCGTGTATTGTAGTTAGATTTATGCCTGTATATGCTATCTTATACTAACTGAGTGGCCGTGTATTGTAGTTAGATTTATGCCTGTATATGCTATCTTATACTAACTGAGTGGCCGTGTATTGTAGTTAGATTTATGCCTGTATATGCTATCTTATACTAACTGAGTGGCCGTGTATTGTAGTTAGATTTATGCCTGTATATGCTATCTTATACTAACTGAGTGGCCGTGTATTTTAGTTATATTTATGCCTGTATATGCTATCTTATACTAACTGAGTGGCCGTGATAGTATTGTAGTTAGATTTATGTCTGTATATGCTATCTTATACTAACTGAGTGGCCGTGATGTTATTGTAGTTAGATTTATGCCTGTCTATGCTATCTTATACTAACTGAGTGGCCGTGTATTGTAGTTAGATTTATGCCTGTGTATGCTATCTTATACTAACTTTGTGGCCGTGATAGTATTGTAGTTAGATTTATGTCTGTATATGCTATCTTATACTAACTGAGTGGCCGTGATAGTATTGAAGTTAGATTTATGCCAGTATATGCTATCTTATACTAACTGAGTGGCCGTGTATTGTAGTTAGATTCATGCCTGTATATGCTATCTTATACTAACTGAGTGGCGTGTATTGTAGTTAGATTTATGCCTGTATATGCTATCTTATACTAACTGAGTGGCCGTGTATTGTAGTTAGATTTATGCCTGTATATGCTATCTTATACTAACTGAGTGGCCGTGTATTGTAGTTAGATTTATGCCTGTATATGCTATCTTATACTAACTGAGTGGCCGTGTATTGTAGTTAGATTTATGCCTGTATATGCTATCTTATACTAACTGAGTGGCCGTGTATTGTTGTTAGATTTATGCCTGTATATGCTATCTTATACTAACTGAGTGGCCGTGTATTGTAGTTAGATTTATGTCTGTATATGCTATCTTATACTAACTGAGTGGCCGTGATAGTATTGTAGTTAGATTTATGTCTGTATATGCTATCTTATACTAACTGAGTGGCCGTGTATTGTAGTTAGATTTATGTCTGTATATGCTATCTTATACTAACTGAGTGGCTGTGATAGTATTGTAGTTAGATTTATGTCTGTATATGCTATCTTACACTAACTGAGTGGTCGTGATATTATTGTAGTTAGATTGATGCCTGTATATGCTATCTTATGCTAACTGAGTGGCCGTGATAGTATTGTAGTTAGATTTATGCCTGTATATGCTATCTTATACTAACTGAGTGGCCGTGATTGTATTGTAGTTAGATTTATGTCTGTATATGCTATATTATACTAACTGAGTGGCCGTGATAGTATTGTAGTTAGATTTATGTCTGTATATGCTATCTTACACTAACTGAGTGGCCGTGATATTATTGTAGTTAGATTTATGTCTGTATATGCTATCTTATACTAACTGAGTGGCCGTGATAGTATTGTAGTTAGATTTATGTCTGTATATGCTATCTTATACTAACTGAGTGGCCGTGATAGTATTGTAGTTAGATTTATGTCTGTATATGCTATCTTATACTAACTGAGTGGCCGTGTATTGTAGTTAGATTTATGACTGTATATGCTATCTTATACTAACTGAGTGGCCGTGATAGTATTGTAGTTAGATTTATGTCTGTATATGCTATCTTATACTAACTGAGTGGCCGTGATAGTATTGTAGTTAGATTTATGTCTGTATATGCTATCTTACAGTATTTGAGTGGCCGTGTATTGTAGTTAGATTTATGCCTGTATATGCTATCTTATACTAACTGAGTGGCCGTGATAGTATTGTAGTTAGATTTATGTCTGTATATGCTATCTTACACTAACTGAGTGGCCGTGATATTATTGTAGTTAGATTTATGCCTGTATATGCTCTCTTATACTAACCGAGTGGCCGTGATAGTATTGTAGTTAGATTTATGTCTGTATATGCTATCTTATACTAACTGAGTGGCTGTGATAGTATTGTAGTTAGATTTATGTCTGTATATGCTATCTTACACTAACTGAGTGGTCGTGATATTATTGTAGTAAGATTGATGCCTGTATATGCTATCTTATGCTAACTGAGTGGCCGTGATAGTATTGTAATTAGATTTATGCCTGTATATGCTATCTTATACTAACTGAGTGGCCGTGATAGTATTGTAGTTAGATTTATGTCTGTATATGCTATCTTATACTAACTGAGTGGCTGTGTATTGTAGTTAGATTTATGCCTGTATATGCTATATTATACTAACTGAGTGGCCATGATAGTATTGTAGTTAGATTTATGTCTGTATATGCTATCTTATACTAACTGAGTGGCCGTGTATTGTAGTTAGATTTATGCCTGTATATGCTATCTTATACTAACTGAGTGGCCTTGATAGTATTGTAGTTAGATTTATGTCTGTATATGCTATCTTATACTAACTGAGTGTCCGTGATAGTATTGTAGTTAAATTTATGTCTGTATATGCTATCTTACAGTAACTGAGTGGCCGTGTATTGTAGTTAGATTTATGCCTGTATATGCTATCTTATACTAACTGAGTGGCCGTGATAGTATTGTAGTTAGATTTATGTCTGTATATGCTATCTTACACTAACTGAGTGGCCGTGTATTGTAGTTAGATTTATGCCTGTATATGCTATCTTATACTAACTGAGTGGCCGTGATATTATTGTAATTAGATTCATGCCTAAATATGCTATCTTATACTAACTGAGTGGCGTGTATTGTAGTTAGATTTATGCCTGTATATGCTATCTTATACTAACTGAGTGGCCGTGTATTGTAGTTAGAATTATGCCTGTATATGCTATCTTATACTAACTGAGTGGCCGTGTATTGTAGTTAGATTTATGCCTGTATATGCTATCTTATACTAACTGAGTGGCCGTGATAGTATTGTAGTTAGATTTATGTCTGTATATGCTATCTTATACTAACTGAGTGGCCGTGATAGTATTGTAGTTAGATTTATGCCTGTATATGCTATCTTATACTAACTGAGTGGCCGTGTATTGTAGTTAGATTCATGCCTAAATATGCTATCTTATACTAACTGAGTGGCGTGTATTGTAGTTAGATTTATGCCTGTATATGCTATCTTATACTAACTGAGTGGCGTGTATTGTAGTTAGATTTATGCCTGTATATGCTATCTTATACTAACTGAGTGGCGTGTATTGTAGTTAGATTTATGCCTGTATATGCTATCTTATACTAACTGAGTGGCCGTGTATTGTAGTTAGATTTATGCCTGTATATGCTATCTTATACTAACTGAGTGGCCGTGTATTGTAGTTAGATTTATGCCTGTATATGCTATCTTATACTAACTGAGTGGCCGTGTATTGTAGTTAGATTTATGTCTGTATATGCTATCTTATACTAACTGAGTGGCCGTGATAGTATTGTAGATAGATTTATGTCTGTATATGCTATCTTACACTAACTGAGTGGCGTGTATTGTAGTTAGATTTATGTCTGTATATGCTATCTTATACTAACTGAGTGGCCGTGATAGTATTGTAGTTAGATTTATGTCTGTATATGCTATCTTACACTAACTGAGTGGCCGTGATATTATTGTAGTTAGATTTATGCCTGTATATGCTATCTTATACTAACTGAGTGGCCGTGATATTATTGTAGTTAGATTTATGTCTGTATATGCTATCTTACACTTACTGAGTGGCCGTGATAGTATTCTAGTTAGATTTATGTCTGTATATGCTATCTTACACTAACTGAGTGGCCGTGATATTATTGTAGTTAGATTTATTCCTCTATATGCTCTCTTATAATAACTGAGTGGCCGTGATAGTATTGTAGTTAGATTTATGTCTGTATATGCTATCTTATACTAACTGAGTGGCCGTGATAGTATTGTAGTTAGATTCATGTCTGTATATGCTATCTTACACTAACTGAGTGGCCGTGTATTGTAGTTAGATTTATGCCTGTATATGCTATCTTATACTAACTGAGTGGCCATTATATTATTGTAATTAGATTTATGTCTGTATATGCTATCTTATACTAACTGAGTGGCCGTGTATTGTAGTTAGATTTATGTCTGTATATGCTATCTTATACTAACTGAGTGGCTGTGATAGTATTGTAGTTAGATTTATGTCTGTATATGCTATCTTACACTAACTGAGTGGTCGTGATATTATTGTAGTTAGATTGATGCCTGTATATGCTATCTTATGCTAACTGAGTGGCCGTGATAGTATTGTAGTTAGATTTATGCCTGTATATGCTATCTTATACTAACTGAGTGGCCGTGATTGTATTGTAGTTAGATTTATGTCTGTATATGCTATTTTATACCAACTGAGTGGCCGTGTATTGTAGTTAGATTTATGCCTGTATATGCTATATTATACTAACTGAGTGGCCGTGATAGTATTGTAGTTAGATTTATGTCTGTATATGCTATCTTACACTAACTGAGTGGCCGTGATATTATTGTAGTTAGATTTATGTCTGTATATGCTATCTTATACTAACTGAGTGGCCGTGATAGTATTGTAGTTAGATTTATGTCTGTATATGCTATCTTATACTAACTGAGTGGCCGTGTATTGTTGTTAGATTTATGCCTGTATATGCTATCTTATACTAACTGAGTGGCCGTGTATTGTAGTTAGATTTATGTCTGTATATGCTATCTTATACTAACTGAGTGGCCGTGATAGTATTGTAGTTAGATTTATGTCTGTATATGCTATCTTATACTAACTGAGTGGCCGTGTATTGTAGTTAGATTTATGTCTGTATATGCTATCTTATACTAACTGAGTGGCTGTGATAGTATTGTAGTTAGATTTATGTCTGTATATGCTATCTTACACTAACTGAGTGGTCGTGATATTATTGTAGTTAGATTGATGCCTGTATATGCTATCTTATGCTAACTGAGTGGCCGTGATAGTATTGTAGTTAGATTTATGCCTGTATATGCTATCTTATACTAACTGAGTGGCCGTGATTGTATTGTAGTTAGATTTATGTCTGTATATGCTATATTATACTAACTGAGTGGCCGTGATAGTATTGTAGTTAGATTTATGTCTGTATATGCTATCTTACACTAACTGAGTGGCCGTGATATTATTGTAGTTAGATTTATGTCTGTATATGCTATCTTATACTAACTGAGTGGCCGTGATAGTATTGTAGTTAGATTTATGTCTGTATATGCTATCTTATACTAACTGAGTGGCCGTGATAGTATTGTAGTTAGATTTATGTCTGTATATGCTATCTTATACTAACTGAGTGGCGTGATAGTATTATAGTTAGATTTATGACTGTATATGCTATCTTATACTAACTGAGTGGCCGTGATAGTATTGTAGTTAGATTTATGTCTGTATATGCTATCTTATACTAACTGAGTGGCCGTGATAGTATTGTAGTTAGATTTATGTCTGTATATGCTATCTTACAGTAACTGAGTGGCCGTGTATTGTAGTTAGATTTATGCCTGTATATGCTATCTTATACTAACTGAGTGGCCGTGATAGTATTGTAGTTAGATTTATGTCTGTATATGCTATCTTACACTAACTGAGTGGCCGTGATATTATTGTAGTTAGATTTATGCCTGTATATGCTCTCTTATACTAACCGAGTGGCCGTGATAGTATTGTAGTTAGATTTATGTCTGTATATGCTATCTTATACTAACTGAGTGGCTGTGATAGTATTGTAGTTAGATTTATGTCTGTATATGCTATCTTACACTAACTGAGTGGTCGTGATATTATTGTAGTTAGATTGATGCCTGTATATGCTATCTTATGCTAACTGAGTGGCCGTGATAGTATTGTAATTAGATTTATGCCTGTATATGCTATCTTATACTAACTGAGTGGCCGTGATAGTATTGTAGTTAGATTTATGTCTGTATATGCTATCTTATACTAACTGAGTGGCCGTGTATTGTAGTTAGATTTATGCCTGTATATGCTATATTATACTAACTGAGTGGCCTTGATAGTATTGTAGTTAGATTTATGTCTGTATATGCTATCTTATACTAACTGAGTGGCCTTGATAGTATTGTAGTTAGATTTATGCCTGTATATGCTATATTATACTAACTGAGTGGCCTTGATAGTATTGTAGTTAGATTTATGTCTGTATATGCTATCTTATACTAACTGAGTGGCCGTGTATTGTAGTTAGATTTATGCCTGTATATGCTATCTTATACTAACTGAGTGGCCTTGATAGTATTGTAGTTAGATTTATGTCTGTATATGCTATCTTATACTAACTGAGTGTCCGTGATAGTATTGTAGTTAAATTTATGTCTGTATATGCTATCTTACAGTAACTGAGTGGCCGTGTATTGTAGTTAGATTTATGCCTGTATATGCTATCTTATACTAACTGAGTGGCCGTGATAGTATTGTAGTTAGATTTATGTCTGTATATGCTATCTTACACTAACAGAGTGGCCGTGTATTGTAGTTAGATTTATGCCTGTATATGCTATCTTATTCTAACTGAGTGGCCGTGATATTATTGTAATTAGATTCATGCCTAAATATGCTATCTTATACTAACTGAGTGGCCGTTTATTGTAGTTAGATTTATGCCAGTATATGCTATCTTATACTAACTGAGTGGCCGTGTATTGTAGTTAGAATTATGCCTGTATATGCTATCTTATACTAACTGAGTGGCCGTGTATTGTAGTTAGATTTATGCCTGTATATGCTATCTTATACTAACTGAGTGGCCGTGATAGTATTGTAGTTAGATTTATGTCTGTATATGCTATCTTATACTAACTGAGTGGCCGTGATAGTATTGTAGTTAGATTTATGCCTGTATATGCTATCTTATACTAACTGAGTGGCCGTGTATTGTAGTTAGATTCATGCCTAAATATGCTATCTTATACTAACTGAGTGGCGTGTATTGTAGTTAGATTTATGCCTGTATATGCTATCTTATACTAACTGAGTGGCGTGTATTGTAGTTAGATTTATGCCTGTATATGCTATCTTATACTAACTGAGTGGCGTGTATTGTAGTTAGATTTATGCCTGTATATGCTATCTTATACTAACTGAGTGGCCGTGTATTGTAGTTAGATTTATGCCTGTATATGCTATCTTATACTAACTGAGTGGTCGTGTATTGTAGTTAGATTTATGCCTGTATATGCTATCTTATACTAACTGAGTGGCCGTGTATTGTAGTTAGATTTATGTCTGTATATGCTATCTTATACTAACTGAGTGGCCGTGATAGTATTGTAGTTAGATTTATGTCTGTATATGCTATCTTACACTAACTGAGTGGCCGTGTATTGTAGTTAGATTTATGTCTGTATATGCTATCTTATACTAACTGAGTGGCCGTGATAGTATTGTAGTTAGATTTATGTCTGTATATGCTATCTTACACTAACTGAGTGGCCGTGATATTATTGTAGTTAGATTTATGCCTGTATATACTATCTTATACTAACTGAGTGGCCGTGATATTATTGTAGTTAGATTTATGTCTGTATATGCTATCTTACACTTACTGAGTGGCCGTGATAGTATTCTAGTTAGATTTATGTCTGTATATGCTATCTTACACTAACTGAGTGGCCGTGCTATTATTGTAGTTAGATTTATTCCTCTATATGCTCTCTTATAATAACTGAGTGGCCGTGATAGTATTGTAGTTAGATTTATGTCTGTATATGCTATCTTATACTAACTGAGTGGCCGTGATAGTATTGTAGTTAGATTTATGTCTGTATATGCTATCTTACACTAACTGAGTGGCCGTGTATTGTAGTTAGATTTATGCCTGTATATGCTATCTTATACTAACTGAGTGGCCGTGATATTATTGTAATTAGATTTATGTCTGTATATGCTATCTTATACTAACTGAGCGGCCGTGTATTGTAGTTAGATTTATGCCTGTATATGCTATCTTATACTAACTGAGTGGCCGTGATGTTATTGTAGTTAGATTTATGCCTGTATATGCTATCTTATACTAACTGAGTGGCCGTGTATTGTAGTTAGATTTATGCCTGTATATGCTATCTTATACTAACTGAGTGGCCGTGTATTGTAGTTAGATTTATGCCTGTATATGCTATCTTATACTAACTGAGTGGCCGTGTATTGTTGTTAGATTTATGCCTGTATATGCTATCTTATACTAACTGAGTGGCCGTGTATTGTAGTTAGATTTATGTCTGTATATGCTATCTTATACTAACTGAGTGGCCGTGATAGTATTGTAGTTAGATTTATGTCTGTATATGCTATCTTATACTAACTGAGTGGCCGTGTATTGTAGTTAGATTTATGTCTGTATATGCTATCTTATACTAACTGAGTGGCTGTGATAGTATTGTAGTTAGATTTATGTCTGTATATGCTATCTTACACTAACTGAGTGGTCGTGATATTATTGTAGTTAGATTGATGCCTGTATATGCTATCTTATGCTAACTGAGTGGCCGTGATAGTATTGTAGTTAGATTTATGCCTGTATATGCTATCTTATACTAACTGAGTGGCCGTGATTGTATTGTAGTTAGATTTATGTCTGTATATGCTATTTTATACCAACTGAGTGGCCGTGTATTGTAGTTAGATTTATGCCTGTATATGCTATATTATACTAACTGAGTGGCCGTGATAGTATTGTAGTTAGATTTATGTCTGTATATGCTATCTTACACTAACTGAGTGGCCGTGATATTATTGTAGTTAGATTTATGTCTGTATATGCTATCTTATACTAACTGAGTGGCCGTGATAGTATTGTAGTTAGATTTATGTCTGTATATGCTATCTTATACTAACTGAGTGGCCGTGATAGTATTGTAGTTAGATTTATGTCTGTATATGCTATCTTATACTAACTGAGTGGCCGTGTATTGTAGTTAGATTTATGCCTGTATATGCTATCTTATACTAACTGAGTGGCCGTGATTGTATTGTAGTTAGATTTATGTCTGTATATGCTATCTTATACTAACTGAGTGGCCGTGATAGTATTGTAGTTAGATTTATGTCTGTATATGCTATCTTACAGTAACTGAGTGGCCGTGTATTGTAGTTAGATTTATGCCTGTATATGCTATCTTATACTAACTGAGTGGCCGTGATAGTATTGTAGTTAGATTTATGTCTGTATATGCTATCTTACACTAACTGAGTGGCCGTGATATTATTGTAGTTAGATTTATGCCTGTATATGCTCTCTTATACTAACCGAGTGGCCGTGATAGTATTGTAGTTAGATTTATGTCTGTATATGCTATCTTATACTAACTGAGTGGCTGTGATAGTATTGTAGTTAGATTTATGTCTGTATATGCTATCTTACACTAACTGAGTGGTCGTGATATTATTGTAGTTAGATTGATGCCTGTATATGCTATCTTATGCTAACTGAGTGGCCGTGATAGTATTGTAATTAGATTTATGCCTGTATATGCTATCTTATACTAACTGAGTGGCCGTGATAGTATTGTAGTTAGATTTATGTCTGTATATGCTATCTTATACTAACTGAGTGGCCGTGTATTGTAGTTAGAATAATGCCTGTATATGCTATATTATACTAACTGAGTGGCCATGATAGTATTGTAGTGAGATTTATGTCTGTATATGCTATCTTATACTAACTGAGTGGCCGTGTATTGTAGTTAGATTTATGCCTGTATATGCTATCTTATACTAACTGAGTGGCCGTGATAGTATTGTAGTTAGATTTATGTCTGTATATGCTATCTTATACTAACTGAGTGTTCGTGATAGTATTGTAGTTAAATTTATGTCTGTATATGCTATCTTACAGTAACTGAGTGGCCGTGTATTGTAGTTAGATTTATGCCTGTATATGCTATCTTATACTAACTGAGTGGCCGTGATAGTATTGTAGTTAGATTTATGTCTGTATATGCTATCTTACACTAACTGAGTGGCCGTGTATTGTAGTTAGATTTATGCCTGTATATGCTATCTTATACTAACTGAGTGGCCGTGATATTATTGTAATTAGATTCATGCCTAAATATGCTATCTTATACTAACTGAGTGGCCGTGTATTGTAGTTAGATTTATGCCTGTATATGCTATCTTATACTAACTGAGTGGCCGTGTATTGTAGTTAGAATTATGCCTGTATATGCTATCTTATACTAACTGAGTGGCCGTGTATTGTAGTTAGATTTATGCCTGTATATGCTTTCTTATACTAACTGAGTGGCCGTGATAGTATTGTAGTTAGATTTATGTCTGTATATGCTATCTTATACTAACTGAGTGGCCGTGATAGTATTGTAGTTAGATTTATGCCTGTATATGCTATCTTATACTAACTGAGTGGCGTGTATTGTAGTTAGATTTATGCCTGTATATGCTATCTTATACTAACTGAGTGGCCGTGTATTGTAGTTAGATTTATGCCTGCATATGCTATCTTATACTAACTGAGTGGCCGTGTATTGTAGTTAGATTTATGCCTGTATATGCTATCTTATACTAACTGAGTGGCCGTGTATTGTAGTTAGATTTATGCCTGTATATGCTATCTTATACTAACTGAGTGGCCGTGTATTGTAGTTAGATTTATGTCTGTATATGCTATCTTATACTAACTGAGTGGCCGTGATAGTATTGTAGTTAGATTTATGTCTGTATATGCTATCTTACACTAACTGAGTGGCCGTGTATTGTAGTTAGATTTATGCCTGTATATGCTATCTTATACTCACTGAGTGGCCGTGATAGTATTGTAGTTAGATTTATGTCTGTATATGCTATCTTATACTAACTGAGTGGCCGTGATAGTATTGTAGTTAGATTTATGTCTGTATATGCTATCTTATACTAACTGAGTGGCGTGATAGTATTATAGTTAGATTTATGTCTGTATATGCTATTTTACACTAACTGAGTGGCCGTGATATTATTGTAGTTAGATTTATGCCTGTATATGCTATCTTATGCTAACTGAGTGGCCGTGATAGTATTATCGTTAGATTTATGCCTGTATATGCTATCTTATACTAACTGAGTGGCCGTGATAGTATTGTAGTTAGATTTATGTCTGTATATGCTATCTTATACTAACTGAGTGGCCGTGATAGTATTGTAGTTAGATTTATGTCTGTATATGCTATCTTATACTAACTGAGTGGCCGTGATAGTATTGTAGTTAGATTTATGTCTGTATATGCTATCTTACACTAACTGAGTGGCCGTGATATTATTGTAGTTAGATTTATGCCTGTATATGCTATCTTATACTAACTGAGTGGCCGTGATAGTATTGTAGTTAGATTTATGTCTGTATATGCTATCTTATACTAACTGAGTGGCCGTGATAGTATTGTAGTTAGATTTATGTCTGTATATTGTATCTTATACTAACTGAGTGGCCGTGTATTGTAGTTAGATTTATGTCTGTATATGCTATCTTATACTAACTGAGTGGCCGTGATAGTATTGTAGTTAGATTTATGTCTGTATATGCTATCTTATACTAACTGAGTGGCCGTGATAGTATTGTAGTTAGATTTATGTCTGTATATGCTATCTTACACTAACTGAGTGGCCGTGTATTGTAGTTAGATTCATGCTTGTATATGCTATCTTATACTAACTGAGTGGCCGTGATATTATTGTAATTAGATTTATGTCTGTATATGCTATCTTACACTAACTGAGTGGCCGTGTATTGTAGTTATATTTATGCCTGTATATGCTATCTTATACTAACTGAGTGGCCGTGATGTTATTGTAGTTAGATTTATGCCTGTATATGCTATCTTATACTAACTGAGTGGCCGTGTATTGTAGTTAGATTTATGCCTGTATATGCTATCTTATACTAACTGAGTGGCCGTGATAGTATTGTAGTTAGATTTATGTCTGTATATGCTATCTTATACTAACTGAGTGGCCGTGATAGTATTGAAGTTAGATTTATGCCAGTATATGCTATCTTATACTAACTGAGTGGCCGTGTATTGTAGATAGATTCATGCCTGTATATGCTATCTTATACTAACTGAGTGGCCGTGTATTGTAGTTAGATTTATGCCTGTATATGCTATCTTATACTAACTGAGTGGCCGTGTATTGTAGTTAGATTTATGCCTGTATATGCTATCTTATACTAACTGAGTGGCCGTGTATTGTAGTTAGATTTATGCCTGTATATGCTATCTTATACTAACTGAGTGGCCGTGTATTGTAGTTAGATTTATGCCTGTATATGCTATCTTATACTAACTGAGTGGCCGTGTATTGTAGTTAGATTTATGCCTGTATATGCTATCTTATACTAACTGAGTGGCCGTGTATTGTAGTTAGATTTATGCCTGTATATGCTATCTTATACTAACTGAGTGGCCGTGTATTGTAGTTAGATTTATGCCTGTATATGCTATCTTATACTAACTGAGTGGCCGTGTATTGTAGTTAGATTTATGTCTGTATATGCTATCTTATACTAACTGAGTGGCCGTGATAGTATTGTAGTTAGATTTATGTCTGTATATGCTATCTTACACTAACTGAGTGGCCGTGATAATATTGTAGTTAGATTTATGCCTGTATATGCTCTCTTATACTAACCGAATGGCCGTGATAGTATTGTAGTTAGATTTATGTCTGTATATGCTATCTTATACTAACTGAGTGGCTGTGATAGTATTGTAGTTAGATTTATGTCTGTATATGCTATCTTACACTAACTGAGTGGTCGTGATATTATTGTAGTTAGATTGATGCCTGTATATGCTATCTTATGCTAACTGAGTGGCCGTGATAGTATTGTCGTTAGATTTATGCCTGTATATGCTATCTTAAACTAACTGAGTGGCCGTGATAGTATTGTAGTTAGATTTATGTCTGTATATGCTATCTTATACTAACTGAGTGGCCGTGTATTGTAGTTAGATTTATGCCTGTATATGCTATATTATACTAACTGAGTGGCCGTGATAGTATTGTAGTTAGATTTATGTCTGTATATGCTATCTTATGCTAACTGAGTGGCCGTGATATTATTGTAGTTAGATTTATGCCTGTATATGCTATCTTATACTCACTGAGTGGCCGTGATAGTATTGTAGTTAGATTTATGTCTGTATATGCTATCTTATACTAACTGAGTGGCCGTGATAGTAATGTAGTTAGATTTATGTCTGTATATGCTATCTTATACTAACTGAGTGGCCGTGATAGTATTATAGTTAGATTTATGTCTGTATATGCTATCTTACACTAACTGAGTGGCCGTGATATTATTGTAGTTAGATTTATGCCTGTATATGCTATCTTATGCTAACTGAGTGGCCGTGATAGTATTGTCGTTAGATTTATGCCTGTATATGCTATCTTATACTAACTGAGTGGCCGTGATAGTATTGTAGTTAGATTTATGTCTGTATATGCTATCTTATACTAACTGAGTGGCCGTGATAATATTGTAGTTAGATTTATGTCTGTATATGCTATCTTATACTAACTGAGTGGCCGTGATAGTATTGTAGTTAGATTTATGTCTGTATATGCTATCTTACACTAACTGAGTGGCCGTGATATTATTGTAGTTAGATTTATGCCTGTATATGCTATCTTATACTAACTGAGTGGCCGTGATAGTATTGTAGTTAGATTTATGTCTGTATATGCTATCTTATACTAACTGAGTGGCCGTGTATTGTAGTTAGAATAATGCCTGTATATGCTATATTATACTAACTGAGTGGCCATGATAGTATTGTAGTGAGATTTATGTCTGTATATGCTATCTTATACTAACTGAGTGGCCGTGTATTGTAGTTAGATTTATGCCTGTATATGCTATCTTATACTAACTGAGTGGCCGTGATAGTATTGTAGTTAGATTTATGTCTGTATATGCTATCTTATACTAACTGAGTGTTCGTGATAGTATTGTAGTTAAATTTATGTCTGTATATGCTATCTTACAGTAACTGAGTGGCCGTGTATTGTAGTTAGATTTATGCCTGTATATGCTATCTTATACTAACTGAGTGGCCGTGATAGTATTGTAGTTAGATTTATGTCTGTATATGCTATCTTACACTAACTGAGTGGCCGTGTATTGTAGTTAGATTTATGCCTGTATATGCTATCTTATACTAACTGAGTGGCCGTGATATTATTGTAATTAGATTCATGCCTAAATATGCTATCTTATACTAACTGAGTGGCCGTGTATTGTAGTTAGATTTATGCCTGTATATGCTATCTTATACTAACTGAGTGGCCGTGTATTGTAGTTAGAATTATGCCTGTATATGCTATCTTATACTAACTGAGTGGCCGTGTATTGTAGTTAGATTTATGCCTGTATATGCTTTCTTATACTAACTGAGTGGCCGTGATAGTATTGTAGTTAGATTTATGTCTGTATATGCTATCTTATACTAACTGAGTGGCCGTGATAGTATTGTAGTTAGATTTATGCCTGTATATGCTATCTTATACTAACTGAGTGGCGTGTATTGTAGTTAGATTTATGCCTGTATATGCTATCTTATACTAACTGAGTGGCCGTGTATTGTAGTTAGATTTATGCCTGCATATGCTATCTTATACTAACTGAGTGGCCGTGTATTGTAGTTAGATTTATGCCTGTATATGCTATCTTATACTAACTGAGTGGCCGTGTATTGTAGTTAGATTTATGCCTGTATATGCTATCTTATACTAACTGAGTGGCCGTGTATTGTAGTTAGATTTATGTCTGTATATGCTATCTTATACTAACTGAGTGGCCGTGATAGTATTGTAGTTAGATTTATGTCTGTATATGCTATCTTACACTAACTGAGTGGCCGTGTATTGTAGTTAGATTTATGCCTGTATATGCTATCTTATACTCACTGAGTGGCCGTGATAGTATTGTAGTTAGATTTATGTCTGTATATGCTATCTTATACTAACTGAGTGGCCGTGATAGTATTGTAGTTAGATTTATGTCTGTATATGCTATCTTATACTAACTGAGTGGCGTGATAGTATTATAGTTAGATTTATGTCTGTATATGCTATTTTACACTAACTGAGTGGCCGTGATATTATTGTAGTTAGATTTATGCCTGTATATGCTATCTTATGCTAACTGAGTGGCCGTGATAGTATTATCGTTAGATTTATGCCTGTATATGCTATCTTATACTAACTGAGTGGCCGTGATAGTATTGTAGTTAGATTTATGTCTGTATATGCTATCTTATACTAACTGAGTGGCCGTGATAGTATTGTAGTTAGATTTATGTCTGTATATGCTATCTTATACTAACTGAGTGGCCGTGATAGTATTGTAGTTAGATTTATGTCTGTATATGCTATCTTACACTAACTGAGTGGCCGTGATATTATTGTAGTTAGATTTATGCCTGTATATGCTATCTTATACTAACTGAGTGGCCGTGATAGTATTGTAGTTAGATTTATGTCTGTATATGCTATCTTATACTAACTGAGTGGCCGTGATAGTATTGTAGTTAGATTTATGTCTGTATATTGTATCTTATACTAACTGAGTGGCCGTGTATTGTAGTTAGATTTATGTCTGTATATGCTATCTTATACTAACTGAGTGGCCGTGATAGTATTGTAGTTAGATTTATGTCTGTATATGCTATCTTATACTAACTGAGTGGCCGTGATAGTATTGTAGTTAGATTTATGTCTGTATATGCTATCTTACACTAACTGAGTGGCCGTGTATTGTAGTTAGATTCATGCTTGTATATGCTATCTTATACTAACTGAGTGGCCGTGATATTATTGTAATTAGATTTATGTCTGTATATGCTATCTTACACTAACTGAGTGGCCGTGTATTGTAGTTATATTTATGCCTGTATATGCTATCTTATACTAACTGAGTGGCCGTGATGTTATTGTAGTTAGATTTATGCCTGTATATGCTATCTTATACTAACTGAGTGGCCGTGTATTGTAGTTAGATTTATGCCTGTATATGCTATCTTATACTAACTGAGTGGCCGTGATAGTATTGTAGTTAGATTTATGTCTGTATATGCTATCTTATACTAACTGAGTGGCCGTGATAGTATTGAAGTTAGATTTATGCCAGTATATGCTATCTTATACTAACTGAGTGGCCGTGTATTGTAGATAGATTCATGCCTGTATATGCTATCTTATACTAACTGAGTGGCCGTGTATTGTAGTTAGATTTATGCCTGTATATGCTATCTTATACTAACTGAGTGGCCGTGTATTGTAGTTAGATTTATGCCTGTATATGCTATCTTATACTAACTGAGTGGCCGTGTATTGTAGTTAGATTTATGCCTGTATATGCTATCTTATACTAACTGAGTGGCCGTGTATTGTAGTTAGATTTATGCCTGTATATGCTATCTTATACTAACTGAGTGGCCGTGTATTGTAGTTAGATTTATGCCTGTATATGCTATCTTATACTAACTGAGTGGCCGTGTATTGTAGTTAGATTTATGCCTGTATATGCTATCTTATACTAACTGAGTGGCCGTGTATTGTAGTTAGATTTATGCCTGTATATGCTATCTTATACTAACTGAGTGGCCGTGTATTGTAGTTAGATTTATGTCTGTATATGCTATCTTATACTAACTGAGTGGCCGTGATAGTATTGTAGTTAGATTTATGTCTGTATATGCTATCTTACACTAACTGAGTGGCCGTGATAATATTGTAGTTAGATTTATGCCTGTATATGCTCTCTTATACTAACCGAATGGCCGTGATAGTATTGTAGTTAGATTTATGTCTGTATATGCTATCTTATACTAACTGAGTGGCTGTGATAGTATTGTAGTTAGATTTATGTCTGTATATGCTATCTTACACTAACTGAGTGGTCGTGATATTATTGTAGTTAGATTGATGCCTGTATATGCTATCTTATGCTAACTGAGTGGCCGTGATAGTATTGTCGTTAGATTTATGCCTGTATATGCTATCTTATACTAACTGAGTGGCCGTGATAGTATTGTAGTTAGATTTATGTCTGTATATGCTATCTTATACTAACTGAGTGGCCGTGTATTGTAGTTAGATTTATGCCTGTATATGCTATATTATACTAACTGAGTGGCCGTGATAGTATTGTAGTTAGATTTATGTCTGTATATGCTATCTTATGCTAACTGAGTGGCCGTGATATTATTGTAGTTAGATTTATGCCTGTATATGCTATCTTATACTCACTGAGTGGCCGTGATAGTATTGTAGTTAGATTTATGTCTGTATATGCTATCTTATACTAACTGAGTGGCCGTGATAGTAATGTAGTTAGATTTATGTCTGTATATGCTATCTTATACTAACTGAGTGGCCGTGATAGTATTATAGTTAGATTTATGTCTGTATATGCTATCTTACACTAACTGAGTGGCCGTGATATTATTGTAGTTAGATTTATGCCTGTATATGCTATCTTATGCTAACTGAGTGGCCGTGATAGTATTGTCGTTAGATTTATGCCTGTATATGCTATCTTATACTAACTGAGTGGCCGTGATAGTATTGTAGTTAGATTTATGTCTGTATATGCTATCTTATACTAACTGAGTGGCCGTGATAATATTGTAGTTAGATTTATGTCTGTATATGCTATCTTATACTAACTGAGTGGCCGTGATAGTATTGTAGTTAGATTTATGTCTGTATATGCTATCTTACACTAACTGAGTGGCCGTGATATTATTGTAGTTAGATTTATGCCTGTATATGCTATCTTATACTAACTGAGTGGCCGTGATAGTATTGTAGTTAGATTTATGTCTGTATATGCTATCTTATACTAACTGAGTGGCCGTGATAGTATTGTAGTTAGATTTATGTCTGTATATTGTATCTTATACTAACTGAGTGGCCGTGTATTGTAGTTAGATTTATGTCTGTATATGCTTTCTTATACTATCTGAGTGGCCGTGATAGTATTGTAGTTAGATTTATGTCTGTATATGCTATCTTACACTAACTGAGTGGCCGTGTATTGTAGTTAGATTTATGCCTGTATATGCTAATTTATACTAACTGAGTGGCCGTGATATTATTGTAATTAGATTTATGTCTGTATATGCTATCTTATACTAACTGAGTGGCCGTGTATTGTAGTTAGATTTATGCCTGTATATGCTATCTTATACTAACTGAGTGGCCGTGTATTGTAGTTAGATTTATGTCTGTATATGCTATCTTATACTAACTGAGTGGCCGTGATAGTATTGTAGTTAGATTTATGTCTGTATATGCTATCTTATACTAACTGAGTGGCCGTGATAGTATTGTAGTTAGATTTATGTCTGTATATGCTATCTTACACTAACTGAGTGGCCGTGATAATATTGTAGTTAGATTTATGCCTGTATATGCTCTCTTATACTAACCGAATGGCCGTGATAGTATTGTAGTTAGATTTATGTCTGTATATGCTATCTTATACTAACTGAGTGGCTGTGATAGTATTGTAGTTAGATTTATGTCTGTATATGCTATCTTACACTAACTGAGTGGTCGTGATATTATTGTAGTTAGATTGATGCCTGTATATGCTATCTTATGCTAACTGAGTGGCCGTGATAGTATTGTCGTTAGATTTATGCCTGTATATGCTATCTTATACTAACTGAGTGGCCGTGATAGTATTGTAGTTAGATTTATGTCTGTATATGCTATCTTATACTAACTGAGTGGCCGTGTATTGTAGTTAGATTTATGCCTGTATATGCTATATTATACTAACTGAGTGGCCGTGATAGTATTGTAGTTAGATTTATGTCTGTATATGCTATCTTACACTAACTGAGTGGCCGTGATATTATTGTAGTTAGATTTATGCCTGTATATGCTATCTTATACTCACTGAGTGGCCGTGATAGTATTGTAGTTAGATTTATGTCTGTATATGCTATCTTATACTAACTGAGTGGCCGTGATAGTAATGTAGTTAGATTTATGTCTGTATATGCTATCTTATACTAACTGAGTGGCCGTGATAGTATTATAGTTAGATTTATGTCTGTATATGCTATCTTACACTAACTGAGTGGCCGTGATATTATTGTAGTTAGATTTATGCCTGTATATGCTATCTTATGCTAACTGAGTGGCCGTGATAGTATTGTCGTTAGATTTATGCCTGTATATGCTATCTTATACTAACTGAGTGGCCGTGATAGTATTGTAGTTAGATTTATGTCTGTATATGCTATCTTATACTAACTGAGTGGCCGTGATAATATTGTAGTTAGATTTATGTCTGTATATGCTATCTTATACTAACTGAGTGGCCGTGATAGTATTGTAGTTAGATTTATGTCTGTATATGCTATCTTATACTAACTGAGTGGCCGTGATAGTATTGTAGTTAGATTTATGTCTGTATATTGTATCTTATACTAACTGAGTGGCCGTGTATTGTAGTTAGATTTATGTCTGTATATGCTTTCTTATACTAACTGAGTGGCCGTGATAGTATTGTAGTTAGATTTATGTCTGTATATGCTATCTTATACTAACTGAGTGGCGTGATAGTATTGTAGTTAGATTTATGTCTGTATATGCTATCTTACACTAACTGAGTGGCCGTGTATTGTAGTTAGATTTATGCCTGTATATGCTATCTTATACTAACTGAGTGGCCGTGATATTATTGTAATTAGATTTATGTCTGTATATGCTATCTTATACTAACTGAGTGGCCGTGTATTGTAGTTAGATTTATGCCTGTATATGCTATCTCATACTAACTGAGTGGCCGTGTATTGTAGTTAGATTTATGCCTGTATATGCTATCTTATACTAACTGAGTGGCCGTGATAGTATTGTAGTTAGATTTATGTCTGTATATGCTATCTTATACTAACTGAGTGGCCGTGATAGTATTGAAGTTAGATTTATGTCTGTATATGCTATCTTATACTAACTGAGTGGCCGTGATAGTATTGTAGTTAGATTTATGTCTGTATATGCTATCTTACACTAACTGAGTGGCCGTGATATTATTGTAGTTAGATTTATGCCTGTATATGCTATCTTATACTAACTGAGTGGCCGTGATAGTATTGTAGTTAGATTTATGTCTGTATATGCTATCTTATACTAACTGAGTGGCCGTGATAGTATTGTAGTTAGATTTATGTCTGTATATTGTATCTTATACTAACTGAGTGGCCGTGTATTGTAGTTAGATTTATGTCTGTATATGCTTTCTTATACTATCTGAGTGGCCGTGATAGTATTGTAGTTAGATTTATGTCTGTATATGCTATCTTACACTAACTGAGTGGCCGTGTATTGTAGTTAGATTTATGCCTGTATATGCTAATTTATACTAACTGAGTGGCCGTGATATTATTGTAATTAGATTTATGTCTGTATATGCTATCTTATACTAACTGAGTGGCCGTGTATTGTAGTTAGATTTATGTCTGTATATGCTATCTTATACTAACTGAGTGGCCGTGTATTGTAGTTAGATTTATGCCTGTATATGCTATCTTATACTAACTGAGTGGCCGTGTATTGTAGTTAGATTTATGTCTGTATATGCTATCTTATACTAACTGAGTGGCCGTGATAGTATTGTAGTTAGATTTATGTCTGTATATGCTATCTTATACTAACTGAGTGGCCGTGATAGTATTGTAGTTAGATTTATGTCTGTATATGCTATCTTACACTAACTGAGTGGCCGTGATAATATTGTAGTTAGATTTATGCCTGTATATGCTCTCTTATACTAACCGAATGGCCGTGATAGTATTGTAGTTAGATTTATGTCTGTATATGCTATCTTATACTAACTGAGTGGCTGTGATAGTATTGTAGTTAGATTTATGTCTGTATATGCTATCTTACACTAACTGAGTGGTCGTGATATTATTGTAGTTAGATTGATGCCTGTATATGCTATCTTATGCTAACTGAGTGGCCGTGATAGTATTGTCGTTAGATTTATGCCTGTATATGCTATCTTATACTAACTGAGTGGCCGTGATAGTATTGTAGTTAGATTTATGTCTGTATATGCTATCTTATACTAACTGAGTGGCCGTGTATTGTAGTTAGATTTATGCCTGTATATGCTATATTATACTAACTGAGTGGCCGTGATAGTATTGTAGTTAGATTTATGTCTGTATATGCTATCTTACACTAACTGAGTGGCCGTGATATTATTGTAGTTAGATTTATGCCTGTATATGCTATCTTATACTCACTGAGTGGCCGTGATAGTATTGTAGTTAGATTTATGTCTGTATATGCTATCTTATACTAACTGAGTGGCCGTGATAGTAATGTAGTTAGATTTATGTCTGTATATGCTATCTTATACTAACTGAGTGGCCGTGATAGTATTATAGTTAGATTTATGTCTGTATATGCTATCTTACACTAACTGAGTGGCCGTGATATTATTGTAGTTAGATTTATGCCTGTATATGCTATCTTATGCTAACTGAGTGGCCGTGATAGTATTGTCGTTAGATTTATGCCTGTATATGCTATCTTATACTAACTGAGTGGCCGTGATAGTATTGTAGTTAGATTTATGTCTGTATATGCTATCTTATACTAACTGAGTGGCCGTGATAATATTGTAGTTAGATTTATGTCTGTATATGCTATCTTATACTAACTGAGTGGCCGTGATAGTATTGTAGTTAGATTTATGTCTGTATATGCTATCTTATACTAACTGAGTGGCCGTGATAGTATTGTAGTTAGATTTATGTCTGTATATTGTATCTTATACTAACTGAGTGGCCGTGTATTGTAGTTAGATTTATGTCTGTATATGCTTTCTTATACTAACTGAGTGGCCGTGATAGTATTGTAGTTAGATTTATGTCTGTATATGCTATCTTATACTAACTGAGTGGCGTGATAGTATTGTAGTTAGATTTATGTCTGTATATGCTATCTTACACTAACTGAGTGGCCGTGTATTGTAGTTAGATTTATGCCTGTATATGCTATCTTATACTAACTGAGTGGCCGTGATATTATTGTAATTAGATTTATGTCTGTATATGCTATCTTATACTAACTGAGTGGCCGTGTATTGTAGTTAGATTTATGCCTGTATATGCTATCTCATACTAACTGAGTGACCGTGTATTGTAGTTAGATTTATGCCTGTATATGCTATCTTATACTAACTGAGTGGCCGTGATAGTATTGTAGTTAGATTTATGTCTGTATATGCTATCTTATACTAACTGAGTGGCCGTGATAGTATTGAAGTTAGATTTATGTCTGTATATGCTATCTTATACTAACTGAGTGGCCGTGTATTGTAGTTAGATTCATGCCTGTATATGCTATCTTATACTAACTGAGTGGCCGTGTATTGTAGTTAGATTTATGCCTGTATATGCTATCTTATACTAACTGAGTGGCCGTGATGTTATTGTAGTTAGATTTATGCCTGTATATGCTATCTCATACTAACTGAGTGGCCGTGTATTGTAGTTAGATTTATGCCTGTATATGCTATCTTATACTAACTGAGTGGCCGTGATAGTATTGTAGTTAGATTTATGTCTGTATATGCTATCTTATACTAACTGAGTGGCCGTGATAGTATTGAAGTTAGATTTATGTCTGTATATGCTATCTTATACTAACTGAGTGGCCGTGTATTGTAGTTAGATTCATGCCTGTATATGCTATCTTATACTAACTGAGTGGCCGTGTATTGTAGTTAGATTTATGCCTGTATATGCTATCTTATACTAACTGAGTGGCCGTGTATTGTAGTTAGATTTATGCCTGTATATGCTATCTTATACTAACTGAGTGGCCGTGTATTGTAGTTAGATTTATGCCTGTATATGCTATCTTATACTAACTGAGTGGCCGTGTATTGTAGTTAGATTTATGCCTATATATGCTATCTTATACTAACTGAGTGCCCGTGATAGTATTGTAGTTAGATTTATGTCTGTATATGCTATCTTATACTAACTGAGTGGCCGTGATAGTATTATAGTTAGATTTATGTCTGTATATGCTATCTTACACTAACTGAGTGGCCGTGATATTATTGTAGTTAGATTTATGCCTGTATATGCTATCTTATGCTAACTGAGTGGCCGTGATAGTATTGTCGTTAGATTTATGCCTGTATATGCTATCTTATACTAACTGAGTGGCCGTGATAGTATTGTAGTTAGATTTATGTCTGTATATGCTATCTTATACTAACTGAGTGGCCGTGATAGTATTGAAGTTAGATTTATGCCAGTATATGCTATCTTATACTAACTGAGTGGCCGTGTATTGTAGTTAGATTCATGCCTGTATATGCTATCTTATACTAACTGAGTGGCCGTGTATTGCAGTTAGATTTATGCCTGTATATGCTATCTTATACTAACTGAGTAGCCGTGTATTGTAGTTAGATTTATGCCTGTATATGCTATCTTATACTAACTGAGTGGCCGTGTATTGTAGTTAGATTTATGCCTGTATATGCTATCTTATACTAACTGAGTGGCCGTGTATTGTAGTTAGATTTATGCCTGTATATGCTATCTTATACTAACTGAGTGGCCGTGTATTGTAGTTAGATTTATGCCTGTATATGCTATCTTATACTAACTGAGTGGCCGTGTATTGTAGTTAGATTTATGCCTGTATATGCTATCTTATACTAACTGAGTGGCCGTGTATTGTAGTTAGATTTATGCCTGTATATGCTATCTTATACTAACTGAGTGGCCGTGTATTGTAGTTAGATTTATGTCTGTATATGCTATCTTATACTAACTGAGTGGCCGTGATAATATTGTAGTTAGATTTATGTCTGTATATGCTATCTTATACTAACTGAGTGGCCGTGATAGTATTGTAGTTAGATTTATGTCTGTATATGCTATCTTATACTAACTGAGTGGCCGTGATAGTATTGTAGTTAGATTTATGTCTGTATATTGTATCTTATACTAACTGAGTGGCCGTGTATTGTAGTTAGATTTATGTCTGTATATGCTTTCTTATACTAACTGAGTGGCCGTGATAGTATTGTAGTTAGATTTATGTCTGTATATGCTATCTTATACTAACTGAGTGGCGTGATAGTATTGTAGTTAGATTTATGTCTGTATATGCTATCTTACACTAACTGAGTGGCCGTGTATTGTAGTTAGATTTATGCCTGTATATGCTATCTTATACTAACTGAGTGGCCGTGATATTATTGTAATTAGATTTATGTCTGTATATGCTATCTTATACTAACTGAGTGGCCGTGTATTGTAGTTAGATTTATGCCTGTATATGCTATCTCATACTAACTGAGTGGCCGTGTATTGTAGTTAGATTTATGCCTGTATATGCTATCTTATACTAACTGAGTGGCCGTGATAGTATTGTAGTTAGATTTATGTCTGTATATGCTATCTTATACTAACTGAGTGGCCGTGATAGTATTGAAGTTAGATTTATGTCTGTATATGCTATCTTATACTAACTGAGTGGCCGTGTATTGTAGTTAGATTCATGCCTGTATATGCTATCTTATACTAACTGAGTGGCCGTGTATTGTAGTTAGATTTATGCCTGTATATGCTATCTTATACTAACTGAGTGGCCGTGATGTTATTGTAGTTAGATTTATGCCTGTATATGCTATCTTATACTAACTGAGTGGCCGTGATAGTATTGTAGTTAGATTTATGTCTGTATATGCTATCTTATACTAACTGAGTGGCCGTGATAGTATTGAAGTTAGATTTATGTCTGTATATGCTATCTTATACTAACTGAGTGGCCGTGTATTGTAGTTAGATTCATGCCTGTATATGCTATCTTATACTAACTGAGTGGCCGTGTATTGTAGTTAGATTTATGCCTGTATATGCTATCTTATACTAACTGAGTGGCCGTGTATTGTAGTTAGATTTATGCCTGTATATGCTATCTTATACTAACTGAGTGGCCGTGTATTGTAGTTAGATTTATGCCTGTATATGCTATCTTATACTAACTGAGTGGCCGTGTATTGTAGTTAGATTTATGCCTGTATATGCTATCTTATACTAACTGAGTGGCCGTGTATTGTAGTTAGATTTATGCCTATATATGCTATCTTATACTAACTGAGTGCCCGTGATAGTATTGTAGTTAGATTTATGTCTGTATATGCTATCTTATACTAACTGAGTGGCCGTGATAGTATTATAGTTAGATTTATGTCTGTATATGCTATCTTACACTAACTGAGTGGCCGTGATATTATTGTAGTTAGATTTATGCCTGTATATGCTATCTTATGCTAACTGAGTGGCCGTGATAGTATTGTCGTTAGATTTATGCCTGTATATGCTATCTTATACTAACTGAGTGGCCGTGATAGTATTGTAGTTAGATTTATGTCTGTATATGCTATCTTATACTAACTGAGTGGCCGTGATAGTATTGAAGTTAGATTTATGCCAGTATATGCTATCTTATACTAACTGAGTGGCCGTGTATTGTAGTTAGATTCATGCCTGTATATGCTATCTTATACTAACTGAGTGGCCGTGTATTGCAGTTAGATTTATGCCTGTATATGCTATCTTATACTAACTGAGTAGCCGTGTATTGTAGTTAGATTTATGCCTGTATATGCTATCTTATACTAACTGAGTGGCCGTGTATTGTAGTTAGATTTATGCCTGTATATGCTATCTTATACTAACTGAGTGGCCGTGTATTGTAGTTAGATTTATGCCTGTATATGCTATCTTATACTAACTGAGTGGCCGTGTATTGTAGTTAGATTTATGCCTGTATATGCTATCTTATACTAACTGAGTGGCCGTGTATTGTAGTTAGATTTATGCCTGTATATGCTATCTTATACTAACTGAGTGGCCGTGTATTGTAGTTAGATTTATGCCTGTATATGCTATCTTATACTAACTGAGTGGCCGTGTATTGTAGTTAGATTTATGTCTGTATATGCTATCTTATACTAACTGAGTGGCCGTGATAGTATTGTAGTTAGATTTATGTCTGTATATGCTATCTTATACTAACTGAGTGGCCGTGTATTGTAGTTAGATTTATATCTGTATATGCTATCTTATACTAACTGAGTGGCCGTGATAGTATTGTAGTTAGATTTATGTCTGTATATGCTATCTTACACTAACTGAGTGGCCGTGATAATATTGTAGTTAGATTTATGCCTGTATATGCTCTCTTATACTAACCGAATGGCCGTGATAGTATTGTAGTTAGATTTATGTCTGTATATGCTATCTTATACTAACTGAGTGGTCGTGATATTATTGTAGTTAGATTGATGCCTGTATATGCTATCTTATGCTAACTGAGTGGCCGTGATAGTATTGTCGTTAGATTTATGCCTGTATATGCTATCTTATACTAACTGAGTGGCAGTGAAAGTATTGTAGTTAGATTTATGTCTGTATATGCTATCTTATACTAACTGAGTGGCCGTGTATTGTAGTTAGATTTATGCCTGTATATGCTATATTATACTAACTGAGTGGCCGTGATAGTATTGTAGTTAGATTTATGTCTGTATATGCTATCTTACACTCACTGAGTGGCCGTGATATTATTGTAGTTAGATTTATGCCTGTATATGCTATCTTATACTCACTGAGTGGCCGTGATAGTATTGTAGTTAGATTTATGTCTGTATATGCTATCTTATACTAACTGAGTGGCCGTGATAGTATTATAGTTAGATTTATGTCTGTATATGCTATCTTACACTAACTGAGTGGCCGTGATATTATTGTAGTTAGATTTATGCCTGTATATGCTATCTTATGCTAACTGAGTGGCCGTGATAGTATTGTCGTTAGATTTATGCCTGTATATGCTATCTTATACTAACTGAGTGGCCGTGATAGTATTGTAGTTAGATTTATGTCTGTATATGCTATCTTATACTAACTGAGTGGCCGTGATAATATTGTAGTTAGATTTATGTCTGTATATGCTATCTTATACTAACTGAGTGGCCGTGATAGTATTGTAGTTAGATTTATGTCTGTATATGCTATCTTACACTAACTGAGTGGCCGTGATATTATTGTAGTTAGATTTATGCCTGTATATGCTATCTTATACTAACTGAGTGGCCGTGATAGTATTGTAGTTAGATTTATGTCTGTATATGCTATCTTATACTAACTGAGTGGCCGTGATAGTATTGTAGTTAGATTTATGTCTGTATATTGTATCTTATACTATCTGAGTGGCCGTGTATTGTAGTTAGATTTATGTCTGTATATGCTTTCTTATACTAACTGAGTGGCCGTGATAGTATTGTAGTTAGATTTATGCCTGTATATGCTCTCTTATACTAACCGAATGGCCGTGATAGTATTGTAGTTAGATTTATGTCTGTATATGCTATCTTATACTAACTGAGTGGCCGTGATAATATTGTAGTTAGATTTATGTCTGTATATGCTATCTTATACTAACTGAGTGGCCGTGATAGTATTGTAGTTAGATTTATGTCTGTATATGCTATCTTATACTAACTGAGTGGCCGTGATAGTATTGTAGTTAGATTTATGTCTGTATATTGTATCTTATACTAACTGAGTGGCCGTGTATTGTAGTTAGATTTATGTCTGTATATGCTTTCTTATACTAACTGAGTGGCCGTGATAGTATTGTAGTTAGATTTATGTCTGTATATGCTATCTTATACTAACTGAGTGGCGTGATAGTATTGTAGTTAGATTTATGTCTGTATATGCTATCTTACACTAACTGAGTGGCCGTGTATTGTAGTTAGATTTATGCCTGTATATGCTATCTTATACTAACTGAGTGGCCGTGATATTATTGTAATTAGATTTATGTCTGTATATGCTATCTTATACTAACTGAGTGGCCGTGTATTGTAGTTAGATTTATGCCTGTATATGCTATCTCATACTAACTGAGTGGCCGTGTATTGTAGTTAGATTTATGCCTGTATATGCTATCTTATACTAACTGAGTGGCCGTGATAGTATTGTAGTTAGATTTATGTCTGTATATGCTATCTTATACTAACTGAGTGGCCGTGATAGTATTGAAGTTAGATTTATGTCTGTATATGCTATCTTATACTAACTGAGTGGCCGTGTATTGTAGTTAGATTCATGCCTGTATATGCTATCTTATACTAACTGAGTGGCCGTGTATTGTAGTTAGATTTATGCCTGTATATGCTATCTTATACTAACTGAGTGGCCGTGATGTTATTGTAGTTAGATTTATGCCTGTATATGCTATCTCATACTAACTGAGTGGCCGTGTATTGTAGTTAGATTTATGCCTGTATATGCTATCTTATACTAACTGAGTGGCCGTGATAGTATTGTAGTTAGATTTATGTCTGTATATGCTATCTTATACTAACTGAGTGGCCGTGATAGTATTGAAGTTAGATTTATGTCTGTATATGCTATCTTATACTAACTGAGTGGCCGTGTATTGTAGTTAGATTCATGCCTGTATATGCTATCTTATACTAACTGAGTGGCCGTGTATTGTAGTTAGATTTATGCCTGTATATGCTATCTTATACTAACTGAGTGGCCGTGTATTGTAGTTAGATTTATGCCTGTATATGCTATCTTATACTAACTGAGTGGCCGTGTATTGTAGTTAGATTTATGCCTGTATATGCTATCTTATACTAACTGAGTGGCCGTGTATTGTAGTTAGATTTATGCCTGTATATGCTATCTTATACTAACTGAGTGGCCGTGTATTGTAGTTAGATTTATGCCTATATATGCTATCTTATACTAACTGAGTGTCCGTGATAGTATTGTAGTTAGATTTATGTCTGTATATGCTATCTTATACTAACTGAGTGGCCGTGATAGTATTATAGTTAGATTTATGTCTGTATATGCTATCTTACACTAACTGAGTGGCCGTGATATTATTGTAGTTAGATTTATGCCTGTATATGCTATCTTATGCTAACTGAGTGGCCGTGATAGTATTGTCGTTAGATTTATGCCTGTATATGCTATCTTATACTAACTGAGTGGCCGTGATAGTATTGTAGTTAGATTTATGTCTGTATATGCTATCTTATACTAACTGAGTGGCCGTGATAGTATTGAAGTTAGATTTATGCCAGTATATGCTATCTTATACTAACTGAGTGGCCGTGTATTGTAGTTAGATTCATGCCTGTATATGCTATCTTATACTAACTGAGTGGCCGTGTATTGCAGTTAGATTTATGCCTGTATATGCTATCTTATACTAACTGAGTAGCCGTGTATTGTAGTTAGATTTATGCCTGTATATGCTATCTTATACTAACTGAGTGGCCGTGTATTGTAGTTAGATTTATGCCTGTATATGCTATCTTATACTAACTGAGTGGCCGTGTATTGTAGTTAGATTTATGCCTGTATATGCTATCTTATACTAACTGAGTGGCCGTGTATTGTAGTTAGATTTATGCCTGTATATGCTATCTTATACTAACTGAGTGGCCGTGTATTGTAGTTAGATTTATGCCTGTATATGCTATCTTATACTAACTGAGTGGCCGTGTATTGTAGTTAGATTTATGCCTGTATATGCTATCTTATACTAACTGAGTGGCCGTGTATTGTAGTTAGATTTATGTCTGTATATGCTATCTTATACTAACTGAGTGGCCGTGATAGTATTGTAGTTAGATTTATGTCTGTATATGCTATCTTATACTAACTGAGTGGCCGTGTATTGTAGTTAGATTTATATCTGTATATGCTATCTTATACTAACTGAGTGGCCGTGATAGTATTGTAGTTAGATTTATGTCTGTATATGCTATCTTACACTAACTGAGTGGCCGTGATAATATTGTAGTTAGATTTATGCCTGTATATGCTCTCTTATACTAACCGAATGGCCGTGATAGTATTGTAGTTAGATTTATGTCTGTATATGCTATCTTATACTAACTGAGTGGTCGTGATATTATTGTAGTTAGATTGATGCCTGTATATGCTATCTTATGCTAACTGAGTGGCCGTGATAGTATTGTCGTTAGATTTATGCCTGTATATGCTATCTTATACTAACTGAGTGGCAGTGAAAGTATTGTAGTTAGATTTATGTCTGTATATGCTATCTTATACTAACTGAGTGGCCGTGTATTGTAGTTAGATTTATGCCTGTATATGCTATATTATACTAACTGAGTGGCCGTGATAGTATTGTAGTTAGATTTATGTCTGTATATGCTATCTTACACTCACTGAGTGGCCGTGATATTATTGTAGTTAGATTTATGCCTGTATATGCTATCTTATACTCACTGAGTGGCCGTAATAGTATTGTAGTTAGATTTATGTCTGTATATGCTATCTTATACTAACTGAGTGGCCGTGATAGTATTATAGTTAGATTTATGTCTGTATATGCTATCTTACACTAACTGAGTGGCCGTGATATTATTGTAGTTAGATTTATGCCTGTATATGCTATCTTATGCTAACTGAGTGGCCGTGATAGTATTGTCGTTAGATTTATGCCTGTATATGCTATCTTATACTAACTGAGTGGCCGTGATAGTATTGTAGTTAGATTTATGTCTGTATATGCTATCTTATACTAACTGAGTGGCCGTGATAATATTGTAGTTAGATTTATGTCTGTATATGCTATCTTATACTAACTGAGTGGCCGTGATAGTATTGTAGTTAGATTTATGTCTGTATATGCTATCTTACACTAACTGAGTGGCCGTGATATTATTGTAGTTAGATTTATGCCTGTATATGCTATCTTATACTAACTGAGTGGCCGTGATAGTATTGTAGTTAGATTTATGTCTGTATATGCTATCTTATACTAACTGAGTGGCCGTGATAGTATTGTAGTTAGATTTATGTCTGTATATTGTATCTTATACTAACTGAGTGGCCGTGTATTGTAGTTAGATTTATGTCTGTATATGCTTTCTTATACTAACTGAGTGGCCGTGATAGTATTGTAGTTAGATTTATGTCTGTATATGCTATCTTATACTAACTGAGTGGCCGTGATAGTATTGTAGTTAGATTTATGTCTGTATATGCTATCTTATACTAACTGAGTGGCCGTGTATTGTAGTTAGATTTATGCCTGTATATGCTATCTTATACTAACTGAGTGGCCGTGATATTATTGTAATTAGATTTATGTCTGTATATGCTATCTTATACTAACTGAGTGGCCGTGTATTGTAGTTAGATTTATGCCTGTATATGCTATCTTATACTAACTGAGTGGCCGTGATGTTATTGTAGTTAGATTTATGCCTGTATATGCTATCTCATACTAACTGAGTGGCCGTGTATTGTAGTTAGATTTATGCCTGTATATGCTATCTTATACTAACTGAGTGGCCGTGATAGTATTGTAGTTAGATTTATGTCTGTATATGCTATCTTATACTAACTGAGTGGCCGTGATAGTATTGAAGTTAGATTTATGCCAGTATATGCTATCTTATACTAACTGAGTGGCCGTGTATTGTAGTTAGATTCATGCCTGTATATGCTATCTTATACTAACTGAGTGGCCGTGTATTGTAGTTAGATTTATGCCTGTATATGCTATCTTATACTAACTGAGTGGCCGTGTATTGTAGTTAGATTTATGCCTGTATATGCTATCTTATACTAACTGAGTGGCCGTGTATTGTAGTTAGATTTATGCCTGTATATGCTATCTTATACTAACTGAGTGGCCGTGTATTGTAGTTAGATTTATGCCTGTATATGCTATCTTATACTAACTGAGTGGCCGTGTATTGTAGTTAGATTTATGCCTGTATATGCTATCTTATACTAACTGAGTGGCCGTGATAGTATTGTAGTTAGATTTATGTCTGTATATGCTATCTTATACTAACTGAGTGGCCGTGATAGTATTATAGTTAGATTTATGTCTGTATATGCTATCTTACACTAACTCAGTGGCCGTGATATTATTGTAGTTAGATTTATGCCTGTATATGCTATCTTATACTAACTGAGTGGCCGTGATAGTATTGTCGTTAGATTTATGCCTGTATATGCTATCTTATACTAACTGAGTGGCCGTGATAGTATTGTAGTTAGATTTATGTCTGTATATGCTATCTTATACTAACTGAGTGGCCGTGATAGTATTGTAGTTAGATTTATGTCTGTATATGTTATCTTACACTAACTGAGTGGCCGTGATATTATTGTAGTTAGATTTATGTCTGTATATTGTATCTTATACTAACTGAGTGGCCGTGTATTGTAGTTAGATTTATGTCTGTATATGCTATCTTATAATAACTGAGTGGCCGTGATAGTATTGTAGTTAGATTTATGTCTGTATATGCTATCTTATACTAACTGAGTGGCCGTGATAGTATTGTAGTTAGATTTATGTATGTATATCCTATCTTATACTAACTGAGTGGCCGTGTATTGTAGTTAGATTTATGCCTGTATATGCTATCTTATACTAACTGAGTGGCCGTGATATTATTGTAATTAGATTTATGTCTGTATATGCTATCTTATACTAACTGAGTGGCCGTGTATTGTAGTTAGATTTATGCCTGTATATGCTATCTTATACTAACTGAGTGGCCGTGATGTTATTGTAGTTAGATTTATGCCTGTATATGCTATCTTATACTAACTGAGTGGCCGTGTATTGTAGTTAGATTTATGCCTGTATATGCTATCTTATACTAACTGAGTGGCCGTGATAGTATTGTAGTTAGATTTATGTCTGTATATGCTATCTTATACTAACTGAGTGGCGTGATAGTATTGAAGTTAGATTTATGCCAGTATATGCTATCTTATACTAACTGAGTGGCCGTGTATTGTAGTTAGATTCATGCCTGTATATGCTATCTTATACTAACTGAGTGGCCGTGTATTGTAGTTAGATTTATGCCTGTATATGCTATATTATACTAACTGAGTGGCCGTGTATTGTAGTTAGATTTATGCCTGTATATGCTATCTTATACTAACTGAGTGGCCGTGTATTGTAGTTAGATTTATGCCTGTATATGCTATCTTATACTAACTGAGTGGCCGTGTATTGTAGTTAGATTTATGCCTGTATATGCTATCTTATACTAACTGAGTGGCCGTGTATTGTAGTTAGATTTATGCCTGTATATGCTATCTTATACTAACTGAGTGGCCGTGTATTGTAGTTAGATTTATGCCTGTATATGCTATCTTATACTAACTGAGTGGCCGTGTATTGTAGTTAGATTTATGTCTGTATATGCTATCTTATACTAACTGAGTGGCGGTGATAGTATTGTAGTTAAATTTATGTCTGTATATGTTATCTTATACTAACTGAGTGACCGTGTATTGTAGTTAGATTTATGTCTGTATATGCTATCTTATACTAACTGAGTGGCCGTGATAGTATTGTAGTTAGATTTATGTCTGTATATGCTATCTTACACTAACTGAGTGGCCGTGATAATATTGTAGTTAGATTTATGCCTGTATATGCTCTCTTATTCTAACCGAATGGCCGTGATAGTATTGTAGTTAGATTTATGTCTGTATATGCTATCTTATAGTAACTGAGTGGCTGTGATAGTATTGTAGTTAGATTTATGTCTGTATATGCTATCTTACACTAACTGAGTGGTCGTGATATTATTGTAGTTAGATTGATGCCTGTATATGCTATCTTATGCTAACTGAGTGGCCGTGATAGTATTGTCGTTAGATTTATGCCTGTATATGCTATCTTATACTAACTGAGTGGCCGTGATAGTATTGTAGTTAGATTTATGTCTGTATATGCTATCTTATACTAACTGAGTGGCCGTGATAGTATTGTAGTTAGATTTATGTCTGTATATGCTATCTTATACTAACTGAGTGGCCGTGATAGTATTGTAGTTAGATTTATGTCTGTATATGCTATCTTACACTAACTGAGTGGCCGTGATATTATTGTAGTTAGATTTATGCCTGTATATGCTATCTTATACTAACTGAGTGGCCGTGATAGTATTGTAGTTAGATTTATGTCTGTATATGCTATCTTATACTAACTGAGTGGCCGTGATAGTATTGTAGTTAGATTTATGTATGTATATCCTATCTTACACTAACTGAGTGGCAGTGTATTGTAGTTAGATTTATGTCTGTATATGCTATCTTATACTAACTGAGTGGCCGTGATAGTATTGTAGTTAGATTTATGTCTGTATATGCTATCTTATACTAACTGAGTGGCCGTGATAGTATTGTAGTTAGATTTATGTATGTATATCCTATCTTACACTAACTGAGTGGCCGTGTATTGTAGTTAGATTTATGCCTGTATATGCTATCTTATACTAACTGAGTGGCCGTGATATTATTGTAATTAGATTTATGTCTGTATATGCTATCTTATACTAACTGAGTGGCCGTGTATTGTAGTTAGATTTATGCCTGTATATGCTATCTTATACTAACTGAGTGGCCGTGATGTTATTGTAGTTAGATTTATGCCTGTATATGCTATCTTATACTAACTGAGTGGCCGTGTATTGTAGTTAGATTTATGCCTGTATATGCTATCTTATACTAACTGAGTGGCCGTGATAGTATTGTAGTTAGATTTATGTCTGTATATGCTATCTTATACTAACTGAGTGGCCGTGATAGTATTGAAGTTAGATTTATGCCAGTATATGCTATCTTATACTAACTGAGTGGCCGTGTATTGTAGTTAGATTCATGCCTGTATATGCTATCTTATACTAACTGAGTGGCCGTGTATTGTAGTTAGATTTATGCCTGTATATGCTATATTATACTAACTGAGTGGCCGTGTATTGTAGTTAGATTTATGCCTGTATATGCTATCTTATACTAACTGAGTGGCCGTGTACTGTAGTTAGATTTATGCCTGTATATGCTATATTATACTAACTGAGTGGCCGTGTATTGTAGTTAGATTTATGCCTGTATATGCTATCTTATACTAACTGAGTGGCCGTGTATTGTAGTTAGATTTATGCCTGTATATGCTATCTTATACTAACTGAGTGGCCGTGTATTGTAGTTAGATTTATGCCTGTATATGCTATCTTATACTAACTGAGTGGCCGTGATAGTATTGTAGTTAGATTTATGTCTGTATATGCTATCTTATACTAACTGAGTGGCCGTGTATTGTAGTTAGATTTATGTCTGTATATGCTATCTTATACTAACTGAGTGGCCGTGATAGTATTGTAGTTAGATTTATGTCTGTATATGCTATCTTACACTAACTGAGTGGCCGTGATAATATTGTAGTTAGATTTATGCCTGTATATGCTCTCTTATACTAACCGAATGGCCGTGATAGTATTGTAGTTAGATTTATGTCTGTATATGCTATCTTATACTAACTGAGTTGCTGTGATAGTATTGTAGTTAGATTTATGTCTGTATATGCTATCTTACACTAACTGAGTGGTCGTGATATTATTGTAGTTAGATTGATGCCTGTATATGCTATCTTATGCTAACTGAGTGGCCGTGATAGTATTGTAGTTAGATTTATGCCTGTATATGCTATCGTATACTAACTGAGTGGCCGTGATAGTATTGTAGTTAGATTTATGTCTGTATATGCTATCTTATACTCACTGAGTGGCCGTGTATTGTAGTTAGATTTATGCCTGTATATGCTATATTATACTAACTGAGTGGCCGTGATAGTATTGTAGTTAGATTTATGTCTGTATATGCTATCTTACACTAACTGAGTGGCCGTGATATTATTGTAGTTAGATTTATGCCTGTATATGCTATCTTATACTCACTGAGTGGCCGTGATAGTATTGTAGTTAGATTTATGTCTGTATATGCTATCTTATACTAACTGAGTGGCCGTGATAGTATTGTAGTTAGATTTATGTCTGTATATGCTATCTTATACTAACTGAGTGGCCGTGATAGTATTATAGTTAGATTTATGTCTGTATATGCTATCTTACACTAACTGAGTGGCCGTGATATTATTTTAGTTAGATTTATGCCTGTATATGCTATCTTATACTAACTGAGTGGCCGTGATAGTATTGTAGTTAGATTTATGTCTGTATATTGTATCTTATACTAACTGAGTGGTCGTGTATTGTAGTTAGATTTATGTCTGTATATGCTATCTTATACTAAATGAGTGGCCGTGATAGTATTGTAGTTAGATTTATGTCTGTATATTGTATCTTATACTAACTGAGTGGCGTGATAGTATTGTAGTTAGATTTATGTCTGTATATGCTATCTTACACTAACTGAGTGGCCGTGATAGTATTGTAGTTAGATTTATGCCTGTATATGCTATCTTATACTAACTGAGTGGCCGTGATAGTATTGTAGTTAGATTTATGTCTGTATATGCTATCTTATACTAACTGAGTGGCCGTGTATTGTAGTTAGATTTATGTCTGTATATGCTATCTTACACTAACTGAGTGGCCGTGATAGTATTGTAGTTAGATTTATGTCTGTATATGCTATCTTATACTAACTGAGTGGCCGTGTATTGTAGTTAGATTTATGTCTGTATATGCTATCTTACACTAAATGAGTGGCCGTGATAATATTGTAGTTAGATTTATGTCTGTATATGCTATCAGTTACTATCACTACTGACGTTGTGAAATCAAACGTTAAAACACCTTGAACAATTAACCATTAATCGCCTAAATATAAACAATAAATAATTCAAATTGTCTTATATATTGAACCCTTAGAATCCCGCATATATAGAGTAACAAGAGTAAATAGAGTTGTAGATATTTGTTTACACTACTTAATGAGTGAAGGTTGAAATTGAAGGTTCCAGAGCTGAAAACGTACCCACAGAGCTACTCGGCCCTTCACCGAGCTGCGGATAGGTGAGGCCTCTCGATGGGAGATTGTCAGATTATAGCATGGAAAGCCTGACTGTGAACCATAGTTGGTAACGTGTTTGGAGAGTGTCACGTGCACACAAAAGACCTCTTCATAGATTTCGATAAAGAGTAGTCGCGGCTACAAAAGACTAAATTTTCATCCTATCCAATTCTCCTTATTTTTGCAGTGACACTCAAACATCGTTGATCCGGTTGACCCATCGATCCCTTCCCCCATTTCTTTATTGTTATATATATTACTGAACTTGTTCTCGTCCGGGCTGAATATAGCTGAAATACTGCTGGCTGGACGTCATAGGTGATACGCAATCAATCAACAGTTATGCGCCATATATCTGTTCCCACTCAAAACATTTACTATATATTTCATATAAAAGCACATTTTTTCAAATAAATATCCTGAAGTAATTTCTAGTCCGACTTTGATGAAATTTACACCAATAATCTCAGAATTTGTTGCCATTTTTCTGATAATTTTGAAATAATTTTATAATTAATACTTTTAAAGAAATCACGATTTAAAGACACATTAAATTTTTTGTGTTCAAAAATAACATAGGTATATAGGGAATAATGACGTTAAAAATTAATATTTGTGTTTAAATCATAATTTCTAAAAATCTATGAATCATAAAAATATTTAAAAATTGCCAGAACAAACTGCAGGTATATCTGAGTTTAATAGTTAAAATTTCATAAAAATCGGACAAAAATAAATTCGGGACCATTTTTTGACAAAATGTGTGTTTATATGAAATGTATTGTAAAAAATTTGAGTGGGAACAGATATATGGCGCATGAATTATAGGGGAAACATAATACGATGTGGTGCTGAGTAGAGAATCAGACAAGACAAAATTATTTAGACAATTTATAATCGCTGTGTCATTAAGTTTCACGTGTACTCAAGTAAATAAACCAATTGTAAACGATAAATAATAATTATAAATGCATTTCATAAGTAACGATAACGCTGAAATATTGTTGAAAGTGGCGTTAAACACCATTACCCTTACCCCATACATTGGGCATGATATATACCTGACCGACCATTTAACTTCTACAGTGGTTTGGGCTATGACAAACAAAAATAAGAATTTTGCTACAAGGAAAATTAAGAGTCAGATTATTTCTTTTTTTAATCTTTTCTTTAGGGCAATTATTTTTTCTTATAAAATTAAAACGACACGAAAACTGAAGAAATGGTTAGGGTTATGGTGTAACGCCACGTTCAACAATTTGTTAGTTACTGAAGAAATGGTTAGGGTTATGGTGTAACCCCACGTTCAACAATATGTTAGTTACTGAAGAAATGGTTAGGGTTATGGTGTAGCGCCACGTTCAACAATATGTTAGTTGTTTTGTAGCAGTGATTTATATTAGTGAATGAGAAATTGAAGAAGGGAAAACCATAACTCCCTCTCAGTAGAGTCCTTTAGAACTGCCATTACCTCATCTTATCTTGAATTCATTCCGTGTTGTACATATTTTGAAACTTATTTACCTATTGTTACTTTTTTCCTTTCTTTTTCGAAACGCAATTCCGTCGTGGAGAATACACTCCAACTGCAGATTCTTAAAAATAATCAACGAGACACCGCGAATCTACAAGTTGGAGTGTTTTCTCTTACATAACACATTTCTATCTGCAACAGTGTTTTCATTTTATATTTTTACCTTTTTAATGTTCAGAAAGCTAAATAAGCCACAATTAACAAAAATTAAACAACAAAATTTTATCGGCATTCGTGCTTTCGTTTCTCGTTTGTATTTATATATTTCAAGGTCTTTCAATTGTCCCATATGTTCACCTGTGGTCTGTCTGATTTGTTAAGTTGCGGTCGTTTCGTTAGTTGTTTTTGCATTGAGCCGAGGCCCATTGTTTTTAAGGAATGGAGAGATATGAAGACATTCTCCAACTTAAAATCCACCCATTGTACTTTATTGATTTTATGAATTATTAATCTTGTAGCAAAGAAAAGTCTGTGTATAGTATCTAAAGTACAAAGAGAACAATAACTCTCCATTCCTTAAAAATAATGGAGAGTTTTGACAATAGATTTACATCACAGGTGGATTTTAATTAGAAGTAAATGGTTTTTTTTTTATTATTTTTTTTTTCTCAACTGCAAAATACATCAATACAGAATAGAGTACAATAATATAATAACATATAAAGCATCATACAATCTATATAGTAAAGTACAATTAAATCTTCTTACAATCTTTTCCAATATATAATCATATGTATATTGCAGTGGAGGTTGTTTTTTTTTTTTTTAGAATATAAAAGATGAGAAAAGAGGTATTTTGCAGTTTAAAATTGTTTACTATTGATATATGTGATAAATATTTTTTTGTATAATTAGGAAAAAAAGTAGATAAGAATTTTAGTGTATTTTTAAAAAGAAGAAGAAAAAAAAGAAAAAAAAGAGGACATTGAGAAGATGAGATTGTACTTTATATTGGCATTTATATATACAACTTTTATGGTCTGGCCTGGTGCAAACAATCAATTGGACTATAACACTGTACCAGATATACAAAAGTATTATTTGGATGGATCAAACATTCATATTGTTTTAATTATCCCGTAATGAATATACTATAAAGTATACTATAGTATAATAAAATAAACCAGAAAAATATATTTAGATAGACTATATCAGTTAGTATTTAGTGGTGTCTCTATGGAAAGGGAATTTACATAAGAATAAAAACTATGTCAACAATCCTCAAACAGTTTTTCAAAAGTACTCCAATGTAATTGAAATTCTGCAATTCTTTGATTTCGGACAGCAATCATTTTTTCAGTTTTATATAAATTTATCAAACAGGCTTTAAGCGAATGAAAGGATAATTTTTTCTTCAGACATCTGTTTGTATATATATATAGTATTTTATGTTTAGTAAAATGGCATTGTATACATCATCTTTATATACTTTATCAACATCCCCAAAATTAGAGTCTTCTTTACAAATGTTTGGTTTATGTCTTTGTCACCGAACAAAGAATTTACTTGCCCTAGAAGATTTTGTACATTTTCACAACCCCAAAAAAATATGGTCAGTGGTTTCATTTTCCTTAAGAAGTAAATGTTAAATGGTTGTTCGCAACGAATCATGTTAAATCGTTTTCAAAAACCAACCCATCCTGGATAGAAATGGTCTTCATAATTCATTCTTTGTGCATACCCAGATCCTGGTATTGCTGCCCTTTTGTAATATACAACATCTCCGCCAGCTAGCCAACCGGACCACCAACCGTACGAACCAACCGTCATTATCACATGATCACACTCGACTATTGTCGCCATGTCCATTTCCGTACTTCCGGCAATATATTTCACAACAATATGGCGGGGCATATTTTTCTTTGTCCATTCCATACCATTTGATGCAACAATAACAATGGTATTTTTGTATTTCTTTTTGTAGTAATCCACGGCAGTTCGTAAATAATCTGCTGTTGCTACACTATAACCTTGTGTATTATTTACTTTGTCCCCCCTTCTCACATGCACCCCAATTAGTGTAACACTATGTCTTGATGTGATGTTAAATTCGCGAAGAATTTCATCCACAATATTTTTCGCGGATTCCTGAATTGCTTTCCTAAATTGTAGCTGTTGACGGAGTTCTTTTCTGAACTTGTAGAAATATTTATAAGACTGAAGAAAATGCCCAATTCTAAAATTCTTTGATGAATTAAGTTTCAGTAAATTTTTATCGTATGTTGATGAAAATTTTTCCAGTCGTATTTTAAATGACATACATAACTGGTCATCATTTTTAAATTTAACATCCAATGCAAAATATCTATTTAATTGTGAATTCTTGTTCATTATGACAGTCATATGTTTAGACATTGCAATACCAAAAGTTGATGCGAACTGAAACAAATGATTACCAAGACCAGCCTTAAGCACGGGACATAGCATACCACGTGACATTTTAATCTGTTTGATTTTTATTTGCCGAGTAACCGCTGCCGTTAATGAAACACCAGATACCTGTGGGTTATTTCTCACTGTATCATTCCTTTGTGCGATATATCCAGATACCGATGAAGTCATTTTCACTTTATCGTACTTTCGCGCGACGTATCCTACTTTCTCAAAGCGAGACAATTTGAAGGATTTGGTCTTCTCCATATTGAAAATAGGTAATAGTGGTACGCTCACAGACAATAATAATATGATCAGAAAACACATGGCAATGAAGAAATCTAAAAAAAAAAACACAAAAAAACAATTAATACAAGTCGTTTGTGAAAGTGTTTTTAAACGAGGGCCCGGGTGGCTCAATGAGATAGGTAGTTGGATTACCTACAACTCATACAAGCCTATCACCAATACGGCGTAGGTACGCGCCGGCTTTGTAAATTACAAAAACGGGTACACTCGACTGGCAGCCGCAAGTGATAAAGCTTACCAGTTGCTTGCCCATGGTCGGTGGTTCTCTCCGGGTACTCCGGCTTCTTCCACCACTAAAACTGGTCGCCATGATATAGCTGAAATATTGCTGAAAGTGTCATTTAAACACAAAAAAAAATCAATCAATTTAAAACGAAAACGAGTTTAAATCATTTTAGTTAAATTTGATAACTGTATTCATATTCGTAGAAATGTGTTTCTAAGAAGTACAAATGTCATTTTCCACCTTAGTTTAATGAAGACCCCACCCCACCGTGGAGGTGATTGTTCGCTAAATTGATTTAAAACGAACACAAATCTAAATAATTTTACCTAATTAGCTAGATTTGAGAATTGTATTCGTACTTGTAGAATGTGTTTTGAACAACGATGTACATATGTACAGGGCCGGCCTTATGAAATGCGGGGCCCAATGCTGTTCTCTGCTAAATATGCAGTGTGCTGGCATATGTCATTATTCCACCTTAATTTAATCGTAGACCCACCCCAGTCACTGTGGAGGAGAATTTTTTTTTTAGATCTACTGATGAATTCGGTGCATATTTTGTGTGTAGTGTTCCTGACCTTGGCCATGTGTACTAGATACAATTTAATGTGATAAATTGTGTGAGTAGCTTTTGGCAGGTCGATTATTTCATCCGGGTATTCCGCCCTCGACTTCCTTCATACACAAACATGTTTTTATGATTGCTGGTTGTTGGTCAGTTGCAAAACAACAATCTTCAGTTTCATTGTGGCAATTTAAACCTCCGTCTATATCCTCATCACAATTTTCTTTGTAATCTCATTAGCGGAATTCCCTGAATGCCAACCTTCTTTAGACAACATATAGTGTACATTGTTGCTTCAGCACTTATGTTGAGGCCATTTGAAGGTTGTTATTTACATTTCAAAAAGTAATTACTAAGTGAAATATCACATGCTACATGTAGTTTAAATCTAATGAAATGAAGTAAAATATAGTATTTTAAGAATATTTTATTCCTCTTTCTAGACAAATCAACTTGTTCTCGCCATGATATAGCTGCAAAATTGCTGAGTTGGTGTTAAATAATAATCTTTATTGCATATAAAACCCTTTTGGGTATAGCAATACAAACATAAACTAGCATTAAACAGACAATGTATATACATAAACAAATACAACAACCACTGATAAAAACAATATTATGTTTTATATGTTTTGACCAACGTGAAACTCATATTCGCGCTTCTAATGATCGCTTTATAAAGTTACAGGTGTTAAGCAACAATTACCCACTCACTCTTTCTAGAAGGAAGAACTATTTAAATAAATAAAGTGATAAATATAATGAAAAATGAAATAATATATTTTATATAAAAGTGAAGTATGGTAATTTTATGTGAAAACAAAATATATTCCAATAATTCAGATAACTTTATGAAAATGATATGTAAGGAAAGCTATGAATATGACTGAGGGGTCTCCATGGTCGTAATCGTATGGTAGTTAGATTTACAACTATCTATGCAATCAGTGCCTACCACCACTAACGTTGCGAGTTCACCGCTTAGGCAAGGTATAACTCGATACAACATTATGTGAGAAAGTTTGTCAGTGACTTGCGGCATGCAGGTCGATGGTTTTCTTCTGGTACTGTGGTGTCCTCCACCAAAATAAAACTGACTGCCACGATATAACTGAACTATTTTTGAAAGTGGCGTTAAACACCATAAACCAAACCACGAATATGGCTGAAATACTGCGTGCGCATCTAACGTTAAAGAATCAATCTCCTAATAGTGAACCACGTCGGTGATGAAATGTACTGTGCGGTATAGGATTCATCGTCGATAATCGTAGGTAACTGTGACATTTTCCATTTTTTCAAACTGTGCTCCGATTGGCTGTAACGCAGTGTGTGTCGGAACCTATCAAAATATTTTAAAGTGACTGGTGAATAATTATTGGTGAACTCACGGTTAATGGGTGGAGAGTATTGGAACTTTATTATCCGATGGATATAAACGATGTGAAAGTAAAGATATATGTTTAATCAGTATAATGGTATATGCGTTTACCAGTGACTGGAATTTTGCATAATTTTGTTCGATTTTGCTATAGCGAATTTTCACTTCATTGTGTTTTAACTATATATATATCGTGTATAACTTACAGAATAAACGCATTTTTTTCAAAGTTGGAAACTGGATTCTGAAAAAAATATATAAAGATTGTATTTGATGTATTTGAACAAGTAATTCCAATTAAGTACAAAATATGCAAAATTCCTCCGTATGATTTTCTTGAGAAAAAAGAATGAGCTTTGTATGGTTAATATATATTGTGACAAAAGCAATTTTACCCATCAAAATACAGGAACCAATATTTTTTTTAAAACTAACGATCAACTGATTTTGCCGCATGTTCTAAATTTCCTGTGTATTTAGTCTTGAATAGACGTAATAAATTGTATTTCCAACTTTTGGGATTATTGTTATGTAATTATAATGTATTCATCGGTGTTCAACCAGGTTCGAAGGCGTTAAGTGTTGTATTTTTCGTCGTACACATTTTGTGCATTGACATCGGTTGTTGCAATCTCCCATACAGAGTTGTCGGTCCTTGCAGGCTCTGCAGGACCGACAATTCTGTATGGGAGATTGCGGTTGTTGTTGTTACTGGATAGATTTCATAAAAATACATTGAGACAATTTCAGTTGTTACCAAAACGAGCTGCCATTCCTTCAGTCTACCTACTTCTTGGATGCTTTACCCATTGAAGCTGAATTACATAAACGTCAACTCTCATTCTTATATATGCTGTTATCGGCAGAAAATGTCAAGTTCAAACGTATTATAGAACGCCAACTCGGTGTAAATTTTGACAACAAAGACAGTTTTTTCTACCGTATAGTTGAAGTATTATCCATGTACAATCTTCCAGCGATATTTAATTAAACAACATTAATAAGAACAAACTGCTGGAACGAGCTAATCTGGGTAACGGGTCACTGTAATCGGGCGGCTGTATCGAGAAACAGATACGGTGTTGAAAAAAACTGTTGATACTCATAAAATATTGATAAATGCAATAATATTTTATGTTTGTCTTCAAGAAATATGATAGACAACACCATGTGTGAAGTTTTATGACGAAATATCTCCGATTTCTATGTAAATTTACGAGTTGAAGTTGCGGCTTTATCGAGAAACAGATACGGTGTTGAAAAAACTGTTGATACTCATAAAATATTGATAAATGCAATAAAATGTTATGTTTATCTTCAAGAAATATGATAGACAAAACCATGTGTGAAGTTTTATGACGAAATATCTCCGATTTCTATGTAAATTTACGAGTTGAAGTGGGGAAACACTCACAGGTAATTTTAGCGATATATTTTTATCTTGGAAAAGAATAATGAGCGTCCTGATTGGATGACCGATTTAAAACACACTGACAACGCATGGTAAAAAGATGCATGTAAAAGAAATCTATATATTTAATCATTTGTTTGTTTCTGGAATATTGTTGATCATTGATTTAAACAAGAACAAAAGGGAAAAAGGGGTAGGGGGGGGGTGGGGTGAATTTTATTTGTGAATTTTACAGTTAAATAAATGTTATGTTTCGACAGTTTAAAGAGAAGAATAAAAATTTGTTGCGACTAAAGCTTAAATCAGCGTTAAAAATTGAACAAATATCAGTGGCTTTGTAAATGAGATTTATTTTAAATAGAAAATCTGAATTTATTATTTATTAATTTATTATTAATGATACAATTTTATATCCCCTGGGAGGGGGAGGGGGGGGGAGCTATGATGAAAATTTGAAATAAAAACACAGGACCGGACTTTAAGCAAAAATAATAATCCAGGATTAGTTTTTTATTAAAAAAATCCAGGACCCCTGTGTCCACGATTTTTTTTTTTCAATTTAATAATATGAAATATTGACATCCACACTTGCCTTTTGGACAGTACATTTCTGTGTCCACACTTGTACATTTACAAAAGAATCTACCAAAGAAGTTACAATGGAAAAAGATGATTATGACATCAATTTCATCTTATTGGAATGCATTACTGTTGAATCAAGCACATTCTATGTCATCATTGAAATATCTCTCAAAAGACAACTTGAGGATAGGAAATCCACATAGCATTTAACTGTAAAACCATCTATATTGGATGTTAGAAAATGCATAATTAAAACGCGTATGGTAACACGAACATATACCATACAAACTGACAGACATAAATTCAATAGATATGAGGTAGAACCATTGTGTCGATCAACTATGTAATATTGAATCGGAGGATCTTCCACATATGCTCACTACTTGTGTTGCTTTTGTCGACATTAGGAATGAACTATGCATACCAATAAAGCATAAAGTTATTAATTTGATTGGACCTAGAAAATGGAATGAGATGTTTAATAATAGCCTGTTAATTACCAAGCTTATATTGGACTGCTCCAATTTTACTGAAGAACTTGGAAACCAACAAAACATTGACGAAATAGAAACATTGTGTAGAAACTACTGCTATAGACTGCACAACAAGAGACTTGAGGTAGTTACGATGGTTAAGATGGTTGCTGACACGTGATCCATTAATCCTGTTATGTCCTTTTATGTAGCTCCTTTAGTTTTATGTTTTTAGATTTTAAAACATTAAGTGCTGTATATAGTGAATTATAAACTTTTAAGCAATCATAAATTGCTGTGTTCCTGATAGAGGAAGCTCATACAGAAGAAAGAAAGAAAGAAGTAAATATCGGTCATGTGTGAAGAATCCCATGATGCATCATTCTTTTAACTTATCTAGCGGGAAAATACAAATGTCGACGTAAGAATTTGTATTAAAATGTGTAGTCAAACTAAGAAACTGTATTGTAAGTTCTTTCTTTCAAATAGTTCATATATGTCAAGCAGTATGTTAACAGGCCAAAGGATACTTTTCATATTTGAAGGCCAATTGAAGCATACTAGAATCGAACTGCTTAATTAAAAATGGATATGGACGTCAGTAAACATGAAAAATAATCACAGTCATATAACACAAAGTGAAATAAATAAATAAACATTGCTATGGTTAATTGCTGTTCTACATCTCAGTCAATATAGGGTCTTCATCAAGCATGTTGGCCAAATACAATATTGTCTGTATGATCATATAGTTATAGATTTGGAAAGAATTTGATTGATATAAAAAAGGAGCAGTTGTAAAACAACCCAAAATATTTATAGTTTCAGATTTAGGGACAACTGAAGAATGTATAGATGATGTCAGGATTGGGGAAACATACACCAAGACACTTTATGTGACCGACAGGAAATTCCTGTATGTGCATCAAACACCATGGCAAAAACGGCTTCTGAGCTTATATGGGAATGAGATAGCTTTGTTGGATGCCACTTACAGAACCACAAGATATTCACTGCCTCTGTATTTCTTGTGTGTTCCAACAAATGTTAATTATATTAATGTTGCAACATTTGTAACAGAGACAGAAGACAGTTCTTCCCTTAATGAAGCACTACAGGTTACTAAAGAATGGAACCCTGATTGGTCTCCAAAATATTTCATGTGGGACTATGCAGATGAGGAAATAAATGCACTTGGAAATGTCTTCCCAGGTATCTTAATAATAATAATCGTTATTTGCCTTTGTAAACATACAATATGATTAAAAGGGATATGGACATCAGTAAACATGAGAGATAATCACATATAGCACAAGTATTTAGTATTAAAGCAAAGGAACAGCGCTGGGTAGAGTCTTCAACAATGAGGTTTGCTTGTGACGTTTCTGACTTTTGACCAACATTTTGTGACTCCTCTAGAGTATTCATAGAAAATATATATAACTATTAATGTTGCAGCATAAATATTGCCCATCATTACTTTTTATTCCTTTTTAGAATCATTTGTCTATCTATGTGACTTTCATCGAGAGCAAAGTTGGGACAGGTGGTTAAGTGCTACACACAATGGGATGAATACCAAGAAGAGTGATGTTTTGCTGCTACTTAGACCACTAGCACAAGCACTATCTGATGATGATTTTAATGAAGCATTGAATTTATTACAGGTGAGAAACTTGAAATATTGGGTTATTTGGCATATAGCAGATATATTAATTACAATACCATTAAACCAAAACAACAATCTGCCTGACACAATAACAAAACTAAATTATGACTGTATTTCCCATATCATTTACTTGTTTGATTTACACCATGTGGCAACAGGGATAGTAGAGGGTATACATTATTGAGAAATAGCTCACAGCAAACTTGTAGTGATGAGGATTTGTTTCATTTTGTTATAAGTTACAAAAAAAAAGAAAAAAAAAGCAAGATATCAATAGAAATGTTTGTTGCCTTGTTTGTTTAAAAGCAGTGAAATTGAATAATTGTACACTACTTTGTTTTTAGTCGAGTTTATTATGGAAAGACAATGAGAAACTGAGGAAGTGGTTTGAGAAAACTTGGCTGACCTGTTACAAGGTATGTTAAGAGTATATCGAGTGTAGAGCATTGTAATGATTTATTTCTTCCTCTTAGCTAATTAAAAGGTAGGGAAAATTCAACGACCATGGATGACCCACAGCTGAAGTAAGAAAAACCCTTTCCATTCCACTTAGACTATGTAATGGAATAGCCATGAATAATGCATAGTGAAAATAATGAAAAAAAGTTACAATCAATTCAAAACTGGATGAACTCAGTTTTTGCAAAAGGGCAGCACCCATAAAATATAAGCTTTGCCAATAGTGAAGAAATCCATACCTTTTTGGTATGCTATATGTAATTAATGGATCTCTGTTGTTTCATTTTTAGCGTTGGGTTCGAGGATACAGACAGGATAGGTTTAATGTTTCTGTCAATACCAACAATGGAATAGAGAGACAGAATCTTTCCCTAAAATATGAATACTTAGACAAAAAAAAGGCTCGTTCCTTCAGCCAGTTGTTGAGTGTTCTTGTGAAGAAATTTCTACCAGAAAGTTACGTGAAGTAAGCTTTTATTATATTATGAGTTATATGTATCATTTGATTTTTTTACCCCGCAAACAAAGTTTGGAGGTATATAGGAATCACCATGCCCCTGTTGAGATTCATTTGCGTGGATTAAAATTCTCCCCTTCCATCACTTGTAACATTATTTTACATGTATGTCCTGATATATACATGTATAAAATAGCAAAATGTTTTAAAACAAGATGATATAATTACCAATATCACCTGAAGGGCTTGTGATGTAAGAAAACAATGGTAATAAAAAAACTAATATGTTAGTATCTTGCTATTACTATTGCAATTGTAAAAGATCAAGGAAAATTTATACAGAACAGAAAGTCATTTAATTTTTGGTTATGTATGTCATAAATATTGCAAAACAAACTTTATCAGAATACCGGTAATGAGAGAATTGTGTTGATGATATCATAATTACTGGGCATTATTTACGCAAAATGTGTCAATTACAGCTACAATGGAGATTTTTAGGTTATCAATTAGCAATGGACAGACTATGATATTTGTGCGAGAGTAGATAGCACTGTAAAGGGGTCTTTTTCCAATAACATGCTACAATCAATGCAGGTCAAGATATTGTTATATTTTAGACACATGAGAATGAATGTAGCAGCTTCTGACCAGCATAAACAATATGATGCTTCGGTTCCTAAATTTTTACATAATCCACCAAAGACAGTTGTGCAGCACTGTATGCGGAGGTGGTTTGATGCAGAGAATTCCCCATTAGAGGATGTTGACCAGGTTTCATCATCACAGTTGTTGGTGAAGAGTGTAAGCGATTTCAAAACAGCCCTTTGTTATGAAGTTTGCTTTGAAAATGACAGTGGAATGCCATCTTGTCAATGTTTGGATTGGATTAATAATCACTTGCCCTGCAAACATTTTATGGCAGTGTTCCATCATTTCCCAAATTCTTCGGATTTGATTCCAGAAACTTACAAGAACAATCCATACATTTGCCTTGATGTTGAAAGCTTTCCTCTTGATTCTCAGGAAGATCCATCTGGCTTTAATGATGAAGATGTTTTGGAATTGCACATCTCCAATAATGAAGGTGAAGAATATTACATAGAGAGCCTACCAATACCACCTAGACAAACAATCAAGAAAGAAAGAACAAAAATATGCAATCTTCTTGAAATCATTAAAATGAGGTGTTATGAGAGTGACAATCTTCATTTATTGGAGAAGATATCCGAAACTTTGACATCAGTGGCTAGTGATCTTGTAAAAGATTTGCCAAAAGAGTGCAATTTTGTGTTGGATAAACACCCAGACACAACACATATAGGAACTAACCAGATAAAGAGAAAACAGAGGAAAGTTGTTCAAGACCACTGAAAACATTCACTGGTTGCCATTAGCGAAAAAGAGGAAACTACAATGGTCTGGAAGGCATGGTGTTGCTGCACAAAAGAAACGGACATCATTTGTGAAGGAGGGAGTGAACAAGCTAATTGGCTAGTATTTGAGTATTTCATTTGAATAGCAATATCTTTTTATATCATTGCCCAACCACGCAAAAATTGTCAAATAGGCCATCAAAAATGAATAGCATTAAGTAGTGGAAATCTGTGATTTTTTTTAAATTACATATGTAAAGTGTTAATACTAACAACACATACTGCAACAGGATATCTTCATTGTAAATAGGAATATTAAGAACTTAATCTTTAAAAAAATATATAAAACACAATGAAACCTAATATATTTGCACCAAACCCTGAATAAACCAGAACGTAAGCTAAAGACCAAACTAATCTAAACTTTAAATCTCTCTATTCTGAAATCAGATATCAGCCTAAAAGGGGTTAACTTTAGACAGACTTCCCTGTACTATTGCATTATAAATATTGTTGGAAATGATAGGGGAAAGCATGACAAATAGATTAAATACATTATGAAAAGAGAGATAAACAAAATTGAAAAAGAATAAATATTAAAAAGTGGTTGAACAACATAATCCCCATTCAAAACAGGTAAACTCAAGTGCTGTGAATTATGAAGTTCGTTATGCTCCACATGCCGATTTATTACTATCAGTACATAAAAACAAATTAAATCACAATCTACAAAAGACTGAAAGTAGAAAGGAACAAAACTAATTTTCAAAGGCATTTGAGTGGATATTACAATGCTCAGACAATGGATAGCAGGAGTCCCAAACAAACTATCAGTCAAAAAATAAGTCAAATGCAACGTAACCAAACCGTTAAATATTTCATAATATTGTTTTACTACAGCATGTAAATGGATTAGTTATTTAAATACAGTGCTTCCAGATGTAATAGAAGAAGGACTAGATGTATTTATTAATGAGGACCATCAAGATCAAACAGGAGAGAGTAGTGCCCACAGGCCGTCCCAAGATGAACCAGCAAAGGACCAGCAAGATCATACAGGAGAAGGTAGTGCCCACAGTCCACCCCAAAATGAACCAGCATAGGACCAGCAAGATCAAACAGGAGAGGGTGGTGCCCACAGGCCACCCCAAGACCAACCTAAATTACTCACTGCTCTTAAAGGTATTTTATTTTAAGAAAACAGATTTTTGGAAGATATATTTCTGTTCTTTTAAATTGTTTGAATTATATATAGAAATAATTAGCATTGCGAAGGAAATAAACTTATGCAATGTATACTTTATAGCTCATTCCTATTAAATACAGTATATATGTCTTGTCATTTATATATTAGGGTAATATAAAATAATTTTATTTTAAAAAGAAAGGATTACTTTACTTACATGTGAACTGCCTTTGCATAATCATGTTATCTTAGCTGTTTTATATGGCACTTTGTTGTGTGCATTTGATGGGGAGGTAGATTGGTTGTGGTGTTGGTTTGTTTTGATGTTCCGATTTTTGACATGGAGCAGCTTCTTTCATCCTGTAAGTAAATTTATTTACATAGATGTCATTGCAAATATGTCATGCATCACAGTGTTGTCCCTAAGATATCTAATGATGACAATGTTTTAATAGTTTTATAAATGAGCTTTGATATTGTGTAAATCATATTTGTTTATTATCAGTTAAGAAAAATGATCAATTATCAATGCATGCTGACATGAAGGATGCACATCAAAACAACAGAGGAAACTATTAATAACATTGTGGACAAATGCAAAAACATATTTCCAGTACTGTATTGGAAAAAATGTTTGAATCTAGAATACATGACAAATCTAACCACAGATACTTGGGATACACTAATTGAAAAATCGCGGAATAGTAGTGGACTACGTTGCACTCTTGATGGTAGGAGGGAAACAACATGTTTAGAAGAAGCAATTGAAAAAGAACCATCAGTCGACGAACGGGAATATTTGGAAGTTGTCAAACATGCTGTTCCAAAACAAATCAATCCCTTTCATTTGGTTGGCCTTCTGCACGAATTAACCAGTAGACTAGGTAACGATATATTCCTAGCAAATTCTCTTAGAATATTAGTTTTCTGCAGTGGGTGCCTGATTACTTCTACTTGACTTTTCACAGCCTTACCGAATACTAGTACATGTATCTTGTAAATAAGAATAAACTCACTAAAAAGATAAGTGTTATGAAATTCTAGAACACAGTAACCATAACATCTACAGAAATATTTTGTTAAATCTAAGGGCTATTCCATTTAAATCTACATCCTGGTTTTCCATGTTTTCTTATCATTATTCTTTGATGGTGACGTCATAATTTCCCATGGAGTTATTTTGGATAGTACAGTTTTGTATATAAAGATATGGACTAATAATACTATACTTTTACAGTGAAAGAAGGATGTGTAACTCTTGATATTGATCCATCTGATACGGACAGACGCTGTAAAGAAGCTTTTGAAGCATTCAGAGCAGACAAGAAATTTTACGTAAAAAAACCCCCAGGAAAGTTCAATTTACCCAGGAGGCAATCAAGAGAAAGGGATGTGAATCTAGCCATGAACAACTATGTAATGTATATGTCGATATTTTTCCTGTAAAAATTAACACTCAAATGTGACCGAGATTTCCACTTCATTAAATCATATTATTGGGGAAAAATAACCACAAATAAGTGTTTAAAATAGCTCTATATTTATTTGGCAGAGGTGAAGTAGAGGAGGTAATATTGCATAAAAAAGTAACTACATTGTATACCGGTTACCCAAAAAAACAATTGTATTTATAAATAATATTATGCAGAGTTTTCATATTATTAGATGTCTATTTCAGCAATTAAGGCGAGTAAATGTTGTACAATTATTTAGCTGGTTTATTGAACTGAAATTTGCATTCACATTGCAATATAATAAAAACAGGAAATCATGTGACCTGTTTTTGCCCAATAGAATTGAGAATAGAATATGTTTTATGCGTAGAAGTTTACAGATCCCTCCAAGTGTATCAACGATCAAACACTCTTAAAATGTCCGACAAATGTCCGACCAAATTGTCCGACAAATGTCCGACCAAATCCTCCCAGGTCGGAGTGAGAGTCTCCACTCTCAGATAGTTAAACTGTAAACAGGAAACGTCCCCAAATTCTGCAAACCAATAAATTTGTGCATAAAGAAACATGCGTATCTTAGTAAAGCTGAAGTAAATGAGTGATATACAGTGGTACGGAAAGTATAGATATGTATATCCACCGAATATTATTATAGACTGCTGAACACTACCGCAAATCCACAAACAAGCATTATAAACTACTGAACTCGCACACAACACCACTGACAATCACAATAAACTACTGAAAACTACCATAATTCCACCGACATTCGCTATGAACAACTAAACACTACCACAATTCAACCGAGCATCACTAGAAACTACTGAAGATTACCGCAATTCCACCGACAATCATTATAAACTACTAGTCACTACCCCAATTCCACTCGCAATCACTATAAACTGCTGAATACGCACACAATTCCACCGACAATCACTATGAACTACTAAAAACGCACCCAATTCCACTGACATTCAATATAATCTTCTGAGTGTGCGCAGAAATCCACCGACAATCATTATAGACTACTGACCACTACAGCAATTCCACCGACAATCACAATGAACTACTAAACAAGCAAACAATTTCACCAACAATCAATATCAACTTCTAAGCATGCACAAAAATCCACCGTTGTTCATTATAAACTACTGAACACTACGTAATCCTAACAACAATCATATACTACTGAACACGCACACAGTTCAACTGACAATCACTATAAACTACTAAACACTACCGCAATTCCACCGACAATTACTATACACTACTGAAAACTACTTCAATTTTACCGTCAATCATTATAAACTGCTGAACACGCACATAATTCAACGCGCAATCATTATAAACTACTGAACACTACCACAATTCTACCGACAATCACAATAAACTACCACAGACTACGCAATTCCACCGACAATCGCTATAAACTACTGAATACTACCGCATTCCCAAAGAAAATCATTTTAAAAGAATGAATACGCGCACAATTCCACCGACAATTATTATAAACTAATGAACACGCACATAATTTCACCGACAATAAATATAAACTACTGAACACGCACACAATTCCACCGACAATCACTCTAAGCTACGTATTACGACCGGAATTCAACCGACAATCGCAATAAACTACAAAACACTACCAGAATTGCACCGACAATCACAATAACCTACTGAACACTACCTCAATTCCACCGAAAATCATTATATACTACTGAACACGCACACAATCGACCGTCATTCATTATAAACTACTGAACACTACCGCAAATCCACCAACTATCATTATAAACTACTGAAAACGCACATAATGCCACCGACAAACATTACAAACTACTAAACACTAACGCAATTCCACCGACAAACACTATTACCTACTGAATACGTACATAATTCCACTGACGATCATTGTAAACTACAAAACAATTTTCAGTAAATGTTCATACTCTGTTCAGAATATCTATAATGAATGATCTGTTCAGAATTTCTTGACTTTGTATTGTACTGAACATCATCGCAATTCCACTGACAATCATAAACTACTGAACACACACACATGTCCATTGGCAATCGCTATACACTACTGAAAACTACCGCAATTCCAGCGAAAATCACTATAACCTTCTGAATAAAACCACGATTTTACAGTCAATCATTATAAGGTGCTGAACACGTACACAATTCCACCGACGATCATTGCAAACTACTGAACACGACTGCAATTCGATCGACAATCACAATAGCCTACCAAGCACTACCGTGATTCCAACGGCAATCATATTAAACTACTATACACGCACACAATTCCAAAAACAATCAATAAGGTATTAAACACGCAAATAATTTTACAGGCAAGTACTATTAGCTACTCAACGCTCACACAATTCCACCCACAATCACAAAAAACTACTAAATACGCACACAATTCCACCGGCATTCAATATCGACGAAGGTACACTACCATAATTCCATCAAAAATCACTTTGAACTACTACACACGCACATAATTCCACCGACAATCAATATAAACCTCTATGCATGCGCACAAATCCACCGAATATTATTATAGACTGCTGAACACTACCGCAAATCCACAAACAATCATTATAAACTACTGAACTCGCACACAGCACCACTGACAATCACTATAAACTACTGAAAACTACCATAATTCCACCGACATTCGCTATAAACAACTAAACACTACCACAATTCAACCGAGCATCACTAGAAACTACTGAAGATTACCGCAATTCCACCGACAATCATTATACACTACTAATCACTACCCCAATTCCACTAGCAATCACTATAAACTGCTGAATACGCACACAATTCCACCGACAATCACTATGAACTACTAAAAACGCACCCAATTCCACTGACATTCAACATAATCTTCTGAGTGTGCGCAGAAATCCACCGACAATCATTATAGACTACTGACCACTACAGCAATTCCACCGACAATCACAATGAACTACTAAACAAGCACACAATTTCACCAACAATCAATATCAACTTCTAAGCATGCACAAATATCCACCGTTGTTCATTATAAACTACTGAACACTACCGTAATCCTAACAACAATCATATACTACTGAACACGCACACAGTTCAACTGACAATCACTATAAACTACTAAACACTACCGCAATCCCACCGACAATTACTATACACTACTGAAAACTACTGCAATTTTACCGTCAATCATTATAAACTGCTGAACACGCACATAATTCAACGCGCAATCATTATAAACTACTGAACACTACCACAATTCTACCGACAATCACAATAAACTACCACAGACTACCGCAATTCCACCGACAATCGCTATAAACTACTGAATACTACCGCATTTCCAAAGAAAATCATTTTAAAAGAATGAATACGCGCACAATTCCACCGACAATTATTATAAACTAATGAACACGCACATAATTTCACCGACAATAAATATAAACTACTGAACACGCACACAATTCCACCGACAATCACTATCAACTACTGAACACGCACACAATTCCACCGACAATCACTCTAAGCTACGTATTACGACCGGAATTCAACCGACAATCGCAATAAACTACAAAACACTACCAGAATTGCACCGACAATCACAATAACCTACTGAACACTACCTCAATTCCACAGAAAATCATTATAAACAGCTGAATACGCACACGATAGCATCGACAATCATTATATACTACTGAACACGCACAAAATCGACCGTCATTCACTATAAACTACTGAACACTACCGCAAATCCACCAACTATCATTATAAACTACTAAAAACGCACACAATGCCACCGACAAACATTACAAACTACTAAACACTACCGCAATTCCACCGACAAACACTATTACCTACTGAATACGTACATAATTCCACTGACGATCATTGTAAACTACAAAACAATTTTCAGTAAATGTTCATACTCTGTTCAGAATATCTATAATGAATGATCTGTTCAGAATTTCTTGACTTTGTATTGTACTGAACATCATCGCAATTCCACTGACAATCATAAACTACTGAGCACACACACATGTCCATTGGCAATCGCTATACACTACTGAAAACTACCGCAATTCCAGCGAAAATCACTATAACCTTCTGAATAAAACCACGATTTTACAGCCAATCATTATAAGCTGCTGAACACGTACACAATTCCACCGACGATCATTGTAAACTACTGAACACGACTGTAATTCGACCGACAATCACAATAGCCTACCAAGCACTACCGTGATTCCAACGGCAATCATATTAAACTACTATACACGCACACAATTCCAAAAACAATCAATAAGGTATTAAACACGCAAATAATTTTACAGGCAAGTACTATAAGCTACTCAACACTCACACAATTCCACCCACAATCACAAAATACTACTAAATACGCACACAATTCCACCGGCATTCAATATAGACGAAGGTACACTACCACAATTCCATCGAAAATCACTTTGAACTACTACACACGCACATAATTCCAACGACAATCAATATAAACCTCTATGCATGCGCACAAATCCACCGAATATTATTATAGACTGCTGAACACTACCGCAAATCCACAAACAATCATTATAAACTACTGAACTCGCACACAACACCACTGACAATCACAATAAACTACTGAAAACTACCATAATTCCACCGACATTCGCTATGAACAACTAAACACTACCACAATTCAACCGAGCATCACTAGAAACTACTGAAGATTACCGCAATTCCACCGACAATCATTATAAACTACTAGTCACTACCCCAATTCCACTCGCAATCACTATAAACTGCTGAATACGCACACAATTCCACCGACAATCACTATGAACTACTAAAAACGCACCCAATTCCACTGACATTCAATATAATCTTCTGAGTGTGCGCAGAAATCCACCGACAATCATTATAGACTACTGACCACTACAGCAATTCCACCGACAATCACAATGAACTACTAAACAAGCACACAATTTCACCAACAATCAATATCAACTTCTAAGCATGCACAAATATCCACCGTTGTTCATTATAAACTACTGAACACTACCGTAATCCTAACAACAATCATATACTACTGAACACGCACACAGTTCAACTGACAATCACTATAAACTACTAAACACTACCGCAATCCCACCGACAATTACTATACACTACTGAAAACTACTGCAATTTTACCGTCAATCATTATAAACTGCTGAACACGCACATAATTCCACGCGCAATCATTATAAACTACTGAACACTACCACAATTCTACCGACAATCACAATAAACTCCCACAGACTACCGCAATTCCACCGACAATCGCTATAAACTACTGAATACTACCGCATTTCCAAAGAAAATCATTTTAAAAGAATGAATACGCGCACAATTCCACCGACAATTATTATAAACTAATGAACACGCACATAATTTCACCGACAATAAATATAAACTACTGAACACGCACACAATTCCACCGACAATCACTATCAACTACTGAACACGCACACAATTCCACCGACAATCACTCTAAGCTACGTATTACGACCGGAATTCAACCGACAATCGCAATAAACTACAAAACACTACCAGAATTGCACCGACAATCACAATAACCTACTGAACACTACCTCAATTCCACAGAAAATCATTATAAACAGCTGAATACGCACACGATAGCATCGACAATCATTATATACTACTGAACACGCACAAAATCGACCGTCATTCACTATAAACTACTGAACACTACCGCAAATCCACCAACTATCATTATAAACTACTAAAAACGCACACAATGCCACCGACAAACATTACAAACTACTAAACACTACCGCAATTCCACCGACAAACACTATTACCTACTGAATACGTACATAATTCCACTGACGATCATTGTAAACTACAAAACAATTTTCAGTAAATGTTCATACTCTGTTCAGAATATCTATAATGAATGATCTGTTCAGAATTTCTTGACTTTGTATTGTACTGAACATCATCGCAATTCCACTGACAATCATAAACTACTGAACACACACACATGTCCATTGGCAATCGCTATACACTACTGAAAACTACCGCAATTCCAGCGAAAATCACTATAACCTTCTGAATAAAACCACGATTTTACAGCCAATCATTATAAGCTGCTGAACACGTACACAATTCCACCGACGATCATTGTAAACTACTGAACACGACTGTAATTCGACCGACAATCACAATAGCCTACCAAGCACTACCGTGATTCCAACGGCAATCATATTAAACTACTATACACGCACACAATTCCAAAAACAATCAATAAGGTATTAAACACGCAAATAATTTTACAGGCAAGTACTATAAGCTACTCAACACTCACACAATTCCACCCACAATCACAAAATACTACTAAATACGCACACAATTCCACCGGCATTCAATATAGACGAAGGTACACTACCACAATTCCATCGAAAATCACTTTGAACTACTACACACGCACATAATTCCAACGACAATCAATATAAACCTCTATGCATGCGCACAAATCCACCGAATATTATTATAGACTGCTGAACACTACCGCAAATCCACAAACAATCATTATAAACTACTGAACTCGCACACAACACCACTGACAATCACAATAAACTACTGAAAACTACCATAATTCCACCGACATTCGCTATGAACAACTAAACACTACCACAATTCAACCGAGCATCACTAGAAACTACTGAAGATTACCGCAATTCCACCGACAATCATTATAAACTACTAGTCACTACCCCAATTCCACTCGCAATCACTATAAACTGCTGAATACGCACACAATTCCACCGACAATCACTATGAACTACTAAAAACGCACCCAATTCCACTGACATTCAATATAATCTTCTGAGTGTGCGCAGAAATCCACCGACAATCATTATAGACTACTGACCACTACAGCAATTCCACCGACAATCACAATGAACTACTAAACAAGCACACAATTTCACCAACAATCAATATCAACTTCTAAGCATGCACAAATATCCACCGTTGTTCATTATAAACTACTGAACACTACCGTAATCCTAACAACAATCATATACTACTGAACACGCACACAGTTCAACTGACAATCACTATAAACTACTAAACACTACCGCAATCCCACCGACAATTACTATACACTACTGAAAACTACTGCAATTTTACCGTCAATCATTATAAACTGCTGAACACGCACATAATTCAACGCGCAATCATTATAAACTACTGAACACTACCACAATTCTACCGACAATCACAATAAACTACCACAGACTACCGCAATTCCACCGACAATCGCTATAAACTACTGAATACTACCGCATTTCCAAAGAAAATCATTTTAAAAGAATGAATACGCGCACAATTCCACCGACAATTATTATAAACTAATGAACACGCACATAATTTCACCGACAATAAATATAAACTACTGAACACGCACACAATTCCACCGACAATCACTATCAACTACTGAACACGCACACAATTCCACCGACAATCACTCTAAGCTACGTATTACGACCGGAATTCAACCGACAATCGCAATAAACTACAAAACACTACCAGAATTGCACCGACAATCACAATAACCTACTGAACACTACCTCAATTCCACAGAAAATCATTATAAACAGCTGAATACGCACACGATAGCATCGACAATCATTATATACTACTGAACACGCACAAAATCGACCGTCATTCACTATAAACTACTGAACACTACCGCAAATCCACCAACTATCATTATAAACTACTAAAAACGCACACAATGCCACCGACAAACATTACAAACTACTAAACACTACCGCAATTCCACCGACAAACACTATTACCTACTGAATACGTACATAATTCCACTGACGATCATTGTAAACTACAAAACAATTTTCAGTAAATGTTCATACTCTGTTCAGAATATCTATAATGAATGATCTGTTCAGAATTTCTTGACTTTGTATTGTACTGAACATCATCGCAATTCCACTGACAATCATAAACTACTGAACACACACACATGTCCATTGGCAATCGCTATACACTACTGAAAACTACCGCAATTCCAGCGAAAATCACTATAACCTTCTGAATAAAACCACGATTTTACAGCCAATCATTATAAGCTGCTGAACACGTACACAATTCCACCGACGATCATTGTAAACTACTGAACACGACTGTAATTCGACCGACAATCACAATAGCCTACCAAGCACTACCGTGATTCCAACGGCAATCATATTAAACTACTATACACGCACACAATTCCAAAAACAATCAATAAGGTATTAAACACGCAAATAATTTTACAGGCAAGTACTATAAGCTACTCAACACTCACACAATTCCACCCACAATCACAAAATACTACTAAATACGCACACAATTCCACCGGCATTCAATATAGACGAAGGTACACTACCACAATTCCATCGAAAATCACTTTGAACTACTACACACGCACATAATTCCAACGACAATCAATATAAACCTCTATGCATGCGCACAAATCCACCGAATATTATTATAGACTGCTGAACACTACCGCAAATCCACAAACAATCATTATAAACTACTGAACTCGCACACAACACCACTGACAATCACAATAAACTACTGAAAACTACCATAATTCCACCGACATTCGCTATGAACAACTAAACACTACCACAATTCAACCGAGCATCACTAGAAACTACTGAAGATTACCGCAATTCCACCGACAATCATTATAAACTACTAGTCACTACCCCAATTCCACTCGCAATCACTATAAACTGCTGAATACGCACACAATTCCACCGACAATCACTATGAACTACTAAAAACGCACCCAATTCCACTGACATTCAATATAATCTTCTGAGTGTGCGCAGAAATCCACCGACAATCATTATAGACTACTGACCACTACAGCAATTCCACCGACAATCACAATGAACTACTAAACAAGCACACAATTTCACCAACAATCAATATCAACTTCTAAGCATGCACAAAAATCCACCGTTGTTCATTATAAACTACTGAACACTACCGTAATCCTAGCAACAATCATATACTACTGAACACGCACACAGTTCAACTGACAATCACTATAAACTACTAAACACTACCGCAATCCCACCGACAATTACTATACACTACTGAAAACTACTGCAATTTTACCGTCAATCATTATAAACTGCTGAACACGCACATAATTCAACGCGCAATCATTATAAACTACTGAACACTACCACAATTCTACCGACAATCACAATAAACTACCACAGACTACCGCAATTCCACCGACAATCGCTATAAACTACTGAATACTACCGCATTTCCAAAGAAAATCATTTTAAAAGAATGAATACGCGCACAATTCCACCGACAATTATTATAAACTAATGAACACGCACATAATTTCACCGACAATAAATATAAACTACTGAACACGCACACATTTCCACCGACAATCACTATCAACTACTGAACACGCACACAATTCCACCGACAATCACTCTAAGCTACGTATTACGACAGGAATTCAACCGACAATCGCAATAAACTGCAAAACACTACCACAATTCCACCGACAATCACAATAACCTACTGAACACTACCTCAATTCCACCGAAAATCATTATAAACTACTGAACACTACCGCAAATCCACCAACTATCATTATAAACTACTGAAAACGCACACAATGCCACCGACAAACATTACAAACTACTAAACACTAACGCAATTCCACCGACAAACACTATTACCTACTGAATACGTATATAATTCCACTGACGATCATTGTAAACTACAAACAATTTTCAGTAAATGTTCATACTCTGTTCAGAATATCTATAATGAATGATCTGTTCAGAATTTCTTGACTTTGTATTGTACTGAACATCATCGCAATTCCACTGACAATCATAAACTACTGAACACACACACATGTCCATTGGCAATCGCTATACACTACTGAAAACTACCGCAATTCCAGCGAAAATCACTATTACCTTCTGAATAAAACCACGATTTTACAGTCAATCATTATAAGCTGCTGAACACGTACACAATTCCACCGACGATCATTGTAAACTACTGAACACGACTGCAATTTGACCGACAATCACAATAGCCTACCAAGCACTACCGTGATTCCAACGGCAATCATATTAAACTACTATACACGCACACAATTCCAAAAACAATCAATAAGGTATTAAACACGCAAATAATTTTACAGGCAAGTACTATAAGCTACTCAACGCTCACACAATTCCACCCACAATCACAAAAAACTACTAAATACGCACACAATTCCACCGGCATTCAACATAGACGAAGGTACACTACCACAATTCCATCGAAAATCACTTTGAACTACTACACACGCACATAATTCCACCGACAATCAATATAAACCTCTATGCATGCGCACAAATCCACCGAATATTATAATAGACTGCTGAACACTACCGCAAATCCACAAACAATCATTATAAACTACTGAACTCGAACACAACACCACTGACAATCACTATAAACTACTGTAAACTACCATAATTCCACCGACAATCATTATAAACTACTAATCACTACCCCAATCCCACTGGCAATCACTATAAACTGCTAAATACGCACACAATTCCACCGAAAATCACTATGAACTACTGAAAACGCATCCTATTCCACTGACATTCAATATAATCTTCAGAGTGTGAGCGAAATCCATCGACGATCATTATAGACTATTGACCACTACAGCAATTCCACCGACAATCACAATGAACTACTTAACAAGCACACAATTTCACCGACAATCAATATCAACCTCTAAGCATGCACAAAAATCCACCGTTGTTCATTATAAACTACTGAAAACTACCGTAATCCCACCAACAATCATATACTACTGAACACGCACACAGTTCAACTGACAATCACTATAAACTATTAAACACTACCGCAATTCCACCGAGAATTACTATACACTACTGAAAACTACAGCAATTTTACCGTCAATCATTATAAACAACAGAATACTACCCCGATTTTACAGTCAATCATTATAAGCTGCTGAACACGTATACAATTCCACCGACGATCATTGTAGACTACTGAACACGATTGCAATTCAACCGATAATCACAATAGCCTACCAAGCACTACCGTGATTCCAACGGCAATCATATTAAACTATTAAACACGCACACAATTCCAAAAACAATCAATAAGGTATTAAACAGGCAAATAATTTTACAGGCAAGTACTATAAGCTACTCAACGCGCACACAATTCCACCCACAATCACAAAAAACTACTAAATACGCACACAATTCCACCGGCAATCAAAATAGACGAAGGTACAGTACCACAATTCCTTCGAAAATCACTTTGAACTACTACACACGCACATAATTCCACCGACAATCAATATAAACCTCTACGCATGCGCACAAGTCCACCGAATATTATTATAGACTGGTGAACACTACCGCAAATTCACAAACAATCATTATAAATTACTGAACTCGCACACAACACCACTGACAATCACTATAAACTACTGGAAACTACCATAATTCCACCGAAATTCGCTATAAACTACTAGACACTACCACAATTCAACCGAAAATCATTGGAAACAACTGAAGATTACCGCAATTCCAACGACAATCATTATAAACTACTAATCACTACCCCAATTCCACTAGCAATCACTATAAACTGCTGAATACGCACACAATTCCACCGACAATCACTATGAACTACTAAAAATGCACCCAATTCCACTGACATGCAATATAATCTTCTGAGTGTGCGCAGAAATCCACCGACGATCATTATAGACTACTGACCACTACAGCAATTCCACCGACAATCACAATGAACTACTAAACAAGCACACAATTTCACCGACAATCAATATCAACTTCTAAAGCATGCACACAGATCCACTGTTGTTCGTTATAAAATACTGAACACTATCGTCATCCCACCAACAATCATATACTACTGAACACGCACACAGTTCAACTGACTATCACTATAAACTACTAAACACTACCGCAATTCCACCGCCAATTACTATACACTACTGAAAACTACTGCAATTTTACCGTCAATCATTATAAACCGCTGAATACGCACATAATTCCACGCGCAATCATTATAAACTACTGAACACTACCACACTTCTACCGACAATCACAATAAACTACCACATACTACCGCAATTCCACCGACAATCGCTATAAACTACTGAATACTACTGCATTTCCAAAGAAAATAATTTTAAAAGAATGAATACGCACACAATTCCACCGACAATTATTATAAACTAATGAACAAGCACATAATTTCACCGACAATAAATATAAACTACTGAACACGCACACAATTCCACCGACAATCACTATCAACTACTGAACACGCACACAATTCCACCGACAATCACTCTAAGCTACGTATTACGACCGGAATTCAACCGACAATCACAATAAACTACAAAACACTACCAGAATTGCACCGACAATCACAATAACCTACTGAACACTACCTCAATTCCACAGAAAATCATTATAAACAGCTGAATACGCACACGATAGCATCGACAATCATTATATACTACTGAACACGCACAAAATCGACCGTCATTCATTATAAACTACTGAACACTACCGCAAATCCACCAACTATCATTATAAACTACTGAAAACGCACACAATGCCACCGACAAACATTACAAACTACTAAACACTACCGCAATTCCACCGACAAACACTATTACCTACTGAATACGTACATAATTCCACTGACGATCATTGGAAACAACAAAACAATTTTCAGTAAATGTTCATACTCTGTTCAGAATATCTATAATGAATGATCTGTTCAGAATTTCTTGACTTTGTATTGTACAGAACATCATCGCCATTCCACTGACAATCATAAACTACTTAACACACACACATGTCCACTGGCAATCACTATACACTACTGTAAGCTACCGCAATTCCAGCGACAATCACTATAAACTACAGACTACTACCACGCTTTTACAGTCAATCATTATAAGCTGCTGAACACGTACACAATTCCACCGACGATCATTGTAAACTACTGAACACGACTGCAATTCGACCGACAATCACAATAGCCTACCAAGCACTACCGTGATTCCAACGGCAATCATATTAAACTATTAAACACGCACACAATTCCAAAAACAATCAATAAGATATTAAACACGCAAATAATTCCACAGACAAGTACTATAAGCTACTCAACGCGCACACAATTCCACCCACAATCACAATAAACTACTAAACACGCACACAATTCCACCGGCAATCAAAATAGACGAAGGTACACTGCCACAATTCCATCGAAAATCACTTTGAACTAATACACACGCACATAATTCCACCGAAAATCAACATAAACTTCTACGCATGCGCATAAATCCACCGAATATTATAATAGACTGCTGAACACTACCGCAAATCCACAAACAATCACTATAAACTACTAAACTCGCACACAACACCACTAACAATCACTATAAACTACTGAAAACTACCATAATTCCACCGACATTCGCTATAAACAACTAAACACTACCACAATTCAACCGAGCATCACTAGAAACTACTGAAGTTTACCGCAATTCCACCGATAATCATTATAAACTACTAATCACTACCCCAATTCCACTGGCAATCACTATGAACTACTGAAAACGCACCCAATTCCACTGACATTTAATATAATCTTCTGAGTGTGCGCAGAAATCCACCGACAATCATTATAGACTACTGACCACTACAGCAATTCCACCGACAATCACAATGAACTACTAAACAAGCACACAATTTTACCGACAATCTATATCAACTTCTAAGCGTGCACACAGATCCACCGTTGTTCATTATAAACTACTGAACACTACCGTAATCCCACCAACAAACATATACTACTGAACACGCATACAGTTCAACTGACAATCAATAGAAAATACTAAACACTACCGCAATTCCACCGCCAATTACTATACACTACTGAAAACTACTGCAATTTTACCGTCAATCATTATAAACTGCTGAACACGCACATAATTCCACGCGCAATCATTATAAACTACTGAACACTACCACAATTCTACCGACAATCACAATAAACTACCACAGACTACCGCAATTTCACCGACAATCGCTATAAACTACTGAATACTACCGCATTTCCAATGAAAATCATTTTAAAAGAAATGAATACGCTCACAATTCCACCGACAATTATCATAAACTAATGAACACGCACATAATTTCAGCGACAATAAATATAAACTACTGAACACGCACACAATTCCACCGACAATCACTATCAACTACTGAACACGCACACAATTCCACCGACAATCACTCTAAGCTACGTATTACGACCGGATTTCAACCGAAAATCGCAATAAACTACAAAACACTACCACAATTGCACCGACAATCACAATAACCTACTAAGCACTATCTCAATTCCACCGAAAAACATTACAAACAGCTGAATACGCACACGATAGCATCGAAAATCACTATAAACTACTGAAAACGCACACAATGCCACCGACAAACATTACAAACTACTAAACACTACCGCAATTCCACCGACAAACACTATTATCTACTGAATACGTACATAATTCCATTGACGATCATTGCAAACTACAAAACAATTTTCAGTAAATGTTCATATTCTGTTCAGAATATCTAGCACATACACTGGTCTGTTCAGAATTTCTTGAATTTGCATTGTACTGAACATCATCGTAATTCCACTGACAATCGTAAACTACTGAACACACACACATGTCCACTGGCAATCACTATACACTACTGAAAACTACCGCAATTCCAGCGACAATCACTATAAACTACAGAATACTACCACGATTTTACAGTCAATCATTATAAGCTGCTGAACACGTACACAATTCCACCGACGATCATTGTAAACTACTGAACACGACTGCAATTCGACCGACAATCACAATAGCCTACCAAGCACTACCGTGATTCCAACGGCAATCATATTAAACTATTAAACACGCACACAATTCCAAAAACAATCAATAAGATATTAAACACGCAAATAATTCCACAGACAAGTACTATAAGCTACTCAACGCGCACACAATTCCACCCACAATCACAATAAACTACTAAACACGCACACAATTCCACCGGCAATCAAAATAGACGAAGGTACACTGCCACAATTCCATCGAAAATCACTTTGAACTAATACACACGCACATAATTCCACCGAAAATCAACATAAACTTCTACGCATGCGCATAAATCCACCGAATATTATAATAGACTGCTGAACACTACCGCAAATCCACAAACAATCACTATAAACTACTAAACTCGCACACAACACCACTAACAATCACTATAAACTACTGAAAACTACCATAATTCCACCGACATTCGCTATAAACAACTAAACACTACCACAATTCAACCGAGCATCACTAGAAACTACTGAAGTTTACCGCAATTCCACCGATAATCATTATAAACTACTAATCACTACCCCAATTCCACTGGCAATCACTATGAACTACTGAAAACGCACCCAATTCCACTGACATTTAATATAATCTTCTGAGTGTGCGCAGAAATCCACCGACAATCATTATAGACTACTGACCACTACAGCAATTCCACCGACAATCACAATGAACTACTAAACAAGCACACAATTTTACCGACAATCTATATCAACTTCTAAGCGTGCACACAGATCCACCGTTGTTCATTATAAACTACTGAACACTACCGTAATCCCACCAACAAACATATACTACTGAACACGCATACAGTTCAACTGACAATCAATAGAAAATACTAAACACTACCGCAATTCCACCGCCAATTACTATACACTACTGAAAACTACTGCAATTTTACCGTCAATCATTATAAACTGCTGAACACGCACATAATTCCACGCGCAATCATTATAAACTACTGAACACTACCACAATTCTACCGACAATCACAATAAACTACCACAGACTACCGCAATTTCACCGACAATCGCTATAAACTACTGAATACTACCGCATTTCCAATGAAAATCATTTTAAAAGAAATGAATACGCTCACAATTCCACCGACAATTATCATAAACTAATGAACACGCACATAATTTCAGCGACAATAAATATAAACTACTGAACACGCACACAATTCCACCGACAATCACTATCAACTACTGAACACGCACACAATTCCACCGACAATCACTCTAAGCTACGTATTACGACCGGATTTCAACCGAAAATCGCAATAAACTACAAAACACTACCACAATTGCACCGACAATCACAATAACCTACTAAGCACTATCTCAATTCCACCGAAAAACATTACAAACAGCTGAATACGCACACGATAGCATCGAAAATCACTATAAACTACTGAAAACGCACACAATGCCACCGACAAACATTACAAACTACTAAACACTACCGCAATTCCACCGACAAACACTATTATCTACTGAATACGTACATAATTCCATTGACGATCATTGCAAACTACAAAACAATTTTCAGTAAATGTTCATATTCTGTTCAGAATATCTAGCACATACACTGGTCTGTTCAGAATTTCTTGAATTTGCATTGTACTGAACATCATCGTAATTCCACTGACAATCGTAAACTACTGAACACACACACATGTCCACTGGCAATCACTATACACTACTGAAAACTACCGCAATTCCAGCGACAATCACTATAAACTACAGAATACTACCACGATTTTACAGTCAATCATTATAAGCTGCTGAACACGTACACAATTCCACCGACATCATTGTAAACTACTGAACATGACTGCAATTCGACCGACAATCACAATAGCCTACCAAGCACTACCGTGATTCCAACGGCAATCATATTAAACTACTAAACACGCACACAATTCCAGAAACAATCAATAAGGCATTAAACACGCAAATAATTCCACAGGCAAGTACTATAAGCTACTCAATGCGCACACAATTCCATACACAATCACAATAAACTACTAAACACGCACACAATTCGAACGGCAATCACTATAGACGAAGGTACACTACCACAATTCCATCGAAAATCACTATGAACTACTACACACGCACATAATTCCACCGACAATCAATATAAACTTCTAGGCATGCGCACAAATCCACAGAACATTATTATTAACTGTTGAACACTACCGCGATTCCACCGACAATCAATATAAATTACTGAACTCGCAGACAACAGCACTGACAATCACTATATACTACTGAAAACTACTTCAATTCCACGACAATCACTAAGAACTACTAAAAAAACACCCAATTCCACTGACATTCAAAATAATCTGAGTGTGCGCAGAAATTCACTGACAATCATTATAGACTACTGACTACTACAGCAATTCCACCGACAATCACAATGAACTACTAAGCAAGCACACAATTTCACCGACAATCAATATCAACTTCTAAGCATGCACAAAAATCCACCGTTGTTCATTATATACCACTGAACACTACCGTAATCCCACCAACAATCATATACTACTCAACACGCACACAGTTCAACTGACAATCACTATAAACTACTAAACACTACCGCAATTCCACCGACAATTACTATACACTACTAAAAACTACTGCAATTTTACCGTCAATCATTGTAAACTGCTGAACACGCACATAATTCCACGCGCAATCATTATAAACTACTGAACACTACCACAATTCTACCGACAATCACAATAAACTACCATAGACTACCGCAATTCCACCGACAATCGATATAAACTACTGAATACTACCGCATTTCAAAAGAAAATCATTTTAAAAGAATGAATACGCTCATAATTCCACCGACAATTATTATAAACTAATGAACACGCACATAATTTCACAGACAATAAATATAAACTACTGAACACGCACACAATTCCATCGACAATCACTATCAACTACTGAACACGCACATAATTCCACCTACAATTACAATAACCTACTGAACACTACCTCAATTCCACCGAATATCATTATAAACAGCTGAACACTCACACGATAGCATCGAACATCATTATATACTACTGAACACGCACAAATTCGACCGTCATTCATTATAAACTATTGAACACTACAGCAAATCCACCAACTATTATTATAAACTACTGAAAATGCACACAATGCCACCGACAAACATTACAAACTACTAAACACTACCGCAATTCCGCCGACAAACATTATTACCTACTGAATACGTACATAATTCCACTGACGATCATTGCAAACTACAAAACAATTTTCAGTAAATGTTCATACTCCGTTCAGAATATCTAGCACATACACTGGTCTGTTCAGAATTTCTTGACTTAGCATTGTACTGAACATCATCGTAATTCCACTGACAATCGTAAACTACTGAACACACACACATGTCCACTGGCAATCACTATACACTACTGAAAACTACCGCAATTCCAGCGACAATCACTATAAATTACAGAATACTACCACAATTTTACAGTCAATCATTATAAGCTGCTGAACACGTACACAATTCCACCGACGATCATTGTAAACTACTGAACACGACTGTAATTCGACCGACAATCACAATAGCCTACCAAGCACTACCGTGATTCCAACGGCAATCATATTAAACTACTAAACACGCACACAATTCCAAAAACAATCAATAAGGTATTAAACACGCAAATAATTCCACAGTTCCACAGGCAAGTACTATAAGCTACTCAACGCGCACACAATTCCACTCACAATCACAATAAACTACTAAGCACGCACACAATTCCACCGGCAATCAAAATAGACGAAGGTACACTACCACAATTCCATCTAAAATCACTATGAACTACTACACACGCAAATAATTCCGCAGAAAATCAATATAAACCTACAGGCATGCGCACAAATCCACCGAAAATTATTGTTAACTGCTGAACACTACCGCAATTCCACCGACAATCATTATAAACTACTGAACTCGCAGACAACAGCACTGACACTCACTATATACAACTGAAAACTACTTCAATTCCACCGACAATCACTATCAACTACTGAATACAACCGCATTTCCAAAGAAAATCATTTTAAAGGAATGAATACGGTCACAATTCCACCGACAATTATTATGAACTAATGAATACGCACATAATTTCACCGACAATAAATATAAACTACTGAACACGCACACAATTCCACCGAAAATCACTATCAACTACTGAACACGCACACAATTCCACCGACAATCACTCTAAGCAACGTATTACGACCGGAATTCAACCGACGATCGCAATAAACTACAAAACACTACCACAATTGCACCGACAATCACAATAACTTACTGAACACAACCTCAATTCCACCGAAAATCACTATAAACAGCTGAATACGCACACGATACCATAGAAAATCATTATATACTACTGAACACGCACGAAATCGACAGTCATTCATTATAAACTACTGAACACTACCGCAAATCAACCAACTATCATTATAAACTACTGAAAACGCACACAATGCCACCGACAAACATTACAAACTACTAAACACTACCGCAATTCCACCGACAAACACTATTACCTACTGAATACGTACATAATTCCACTGACGATCATTGTAAACTACAAAACAATTTTCAGTAAATGTTCATACTCTGTTCAGAATATCTATAATGAATGGTCTGTTCAGAATTTCTTGACTTTGTATTGTACTGAACATCATCGCAATTCCACTGACAATCATAAACTACTTAACACACACACATGTCCACTGGCAATCACTATACACTACTGAAAACTACCGCAATTCCAGCGACAATCACTTTAAACTACAGAATACTACCACGATATTACAGTCAATCATTGTAAGCTGCTGAACACGTACATAATTCCACCGACGATCAGTGTAAATTACTGAACACGACTGCAATTCGACCGACAATCACAATAGCCTACCAAGCACTACCGTGATTCCAACGGCAATCATATTAAACTACTAAACATGCACACAATTCCAAAAAATATCAATAAGGTATTAAACACGCAAATAATTCCACAGGCAAGTACTATAAGCTACTCAACGCGCACATAATTCCAACAACAATCACAATAAACTACTAAACACGCACACAATTCCACCGGCAATCAAAATAGACGAAGGTACAGTACCACAATTCTTTCGAAAATCACTTTGAACTACTACACTCGCACATAATTCCACCGACAATCAATATAAACCTCTACGCATGCGCACAAGTCCACCGAATATTATTATAGACTGGTGAACACTACCGCAAATTCACAAACAATCATTATAAATTACTGAACTCGCACACAACACCACTGACAATCACTATAAACTACTGAAAACTACCATAATTCCACCGACATTCGCTATAAACAACTAAACACTACCACAATTCAATCGAGCATCATTAGAAACTACTGAAGATTACCGCAATTCCACCGACAATCGTTATAAACTACTAATCACTACCCCAATTCCACTGGCAATCAATATAAACTGCTGAATACGCACACAATTCCACCGACAATCACTATGAACTACTAAAAACGCACCCAATTCCACTGACATTCAATATAATCTTCTGAGTGTGCGCAGAAATCCACCGACAATCATTGTAGACTACTGACCACTACAGCAATTCCACCGACAATCACAATGAACTACTAAACAAGCACACAATTTCACCAACAATCAATATCAACTTCTAAGTATGCACAAAAATCCACCGTTGTTCATTATAAACTACTGAACACTACCGTAATCCTACCAACAATCATATACTACTGAACACGCACACAGTTCAACTGACAATCACTATAAACTACTAAACACTACCGCAAATTCACCGACAATTACAATACACTACTGAAAACTACAGCAATTTTACCGTCAATCATTATAAACTGCTGAACACGCACATAATTCAACGCGCAATCATTATAAACTACTGAACACTACCACAATTCTACCGACAATCACAATAAACTACCACAGACTACCGCAATTCCACCGACAATCGTTATAAACTACTGAATACTACCGCATTTCCAAAGAAAATAATTTTAAAAGAATGAATACGCGCACAATTCCACCGACAATTATTATAAACCAATGAACACGCACATAATTTCACCGACAATAAATATAAACTACTGAACACGCACACAATTCCACCGACAATCACTATCAACTACTGAACACGCACACAATTCCACCGACAATCACTCTAAGCTACGTATTACGACCGTAATTCAACCGACAATCGCAATAAACTGCAAAACACTACCACAATTGCACCGACAATCACAATAACCTACTGAGCACTACCTCAATTCCACCGAAAATCATTATAAACAGCTGAATACGCACACGATAGCATCGAAATTCATTATATACTACTGAACACGCACACAATCGACCGTCATTCCAACGGCAATCATATTAAACTACTAAACACGCACACAATTCCAAAAACAATCAATAAGGTATTAAACACGCAAATAATTTTACAGGCAAGTACTATAAGCTACTCAACGCGCACACAATTCCACCCACAATCACAAAAAACTACTAAATACGCACACAATTCCACCGGCAATCAATATAGACGAAGGTACAATACCACAATTCCTTCGAAAATCACTTTGAACTACTACACACGCACATAATTCCACCGACAATCAATATAAACCTCTACGCATGCGCACAAGTCCACCGAATATTATTATAGACTGGTGAACACTACCGCAAATTCACAAACAATCATTATAAATTACTGAACTCGCACACAACACCACTGACAATCACTATAAACTACTGGAAACTACCATAATTCCACCGAAATTCGCTATAAACTACTAGACACTACCACAATTCAACCGAAAATCATTGGAAACTACTGAAGATTACCGCAATTCCAACGACAATCATAATAAACTACTAATCACTACCCCAATTCCACTAGCAATCACTATAAACTGCTGAATACGCACACAATTCCACCGACAATCACTATGAACTACTAAAAATGCACCCAATTCCACTGACATGCAATATAATCTTCTGAGTGTGCGCAGAAATCCACCGACGATCATTATAGACTACTGACCACTACAGCAATTCCATCGACAATCACAATGAACTACTAAACAAGCACACAATTTCACCGACAATCAATATCAACTTCTAAAGCATGCACACAGATCCACTGTTGTTCGTTATAAAATACTGAACACTATCGTAATCCCACCAACAATCATATACTACTGAACACGCACACAGTTCAACTGACTATCACTATAAACTACTAAACACTACCGCAATTCCACCGACAATTACTATACACTACTGAAAACTACTGCAATTTTACAGTCAATCATTATAAACCGCTGAATACGCACATAATTCCACGCGCAATCATTATAAACTACTGAACACTACCACAATTCTACCGACAATCACAATAAACTACCACATACTACCGCAATTCCACCGACAATCGCTATAAACTACTGAATACTACTGCATTTCCAAAGAAAATAATTTTAAAAGAATGAATACGCACACAATTCCACCGACAATTATTATAAACTAATGAACAAGCACATAATTTCACCGACAATAAATATAAACTACTGAACACGCACACAATTCCACCGACAATCACTATCAACTACTGAACACGCACACAATTCCACCGACAATCACTCTAAGCTACGTATTACGACCGGAATTCAACCGACAATCACAATAAACTACAAAACACTACCAGAATGGCACCGACAATCACAATAACCTACTGAACACTACCTCAATTCCACAGAAAATCATTATAAACAGCTGAATACGCACACGATAGCATCGACAATCATTATATACTACTGAACACGCACAAAATCGACCGTCATTCATTATAAACTACTGAACACTACCGCAAATCCACCAACTATCATTATAAACTACTGAAAACGCACACAATGCCACCGACAAACATTACAAACTACTAAACACTACCGCAATTCCACCGACAAACACTATTACCTACTGAATACGTACATAATTCCACTGACGATCATTGTAAACAACAAAACAATTTTCAGTAAATGTTCATACTCTGTTCAGAATATCTATAATGAATGATCTGTTCAGAATTTCTTGACTTTGTATTGTACTGAACATCATCGCCATTCCACTGACAATCATAAACTACTTAACACACACACATGTCCACTGGCAATCACTATACACTACTGTAAGCTACCGCAATTCCAGCGACAATCACTATAAACTACAGACTACTACCACGCTTTTACAGTCAATCATTATAAGCTGCTGAACACGTACACAATTCCACCGACGATCATTGTAAACTACTGAACACGACTGCAATTCGACCGACAATCACAATAGCCTACCAAGCACTACCGTGATTCCAACGGCAATCATATTTAACTATTAAACACGCACACAATTCTAAAAACAATCAATAAGATATTAAACACGCAAATAATTCCACAGACAAGTACTATAAGCTACTCAACGCGCACACAATTCCACCCACAATCACAATAAACTACTAAACACGCACACAATTCCACCGGCAATCAAAATAGACGAAGGTACACTGCCACAATTCCATCGAAAATCACTTTGAACTAATACACACGCACATAATTCCACCGACAATCAATATAAACCTCTACGCATGCGCACAAGTCCACCGAATATTATTATAGACTGGTGAACACTACCGCAAATTCACAAACAATCATTATAAATTACTGAACTCGCACACAACACCACTGACAATCACTATAAACTACTGGAAACTACCATAATTCCACCGAAATTCGCTATAAACTACTAGACACTACCACAATTCAACCGAAAATCATTGGAAACTACTGAAGATTACCGCAATTCCAACGACAATCATAATAAACTACTAATCACTACCCCAATTCCACTAGCAATCACTATAAACTGCTGAATACGCACACAATTCCACCGAAAATCACTATGAACTACTAAAAATGCACCCAATTCCACTGACATGCAATATAATCTTCTGAGTGTGCGCAGAAATCCACCGACGATCATTATAGACTACTGACCACTACAGCAATTCCATCGACAATCACAATGAACTACTAAACAAGCACACAATTTCACCGACAATCAATATCAACTTCTAAAGCATGCACACAGATCCACTGTTGTTCGTTATAAAATACTGAACACTATCGTAATCCCACCAACAATCATATACTACTGAACACGCACACAGTTCAACTGACTATCACTATAAACTACTAAACACTACTGCAATTCCACCGCCAATTACTATACACTACTGAAAACTACTGCAATTTTACAGTCAATCATTATAAACCGCTGAATACGCACATAATTCCACGCGCAATCATTATAAACTACTGAACACTACCACAATTCTACAGACAATCACAATAAACTACCACATACTACCGCAATTCCACCGACAATCGCTATAAACTACTGAATACTACTGCATTTCCAAAGAAAATAATTTTAAAAGAATGAATACGCACACGATTCCACCGACAATTATTATAAACTAATGAACAAGCACATAATTTCACCGACAATAAATATAAACTACTGAACACGCACACAATTCCACCGACAATCATTATCAACTACTGAACACGCACACAATTCCACCGACAATCACTCTAAGCTACGTATTACGACCGGAATTCAACCGACAATCACAATAAACTACAAAACACTACCAGAATTGCACCGACAATCACAATAACCTACTGAACACTCCCTCAATTCCACAGAAAATCATTATAAACAGCTGAATACGCACACGATAGCATCGACAATCATTATATACTACTGAACACGCACAAAATCGACCGTCATTCATTATAAACTACTGAACACTACCGCAAATCCACCAACTATCATTATAAACTACTGAAAACGCACACAATGCCACCGACAAACATTACAAACTACTAAACACTACCGCAATTCCACCGACAAACACTATTACCTACTGAATACGTACATAATTCCACTGACGATCATTGTAAACAACAAAACAATTTTCAGTAAATGTTCATACTCTGTTCAGAATATCTATAATGAATGATCTGTTCAGAATTTCTTGACTTTGTATTGTACTGAACATCATCGCCATTCCACTGACAATCATAAACTACTTAACACACACACATGTCCACTGGCAATCACTATACACTACTGTAAGCTACCGCAATTCCAGCGACAATCACTATAAACTACAGACTACTACCACGCTTTTACAGTCAATCATTATAAGCTGCTGAACACGTACACAATTCCACCGACGATCATTGTAAACTACTGAACACGACTGCAATTCGACCGACAATCACAATAGCCTACCAAGCACTACCGTGATTCCAACGGCAATCATATTTAACTATTAAACACGCACACAATTCTAAAAACAATCAATAAGATATTAAACACGCAAATAATTCCACAGACAAGTACTATAAGCTACTCAACGCGCACACAATTCCACCCACAATCACAATAAACTACTAAACACGCACACAATTCCACCGGCAATCAAAATAGACGAAGGTACACTGCCACAATTCCATCGAAAATCACTTTGAACTAATACACACGCACATAATTCCACCGAAAATCAACATAAACTTCTACGCATGCGCATAAATCCACCGAATATTATAATAGACTGCTGAACACTACCGCAAATCCACAAACAATCACTATAAACTACTAAACTCGCACACAACACCACTAACAATCACTATAAACTACTGAAAACTACCATAATTCCACCGACATTCGCTATAAACAACTAAACACTACCACAATTCAACCGAGCATCACTAGAAACTACTGAAGTTTACCGCAATTACACCGATAATCATTATAAACTACTAATCACTACCCCAATTCCACTGGCAATCACTATGAACTACTGAAAACGCACCCAATTCCACTGACATTTAATATAATCTTCTGAGTGTGCGCAGAAATCCACCGACAATCATTATAGACTACTGACCACTACAGCAATTCCACCGACAATCACAATGAACTACTAAACAAGCACACAATTTTACCGACAATCAATATCAACTTCTAAGCGTGCACACAGATCCACCGTTGTTCATTATAAACTACTGAACACTACCGTAATCCCACCAACAATCATATACTACTGAACACGCATACAGTTCAACTGACAATCAATAGAAAATACTAAACACTACCGCAATTCCACCGACAATTACTATACACTATTGAAAACTACTGCAATTTTACCGTCAATCATTATAAACTGCTGAACAGGCACATAATTCCACGCGCAATCATTATAAACTACTGAACACTACCACAATTCTACCGACAATCACAATAAACTACCACAGACTACCGCAATTTCACCGACAATCGCTATAAACTACTGAATACTACCGCATTTCCAATGAAAATCATTTTAAAAGAAATGAATACGCTCACAATTCCACCGACAATTATCATAAACTAATGAACACGCACATAATTTCAGCGACAATAAATATAAACTACTGAACACGCACACAATTCCACCGACAATCACTATCAACTACTGAACACGCACACAATTCCACCGACAATCACTCTAAGCTACGTATTACGACCGGATTTCAACCGAAAATCGCAATAAACTACAAAACACTACCACAATTGCACCGACAATCAGAATAACCTACTAAGCACTATCTCAATTCCACCGAAAAACATTACAAACAGCTGAATACGCACACGATAGCATCGAAAATCACTATAAACTACTGAAAACGCACACAATGCCACCGACAAACATTACAAACTACTAAACACTACCGCAATTCCACCGACAAACACTATTATCTACTGAATACGTACATAATTCCATTGACGATCATTGCAAACTACAAAACAATTTTCAGTAAATGTTCATATTCTGTTCAGAATATCTAGCACATACACTGGTCTGTTCAGAATTTCTTGACTTTGCATTGTACTGAACATCATCGTAATTCCACTGACAATCGTAAACTACTGAACACACACACATGTCCACTGGCAATCACTATACACTACTGAAAACTACCGCAATTCCAGCGACAATCACTATAAACTACAGAATACTACCACGATTTTACAGTCAATCATTATAAGCTGCTGAACACGTACACAATTCCACCGACGATCATTGTAAACTACTGAACACGACTGCAATTCGACCGACAATCACAATAGCCTACCAAGCACTACCGTGATTCCAACGGCAATCATATTAAACTACTAAACACGCACACAATTCCAGAAACAATCAATAAGGTATTAAACACGCAAATAATTCCACAGGCAAGTACTATAAGCTACTCAATGCGCACACAATTCCACACACAATCACAATAAACTACTAAACACGCACACAATTCGAACGGCAATCACTATAGACGAAGGTACACTACCACAATTCCATCGAAAATCACTATGAACTACTACACACGCACATAATTCCACCGACAATCAATATAAACTTCTAGGCATGCGCACAAATCTACAGAACATTTTTATTAACTGTTGAACACTACCGCGATTCCACCGACAATCAATATAAATTACTGAACTCGCAGACAACAGCACTGACAATCACTATATACTACTGAAAACTACTTCAATTCCACGACAATCACTAAGAACTACTAAAAAAACACCCAATTCCACTGACATTCAAAATAATCTGAGTGTGCGCAGAAATTCACTGACAATCATTATAGACTACTGACTACTACAGCATTCCACCGACAATCACAATGAACTACTAAGCAAGCACACAATTTCACCGACAATCAATATCAACTTCTAAGCATGCACAAAAATCCACCGTTGTTCATTATATACCACTGAACACTACCGTAATCCCACCAACAATCATATACTACTCAACACGCACACAGTTCAACTGACAATCACTATAAACTACTAAACACTACCGCAATTCCAACGACAATTACTATACACTACTAAAAACTACTGCAATTTTACCGTCAATCATTGTAGGCTGCTGAACACGCACATAATTCCACGCGCAATCATCATAAACTACTGAACACTACCACAATTCTACCGACAATCACAATAAACTACCACAGACTACCGCAATTCCACCGACAATCGATATAAACTACTGAATACTACCGCATTTCAAAAGAAAATCATTTTAAAAGAATGAATACGCTCATAATTCCACCGACAATTATTATAAACTAATGAACACGCACATAATTTCACAGACAATAAATATAAACTACTGAACACGCACACAATTCCACCGACAATCACTATCAACTACTGAACACGCACATAATTCCACCTACAATTACAATAACCTACTGAACACTACCTCAATTCCACCGAATATCATTATAAACAGCTGAACACTCACACGATAGCATCGAACATCATTATATACTACTGAACACGCACAAAATCGACCGTCATTCATTATAAACTATTGAACACTACAGCAAATCCACCAACTATTATTATAAACTACTGAAAACGCACACAATGCCACCGACAAACATTACAAACTACTAAACACTATCGCAATTCCACCGACAAACACTATTACCTACTGAATACGTACATAATTCCACTGACGATCATTGCAAACTACAAAACAATTTTCAGTAAATGTTCATACTCCGTTCAGAATATCTAGCACATACACTGGTCTGTTCAGAATTTCTTGACTTTGCATTGTACTGAACATCATCGTAATTCCACTGACAATCGTAAACTACTGAACACACACACATGTCCACTGGCAATCACTATACACTACTGAAAACTACCGCAATTCCAGCGACAATCACTATAAAATACAGAATACTACCACGATTTTACAGTCAATCATTATAAGCTGCTGAACACGTACACAATTCCACCGACGATCATTGTAAACTACTGAACACGACTGTAATTCGACCGACAATCACAATAGCCTACCAAGCACTACCGTGATTCCAACGGCAATCATATTAAACTACTAAACACGCACACAATTCCAAAAACAATCAATAAGGTATTAAACACGCAAATAATTCCACAGTTCCACAGGCAAGTACTATAAGCTACTCAACGCGCACACAATTCCACTCACAATCACAATAAACTACTAAGCACGCACACAATTCCACCGGCAATCAAAATAGACGAAGGTACACTACCACAATTCCATCGAAAATCACTATGAACTACTACACACGCAAATAATTCCGCAGAAAATCAATATAAACCTCCAGGCATGCGCACAAATCCACCGAAAATTATTGTTAACTGCTGAACATTACCGCAATTCCACCGACAATCATTATAAACTACTGAACTCGCAGACAACAGCACTGACACTCACTATATACAACTGAAAACTACTTCAATTCCACCGACAATCACTATCAACTACTGAATGCAACCGCATTTCCAAATAAAATCATTTTAAAGGAATGAATACGGTCACAATTCCACCGACAATTATTATGAACTAATGAATACGCACATAATTTCACCGACAATAAATATAAACTACTGAACACGCACACAATTCCACCGAAAATCACTATCAACTACTGAACACGCACAGAATTCCACCGACAATCACTCTAAGCAACGTATTATGACCGGAATTCAACCGACGATCGCAATAAACTACAAAACACTACCACAATTGCACCGACAATCACAATAACTTACTGAACACTACCTCAATTCCACCGAAAATCACTATAAACAGCTGAATACGCACACGATACCATAGAAAATCATTATATACTACTGAACACGCACAAAATCGACAGTCATTCATTATAAACTACTGAACACTACCGCAAATCCACCAACTATCATTATAAACTACTGAAAACGCACACAATGCCACCGACAAACATTACAAACTACTAATCACTACCGCAATTCCACCGACAAACACTATTACCTACTGAATACGTACATAATTCCACTGACGATCATTGTAAACTACAAAACAATTTTCAGTAAATGTTCATACTCTGTTCAGAATATCTAGCACATAAACTGGTCTGTTCAGAATTTCTTGACTTTGTATTGTACTGAACATCATCGCAATTCCACTGACAATCATAAACTACTGAACACACACACATGTCCACTGGCAATCACTATACACTACTGAAAACTATCGCAATTCCAGCGACAATCACTATAAACTACAGAATACTACCACGATTTTACAGTCAATCATTATAAGCTGCTGAACACGTACATAATTCCACCGACGATCAGTGTAAATTACTGAACACGACTGCAATTCGACCGACAATCACAATAGCCTACCAAGCACTACCGTGATTCCAACGGCAATCATATTAAACTACTAAACATGCACACAATTCCAAAAAATATCAATAAGGTATTAAACACGCAAATAATTCCACAGGCAAGTACTATACGCTACTCAACGCGCACATAATTCCAACCACAATCACAATAAACTACTAAACACGCACACAATTCCAACGGCAATCAAAATAGACGAAGGTACAGTACCACAATTCCTTCGAAAATCACTTTGAACTACTACACACGCACATAATTCCACCGACAATCAATATAAACCTCTACGCATGCGCACAAGTCCACCGAATATTATTATAGACTGGTGAACACTACCGCAAATTCACAAACAATCATTATAAATTACTGAACTCGCACACAACACCACTGACAATCACTATAAACTACTGAAAACTACCATAATTCCACCGAAATTCGCTATAAACTACTAGACACTACCACAATTCAACCGAAAATCATTGGAAACTACTGAAGATTACCGCAATTCCAACGACAATCATTATAAACTACTAATCACTACCCCAATTCCACTGGCAATCACAATAAACTGCTGAATACGCACACAATTCCACCGACAATCACTATGAACTACTAAAAATGCACCCAATTCCACTGACATGCAATATAATCTTCTGAGTGTGCGCAGAAATCCACCGACGATCATTATAGACTACTGACCACTACAGCAATTCCACCGACAATCACAATGAACTACTAAACAAGCACACAATTTCACCGACAATCAATATCAACTTCTAAAGCATGCACACAGATCCACTGTTGTTCGTTATAAAATACTGAACACTACCGTAATCCCACCAACAATCATATACTACTGAACACGCACACAGTTCAACTGACTATCACTATAAACTACTAAACACTACTTCAATTCCACCGCCACTTACTATACACTACTGAAAACTACTGCAATTTTACCGTCAATCATTATAAACTGCTGAATACGCACATAATTCCACGCGCAATCATTATAAACTACTGAACACTACCACAATTCTACCGACAATCACAATAAACTACCACATACTACCGCAATTCCACCGACAATCGCTATAAACTACTGAATACTACTGCATTTCCAAAGAAAATAATTTTAAAAGAATGAATACGCACACAATTCCACCGACAATTATTATAAACTAATGAACACGCACATAATTTCACCGACAATAAATATAAACTACTGAACACGCACACAATTCCACCGACAATCACTATCAACTACTGAACACGCACACAATTCCACCGACAATCACTCTAAGCTACGTATTACGACCGGAATTCAACCGACAATGGCAATAAACTACAAAACACTACCAGAATTGCACCGACAATCACAATAACCTACTGAACACTACCTCAATTCCACAGAAAATCATTATAAACAGCTGAATACGCACACGATAGCATCGACAATCATTATATACTACTGAACACGCACAAAATCGACCGTCATTCACTATAAACTACTGAACACTACCGCAAATCCACCAACTATCATTATAAACTACTAAAAACGCACACAATGCCACCGACAACCACTATTACCTACTGAATACGTACATAATTCCACTGACGATCATTGTAAACTACAAAACAATTTTCAGTAAATGTTCATACTCTGTTCAGAATATCTAGCACATAAACTGGTCTGTTCAGAATTTTTTGACTTTGTATTGTACTGAACATCATCGCAATTCCACTGACAATCATAAATTACTGAACACACACACATGTCCACTGGCAATCACTATATACTACTGTAAACTACCGCAATTCCAGCGACAATCACTATCAACTACAGACTACTACCACGATTTTACAGTCAATCATTATAAGCTGCTGAACACGTACACAATTCCACCGACGATCATTGTAAACTACTGAACACGACTGCAATTCGACCGACAATCACAATAGCCTACCAAGCACTACCGTGATTCCAACGGCAATCATATTAAACTATTAAACACGCACACAATTCCAAAAACAATCAATAAGATATTAAACACGCAAATAATTCCACAGACAAGTACTATAAGCTACTCAACGCGCACACAATTCCACCCACAATCACAATAAACTACTAAACACGCACACAATTCCACCGGCAATCAAAATAGACGAAGGTACACTGCCACAATTCCATCGAAAATCACTTTGAACTAATACACACGCACATAATTCCACCGAAAATCAACATAAACTTCTACGCATGCGCATAAATCCACCGAATATTATAATAGACTGCTGAACACTACCGCAAATCCACAAACAATCACTATAAACTACTAAACTCGCACACAACACCACTAACAATCACTATAAACTACTGAAAACTACCATAATTCCACCGACATTCGCTATTAACAACTAAACACTACCACAATTCAACCGAGCATCACTAGAAACTACTGAAGTTTACCGCAATTCCACCGATAATCATTATAAACTACTAATCACTACCCCAATTCCACTGGCAATCACTATGAACTACTGAAAACGCACCCAATTCCACTGACATTTAATATAATCTTCTGAGTGTGCGCAGAAATCCACCGACAATCATTATAGACTATTGACCACTACAGCAATTCCACCGACAATCACAATGAACTACTAAACAAGCACACAATTTCACCGACAATCAATATCAACTTCTAAGCGTGCACACAGATCCACCGTTGTTCATTATAAACTACTGAACACTACCGTAATCCCACCAACAATCATATACTACTGAACACGCATACAGTTCAACTGACAATCAATAGAAAATACTAAACACTACCGCAATTCCACCGACAATTACTATACACTATTGAAAACTACTGCAATTTTACCGTCAATCATTATAAACTGCTGAACAGGCACATAATTCCACGCGCAATCATTATAAACTACTGAACACTACCACAATTCTACCGACAATCACAATAAACTACCACAGACTACCGCAATTTCACCGACAATCGCTATAAACTACTGAATACTACCGCATTTCCAATGAAAATCATTTTAAAAGAAATGAATACGCTCACAATTCCACCGACAATTATCATAAACTAATGAACACGCACATAATTTCAGCGACAATAAATATAAACTACTGAACACGCACACAATTCCACCGACAATCACTATCAACTACTGAACACGCACACAATTCCACCGACAATCACTCTAAGCTACGTATTACGACCGGATTTCAACCGAAAATCGCAATAAACTACAAAACACTACCACAATTGCACCGACAATCACAATAACCTACTAAGCACTATCTCAATTCCACCGAAAAACATTACAAACAGCTGAATACGCACACGATAGCATCGAAAATCACTATAAACTACTGAAAACGCACACAATGCCACCGACAAACATTACAAACTACTAAACACTACCGCAATTCCACCGACAAACACTATTATCTACTGAATACGTACATAATTCCATTGACGATCATTGCAAACTACAAAACAATTTTCAGTAAATGTTCATATTCTGTTCAGAATATCTAGCACATACACTGGTCTGTTCAGAATTTCTTGACTTTGCATTGTACTGAACATCATCGTAATTCCACTGACAATCGTAAACTACTGAACACACACACATGTCCACTGGCAATCACTATACACTACTGAAAACTACCGCAATTCCAGCGACAATCACTATAAACTACAGAATACTACCACGATTTTACAGTCAATCATTATAAGCTGCTGAACACGTACACAATTCCACCGACATCATTGTAAACTACTGAACATGACTGCAATTCGACCGACAATCACAATAGCCTACCAAGCACTACCGTGATTCCAACGGCAATCATATTAAACTACTAAACACGCACACAATTCCAGAAACAATCAATAAGGCATTAAACACGCAAATAATTCCACAGGCAAGTACTATAAGCTACTCAATGCGCACACAATTCCATACACAATCACAATAAACTACTAAACACGCACACAATTCGAACGGCAATCACTATAGACGAAGGTACACTACCACAATTCCATCGAAAATCACTATGAACTACTACACACGCACATAATTCCACCGACAATCAATATAAACTTCTAGGCATGCGCACAAATCCACAGAACATTATTATTAACTGTTGAACACTACCGCGATTCCACCGACAATCAATATAAATTACTGAACTCGCAGACAACAGCACTGACAATCACTATATACTACTGAAAACTACTTCAATTCCACGACAATCACTAAGAACTACTAAAAAAACACCCAATTCCACTGACATTCAAAATAATCTGAGTGTGCGCAGAAATTCACTGACAATCATTATAGACTACTGACTACTACAGCAATTCCACCGACAATCACAATGAACTACTAAGCAAGCACACAATTTCACCGACAATCAATATCAACTTCTAAGCATGCACAAAAATCCACCGTTGTTCATTATATACCACTGAACACTACCGTAATCCCACCAACAATCATATACTACTCAACACGCACACAGTTCAACTGACAATCACTATAAACTACTAAACACTACCGCAATTCCACCGACAATTACTATACACTACTAAAAACTACTGCAATTTTACCGTCAATCATTGTAAACTGCTGAACACGCACATAATTCCACTCGCAATCATTATAAACTACTGAACACTACCACAATTCTACCGACAATCACAATAAACTACCATAGACTACCGCAATTCCACCGACAATCGATATAAACTACTGAATACTACCGCATTTCAAAAGAAAATCATTTTAAAAGAATGAATACGCTCATAATTCCACCGACAATTATTATAAACTAATGAACACGCACATAATTTCACAGACAATAAATATAAACTACTGAACACGCACACAATTCCATCGACAATCACTATCAACTACTGAACACGCACATAATTCCACCTACAATTACAATAACCTACTGAACACTACCTCAATTCCACCGAATATCATTATAAACAGCTGAACACTCACACGATAGCATCGAACATCATTATATACTACTGAACACGCACAAATTCGACCGTCATTCATTATAAACTATTGAACACTACAGCAAATCCACCAACTATTATTATAAACTACTGAAAACGCACACAATGCCACCGACAAACATTACAAACTACTAAACACTACCGCAATTCCGCCGACAAACATTATTACCTACTGAATACGTACATAATTCCACTGACGATCATTGCAAACTACAAAACAATTTTCAGTAAATGTTCATACTCCGTTCAGAATATCTAGCACATACACTGGTCTGTTCAGAATTTCTTGACTTAGCATTGTACTGAACATCATCGTAATTCCACTGACAATCGTAAACTACTGAACACACACACATGTCCACTGGCAATCACTATACACTACTGAAAACTACCGCAATTCCAGCGACAATCACTATAAATTACAGAATACTACCACAATTTTACAGTCAATCATTATAAGCTGCTGAACACGTACACAATTCCACCGACGATCATTGTAAACTACTGAACACGACTGTAATTCGACCGACAATCACAATAGCCTACCAAGCACTACCGTGATTCCAACGGCAATCATATTAAACTACTAAACACGCACACAATTCCAAAAACAATCAATAAGGTATTAAACACGCAAATAATTCCACAGTTCCACAGGCAAGTACTATAAGCTACTCAACGCGCACACAATTCCACTCACAATCACAATAAACTACTAAGCACGCACACAATTCCACCGGCAATCAAAATAGACGAAGGTACACTACCACAATTCCATCTAAAATCACTATGAACTACTACACACGCAAATAATTCCGCAGAAAATCAATATAAACCTACAGGCATGCGCACAAATCCACCGAAAATTATTGTTAACTGCTGAACACTACCGCAATTCCACCGACAATCATTATAAACTACTGAACTCGCAGACAACAGCACTGACACTCACTATATACAACTGAAAACTACTTCAATTCCACCGACAATCACTATCAACTACTGAATACAACCGCATTTCCAAAGAAAATCATTTTAAAGGAATGAATACGGTCACAATTCCACCGACAATTATTATGAACTAATGAATACGCACATAATTTCACCGACAATAAATATAAACTACTGAACACGCACACAATTCCACCGAAAATCACTATCAACTACTGAACACGCACACAATTCCACCGACAATCACTCTAAGCAACGTATTACGACCGGAATTCAACCGACGATCGCAATAAACTACAAAACACTACCACAATTGCACCGACAATCACAATAACTTACTGAACACAACCTCAATTCCACCGAAAATCACTATAAACAGCTGAATACGCACACGATACCATAGAAAATCATTATATACTACTGAACACGCACGAAATCGACAGTCATTCATTATAAACTACTGAACACTACCGCAAATCCACCAACTATCATTATAAACTACTGAAAACGCACACAATGCCACCGACAAACATTACAAACTACTAAACACTACCGCAATTCCACCGACAAACACTATTACCTACTGAATACGTACATAATTCCACTGACGATCATTGTAAACTACAAAACAATTTTCAGTAAATGTTCATACTCTGTTCAGAATATCTATAATGAATGGTCTGTTCAGAATTTCTTGACTTTGAATTGTACTGAACATCATCGCAATTCCACTGACAATCATAAACTACTTAACACACACACATGTCCACTGGCAATCACTATACACTACTGAAAACTACCGCAATTCCAGCGACAATCACTTTAAACTACAGAATACTACCACGATTTTACAGTCAATCATTGTAAGCTGCTGAACACGTACATAATTCCACCGACGATCAGTGTAAATTACTGAACACGACTGCAATTCGACCGACAATCACAATAGCCTACCAAGCACTACCGTGATTCCAACGGCAATCATATTAAACTATTAAACATGCACACAATTCAAAAAAATATCAATAAGGTATTAAACACGCAAATAATTCCACAGGCAAGTACTATAAGCTACTCAACGCGCACATAATTCCAACCACAATCACAATAAACTACTAAACACGCACACAATTCCACCGGCAATCAAAATAGACGAAGGTACAGTACCACAATTCTTTCGAAAATCACTTTGAACTACTACACACGCACATAATTCCACCGACAATCAATATAAACCTCTACGCATGCGCACAAGTCCACCGAATATTATTATAGACTGGTGAACACTACCGCAAATTCACAAACAATCATTATAAATTACTGAACTCGCACACAACACCACTGACAATCACTATAAACTACTGAAAACTACCATAATTCCACCGACATTCGCTATAAACAACTAAACACTACCACAATTCAATCGAGCATCATTAGAAACTACTGAAGATTACCGCAATTCCACCGACAATCGTTATAAACTACTAATCACTACCCCAATTCCACTGGCAATCAATATAAACTGCTGAATACGCACACAATTCCACCGACAATCACTATGAACTACTAAAAACGCACCCAATTCCACTGACATTCAATATAATCTTCTGAGTGTGCGCAGAAATCCACCGACAATCATTGTAGACTACTGACCACTACAGCAATTCCACCGACAATCACAATGAACTACTAAACAAGCACACAATTTCACCAACAATCAATATCAACTTCTAAGTATGCACAAAAATCCACCGTTGTTCATTATAAACTACTGAACACTACCGTAATCCTACCAACAATCATATACTACTGAACACGCACACAGTTCAACTGACAATCACTATAAACTACTAAACACTACCGCAAATTCACCGACAATTACAATACACTACTGAAAACTACAGCAATTTTACCGTCAATCATTATAAACTGCTGAACACGCACATAATTCAACGCGCAATCATTATAAACTACTGAACACTACCACAATTCTACCGACAATCACAATAAACTACCACAGACTACCGCAATTCCACCGACAATCGTTATAAACTACTGAATACTACCGCATTTCCAAAGAAAATAATTTTAAAAGAATGAATACGCGCACAATTCCACCGACAATTATTATAAACCAATGAACACGCACATAATTTCACCGACAATAAATATAAACTACTGAACACGCACACAATTCCACCGACAATCACTATCAACTACTGAACACGCACACAATTCCACCGACAATCACTCTAAGCTACGTATTACGACCGTAATTCAACCGACAATCGCAATAAACTGCAAAACACTACCACAATTGCACCGACAATCACAATAACCTACTGAGCACTACCTCAATTCCACCGAAAATCATTATAAACAGCTGAATACGCACACGATAGCATCGAAAATCATTATATACTACTGAACACGCACACAATCGACCGTCATTCCAACGGCAATCATATTAAACTACTAAACACGCACACAATTCCAAAAACAATCAATAAGGTATTAAACAGGCAAATAATTTTACAGGCAAGTACTATAAGCTACTCAACGCGCACACAATTCCACCCACAATCACAAAAAACTACTAAATACGCACACAATTCCACCGGCAATCAATATAGACGAAGGTACAGTACCACAATTCCTTCGAAAATCACTTTGAACTACTACACACGCACATAATTCCACCGACAATCAATATAAACCTCTACGCATGCGCACAAGTCCACCGAATATTATTATAGACTGGTGAACACTACCGCAAATTCACAAACAATCATTATAAATTACTGAACTCGCACACAACACCACTGACAATCACTATAAACTACTGGAAACTACCATAATTCCACCGAAATTCGCTATAAACTACTAGACACTACCACAATTCAACCGAAAATCATTGGAAACTACTGAAGATTACCGCAATTCCAACGACAATCATTATAAACTACTAATCACTACCCCAATTCCACTAGCAATCACTATAAACTGCTGAATACGCACACAATTCCACCGACAATCACTATGAACTACTAAAAATGCACCCAATTCCACTGACATGCAATATAATCTTCTGAGTGTGCGCAGAAATCCACCGACGATCATTATAGACTACTGACCACTACAGCAATTCCATCGACAATCACAATGAACTACTAAACAAGCACACAATTTCACCGACAATCAATATCAACTTCTAAAGCATGCACACAGATCCACTGTTGTTCGTTATAAAATACTGAACACTATCGTAATCCCACCAACAATCATATACTACTGAACACGCACACAGTTCAACTGACTATCACTATAAACTACTAAACACTACCGCAATTCCACCGCCATTTACTATACACTACTGAAAACTACTGCAATTTTACAGTCAATCATTATAAACCGCTGAATACGCACATAATTCCACGCGCAATCATTATAAACTACTGAACACTACCACAATTCTACCGACAATCACAATAAACTACCACATACTACCGCAATTCCACCGACAATCGCTATAAACTACTGAATACTACTGCATTTCCAAAGAAAATAATTTTAAAAGAATGAATACGTACACAATTCCACCGACAATTATTATAAACTAATGAACAAGCACATAATTTCACCGACAATAAATATAAACTACTGAACACGCACACAATTCCACCGACAATCACTATCAACTACTGAACACGCACACAATTCCACCGACAATCACTCTAAGCTACGTATTACGACCGGAATTCAACCGACAATCACAATAAACTACAAAACACTACCAGAATGGCACCGACAATCACAATAACCTACTGAACACTACCTCAATTCCACAGAAAATCATTATAAACAGCTGAATACGCACACGATAGCATCGACAATCATTATATACTACTGAACACGCACAAAATCGACCGTCATTCATTATAAACTACTGAACACTACCGCAAATCCACCAACTATCATTATAAACTACTGAAAACGCACACAATGCCACCGACAAACATTACAAACTACTAAACACTACCGCAATTCCACCGACAAACACTATTACCTACTGAATACGTACATAATTCCACTGACGATCATTGTAAACAACAAAACAATTTTCAGTAAATGTTCATACTCTGTTCAGAATATCTATAATGAATGATCTGTTCAGAATTTCTTGACTTTGTATTGTACTGAACATCATCGCCATTCCACTGACAATCATAAACTACTTAACACACACACATGTCCACTGGCAATCACTATACACTACTGTAAGCTACCGCAATTCCAGCGACAATCACTATAAACTACAGACTACTACCACGCTTTTACAGTCAATCATTATAAGCTGCTGAACACGTACACAATTCCACCGACGATCATTGTAAACTACTGAACACGACTGCAATTCGACCGACAATCACAATAGCCTACCAAGCACTACCGTGATTCCAACGGCAATCATATTTAACTATTAAACACGCACACAATTCTACAAACAATCAATAAGATATTAAACACGCAAATAATTCCACAGACAAGTACTATAAGCTACTCAACGCGCACACAATTCCACCCACAATCACAATAAACTACTAAACACGCACACAATTCCACCGGCAATCAAAATAGACGAAGGTACACTGCCACAATTCCATCGAAAATCACGTTGAACTAATACACACGCACATAATTCCACCGACAATCAATATAAACCTCTACGCATGCGCACAAATCCACCGAATATTATTATAGACTGGTGAACACTACCGCAAATTCACAAACAATCATTATAAATTACTGAACTCGCACACAACACCACTGACAATCACTATAAACTACTGGAAACTACCATAATTCCACCGAAATTCGCTATAAACTACTAGACACTACCACAATTCAACCGAAAATCATTGGAAACTACTGAAGATTACCGCAATTCCAACGACAATCATAATAAACTACTAATCACTACCCCAATTCCACTAGCAATCACTATAAACTGCTGAATACGCACACAATTCCACCGACAATCACTATGAACTACTAAAAATGCACCCAATTCCACTGACATGCAATATAATCTTCTGAGTGTGCGCAGAAATCCACCGACGATCATTATAGACTACTGACCACTACAGCAATTCCACCGACAATCACAATGAACTACTAAACAAGCACACAATTTCACCGACAATCAATATCAACTTCTAAAGCATGCACACAGATCCACTGTTGTTCGTTATAAAATACTGAACACTACCGTAATCCCACCAACAATCATATACTACTGAACACGCACACAGTTCAACTGACTATCACTATAAACTACTAAACACTACTGCAATTCCACCGCCAATTACTATACACTACTGAAAACTACTGCAATTTTACCGTCAATCATTATAAACTGCTGAATACGCACATAATTCCACGCGCAATCATTATAAACTACTGAACACTACCACAATTCTACCGACAATCACAATAAACTACCACATACTACCGCAATTCCACCGACAATCGCTATAAACTACTGAATACTACTGCATTTCCAAAGAAAATAATTTTAAAAGAATGAATACGCACACAATTCCACCGACAATTATTATAAACTAATGAACACGCACATAATTTCACCGACAATAAATATAAACTACTGAACACGCACACAATTCCACCGACAATCACTATCAACTACTGAACACGCACACAATTCCACCGACAATCACTCTAAGCTACGTATTACGACCGGAATTCAACCGACAATCACAATAAACTACAAAACACTACCAGAATGGCACCGACAATCACAATAACCTACTGAACACTACCTCAATTCCACAGAAAATCATTATAAACAGCTGAATACGCACACGATAGCATCGACAATCATTATATACTACTGAACACGCACAAAATCGACCGTCATTCATTATAAACTACTGAACACTACCGCAAATCCACCAACTATCATTATAAACTACTGAAAACGCACACAATGCCACCGACAAACATTACAAACTACTAAACACTACCGCAATTCCACCGACAAACACTATTACCTACTGAATACGTACATAATTCCACTGACGATCATTGTAAACAACAAAACAATTTTCAGTAAATGTTCATACTCTGTTCAGAATATCTATAATGAATGATCTGTTCAGAATTTCTTGACTTTGTATTGTACTGAACATCATCGCCATTCCACTGACAATCATAAACTACTTAACACACACACATGTCCACTGGCAATCACTATACACTACTGTAAGCTACCGCAATTCCAGCGACAATCACTATAAACTACAGACTACTACCACGCTTTTACAGTCAATCATTATAAGCTGCTGAACACGTACACAATTCCACCGACGATCATTGTAAACTACTGAACACGACTGCAATTCGACCGACAATCACAATAGCCTACCAAGCACTACCGTGATTCCAACGGCAATCATATTTAACTATTAAACACGCACACAATTCTACAAACAATCAATAAGATATTAAACACGCAAATAATTCCACAGACAAGTACTATAAGCTACTCAACGCGCACACAATTCCACCCACAATCACAATAAACTACTAAACACGCACACAATTCCACCGGCAATCAAAATAGACGAAGGTACACTGCCACAATTCCATCGAAAATCACGTTGAACTAATACACACGCACATAATTCCACCGACAATCAATATAAACCTCTACGCATGCGCACAAATCCACCGAATATTATTATAGACTGGTGAACACTACCGCAAATTCACAAACAATCATTATAAATTACTGAACTCGCACACAACACCACTGACAATCACTATAAACTACTGGAAACTACCATAATTCCACCGAAATTCGCTATAAACTACTAGACACTACCACAATTCAACCGAAAATCATTGGAAACTACTGAAGATTACCGCAATTCCAACGACAATCATAATAAACTACTAATCACTACCCCAATTCCACTAGCAATCACTATAAACTGCTGAATACGCACACAATTCCACCGACAATCACTATGAACTACTAAAAATGCACCCAATTCCACTGACATGCAATATAATCTTCTGAGTGTGCGCAGAAATCCACCGACGATCATTATAGACTACTGACCACTACAGCAATTCCACCGACAATCACAATGAACTACTAAACAAGCACACAATTTCACCGACAATCAATATCAACTTCTAAAGCATGCACACAGATCCACTGTTGTTCGTTATAAAATACTGAACACTACCGTAATCCCACCAACAATCATATACTACTGAACACGCACACAGTTCAACTGACTATCACTATAAACTACTAAACACTACTGCAATTCCACCGCCAATTACTATACACTACTGAAAACTACTGCAATTTTACCGTCAATCATTATAAACTGCTGAATACGCACATAATTCCACGCGCAATCATTATAAACTACTGAACACTACCACAATTCTACCGACAATCACAATAAACTACCACATACTACCGCAATTCCACCGACAATCGCTATAAACTACTGAATACTACTGCATTTCCAAAGAAAATAATTTTAAAAGAATGAATACGCACACAATTCCACCGACAATTATTATAAACTAATGAACACGCACATAATTTCACCGACAATAAATATAAACTACTGAACACGCACACAATTCCACCGACAATCACTATCAACTACTGAACACGCACACAATTCCACCGACAATCACTCTAAGCTACGTATTACGACCGGAATTCAACCGACAATCGCAATAAACTACAAAACACTACCAGAATTGCACCGACAATCACAATAACCTACTGAACACTACCTCAATTCCACAGAAAATCATTATAAACAGCTGAATACGCACACGATAGCATCGACAATCATTATATACTACTGAACACGCACAAAATCGACCGTCATTCACTATAAACTACTGAACACTACCGCAAATCCACCAACTATCATAATAAACTACTAAAAACGCACACAATGCCACCGACAACCACTATTACCTACTGAATACGTACATAATTCCACTGACGATCATTGTAAACTACAAAACAATTTTCAGTAAATGTTCATACTCTGTTCAGAATATCTAGCACATAAACTGGTCTGTTCAGAATTTTTTGACTTTGTATTGTACTGAACATCATCGCAATTCCACTGACAATCATAAATTACTGAACACACACACATGTCCACTGGCAATCACTATATACTACTGTAAACTACCGCAATTCCAGCGACAATCACTATCAACTACAGACTACTACCACGATTTTACAGTCAATCATTATAAGCTGCTGAACACGTACACAATTCCACCGACGATCATTGTAAACTACTGAACACGACTGCAATTCGACCGACAATCACAATAGCCTACCAAGCACTACCGTGATTCCAACGGCAATCATATTAAACTATTAAACACGCACACAATTCCAAAAACAATCAATAAAATATTAAACACGCAAATAATTCCACAGACAAGTACTATAAGCTACTCAACGCGCACACAATTCCACCCACAATCACAATAAACTACTAAACACGCACACAATTCCACCGGCAATCAAAATAGACGAAGGTACACTGCCACAATTCCATCGAAAATCACTTTGAACTAATACACACGCATTTAATTCCACCGAAAATCAACATAAACTTCTACGCATGCGCATAAATCCACCGAATAATATAATAGACTGCTGAACACTACCGCAAATCCACAAACAATCATTATAAACTACTAAACTCGCACACAACACCACTAACAATCACTATAAACTCCTGAAAACTACCATAATTCCACCGACATTCGTTATAAACAACTAAACACTACCACAATTCAACCGAGCATCACTAGAAACTACTGAAGTTTACCGCAATTCCACCGATAATCATTATAAACTACTAATCACTACCCCAATTCCACTGGCAATCACTATGAACTACTGAAAACGCACCCAATTCCACTGACATTTAATATAATCTTCTGAGTGTGCGCAGAAATCCACCGACAATCATTATAGACTACTGACCACTACAGCAATTCCACCGACAATCACAATGAACTACTAAACAAGCACACAATTTCACCGACAATCAATATCAACTTCTAAAGCATGCACACAGATCCACTGTTGTTCGTTATAAAATACTGAACACTACCGTAATCCCACCAACAATCATATACTACTGAACACGCACACAGTTCAACTGACTATCACTATAAACTACTAAACACTACTGCAATTCCACCGCCAATTACTATACACTACTGAAAACTACTGCAATTTTACCGTCAATCATTATAAACTGCTGAATACGCACATAATTCCACGCGCAATCATTATAAACTACTGAACACTACCACAATTCTACCGACAATCACAATAAACTACCACATGCTACCGCAATTCCACCGACAATCGCTATAAACTACTGAATACTACTGCATTTCCAAAGAAAATAATTTTAAAGAGAATGAATACGCACACAATTCCACCGACAATTATTATAAACTAATGAACACGCACATAATTTCACCGACAATAAATATAAACTACTGAACACGCACACAATTCCACCGACAATCACTATCAACTACTGAACACGCACACAATTCCACCGACAATCACTCTAAGCTACGTATTACGACCGGAATTCAACCGACAATCGCAATAAACTACAAAACACTACCAGAATTGCACCGACAATCACAATAACCTACTGAACACTACCTCAATTCCACAGAAAATCATTATAAACAGCTGAATACGCACACGATAGCATCGACAATCATTATATACTACTGAACACGCACAAAATCGACCGTCATTCACTATAAACTACTGAACACTACCGCAAATCCACCAACTATCATTATAAACTACTAAAAACGCACACAATGCCACCGACAAACATTACAAACTACTAAACACTACCGCAATTCCACCGACAAACACTATTACCTACTGAATACGTACATAATTCCACTGACGATCATTGTAAACTACAAAACAATTTTCAGTAAATGTTCATACTCTGTTCAGAATATCTAGCACATAAACTGGTCTGTTCAGAATTTCTTGACTTTGTATTGTACTGAACATCATCGCAATTCCACTGACAATCATAAATTACTGAACACACACACATGTCCACTGGCAATCACTATACACTACTGTAAACTACCGCAATTCCAGCGACAATCACTATCAACTACAGACTACTACCACGATTTTACAGTCAATCATTATAAGCTGCTGAACACGTACACAATTCCACCGACGATCATTGTAAACTACTGAACACGACTGCAATTCGACCGACAATCACAATAGCCTACCAAGCACTACCGTGATTCCAACGGCAATCATATTAAACTATTAAACACGCACACAATTCCAAAAACAATCAATAAGATATTAAACACGCAAATAATTCCACAGACAAGTACTATAAGCTACTCAACGCGCACACAATTCCACCCACAATCACAATAAACTACTAAACACGCACACAATGCCACCGGCAATCAAAATAGACGAAGGTACACTGCCACAATTCCATCGAAAATCACTTTGAACTAATACACACGCACATAATTCCACCGAAAATCAACATAAACTTCTACGCATGCGCATAAATCCACCGAATAATATAATAGACTGCTGAACACTACCGCAAATCCACAAACAATCATTATAAACTACTAAACTCGCACACAACACCACTAACAATCACTATAAACTACTGAAAACTACCATAATTCCACCGAAATTCGCTATAAACTACTAGACACTACCACAATTCAACCGAAAATCATTGGAAACTACTGAAGATTACCGCAATTCCAACGACAATCATAATAAACTACTAATCACTACCCCAATTCCACTAGCAATCACTATAAACTGCTGAATACGCACACAATTCCACCGACAATCACTATGAACTACTAAAAATGCACCCAATTCCACTGACATGCAATATAATCTTCTGAGTGTGCGCAGAAATCCACCGACGATCATTATAGACTACTGACCACTACAGCAATTCCACCGACAATCACAATGAACTACTAAACAAGCACACAATTTCACCGACAATCAATATCAACTTCTAAAGCATGCACACAGATCCACTGTTGTTCGTTATAAAATACTGAACACTACCGTAATCCCACCAACAATCATATACTACTGAACACGCACACAGTTCAACTGACTATCACTATAAACTACTAAACACTACTGCAATTCCACCGCCAATTACTATACACTACTGAAAACTACTGCAATTTTACCGTCAATCATTATAAACTGCTGAATACGCACATAATTCCACGCGCAATCATTATAAACTACTGAACACTACCACAATTCTACCGACAATCACAATAAACTACCACATACTACCGCAATTCCACCGACAATCGCTATAAACTACTGAATACTACTGCATTTCCAAAGAAAATAATTTTAAAAGAATGAATACGCACACAATTCCACCGACAATTATTATAAACTAATGAACACGCACATAATTTCACCGACAATAAATATAAACTACTGAACACGCACACAATTCCACCGACAATCACTATCAACTACTGAACACGCACACAATTCCACCGACAATCACTCTAAGCTACGTATTACGACCGGAATTCAACCGACAATCGCAATAAACTACAAAACACTACCAGAATTGCACCGACAATCACAATAACCTACTGAACACTACCTCAATTCCACAGAAAATCATTATAAACAGCTGAATACGCACACGATAGCATCGACAATCATTATATACTACTGAACACGCACAAAATCGACCGTCATTCACTATAAACTACTGAACACTACCGCAAATCCACCAACTATCATAATAAACTACTAAAAACGCACACAATGCCACCGACAACCACTATTACCTACTGAATACGTACATAATTCCACTGACGATCATTGTAAACTACAAAACAATTTTCAGTAAATGTTCATACTCTGTTCAGAATATCTAGCACATAAACTGGTCTGTTCAGAATTTCTTGACTTTGTATTGTACTGAACATCATCGCAATTCCACTGACAATCATAAATTACTGAACACACACACATGTCCACTGGCAATCACTATACACTACTGTAAACTACCGCAATTCCAGCGACAATCACTATCAACTACAGACTACTACCACGATTTTACAGTCAATCATTATAAGCTGCTGAACACGTACACAATTCCACCGACGATCATTGTAAACTACTGAACACGACTGCAATTCGACCGACAATCACAATAGCCTACCAAGCACTACCGTGATTCCAACGGCAATCATATTAAACTATTAAACACGCACACAATTCCAAAAACAATCAATAAGATATTAAACACGCAAATAATTCCACAGACAAGTACTATAAGCTACTCAACGCGCACACAATTCCACCCACAATCACAATAAACTACTAAACACGCACACAATGCCACCGGCAATCAAAATAGACGAAGGTACACTGCCACAATTCCATCGAAAATCACTTTGAACTAATACACACGCACATAATTCCACCGAAAATCAACATAAACTTCTACGCATGCGCATAAATCCACCGAATAATATAATAGACTGCTGAACACTACCGCAAATCCACAAACAATCATTATAAACTACTAAACTCGCACACAACACCACTAACAATCACTATAAACTACTGAAAACTACCATAATTCCACCGACATTCGTTATAAACAACTAAACACTACCACAATTCAACCGAGCATCACTAGAAACTACTGAAGTTTACCGCAATTCCACCGATAATCATTATAAACTACTAATCACTACCCCAATTCCACTGGCAATCACTATGAACTACTGAAAACGCACCCAATTCCACTGACATTTAATATAATCTTCTGAGTGTGCGCAGAAATCCACCGACAATCATTATAGACTACTGACCACTACAGCAATTCCACCGACAATCACAATGAACTACTAAACAAGCACACAATTTTACCGACAATCAATATCAACTTCTAAGCGTGCACACAGATCCACCGTTGTTCATTATAAACTACTGAACACTACCGTAATCCCACCAACAAACATATACTACTGAACATGCATACAGTTCAACTGACAATCAATAGAAAATACTAAACACTACCGCAATTCCACCGACAATTACTATACACTACTGAAAACTACTGCAATTTTACCGTCAATCATTATAAACTGCTGAACACGCACATAATTCCACGCGCAATCATTATAAACTACTGAACACTACCACAATTCTACCGACAATCACAATAAACTACCACAGACTACCGCAATTTCACCGACAATCGCTATAAACTACTGAATACTACCGCATTTCCAAAGAAAATCATTTTAAAAGAAATGAATACGCTCACAATTCCACCGACAATTATCATAAACTAATGAACACGCACATAATTTCAGCGACAATAAATATAAACTACTGAACACGCACACAATTCCACCGACAATCACTATCAACTACTGAACACGCACACAATTCCACCGACAATCACTCTAAGCTACGTATTACGACCGGATTTCAACCGAAAATCGCAATAAACTACAAAACACTACCACAATTGCACCGACAATCACAATAACCTACTAAGCACTATCTGAATTCCACCGAAAATCATTACAAACAGCTGAATACGCACACGATAGCATCGAAAATCACTATAAACTACTGAAAACGCACACAATGCCACCGACAAACATTACAAACTACTAAACACTACCGCAATTCCACCGACAAACACTATTATCTACTGAATACGTACATAATTCCATTGACAATCATTGCAAACTGCAAAACAATTTTCAGTAAATGTTCATATTCTGTTCAGAATATCTAGCACATACACTGGTCTGTTCAGAATTTCTTGAATTTGCATTGTACTGAACATCATCGTAATTCCACTGACAATCGTAAACTACTGAACACACACACATGTCCACTGGCAATCACTATACACCACTGAAAACTACCGCAATTCCAGCGACAATCACTATAAACTACAGAATACTACCACGATTTTACAGTCAATCATTATAAGCTGCTGAACACGTACACAATTCCACCGACGATCATTGTAAACTACTGAACATGACTGCAATTCGACCGACAATCACAATAGCCTACCAAGCACTACCGTGATTCCAACGGCAATCATATTAAACTACTAAACACGCACACAATTCCAGAAACAATCAATAAGGTATTAAAAACGCAAATAATTCCACAGGCAAGTACTATAAGCTACTCAACGCGCACGCAATTCCACCCACAATCACAATAAACTACTAAGCACGCACACAATTCGAACGGCAATCAATATAAACTTCTAGGCATGCGCACAAATCCCCAGAACATTATTATTAACTGTTGAACACTACCGCGATTCCACCAACAATCAATATAAGTTACTGAACTCGGAGACAACAGCACTGACAATCACTATATACTACTGAAAACTACTTCAATTCCACCGACAATCACTAAGAACTACTGAAAAAGCACCCAATTCCACTGACATTCAAAATAATCTGAGTGTGCGCAAAAATCCACCGACAATCATTATAGACTACTGACCACTACAGCAATTCCACCGACAATCACAATGAACTACTAAACAAGCACACAATTTTACCAACAATCAATATCAACTTCTAAGCGTGCACACAGATCCACCGTTGTTCATTATAAACTACTGAACACTACCGTAATCCCACCAACAAACATATACTACTGAACACGCATACAGTTCAACTGACAATCAATAGAAAATACTAAACACTACCGCAATTCCACCGACAATTACTATACACTACTGAAAACTACTGCAATTTTACCGTCAATCATTATAAACTGCCGAACACGCACATAATTCCACGCGCAATCATTATAAACTACTGAACACTACCACAATTCTACCGACAATCACAATAAACTACCACAGACTACCGCAATTTCACCGACAATCGCTATAAACTACTGAATACTACCGCATTTCCAAAGAAAATCATTTTAAAAGAAATGAATACGCTCACAATTCCACCGACAATTATCATAAACTAATGAACACGCACATAATTTCAGCGACAATAAATATAAACTACTGAACACGCACACAATTCCACCGACAATCACTATCAACTACTGAACACGCACACAATTCCACCGACAATCACTCTAAGCTACGTATTACGACCGAATTTCAACCGACAATCGCAATAAACTACAAAATACTACCACAATTGCACCGACAATCACAATAACCTACTAAGCACTATCTCAATTCCACCGAAAATCATTACAAACAGCTGAATACGCACACGATAGCATCGAAAATCACTATAAACTACTGAAAACGCACACAATACCACCGATAATCATTATAAACTACTAATCACTACCCCAATTCCACTGGCAATCACTATGAACTACTGAAAACGCACCCAATTCCACTGACATTTAATATAATCTTCTGAGTGTGCGCAGAAATCCACCGACAATCATTATAGACTACTGACCACAACAGCAATTCCACCGACAATCACAATGAACTACTAAACAAGCACACAATTTCACCGACAATCAATATCAACTTCTAAAGCATGCACACAGATCCACTGTTGTTCGTTATAAAATACTGAACACTACCGTAATCCCACCAACAATCATATACTACTGAACACGCACACAGTTCAACTGACTATCACTATAAACTACTAAACACTACTGCAATTCCACCGCCAATTACTATACACTACTGAAAACTACTGCAATTTTACCGTCAATCATTATAAACTGCTGAATACGCACATAATTCCACGCGCAATCATTATAAACTACTAAACACTACCACAATTCTACCGACAATCACAATAAACTACCACATATTACCGCAATTCCACCGACAATCGCTATAAACTACTGAATACTACTGCATTTCCAAAGAAAATAATTTTAAAGAGAATGAATACGCACACAATTCCACCGACAATTATTATAAACTAATGAACACGCACATAATTTCACCGACAATAAATATAAACTACTGAACACGCACACAATTCCACCCACAATCACTATCAACTACTAAGCACGCACACAATTCGAACGGCAATCAATATAAACTTCTAGGCATGCGCACAAATCCCCAGAACATTATTATTAACTGTTGAACACTACCGCGATTCCACCAACAATCAATATAAGTTACTGAACTCGGAGACAACAACACTGACAATCACTATATACTACTGAAAACTACTTCAATTCCACCGACAATCACTAAGAACTACTGAAAAAGCACCCAATTCCACTGACATTCAAAATAATCTGAGTGTGCGCAAAAATCCACCGACAATCATTATAGACTACTGACCACTACAGCAATTCCACCGACAATCACAATGAACTACTAAACAAGCACACAATTTTACCAACAATCAATATCAACTTCTAAGCGTGCACACAGATCCACCGTTGTTCATTATAAACTACTGAACACTACCGTAATCCCACCAACAAACATATACTACTGAACACGCATACAGTTCAACTGACAATCAATAGAAAATACTAAACACTACCGCAATTCCACCGACAATTACTATACACTACTGAAAACTACTGCAATTTTACCGTCAATCATTATAAACTGCCGAACACGCACATAATTCCACGCGCAATCATTATAAACTACTGAACACTACCACAATTCTACCGACAATCACAATAAACTACCACAGACTACCGCAATTTCACCGACAATCGCTATAAACTACTGAATACTACCGCATTTCCAAAGAAAATCATTTTAAAAGAAATGAATACGCTCACAATTCCACCGACAATTATCATAAACTAATGAACACGCACATAATTTCAGCGACAATAAATATAAACTACTGAACACGCACACAATTCCACCGACAATCACTATCAACTACTGAACACGCACACAATTCCACCGACAATCACTCTAAGCTACGTATTACGACCGGATTTCAACCGACAATCGCAATAAACTACAAAATACTACCACAATTGCACCGACAATCACAATAACCTACTAAGCACTATCTCAATTCCACCGAAAATCATTACAAACAGCTGAATACGCACACGATAGCATCGAAAATCACTATAAACTACTGAAAACGCACACAATGCCACCGATAATCATTATAAACTACTAATCACTACCCCAATTCCACTGGCAATCACTATGAACTACTGAAAACGCACCCAATTCCACTGACATTTAATATAATCTTCTGAGTGTGCGCAGAAATCCACCGACAATCATTATAGACTACTGACCACTACAGCAATTCCACCGACAATCACAATGAACTACTAAACAAGCACACAATTTCACCGACAATCAATATCAACTTCTAAAGCATGCACACAGATCCACTGTTGTTCGTTATAAAATACTGAACACTACCGTAATCCCACCAACAATCATATACTACTGAACACGCACACAGTTCAACTGACTATCACTATAAACTACTAAACACTACTGCAATTCCACCGCCAATTACTATACACTACTGAAAACTACTGCAATTTTACCGTCAATCATTATAAACTGCTGAATACGCACATAATTCCACGCGCAATCATTATAAACTACTGAACACTACCACAATTCTACCGACAATCACAATAAACTACCACATATTACCGCAATTCCACCGACAATCGCTATAAACTACTGAATACTACTGCATTTCCAAAGAAAATAATTTTAAAGAGAATGAATACGCACACAATTCCACCGACAATTATTATAAACTAATGAACACGCACATAATTTCACCGACAATAAATATAAACTACTGAACACGCACACAATTCCACCGACAATCACTATCAACTACTGAACACGCACACAATTCCACCGACAATCACTCTAAGCTACGTATTACGACCGGAATTCAACCGACAATCGCAATAAACTACAAAACACTACCAGAATTGCACCGACAATCACAATAACCTACTGAACACTACCTCAATTCCACAGAAAATCATTATAAACAGCTGAATACGCACACGATAGCATCGACAATCATTATATACTACTGAACACGCACAAAATCGACCGTCATTCACTATAAACTACTGAACACTACCGCAAATCCACCAACTATCATTATAAACTACTAAAAACGCACACAATGCCACCGACAAACATTACAAACTACTAAACACTACCACAATTCCACCGACAATCACTATCAACTACTGAACACGCACACAATTCCACCGACAATCACTCTAAGCTACGTATTACGACCGGATTTCAACCGACAATCGCAATAAACTACAAAATACTACCACAATTGCACCGACAATCACAATAACCTACTAAGCACTATCTCAATTCCACCGAAAATCATTACAAACAGCTGAATACGCACACGATAGCATCGAAAATCACTATAAACTACTGAAAACGCACACAATGCCACCGACAAACATTACAAACTACTAAACACTACCGCAATTCCACCGACAAACACTATTATCTACTGAATACGTACATAATTCCATTGACGATCATTGCAAACTACAAAACAATTTTCAGTAAATGTTCATACTCCGTTCAGAATATCTAGCACATACACTGGTCTGTTCAGAATTTCTTGACTTTGTATTGTACTGAACATCATCGCAATTCCACTGACAATCATAAATTACTGAACACACACACATGTCCACTGGCAATCACTATACACTACTGTAAACTACCGCAATTCCAGCGACAATCACTATCAACTACAGACTACTACCACGATTTTACAGTCAATCATTATAAGCTGCTGAACACGTACACAATTCAACCGACGATCATTGTAAACTACTGAACACGACTGCAATTCGACCGACAATCACAATAGCCTACCAAGCACTACCGTGATTCCAACGGCAATCATATTAAACTATTAAACACGCACACAATTCCAAAAACAATCAATAAGGCATTAAACACGCAAATAATTCCACAGGCAAGTACTATAAGCTACTCAATGCGCACACAATTCCATACACAATCACAATAAACTACTAAACACGCACACAATTCGAACGGCAATCACTATAGACGAAGGTACACTACCACAATTCCATCGAAAATCACAATGAACTACTAAACAAGCACACAATTTCACCGACAATCAATATCAACTTCTAAAGCATGCACACAGATCCACTGTTGTTCGTTATAAAATACTGAACACTACCGTAATCCCACCAACAATCATATACTACTGAACACGCACACAGTTCAACTGACTATCACTATAAACTACTAAACACTACTGCAATTCCACCGCCAATTACTATACACTACTGAAAACTACTGCAATTTTACCGTCAATCATTATAAACTGCTGAATACGCACATAATTCCACGCGCAATCATTATAAACTACTAAACACTACCACAATTCTACCGACAATCACAATAAACTACCACATATTACCGCAATTCCACCGACAATCGCTATAAACTACTGAATACTACTGCATTTCCAAAGAAAATAATTTTAAAGAGAATGAATACGCACACAATTCCACCGACAATTATTATAAACTAATGAACACGCACATAATTTCACCGACAATAAATATAAACTACTGAACACGCACACAATTCCACCCACAATCACTATCAACTACTAAGCACGCACACAATTCGAACGGCAATCAATATAAACTTCTAGGCATGCGCACAAATCCCCAGAACATTATTATTAACTGTTGAACACTACCGCGATTCCACCAACAATCAATATAAGTTACTGAACTCGGAGACAACAGCACTGACAATCACTATATACTACTGAAAACTACTTCAATTCCACCGACAATCACTAAGAACTACTGAAAAAGCACCCAATTCCACTGACATTCAAAATAATCTGAGTGTGCGCAAAAATCCACCGACAATCATTATAGACTACTGACCACTACAGCAATTCCACCGACAATCACAATGAACTACTAAACAAGCACACAATTTTACCAACAATCAATATCAACTTCTAAGCGTGCACACAGATCCACCGTTGTTCATTATAAACTACTGAACACTACCGTAATCCCACCAACAAACATATACTACTGAACACGCATACAGTTCAACTGACAATCAATAGAAAATACTAAACACTACCGCAATTCCACCGACAATTACTATACACTACTGAAAACTACTGCAATTTTACCGTCAATCATTATAAACTGCTGAACACGCACATAATTCCACGCGCAATCATTATAAACTACTGAACACTACCACAATTCTACCGACAATCACAATAAACTACCACAGACTACCGCAATTTCACCGACAATCGCTATAAACTACTGAATACTACCGCATTTCCAAAGAAAATCATTTTAAAAGAAATGAATACGCTCACAATTCCACCGACAATTATCATAAACTAATGAACACGCACATAATTTCAGCGACAATAAATATAAACTACTGAACACGCACACAATTCCACCGACAATCACTATCAACTACTGAACACGCACACAATTCCACCGACAATCACTCTAAGCTACGTATTACGACCGGATTTCAACCGACAATCGCAATAAACTACAAAATACTACCACAATTGCACCGACAATCACAATAACATACTAAGCACTATCTCAATTCCACCGAAAATCATTACAAACAGCTGAATACGCACACGATAGCATCGAAAATCACTATAAACTACTGAAAACGCACACAATGCCACCGATAATCATTATAAACTACTAATCACTACCCCAATTCCACTGGCAATCACTATGAACTACTGAAAACGCACCCAATTCCACTGACATTTAATATAATCTTCTGAGTGTGCGCAGAAATCCACCGACAATCATTATAGACTACTGACCACTACAGCAATTCCACCGACAATCACAATGAACTACTAAACAAGCACACAATTTCACCGACAATCAATATCAACTTCTAAAGCATGCACACAGATCCACTGTTGTTCGTTATAAAATACTGAACACTACCGTAATCCCACCAACAATCATATACTACTGAACACGCACACAGTTCAACTGACTATCACTATAAACTACTAAACACTACTGCAATTCCACCGCCAATTACTATACACTACTGAAAACTACTGCAATTTTACCGTCAATCATTATAAACTGCTGAATACGCACATAATTCCACGCGCAATCATTATAAACTACTGAACACTACCACAATTCTACCGACAATCACAATAAACTACCACATATTACCGCAATTCCACCGACAATCGCTATAAACTACTGAATACTACTGCATTTCCAAAGAAAATAATTTTAAAGAGAATGAATACGCACACAATTCCACCGACAATTATTATAAACTAATGAACACGCACATAATTTCACCGACAATAAATATAAACTACTGAACACGCACACAATTCCACCGACAATCACTATCAACTACTGAACACGCACACAATTCCACCGACAATCACTCTAAGCTACGTATTACGACCGGAATTCAACCGACAATCGCAATAAACTACAAAACACTACCAGAATTGCACCGACAATCACAATAACCTACTGAACACTACCTCAATTCCACAGAAAATCATTATAAACAGCTGAATACGCACACGATAGCATCGACAATCATTATATACTACTGAACACGCACAAAATCGACCGTCATTCACTATAAACTACTGAACACTACCGCAAATCCACCAACTATCATTATAAACTACTAAAAACGCACACAATGCCACCGACAAACATTACAAACTACTAAACACTACCACAATTCCACCGACAATCACTATCAACTACTGAACACGCACACAATTCCACCGACAATCACTCTAAGCTACGTATTACGACCGGATTTCAACCGACAATCGCAATAAACTACAAAATACTACCACAATTGCACCGACAATCACAATAACCTACTAAGCACTATCTCAATTCCACCGAAAATCATTACAAACAGCTGAATACGCACACGATAGCATCGAAAATCACTATAAACTACTGAAAACGCACACAATGCCACCGACAAACATTACAAACTACTAAACACTACCGCAATTCCACCGACAAACACTATTATCTACTGAATACGTACATAATTCCATTGACGATCATTGCAAACTACAAAACAATTTTCAGTAAATGTTCATACTCCGTTCAGAATATCTAGCACATACACTGGTCTGTTCAGAATTTCTTGACTTTGTATTGTACTGAACATCATCGCAATTCCACTGACAATCATAAATTACTGAACACACACACATGTCCACTGGCAATCACTATACACTACTGTAAACTACCGCAATTCCAGCGACAATCACTATCAACTACAGACTACTACCACGATTTTACAGTCAATCATTATAAGCTGCTGAACACGTACACAATTCAACCGACGATCATTGTAAACTACTGAACACGACTGCAATTCGACCGACAATCACAATAGCCTACCAAGCACTACCGTGATTCCAACGGCAATCATATTAAACTATTAAACACGCACACAATTCCAAAAACAATCAATAAGATATTAAACACGCAAATAATTCCACAGACAAGTACTATAAGCTACTCAACGCGCACACAATTCCACTCACAATCACAATAAACTACTAAACACGCACACAATTCCACCGGCAATCAAAATAGACGAAGGTACACTGCCACAATTCCATCGAAAATCACTTTGAACTAATACACACGCACATAATTCCACCGAAAATCAACATAAACTTCTACGCATGCGCATAAATCCACCGAATAATATAATAGACTGCTGAACACTACCGCAAATCCACAAACAATCATTATAAACTACTAAACTCGCACACAACACCACTAACAATCACTATAAACTACTGAAAACTACCATAATTCCACCGACATTCGTTATAAACAACTAAACACTACCACAATTCAACCGAGCATCACTAGAAACTACTGAAGTTTACCGCAATTCCACCGATAATCATTATAAACTACTAATCACTACCCCAATTCCACTGGCAATCACTATGAACTACTGAAAACGCACCCAATTCCACTGACATTTAATATAATCTTCTGAGTGTGCGCAGAAATCCACCGACAATCATTATAGACTACTGACCACTACAGCAATTCCACCGACAATCACAATGAACTACTAAACAAGCACACAATTTTACCGACAATCAATATCAACTTCTAAGCGTGCACACAGATCCACCGTTGTTCATTATAAACTACTGAACACTACCGTAATCCCACCAACAAACATATACTACTGAACATGCATACAGTTCAACTGACAATCAATAGAAAATACTAAACACTACCGCAATTCCACCGACAATTACTATACACTACTGAAAACTACTGCAATTTTACCGTCAATCATTATAAACTGCTGAACACGCACATAATTCCACGCGCAATCATTATAAACTACTGAACACTACCACAATTCTACCGACAATCACAATAAACTACCACAGACTACCGCAATTTCACCGACAATCGCTATAAACTACTGAATACTACCGCATTTCCAAAGAAAATCATTTTAAAAGAAATGAATACGCTCACAATTCCACCGACAATTATCATAAACTAATGAACACGCACATAATTTCAGCGACAATAAATATAAACTACTGAACACGCACACAATTCCACCGACAATCACTATCAACTACTGAACACGCACACAATTCCACCGACAATCACTCTAAGCTACGTATTACGACCGGATTTCAACCGAAAATCGCAATAAACTACAAAACACTACCACAATTGCACCGACAATCACAATAACCTACTGAACACTACCTCAATTCCACAGAAAATCATTATAAACAGCTGAATACGCACACGATAGCATCGACAATCATTATATACTACTGAACACGCACAAAATCGACCGTCATTCACTATAAACTACTGAACACTACCGCAAATCCACCAACTATCATTATAAACTACTAAAAACGCACACAATGCCACCGACAAACATTACAAACTACTAAACACTACCACAATTCCACCGACAATCACTATCAACTACTGAACACGCACACAATTCCACCGACAATCACTCTAAGCTACGTATTACGACCGGATTTCAACCGACAATCGCAATAAACTACAAAATACTACCACAATTGCACCGACAATCACAATAACCTACTAAGCACTATCTCAATTCCACCGAAAATCATTACAAACAGCTGAATACGCACACGATAGCATCGAAAATCACTATAAACTACTGAAAACGCACACAATGCCACCGACAAACATTACAAACTACTAAACACTACCGCAATTCCACCGACAAACACTATTATCTACTGAATACGTACATAATTCCATTGACGATCATTGCAAACTACAAAACAATTTTCAGTAAATGTTCATACTCCGTTCAGAATATCTAGCACATACACTGGTCTGTTCAGAATTTCTTGACTTTGTATTGTACTGAACATCATCGCAATTCCACTGACAATCATAAATTACTGAACACACACACATGTCCACTGGCAATCACTATACACTACTGTAAACTACCGCAATTCCAGCGACAATCACTATCAACTACAGACTACTACCACGATTTTACAGTCAATCATTATAAGCTGCTGAACACGTACACAATTCAACCGACGATCATTGTAAACTACTGAACACGACTGCAATTCGACCGACAATCACAATAGCCTACCAAGCACTACCGTGATTCCAACGGCAATCATATTAAACTATTAAACACGCACACAATTCCAAAAACAATCAATAAGATATTAAACACGCAAATAATTCCACAGACAAGTACTATAAGCTACTCAACGCGCACACAATTCCACTCACAATCACAATAAACTACTAAACACGCACACAATTCCACCGGCAATCAAAATAGACGAAGGTACACTGCCACAATTCCATCGAAAATCACTTTGAACTAATACACACGCACATAATTCCACCGAAAATCAACATAAACTTCTACGCATGCGCATAAATCCACCGAATAATATAATAGACTGCTGAACACTACCGCAAATCCACAAACAATCATTATAAACTACTAAACTCGCACACAACACCACTAACAATCACTATAAACTACTGAAAACTACCATAATTCCACCGACATTCGTTATAAACAACTAAACACTACCACAATTCAACCGAGCATCACTAGAAACTACTGAAGTTTACCGCAATTCCACCGATAATCATAATAAACTACTAATCACTACCCCAATTCCACTGGCAATCACTATGAACTACTGAAAACGCACCCAATTCCACTGACATTTAATATAATCTTCTGAGTGTGCGCAGAAATCCACCGACAATCATTATAGACTACTGACCACTACAGCAATTCCACCGACAATCACAATGAACTACTAAACAAGCACACAATTTTACCGACAATCAATATCAACTTCTAAGCGTGCACACAGATCCACCGTTGTTCATTATAAACTACTGAACACTACCGTAATCCCACCAACAAACATATACTACTGAACATGCATACAGTTCAACTGACAATCAATAGAAAATACTAAACACTACCGCAATTCCACCGACAATTACTATACACTACTGAAAACTACTGCAATTTTACCGTCAATCATTATAAACTGCTGAACACGCACATAATTCCACGCGCAATCATTATAAACTACTGAACACTACCACAATTCTACCGACAATCACAATAAACTACCACAGACTACCGCAATTTCACCGACAATCGCTATAAACTACTGAATACTACCGCATTTCCAAAGAAAATCATTTTAAAAGAAATGAATACGCTCACAATTCCACCGACAATTATCATAAACTAATGAACACGCACATAATTTCAGCGACAATAAATATAAACTACTGAACACGCACACAATTCCACCGACAATCACTATCAACTACTGAACACGCACACAATTCCACCGACAATCACTCTAAGCTACGTATTACGACCGGATTTCAACCGAAAATCGCAATAAACTACAAAACACTACCACAATTGCACCGACAATCACAATAACCTACTAAGCACTATCTCAATTCCACCGAAAATCATTACAAACAGCTGAATACGCACACGATAGCATCGAAAATCACTATAAACTACTGAAAACGCACACAATGCCACCGACAAACATTACAAACTACTAAACACTACCGCAATTCCACCGACAAACACTATTATCTACTGAATACGTACATAATTCCATTGACGATCATTGCAAACTACAAAACAATTTTCAGTAAATGTTCATATTCTGTTCAGAATATCTAGCACATACACTGGTCTGTTCAGAATTTCTTGAATTTGCATTGTACTGAACATCATCGTAATTCCACTGACAATCGTAAACTACTGAACACACACACATGTCCACTGGCAATCACTATACACCACTGAAAACTACCGCAATTCCAGCGACAATCACTATAAACTACAGAATACTACCACGATTTTACAGTCAATCATTATAAGCTGCTGAACACGTACACAATTCCACCGACGATCATTGTAAACTACTGAACATGACTGCAATTCGACCGACAATCACAATAGCCTACCAAGCACTACCGTGATTCCAACGGCAATCATATTAAACTACTAAACACGCACACAATTCCAGAAACAATCAATAAGGTATTAAACACGCAAATAATTCCACAGGCAAGTACTATAAGCTACTCAACGCGCACACAATTCCACCCACAATCACAATAAACTACTAAGCACGCACACAATTCGAACGGCAATCAATATAAACTTCTAGGCATGCGCACAAATCCCCAGAACATTATTATTAACTGTTGAACACTACCGCGATTCCACCAACAATCAATATAAGTTACTGAACTCGGAGACAACAGCACTGACAATCACTATATACTACTGAAAACTACTTCAATTCCACCGACAATCACTAAGAACTACTGAAAAAGCACCCAATTCCACTGACATTCAAAATAATCTGAGTGTGCGCAAAAATCCACCGACAATCATTATAGACTACTGACCACTACAGCAATTCCACCGACAATCACAATGAACTACTAAACAAGCACACCATTTTACCAACAATCAATATCAACTTCTAAGCGTGCACACAGATCCACCGTTGTTCATTATAAACTACTGAACACTACCGTAATCCCACCAACAAACATATACTACTGAACACGCATACAGTTCAACTGACAATCAATAGAAAATACTAAACACTACCGCAATTCCACCGACAATTACTATACACTACTGAAAACTACTGCAATTTTACCGTCAATCATTATAAACTGCCGAACACGCACATAATTCCACGCGCAATCATTATAAACTACTGAACACTACCACAATTCTACCGACAATCACAATAAACTACCACAGACTACCGCAATTTCACCGACAATCGCTATAAACTACTGAATACTACCGCATTTCCAAAGAAAATCATTTTAAAAGAAATGAATACGCTCACAATTCCACCGACAATTATCATAAACTAATGAACACGCACATAATTTCAGCGACAATAAATATAAACTACTGAACACGCACACAATTCCACCGACAATCACTATCAACTACTGAACACGCACACAATTCCACCGACAATCACTCTAAGCTACGTATTACGACCGGATTTCAACCGACAATCGCAATAAACTACAAAATACTACCACAATTGCACCGACAATCACAATAACCTACTAAGCACTATCTCAATTCCACCGAAAATCATTACAAACAGCTGAATACGCACACGATAGCATCGAAAATCACTATAAACTACTGAAAACGCACACAATGCCACCGACAAACATTACAAACTACTAAACACTACCGCAATTCCACCGACAAACACTATTATCTACTGAATACGTACATAATTCCATTGACGATCATTGCAAACTACAAAACAATTTTCAGTAAATGTTCATATTCTGTTCAAAATATCTAGCACATACACTGGTCTGTTCAGAATTTCTTGACTTTGCATTGTACTGAACATCATCGTAATTCCACTGACAATCGTAAACTACTGAACACACACACATGTCCACTGGCAATCACTATACACCACTGAAAACTACCGCAATTCCAGCGACAATCACTATAAACTACAGAATACTACCACGATTTTACAGTCAATCATTATAAGCTGCTGAACACGTACACAATTCCACCGACGATCATTGTAAACTACTGAACATGACTGCAATTCGACCGACAATCACAATAGCCTACCAAGCACTACCGTGATTCCAACGGCAATCATATTAAACTACTAAACACGCACACAATTCCAGAAACAATCAATAAGGTATTAAACACGCAAATAATTCCACAGGCAAGTACTATAAGCTACTCAACGCGCACACAATTCCACCCACAATCACAATAAACTACTAAGCACGCACACAATTCGAACGGCAATCAATATAAACTTCTAGGCATGCGCACAAATCCCCAGAACATTATTATTAACTGTTGAACACTACCGCGATTCCACCAACAATCAATATAAGTTACTGAACTCGGAGACAACAGCACTGACAATCACTATATACTACTGAAAACTACTTCAATTCCACCGACAATCACTAAGAACTACTGAAAAAGCACCCAATTCCACTGACATTCAAAATAATCTGAGTGTGCGCAAAAATCCACCGACAATCATTATAGACTACTGACCACTACAGCAATTCCACCGACAATCACAATGAACTACTAAACAAGCACACCATTTTACCAACAATCAATATCAACTTCTAAGCGTGCACACAGATCCACCGTTGTTCATTATAAACTACTGAACACTACCGTAATCCCACCAACAAACATATACTACTGAACACGCATACAGTTCAACTGACAATCAATAGAAAATACTAAACACTACCGCAATTCCACCGACAATTACTATACACTACTGAAAACTACTGCAATTTTACCGTCAATCATTATAAACTGCCGAACACGCACATAATTCCACGCGCAATCATTATAAACTACTGAACACTACCACAATTCTACCGACAATCACAATAAACTACCACAGACTACCGCAATTTCACCGACAATCGCTATAAACTACTGAATACTACCGCATTTCCAAAGAAAATCATTTTAAAAGAAATGAATACGCTCACAATTCCACCGACAATTATCATAAACTAATGAACACGCACATAATTTCAGCGACAATAAATATAAACTACTGAACACGCACACAATTCCACCGACAATCACTATCAACTACTGAACACGCACACAATTCCACCGACAATCACTCTAAGCTACGTATTACGACCGGATTTCAACCGACAATCGCAATAAACTACAAAATACTACCACAATTGCACCGACAATCACAATAACCTACTAAGCACTATCTCAATTCCACCGAAAATCATTACAAACAGCTGAATACGCACACGATAGCATCGAAAATCACTATAAACTACTGAAAACGCACACAATGCCACCGACAAACATTACAAACTACTAAACACTACCGCAATTCCACCGACAAACACTATTATCTACTGAATACGTACATAATTCCATTGACGATCATTGCAAACTACAAAACAATTTTCAGTAAATGTTCATATTCTGTTCAAAATATCTAGCACATACACTGGTCTGTTCAGAATTTCTTGACTTTGCATTGTACTGAACATCATCGTAATTCCACTGACAATCGTAAACTACTGAACACACACACATGTCCACTGGCAATCACTATACACCACTGAAAACTACCGCAATTCCAGCGACAATCACTATAAACTACAGAATACTACCACGATTTTACAGTCAATCATTATAAGCTGCTGAACACGTACACAATTCCACCGACGATCATTGTAAACTACTGAACATGACTGCAATTCGACCGACAATCACAATAGCCTACCAAGCACTACCGTGATTCCAACGGCAATCATATTAAACTACTAAACACGCACACAATTCCAGAAACAATCAATAAGGTATTAAACACGCAAATAATTCCACAGGCAAGTACTATAAGCTACTCAACGCGCACACAATTCCACCCACAATCACAATAAACTACTAAGCACGCACACAATTCGAACGGCAATCAATATAAACTTCTAGGCATGCGCACAAATCCCCAGAACATTATTATTAACTGTTGAACACTACCGCGATTCCACCAACAATCAATATAAGTTACTGAACTCGGAGACAACAGCACTGACAATCACTATATACTACTGAAAACTACTTCAATTCCACCGACAATCACTAAGAACTACTGAAAAAGCACCCAATTCCACTGACATTCAAAATAATCTGAGTGTGCGCAAAAATCCACCGACAATCATTATAGACTACTGACCACTACAGCAATTCCACCGACAATCACAATGAACTACTAAACAAGCACACCATTTTACCAACAATCAATATCAACTTCTAAGCGTGCACACAGATCCACCGTTGTTCATTATAAACTACTGAACACTACCGTAATCCCACCAACAAACATATACTACTGAACACGCATACAGTTCAACTGACAATCAATAGAAAATACTAAACACTACCGCAATTCCACCGACAATTACTATACACTACTGAAAACTACTGCAATTTTACCGTCAATCATTATAAACTGCCGAACACGCACATAATTCCACGCGCAATCATTATAAACTACTGAACACTACCACAATTCTACCGACAATCACAATAAACTACCACAGACTACCGCAATTTCACCGACAATCGCTATAAACTACTGAATACTACCGCATTTCCAAAGAAAATCATTTTAAAAGAAATGAATACGCTCACAATTCCACCGACAATTATCATAAACTAATGAACACGCACATAATTTCAGCGACAATAAATATAAACTACTGAACACGCACACAATTCCACCGACAATCACTATCAACTACTGAACACGCACACAATTCCACCGACAATCACTCTAAGCTACGTATTACGACCGGATTTCAACCGACAATCGCAATAAACTACAAAATACTACCACAATTGCACCGACAATCACAATAACCTACTAAGCACTATCTCAATTCCACCGAAAATCATTACAAACAGCTGAATACGCACACGATAGCATCGAAAATCACTATAAACTACTGAAAACGCACACAATGCCACCGACAAACATTACAAACTACTAAACACTACCGCAATTCCACCGACAAACACTATTATCTACTGAATACGTACATAATTCCATTGACGATCATTGCAAACTACAAAACAATTTTCAGTAAATGTTCATATTCTGTTCAAAATATCTAGCACATACACTGGTCTGTTCAGAATTTCTTGACTTTGCATTGTACTGAACATCATCGTAATTCCACTGACAATCGTAAACTACTGAACACACACACATGTCCACTGGCAATCACTATACACCACTGAAAACTACCGCAATTCCAGCGACAATCACTATAAACTACAGAATACTACCACGATTTTACAGTCAATCATTATAAGCTGCTGAACACGTACACAATTCCACCGACGATCATTGTAAACTACTGAACATGACTGCAATTCGACCGACAATCACAATAGCCTACCAAGCACTACCGTGATTCCAACGGCAATCATATTAAACTACTAAACACGCACACAATTCCAGAAACAATCAATAAGGTATTAAACACGCAAATAATTCCACAGGCAAGTACTATAAGCTACTCAACGCGCACACAATTCCACCCACAATCACAATAAACTACTAAGCACGCACACAATTCGAACGGCAATCAATATAAACTTCTAGGCATGCGCACAAATCCCCAGAACATTATTATTAACTGTTGAACACTACCGCGATTCCACCAACAATCAATATAAGTTACTGAACTCGGAGACAACAGCACTGACAATCACTATATACTACTGAAAACTACTTCAATTCCACCGACAATCACTAAGAACTACTGAAAAAGCACCCAATTCCACTGACATTCAAAATAATCTGAGTGTGCGCAAAAATCCACCGACAATCATTATAGACTACTGACCACTACAGCAATTCCACCGACAATCACAATGAACTACTAAACAAGCACACAATTTTACCAACAATCAATATCAACTTCTAAGCGTGCACACAGATCCACCGTTGTTCATTATAAACTACTGAACACTACCGTAATCCCACCAACAAACATATACTACTGAACACGCATACAGTTCAACTGACAATCAATAGAAAATACTAAACACTACCGCAATTCCACCGACAATTACTATACACTACTGAAAACTACTGCAATTTTACCGTCAATCATTATAAACTGCCGAACACGCACATAATTCCACGCGCAATCATTATAAACTACTGAACACTACCACAATTCTACCGACAATCACAATAAACTACCACAGACTACCGCAATTTCACCGACAATCGCTATAGACTACTGAATACTACCGCATTTCCAAAGAAAATCATTTTAAAAGAAATGAATACGCTCACAATTCCACCGACAATTATCATAAACTAATGAACACGCACATAATTTCAGCGACAATAAATATAAACTACTGAACACGCACACAATTCCACCGACAATCACTATCAACTACTGAACACGCACACAATTCCACCGACAATCACTCTAAGCTACGTATTACGACCGGATTTCAACCGACAATCGCAATAAACTACAAAATACTACCACAATTGCACCGACAATCACAATAACCTACTAAGCACTATCTCAATTCCACCGAAAATCATTACAAACAGCTGAATACGCACACGATAGCATCGAAAATCACTATAAACTACTGAAAACGCACACAATGCCACCGACAAACATTACAAACTACTAAACACTACCGCAATTCCACCGACAAACACTATTATCTACTGAATACGTACATAATTCCATTGACGATCATTGCAAACTACAAAACAATTTTCAGTAAATGTTCATACTCCGTTCAGAATATCTAGCACATACACTGGTCTGTTCAGAATTTCTTGACTTTGTATTGTACTGAACATCATCGCAATTCCACTGACAATCATAAATTACTGAACACACACACATGTCCACTGGCAATCACTATACACTACTGTAAACTACCGCAATTCCAGCGACAATCACTATCAACTACAGACTACTACCACGATTTTACAGTCAATCATTATAAGCTGCTGAACACGTACACAATTCAACCGACGATCATTGTAAACTACTGAACACGACTGCAATTCGACCGACAATCACAATAGCCTACCAAGCACTACCGTGATTCCAACGGCAATCATATTAAACTATTAAACACGCACACAATTCCAAAAACAATCAATAAGATATTAAACACGCAAATAATTCCACAGACAAGTACTATAAGCTACTCAACGCGCACACAATTCCACCCACAATCACAATAAACTACTAAACACGCACACAATTCCACCGGCAATCAAAATAGACGAAGGTACACTGCCACAATTCCATCGAAAATCACTTTGAACTAATACACACGCACATAATTCCACCGAAAATCAACATAAACTTCTACGCATGCGCATAAATCCACCGAATATTATAATAGACTGCTGAACACTACCGCAAATCCACAAACAATCACTATAAACTACTAAACTCGCACACAATACCACTAACAATCACTATAAACTACTGAAAACTACCATAATTCCACCGACATTCGCTATTAACAACTAAACACTACCACAATTCAACCGAGCATCACTAGAAACTACTGAAGTTTACCGCAATTCCACCGATAATCATTATAAACTACTAATCACTACCCCAATTCCACTGGCAATCACTATGAACTACTGAAAACGCACCCAATTCCACTGACATTTAATATAATCTTCTGAGTGTGCGCAGAAATCCACCGACAATCATTATAGACTATTGACCACTACAGCAATTCCACCGACAATCACAATGAACTACTAAACAAGCACACAATTTTACCGACAATCAATATCAACTTCTAAGCGTGCACACAGATCCACCGTTGTTCATTATAAACTACTGAACACTACCGTAATCCCACCAACAATCATATACTACTGAACACGCATACAGTTCAACTGACAATCAATAGAAAATACTAAACACTACCGCAATTCCACCGACAATTACTATACACTATTGAAAACTACTGCAATTTTACCGTCAATCATAATAAACTGCTGAACAGGCACATAATTCCACGCGCAATCATTATAAACTACTGAACACTACCACAATTCTACCGACAATCACAATAAACTACCACAGACTACCGCAATTTCACCGACAATCGCTATAAACTACTGAATACTACCGCATTTCCAATGAAAATCATTTTAAAAGAAATGAATACGCTCACAATTCCACCGACAATTATCATAAACTAATGAACACGCACATAATTTCAGCGACAATAAATATAAACTACTGAACACGCACACAATTCCACCGACAATCACTATCAACTACTGAACACGCACACAATTCCACCGACAATCACTCTAAGCTACGTATTACGACCGGATTTCAACCGAAAATCGCAATAAACTACAAAACACTACCACAATTGCACCGACAATCACAATAACCTACTAAGCACTATCTCAATTCCACCGAAAAACATTACAAACAGCTGAATACGCACACGATAGCATCGAAAATCACTATAAACTACTGAAAACGCACACAATGCCACCGACAAACATTACAAACTACTAAACACTACCGCAATTCCACCGACAAACACTATTATCTACTGAATACGTACATAATTCCATTGACGATCATTGCAAACTACAAAACAATTTTCAGTAAATGTTCATATTCTGTTCAGAATATCTAGCACATACACTGGTCTGTTCAGAATTTCTTGACTTTGCATTGTACTGAACATCATCGTAATTCCACTGACAATCGTAAACTACTGAACACACACACATGTCCACTGGCAATCACTATACACTACTGAAAACTACCGCAATTCCAGCGACAATCACTATAAACTACAGAATACTACCACGATTTTACAGTCAATCATTATAAGCTGCTGAACACGTACACAATTCCACCGACATCATTGTAAACTACTGAACATGACTGCAATTCGACCGACAATCACAATAGCCTACCAAGCACTACCGTGATTCCAACGGCAATCATATTAAACTACTAAACACGCACACAATTCCAGAAACAATCAATAAGGCATTAAACACGCAAATAATTCCACAGGCAAGTACTATAAGCTACTCAATGCGCACACAATTCCATACACAATCACAATAAACTACTAAACACGCACACAATTCGAACGGCAATCACTATAGACGAAGGTACACTACCACAATTCCATCGAAAATCACTATGAACTACTACACACGCACATAATTCCACCGACAATCAATATAAACTTCTAGGCATGCGCACAAATCCACAGAACATTATTATTAACTGTTGAACACTACCGCGATTCCACCGACAATCAATATAAATTACTGAACTCGCAGACAACAGCACTGACAATCACTATATACTACTGAAAACTACTTCAATTCCACGACAATCACTAAGAACTACTAAAAAAACACCCAATTCCACTGACATTCAAAATAATCTGAGTGTGCGCAGAAATTCACTGACAATCATTATAGACTACTGACTACTACAGCAATTCCACCGACAATCACAATGAACTACTAAGCAAGCACACAATTTCACCGACAATCAATATCAACTTCTAAGCATGCACAAAAATCCACCGTTGTTCATTATATACCACTGAACACTACCGTAATCCCACCAACAATCATATACTACTCAACACGCACACAGTTCAACTGACAATCACTATAAACTACTAAACACTACCGCAATTCCACCGACAATTACTATACACTACTAAAAACTACTGCAATTTTACCGTCAATCATTGTAAACTGCTGAACACGCACATAATTCCACTCGCAATCATTATAAACTACTGAACACTACCACAATTCTACCGACAATCACAATAAACTACCATAGACTACCGCAATTCCACCGACAATCGATATAAACTACTGAATACTACCGCATTTCAAAAGAAAATCATTTTAAAAGAATGAATACGCTCATAATTCCACCGACAATTATTATAAACTAATGAACACGCACATAATTTCACAGACAATAAATATAAACTACTGAACACGCACACAATTCCATCGACAATCACTATCAACTACTGAACACGCACATAATTCCACCTACAATTACAATAACCTACTGAACACTACCTCAATTCCACCGAATATCATTATAAACAGCTGAACACTCACACGATAGCATCGAACATCATTATATACTACTGAACACGCACAAATTCGACCGTCATTCATTATAAACTATTGAACACTACAGCAAATCCACCAACTATTATTATAAACTACTGAAAACGCACACAATGCCACCGACAAACATTACAAACTACTAAACACTACCGCAATTCCGCCGACAAACATTATTACCTACTGAATACGTACATAATTCCACTGACGATCATTGCAAACTACAAAACAATTTTCAGTAAATGTTCATACTCCGTTCAGAATATCTAGCACATACACTGGTCTGTTCAGAATTTCTTGACTTAGCATTGTACTGAACATCATCGTAATTCCACTGACAATCGTAAACTACTGAACACACACACATGTCCACTGGCAATCACTATACACTACTGAAAACTACCGCAATTCCAGCGACAATCACTATAAATTACAGAATACTACCACAATTTTACAGTCAATCATTATAAGCTGCTGAACACGTACACAATTCCACCGACGATCATTGTAAACTACTGAACACGACTGTAATTCGACCGACAATCACAATAGCCTACCAAGCACTACCGTGATTCCAACGGCAATCATATTAAACTACTAAACACGCACACAATTCCAAAAACAATCAATAAGGTATTAAACACGCAAATAATTCCACAGTTCCACAGGCAAGTACTATAAGCTACTCAACGCGCACACAATTCCACTCACAATCACAATAAACTACTAAGCACGCACACAATTCCACCGGCAATCAAAATAGACGAAGGTACACTACCACAATTCCATCTAAAATCACTATGAACTACTACACACGCAAATAATTCCGCAGAAAATCAATATAAACCTACAGGCATGCGCACAAATCCACCGAAAATTATTGTTAACTGCTGAACACTACCGCAATTCCACCGACAATCATTATAAACTACTGAACTCGCAGACAACAGCACTGACACTCACTATATACAACTGAAAACTACTTCAATTCCACCGACAATCACTATCAACTACTGAATACAACCGCATTTCCAAAGAAAATCATTTTAAAGGAATGAATACGGTCACAATTCCACCGACAATTATTATGAACTAATGAATACGCACATAATTTCACCGACAATAAATATAAACTACTGAACACGCACACAATTCCACCGAAAATCACTATCAACTACTGAACACGCACACAATTCCACCGACAATCACTCTAAGCAACGTATTACGACCGGAATTCAACCGACGATCGCAATAAACTACAAAACACTACCACAATTGCACCGACAATCACAATAACTTACTGAACACAACCTCAATTCCACCGAAAATCACTATAAACAGCTGAATACGCACACGATACCATAGAAAATCATTATATACTACTGAACACGCACGAAATCGACAGTCATTCATTATAAACTACTGAACACTACCGCAAATCCACCAACTATCATTATTAACTACTGAAAACGCACACAATGCCACCGACAAACATTACAAACTACTAAACACTACCGCAATTCCACCGACAAACACTATTACCTACTGAATACGTACATAATTCCACTGACGATCATTGTAAACTACAAAACAATTTTCAGTAAATGTTCATACTCTGTTCAGAATATCTATAATGAATGGTCTGTTCAGAATTTCTTGACTTTGTATTGTACTGAACATCATCGCAATTCCACTGACAATCATAAACTACTTAACACACACACATGTCCACTGGCAATCACTATACACTACTGAAAACTACCGCAATTCCAGCGACAATCACTTTAAACTACAGAATACTACCACGATTTTACAGTCAATCATTGTAAGCTGCTGAACACGTACATAATTCCACCGACGATCAGTGTAAACTACTGAACACGACTGCAATTCGACCGACAATCACAATAGCCTACCAAGCACTACCGTGATTCCAACGGCAATCATATTAAACTATTAAACATGCACACAATTCCCAAAAATATCAATAAGGTATTAAACACGCAAATAATTCCACAGGCAAGTACTATAAGCTACTCAACGCGCACATAATTCCAACCACAATCACAATAAACTACTAAACACGCACACAATTCCACCGGCAATCAAAATAGACGAAGGTACAGTACCACAATTCTTTCGAAAATCACTTTGAACTACTACACACGCACATAATTCCACCGACAATCAATATAAACCTCTACGCATGCGCACAAGTCCACCGAATATTATTATAGACTGGTGAACACTACCGCAAATTCACAAACAATCATTATAAATTACTGAACTCGCACACAACACCACTGACAATCACTATAAACTACTGAAAACTACCATAATTCCACCGACATTCGCTATAAACAACTAAACACTACCACAATTCAATCGAGCATCATTAGAAACTACTGAAGATTACCGCAATTCCACCGACAATCGTTATAAACTACTAATCACTACCCCAATTCCACTGGCAATCAATATAAACTGCTGAATACGCACACAATTCCACCGACAATCACTATGAACTACTAAAAACGCACCCAATTCCACTGACATTCAATATAATCTTCTGAGTGTGCGCAGAAATCCACCGACAATCATTGTAGACTACTGACCACTACAGCAATTCCACCGACAATCACAATGAACTACTAAACAAGCACACAATTTCACCAACAATCAATATCAACTTCTAAGTATGCACAAAAATCCACCGTTGTTCATTATAAACTACTGAACACTACCGTAATCCTACCAACAATCATATACTACTGAACACGCACACAGTTCAACTGACAATCACTATAAACTACTAAACACTACCGCAAATTCACCGACAATTACAATACACTACTGAAAACTACAGCAATTTTACCGTCAATCATTATAAACTGCTGAACACGCACATAATTCAACGCGCAATCATTATAAACTACTGAACACTACCACAATTCTACCGACAATCACAATAAACTACCACAGACTACCGCAATTCCACCGACAATCGTTATAAACTACTGAATACTACCGCATTTCCAAAGAAAATAATTTTAAAAGAATGAATACGCGCACAATTCCACCGACAATTATTATAAACCAATGAACACGCACATAATTTCACCGACAATAAATATAAACTACTGAACACGCACACAATTCCACCGACAATCACTATCAACTACTGAACACGCACACAATTCCACCGACAATCACTCTAAGCTACGTATTACGACCGTAATTCAACCGACAATCGCAATAAACTGCAAAACACTACCACAATTGCACCGACAATCACAATAACCTACTGAGCACTACCTCAATTCCACCGAAAATCATTATAAACAGCTGAATACGCACACGATAGCATCGAAAATCATTATATACTACTGAACACGCACACAATCGACCGTCATTCCAACGGCAATCATATTAAACTACTAAACACGCACACAATTCCAAAAACAATCAATAAGGTATTAAACAGGCAAATAATTTTACAGGCAAGTACTATAAGCTACTCAACGCGCACACAATTCCACCCACAATCACAAAAAACTACTAAATACGCACACAATTCCACCGGCAATCAATATAGACGAAGGTACAGTACCACAATTCCTTCGAAAATCACTTTGAACTACTACACACGCACATAATTCCACCGACAATCAATATAAACCTCTACGCATGCGCACAAGTCCACCGAATATTATTATAGACTGGTGAACACTACCGCAAATTCACAAACAATCATTATAAATTACTGAACTCGCACACAACACCACTGACAATCACTATAAACTACTGGAAACTACCATAATTCCACCGAAATTCGCTATAAACTACTAGACACTACCACAATTCAACCGAAAATCATTGGAAACTACTGAAGATTACCGCAATTCCAACGACAATCATTATAAACTACTAATCACTACCCCAATTCCACTAGCAATCACTATAAACTGCTGAATACGCACACAATTCCACCGACAATCACTATGAACTACTAAAAATGCACCCAATTCCACTGACATGCAATATAATCTTCTGAGTGTGCGCAGAAATCCACCGACGATCATTATAGACTACTGACCACTACAGCAATTCCACCGACAATCACAATGAACTACTAAACAAGCACACAATTTCACCGACAATCAATATCAACTTCTAAAGCATGCACACAGATCCACTGTTGTTCGTTATAAAATACTGAACACTATCGTAATCCCACCAACAAACATATACTACTGAACACGCACACAGTTCAACTGACTATCACTATAAACTACTAAACACTACCGCAATTCCACCGCCATTTACTATACACTACTGAAAACTACTGCAATTTTACAGTCAATCATTATAAACCGCTGAATACGCACATAATTCCACGCGCAATCATTATAAACTACTGAACACTACCACAATTCTACCGACAATCACAATAAACTACCACATACTACCGCAATTCCACCGACAATCGCTATAAACTACTGAATACTACTGCATTTCCAAAGAAAATAATTTTAAAAGAATGAATACGTACACAATTCCACCGACAATTATTATAAACTAATGAACAAGCACATAATTTCACCGACAATAAATATAAACTACTGAACACGCACACAATTCCACCGACAATCACTATCAGCTACTGAACACGCACACAATTCCACCGACAATCACTCTAAGCTACGTATTACGACCGGAATTCAACCGACAATCACAATAAACTACAAAACACTACCAGAATGGCACCGACAATCACAATAACCTACTGAACACTACCTCAATTCCACAGAAAATCATTATAAACAGCTGAATACGCACACGATAGCATCGACAATCATTATATACTACTGAACACGCACAAAATCGACCGTCATTCATTATAAACTACTGAACACTACCGCAAATCCACCAACTATCATTATAAACTACTGAAAACGCACACAATGCCACCGACAAACATTACAAACTACTAAACACTACCGCAATTCCACCGACAAACACTATTACCTACTGAATACGTACATAATTCCACTGACGATCATTGTAAACAACAAAACAATTTTCAGTAAATGTTCATACTCTGTTCAGAATATCTATAATGAATGATCTGTTCAGAATTTCTTGACTTTGTATTGTACTGAACATCATCGCCATTCCACTGACAATCATAAACTACTTAACACACACACATGTCCACTGGCAATCACTATACACTACTGTAAGCTACCGCAATTCCAGCGACAATCACTATAAACTACAGACTACTACCACGCTTTTACAGTCAATCATTATAAGCTGCTGAACACGTACACAATTCCACCGACGATCATTGTAAACTACTGAACACGACTGCAATTCGACCGACAATCACAATAGCCTACCAAGCACTACCGTGATTCCAACGGCAATCATATTTAACTATTAAACACGCACACAATTCTAAAAACAATCAATAAGATATTAAACACGCAAATAATTCCACAGACAAGTACTATAAGCTACTCAACGCGCACACAATTCCACCCACAATCACAATAAACTACTAAACACGCACACAATTCCACCGGCAATCAAAATAGACGAAGGTACACTGCCACAATTCCATCGAAAATCACGTTGAACTAATACACACGCACATAATTCCACCGACAATCAATATAAACCTCTACGCATGCGCACAAGTCCACCGAATATTATTATAGACTGGTGAACACTACCGCAAATTCACAAACAATCATTATAAATTACTGAACTCGCACACAACACCACTGACAATCACTATAAACTACTGGAAACTACCATAATTCCACCGAAATTCGCTATAAACTACTAGACACTACCACAATTCAACCGAAAATCATTGGAAACTACTGAAGATTACCGCAATTCCAACGACAATCATAATAAACTACTAATCACTACCCCAATTCCACTAGCAATCACTATAAACTGCTGAATACGCACACAATTCCACCGACAATCACTATGAACTACTAAAAATGCACCCAATTCCACTGACATGCAATATAATCTTCTGAGTGTGCGCAGAAATCCACCGACGATCATTATAGACTACTGAACACTACAGCAATTCCACCGACAATCACAATGAACTACTAAACAAGCACACAATTTCACCGACAATCAATATCAACTTCTAAAGCATGCACACAGATCCACTGTTGTTCGTTATAAAATACTGAACACTACCGTAATCCCACCAACAATCATATACTACTGAACACGCACACAGTTCAACTGACTATCACTATAAACTACTAAACACTACTGCAATTCCACCGCCAATTACTATACACTACTGAAAACTACTGCAATTTTACCGTCAATCATTATAAACTGCTGAATACGCACATAATTCCACGCGCAATCATTATAAACTACTGAACACTACCACAATTCTACCGACAATCACAATAAACTACCACATACTACCGCAATTCCACCGACAATCGCTATAAACTACTGAATACTACTGCATTTCCAAAGAAAATAATTTTAAAAGAATGAATACGCACACAATTCCACCGACAATTATTATAAACTAATGAACACGCACATAATTTCACCGACAATAAATATAAACTACTGAACACGCACACAATTCCACCGACAATCACTATCAACTACTGAACACGCACACAATTCCACCGACAATCACTCTAAGCTACGTATTACGACCGGAATTCAACCGACAATCGCAATAAACTACAAAACACTACCATAATTGCACCGACAATCACAATAACCTACTGAACACTACCTCAATTCCACAGAAAATCATTATAAACAGCTGAATACGCACACGATAGCATCGACAATCATTATATACTACTGAACACGCACAAAATCGACCGTCATTCACTATAAACTACTGAACACTACCGCAAATCCACCAACTATCATAATAAACTACTAAAAACGCACACAATGCCACCGACAACCACTATTACCTACTGAATACGTACATAATTCCACTGACGATCATTGTAAACTACAAAACAATTTTCAGTAAATGTTCATACTCTGTTCAGAATATCTAGCACATAAACTGGTCTGTTCAGAATTTTTTGACTTTGTATTGTACTGAACATCATCGCAATTCCACTGACAATCATAAATTACTGAACACACACACATGTCCACTGGCAATCACTATATACTACTGTAAACTACCGCAATTCCAGCGACAATCACTATCAACTACAGACTACTACCACGATTTTACAGTCAATCATTATAAGCTGCTGAACACGTACACAATTCCACCGACGATCATTGTAAACTACTGAACACGACTGCAATTCGACCGACAATCACAATAGCCTACCAAGCACTACCGTGATTCCAACGGCAATCATATTAAACTATTAAACACGCACACAATTCCAAAAACAATCAATAAAATATTAAACACGCAAATAATTCCACAGACAAGTACTATAAGCTACTCAACGCGCACACAATTCCACCCACAATCACAATAAACTACTAAACACGCACACAATTCCACCGGCAATCAAAATAGACGAAGGTACACTGCCACAATTCCATCGAAAATCACTTTGAACTAATACACACGCACATAATTCCACCGAAAATCAACATAAACTTCTACGCATGCGCATAAATCCACCGAATAATATAATAGACTGCTGAACACTACCGCAAATCCACAAACAATCATTATAAACTACTAAACTCGCACACAACACCACTAACAATCACTATAAACTCCTGAAAACTACCATAATTCCACCGACATTCGTTATAAACAACTAAACACTACCACAATTCAACCGAGCATCACTAGAAACTACTGAAGTTTACCGCAATTCCACCGATAATCATTATAAACTACTAATCACTACCCCAATTCCACTGGCAATCACTATGAACTACTGAAAACGCACCCAATTCCACTGACATTTAATATAATCTTCTGAGTGTGCGCAGAAATCCACCGACAATCATTATAGACTACTGACCACTACAGCAATTCCACCGACAATCACAATGAACTACTAAACAAGCACACAATTTCACCGACAATCAATATCAACTTCTAAAGCATGCACACAGATCCACTGTTGTTCGTTATAAAATACTGAACACTACCGTAATCCCACCAACAATCATATACTACTGAACACGCACACAGTTCAACTGACTATCACTATAAACTACTAAACACTACTGCAATTCCACCGCCAATTACTATACACTACTGAAAACTACTGCAATTTTACCGTCAATCATTATAAACTGCTGAATACGCACATAATTCCACGCGCAATCATTATAAACTACTGAACACTACCACAATTCTACCGACAATCACAATAAACTACCACATGCTACCGCAATTCCACCGACAATCGCTATAAGCTACTGAATACTACTGCATTTCCAAAGAAAATAATTTTAAAGAGAATGAATACGCACACAATTCCACCGACAATTATTATAAACTAATGAACACGCACATAATTTCACCGACAATAAATATAAACTACTGAACACGCACACAATTCCACCGACAATCACTATCAACTACTGAACACGCACACAATTCCACCGACAATCACTCTAAGCTACGTATTACGACCGGAATTCAACCGACAATCGCAATAAACTACAAAACACTACCAGAATTGCACCGACAATCACAATAACCTACTGAACACTACCTCAATTCCACAGAAAATCATTATAAACAGCTGAATACGCACACGATAGCATCGACAATCATTATATACTACTGAACACGCACAAAATCGACCGTCATTCACTATAAACTACTGAACACTACCGCAAATCCACCAACTATCATTATAAACTACTAAAAACGCACACAATGCCACCGACAAACATTACAAACTACTAAACACTACCGCAATTCCACCGACAAACACTATTACCTACTGAATACGTACATAATTCCACTGACGATCATTGTAAACTACAAAACAATTTTCAGTAAATGTTCATACTCTGTTCAGAATATCTAGCACATAAACTGGTCTGTTCAGAATTTCTTGACTTTGTATTGTACTGAACATCATCGCAATTCCACTGACAATCATAAATTACTGAACACACACACATGTCCACTGGCAATCACTATACACTACTGTAAACTACCGCAATTCCAGCGACAATCACTATCAACTACAGACTACTACCACGATTTTACAGTCAATCATTATAAGCTGCTGAACACGTACACAATTCCACCGACGATCATTGTAAACTACTGAACACGACTGCAATTCGACCGACAATCACAATAGCCTACCAAGCACTACCGTGATTCCAACGGCAATCATATTAAACTATTAAACACGCACACAATTCCAAAAACAATCAATAAGATATTAAACACGCAAATAATTCCACAGACAAGTACTATAAGCTACTCAACGCGCACACAATTCCACCCACAATCACAATAAACTACTAAACACGCACACAATGCCACCGGCAATCAAAATAGACGAAGGTACACTGCCACAATTCCATCGAAAATCACTTTGAACTAATACACACGCACATAATTCCACCGAAAATCAACATAAACTTCTACGCATGCGCATAAATCCACCGAATAATATAATAGACTGCTGAACACTACCGCAAATCCACAAACAATCATTATAAACTACTAAACTCGCACACAACACCACTAACAATCACTATAAACTACTGAAAACTACCATAATTCCACCGACATTCGTTATAAACAATTAAACACTACCACAATTCAACCGAGCATCACTAGAAACTACTGAAGTTTACCGCAATTCCACCGATAATCATTATAAACTACTAATCACTACCCCAATTCCACTGGCAATCACTATGAACTACTGAAAACGCACCCAATTCCACTGACATTTAATATAATCTTCTGAGTGTGCGCAGAAATCCACCGACAATCATTATAGACTACTGACCACTACAGCAATTCCACCGACAATCACAATGAACTACTAAACAAGCACACAATTTCACCGACAATCAATATCAACTTCTAAAGCATGCACACAGATCCACTGTTGTTCGTTATAAAATACTGAACACTACCGTAATCCCACCAACAATCATATACTACTGAACACGCACACAGTTCAACTGACTATCACTATAAACTACTAAACACTACTGCAATTCCACCGCCAATTACTATACACTACTGAAAACTACTGCAATTTTACCGTCAATCATTATAAACTGCTGAATACGCACATAATTCCACGCGCAATCATTATAAACTACTGAGCACTACCACAATTCTACCGACAATCACAATAAACTACCACATACTACCGCAATTCCACCGACAATCGCTATAAACTACTGAATACTACTGCATTTCCAAAGAAAATAATTTTAAAGAGAATGAATACGCACACAATTCCACCGACAATTATTATAAACTAATGAACACGCACATAATTTCACCGACAATAAATATAAACTACTGAACACGCACACAATTCCACCGACAATCACTATCAACTACTGAACACGCACACAATTCCACCGACAATCACTCTAAGCTACGTATTACGACCGGAATTCAACCGACAATCGCAATAAACTACAAAACACTACCAGAATTGCACCGACAATCACAATAACCTACTGAACACTACCTCAATTCCACAGAAAATCATTATAAACAGCTGAATACGCACACGATAGCATCGACAATCATTATATACTACTGAACACGCACAAAATCGACCGTCATTCACTATAAACTACTGAACACTACCGCAAATCCACCAACTATCATTATAAACTACTAAAAACGCACACAATGCCACCGACAACCACTATTACCTACTGAATACGTACATAATTCCACTGACGATCATTGTAAACTACAAAACAATTTTCAGTAAATGTTCATACTCTGTTCAGAATATCTAGCACATAAACTGGTCTGTTCAGAATTTTTTGACTTTGTATTGTACTGAACATCATCGCAATTCCACTGACAATCATAAATTACTGAACACACACACATGTCCACTGGCAATCACTATATACTACTGTAAACTACCGCAATTCCAGCGACAATCACTATCAACTACAGACTACTACCACGATTTTACAGTCAATCATTATAAGCTGCTGAACACGTACACAATTCCACCGACGATCATTGTAAACTACTGAACACGACTGCAATTCGACCGACAATCACAATAGCCTACCAAGCACTACCGTGATTCCAACGGCAATCATATTAAACTATTAAACACGCACACAATTCCAAAAACAATCAATAAGATATTAAACACGCAAATAATTCCACAGACAAGTACTATAAGCTACTCAACGCGCACACAATTCCACCCACAATCACAATAAACTACTAAACACGCACACAATTCCACCGGCAATCAAAATAGACGAAGGTACACTGCCACAATTCCATCGAAAATCACTTTGAACTAATACACACGCACATAATTCCACCGAAAATCAACATAAACTTCTACGCATGCGCATAAATCCACCGAATAATATAATAGACTGCTGAACACTACCGCAAATCCACAAACAATCATTATAAACTACTAAACTCGCACACAACACCACTAACAATCACTATAAACTCCTGAAAACTACCATAATTCCACCGACATTCGTTATAAACAACTAAACACTACCACAATTCAACCGAGCATCACTAGAAACTACTGAAGTTTACCGCAATTCCACCGATAATCATTATAAACTACTAATCACTACCCCAATTCCACTGGCAATCACTATGAACTACTGAAAACGCACCCAATTCCACTGACATTTAATATAATCTTCTGAGTGTGCGCAGAAATCCACCGACAATCATTATAGACTACTGACCACTACAGCAATTCCACCGACAATCACAATGAACTACTAAACAAGCACACAATTTCACTGACAATCAATATCAACTTCTAAAGCATGCACACAGATCCACTGTTGTTCGTTATAAAATACTGAACACTACCGTAATCCCACCAACAATCATATACTACTGAACACGCACACAGTTCAACTGACTATCACTATAAACTACTAAACACTACTGCAATTCCACCGCCAATTACTATACACTACTGAAAACTACTGCAATTTTACCGTCAATCATTATAAACTGCTGAATACGCACATAATTCCACGCGCAATCATTATAAACTACTGAACACTACCACAATTCTACCGACAATCACAATAAACTACCACATGCTACCGCAATTCCACCGACAATCGCTATAAGCTACTGAATACTACTGCATTTCCAAAGAAAATAATTTTAAAGAGAATGAATACGCACACAATTCCACCGACAATTATTATAAACTAATGAACACGCACATAATTTCACCGACAATAAATATAAACTACTGAACACGCACACAATTCCACCGACAATCACTATCAACTACTGAACACGCACACAATTCCACCGACAATCACTCTAAGCTACGTATTACGACCGGAATTCAACCGACAATCGCAATAAACTACAAAACACTACCAGAATTGCACCGACAATCACAATAACCTACTGAACACTACCTCAATTCCACAGAAAATCATTATAAACAGCTGAATACGCACACGATAGCATCGACAATCATTATATACTACTGAACACGCACAAAATCGACCGTCATTCACTATAAACTACTGAACACTACCGCAAATCCACCAACTATCATTATAAACTACTAAAAACGCACACAATGCCACCGACAAACATTACAAACTACTAAACACTACCGCAATTCCACCGACAAACACTATTACCTACTGAATACGTACATAATTCCACTGACGATCATTGTAAACTACAAAACAATTTTCAGTAAATGTTCATACTCTGTTCAGAATATCTAGCACATAAACTGGTCTGTTCAGAATTTCTTGACTTTGTATTGTACTGAACATCATCGCAATTCCACTGACAATCATAAATTACTGAACACACACACATGTCCACTGGCAATCACTATACACTACTGTAAACTACCGCAATTCCAGCGACAATCACTATCAACTACAGACTACTACCACGATTTTACAGTCAATCATTATAAGCTGCTGAACACGTACACAATTCCACCGACGATCATTGTAAACTACTGAACACGACTGCAATTCGACCGACAATCACAATAGCCTACCAAGCACTACCGTGATTCCAACGGCAATCATATTAAACTATTAAACACGCACACAATTCCAAAAACAATCAATAAGATATTAAACACGCAAATAATTCCACAGACAAGTACTATAAGCTACTCAACGCGCACACAATTCCACCCACAATCACAATAAACTACTAAACACGCACACAATGCCACCGGCAATCAAAATAGACGAAGGTACACTGCCACAATTCCATCGAAAATCACTTTGAACTAATACACACGCACATAATTCCACCGAAAATCAACATAAACTTCTACGCATGCGCATAAATCCACCGAATAATATAATAGACTGCTGAACACTACCGCAAATCCACAAACAATCATTATAAACTACTAAACTCGCACACAACACCACTAACAATCACTATAAACTACTGAAAACTACCATAATTCCACCGACATTCGTTATAAACAATTAAACACTACCACAATTCAACCGAGCATCACTAGAAACTACTGAAGTTTACCGCAATTCCACCGATAATCATTATAAACTACTAATCACTACCCCAATTCCACTGGCAATCACTATGAACTACTGAAAACGCACCCAATTCCACTGACATTTAATATAATCTTCTGAGTGTGCGCAGAAATCCACCGACAATCATTATAGACTACTGACCACTACAGCAATTCCACCGACAATCACAATGAACTACTAAACAAGCACACAATTTCACCGACAATCAATATCAACTTCTAAAGCATGCACACAGATCCACTGTTGTTCGTTATAAAATACTGAACACTACCGTAATCCCACCAACAATCATATACTACTGAACACGCACACAGTTCAACTGACTATCACTATAAACTACTAAACACTACTGCAATTCCACCGCCAATTACTATACACTACTGAAAACTACTGCAATTTTACCGTCAATCATTATAAACTGCTGAATACGCACATAATTCCACGCGCAATCATTATAAACTACTGAGCACTACCACAATTCTACCGACAATCACAATAAACTACCACATACTACCGCAATTCCACCGACAATCGCTATAAACTACTGAATACTACTGCATTTCCAAAGAAAATAATTTTAAAGAGAATGAATACGCACACAATTCCACCGACAATTATTATAAACTAATGAACACGCACATAATTTCACCGACAATAAATATAAACTACTGAACACGCACACAATTCCACCGACAATCACTATCAACTACTGAACACGCACACAATTCCACCGACAATCACTCTAAGCTACGTATTACGACCGGAATTCAACCGACAATCGCAATAAACTACAAAACACTACCAGAATTGCACCGACAATCACAATAACCTACTGAACACTACCTCAATTCCACAGAAAATCATTATAAACAGCTGAATACGCACACGATAGCATCGACAATCATTATATACTACTGAACACGCACAAAATCGACCGTCATTCACTATAAACTACTGAACACTACCGCAAATCCACCAACTATCATTATAAACTACTAAAAACGCACACAATGCCACCGACAACCACTATTACCTACTGAATACGTACATAATTCCACTGACGATCATTGTAAACTACAAAACAATTTTCAGTAAATGTTCATACTCTGTTCAGAATATCTAGCACATAAACTGGTCTGTTCAGAATTTTTTGACTTTGTATTGTACTGAACATCATCGCAATTCCACTGACAATCATAAATTACTGAACACACACACATGTCCACTGGCAATCACTATATACTACTGTAAACTACCGCAATTCCAGCGACAATCACTATCAACTACAGACTACTACCACGATTTTACAGTCAATCATTATAAGCTGCTGAACACGTACACAATTCCACCGACGATCATTGTAAACTACTGAACACGACTGCAATTCGACCGACAATCACAATAGCCTACCAAGCACTACCGTGATTCCAACGGCAATCATATTAAACTATTAAACACGCACACAATTCCAAAAACAATCAATAAGATATTAAACACGCAAATAATTCCACAGACAAGTACTATAAGCTACTCAACGCGCACACAATTCCACCCACAATCACAATAAACTACTAAACACGCACACAATTCCACCGGCAATCAAAATAGACGAAGGTACACTGCCACAATTCCATCGAAAATCACTTTGAACTAATACACACGCACATAATTCCACCGAAAATCAACATAAACTTCTACGCATGCGCATAAATCCACCGAATAATATAATAGACTGCTGAACACTACCGCAAATCCACAAACAATCATTATAAACTACTAAACTCGCACACAACACCACTAACAATCACTATAAACTCCTGAAAACTACCATAATTCCACCGACATTCGTTATAAACAACTAAACACTACCACAATTCAACCGAGCATCACTAGAAACTACTGAAGTTTACCGCAATTCCACCGATAATCATTATAAACTACTAATCACTACCCCAATTCCACTGGCAATCACTATGAACTACTGAAAACGCACCCAATTCCACTGACATTTAATATAATCTTCTGAGTGTGCGCAGAAATCCACCGACAATCATTATAGACTACTGACCACTACAGCAATTCCACCGACAATCACAATGAACTACTAAACAAGCACACAATTTCACTGACAATCAATATCAACTTCTAAAGCATGCACACAGATCCACTGTTGTTCGTTATAAAATACTGAACACTACCGTAATCCCACCAACAATCATATACTACTGAACACGCACACAGTTCAACTGACTATCACTATAAACTACTAAACACTACTGCAATTCCACCGCCAATTACTATACACTACTGAAAACTACTGCAATTTTACCGTCAATCATTATAAACTGCTGAATACGCACATAATTCCACGCGCAATCATTATAAACTACTGAACACTACCACAATTCTACCGACAATCACAATAAACTACCACATGCTACCGCAATTCCACCGACAATCGCTATAAGCTACTGAATACTACTGCATTTCCAAAGAAAATAATTTTAAAGAGAATGAATACGCACACAATTCCACCGACAATTATTATAAACTAATGAACACGCACATAATTTCACCGACAATAAATATAAACTACTGAACACGCACACAATTCCACCGACAATCACTATCAACTACTGAACACGCACACAATTCCACCGACAATCACTCTAAGCTACGTATTACGACCGGAATTCAACCGACAATCGCAATAAACTACAAAACACTACCAGAATTGCACCGACAATCACAATAACCTACTGAACACTACCTCAATTCCACAGAAAATCATTATAAACAGCTGAATACGCACACGATAGCATCGACAATCATTATATACTACTGAACACGCACAAAATCGACCGTCATTCACTATAAACTACTGAACACTACCGCAAATCCACCAACTATCATTATAAACTACTAAAAACGCACACAATGCCACCGACAAACATTACAAACTACTAAACACTACCGCAATTCCACCGACAAACACTATTACCTACTGAATACGTACATAATTCCACTGACGATCATTGTAAACTACAAAACAATTTTCAGTAAATGTTCATACTCTGTTCAGAATATCTAGCACATAAACTGGTCTGTTCAGAATTTCTTGACTTTGTATTGTACTGAACATCATCGCAATTCCACTGACAATCATAAATTACTGAACACACACACATGTCCACTGGCAATCACTATACACTACTGTAAACTACCGCAATTCCAGCGACAATCACTATCAACTACAGACTACTACCACGATTTTACAGTCAATCATTATAAGCTGCTGAACACGTACACAATTCCACCGACGATCATTGTAAACTACTGAACACGACTGCAATTCGACCGACAATCACAATAGCCTACCAAGCACTACCGTGATTCCAACGGCAATCATATTAAACTATTAAACACGCACACAATTCCAAAAACAATCAATAAGATATTAAACACGCAAATAATTCCACAGACAAGTACTATAAGCTACTCAACGCGCACACAATTCCACCCACAATCACAATAAACTACTAAACACGCACACAATGCCACCGGCAATCAAAATAGACGAAGGTACACTGCCACAATTCCATCGAAAATCACTTTGAACTAATACACACGCACATAATTCCACCGAAAATCAACATAAACTTCTACGCATGCGCATAAATCCACCGAATAATATAATAGACTGCTGAACACTACCGCAAATCCACAAACAATCATTATAAACTACTAAACTCGCACACAACACCACTAACAATCACTATAAACTACTGAAAACTACCATAATTCCACCGACATTCGTTATAAACAATTAAACACTACCACAATTCAACCGAGCATCACTAGAAACTACTGAAGTTTACCGCAATTCCACCGATAATCATTATAAACTACTAATCACTACCCCAATTCCACTGGCAATCACTATGAACTACTGAAAACGCACCCAATTCCACTGACATTTAATATAATCTTCTGAGTGTGCGCAGAAATCCACCGACAATCATTATAGACTACTGACCACTACAGCAATTCCACCGACAATCACAATGAACTACTAAACAAGCACACAATTTCACCGACAATCAATATCAACTTCTAAAGCATGCACACAGATCCACTGTTGTTCGTTATAAAATACTGAACACTACCGTAATCCCACCAACAATCATATACTACTGAACACGCACACAGTTCAACTGACTATCACTATAAACTACTAAACACTACTGCAATTCCACCGACAATTACTATACACTACTGAAAACTACTGCAATTTTACCGTCAATCATTATAAACTGCTGAATACGCACATAATTCCACGCGCAATCATTATAAACTACTGAGCACTACCACAATTCTACCGACAATCACAATAAACTACCACATACTACCGCAATTCCACCGACAATCGCTATAAACTACTGAATACTACTGCATTTCCAAAGAAAATAATTTTAAAGAGAATGAATACGCACACAATTCCACCGACAATTATTATAAACTAATGAACACGCACATAATTTCACCGACAATAAATATAAACTACTGAACACGCACACAATTCCACCGACAATCACTATCAACTACTGAACACGCACACAATTCCACCGACAATCACTCTAAGCTACGTATTACGACCGGAATTCAACCGACAATCGCAATAAACTACAAAACACTACCAGAATTGCACCGACAATCACAATAACCTACTGAACACTACCTCAATTCCACAGAAAATCATTATAAACAGCTGAATACGCACACGATAGCATCGACAATCATTATATACTACTGAACACGCACAAAATCGACCGTCATTCACTATAAACTACTGAACACTACCGCAAATCCACCAACTATCATTATAAACTACTAAAAACGCACACAATGCCACCGACAACCACTATTACCTACTGAATACGTACATAATTCCACTGACGATCATTGTAAACTACAAAACAATTTTCAGTAAATGTTCATACTCTGTTCAGAATATCTAGCACATAAACTGGTCTGTTCAGAATTTTTTGACTTTGTATTGTACTGAACATCATCGCAATTCCACTGACAATCATAAATTACTGAACACACACACATGTCCACTGGCAATCACTATATACTACTGTAAACTACCGCAATTCCAGCGACAATCACTATCAACTACAGACTACTACCACGATTTTACAGTCAATCATTATAAGCTGCTGAACACGTACACAATTCCACCGACGATCATTGTAAACTACTGAACACGACTGCAATTCGACCGACAATCACAATAGCCTACCAAGCACTACCGTGATTCCAACGGCAATCATATTAAACTATTAAACACGCACACAATTCCAAAAACAATCAATAAGATATTAAACACGCAAATAATTCCACAGACAAGTACTATAAGCTACTCAACGCGCACACAATTCCACCCACAATCACAATAAACTACTAAACACGCACACAATTCCACCGGCAATCAAAATAGACGAAGGTACACTGCCACAATTCCATCGAAAATCACTTTGAACTAATACACACGCACATAATTCCACCGAAAATCAACATAAACTTCTACGCATGCGCATAAATCCACCGAATAATATAATAGACTGCTGAACACTACCGCAAATCCACAAACAATCATTATAAACTACTAAACTCGCACACAACACCACTAACAATCACTATAAACTCCTGAAAACTACCATAATTCCACCGACATTCGTTATAAACAACTAAACACTACCACAATTCAACCGAGCATCACTAGAAACTACTGAAGTTTACCGCAATTCCACCGATAATCATTATAAACTACTAATCACTACCCCAATTCCACTGGCAATCACTATGAACTACTGAAAACGCACCCAATTCCACTGACATTTAATATAATCTTCTGAGTGTGCGCAGAAATCCACCGACAATCATTATAGACTACTGACCACTACAGCAATTCCACCGACAATCACAATGAACTACTAAACAAGCACACAATTTCACCGACAATCAATATCAACTTCTAAAGCATGCACACAGATCCACTGTTGTTCGTTATAAAATACTGAACACTACCGTAATCCCACCAACAATCATATACTACTGAACACGCACACAGTTCAACTGACTATCACTATAAACTACTAAACACTACTGCAATTCCACCGCCAATTACTATACACTACTGAAAACTACTGCAATTTTACCGTCAATCATTATAAACTGCTGAATACGCACATAATTCCACGCGCAATCATTATAAACTACTGAACACTACCACAATTCTACCGACAATCACAATAAACTACCACATGCTACCGCAATTCCACCGACAATCGCTATAAACTACTGAATACTACTGCATTTCCAAAGAAAATAATTTTAAAGAGAATGAATACGCACACAATTCCACCGACAATTATTATAAACTAATGAACACGCACATAATTTCACCGACAATAAATATAAACTACTGAACACGCACACAATTCCACCGACAATCACTATCAACTACTGAACACGCACACAATTCCACCGACAATCACTCTAAGCTACGTATTACGACCGGAATTCAACCGACAATCGCAATAAACTACAAAACACTACCAGAATTGCACCGACAATCACAATAACCTACTGAACACTACCTCAATTCCACAGAAAATCATTATAAACAGCTGAATACGCACACGATAGCATCGACAATCATTATATACTACTGAACACGCACAAAATCGACCGTCATTCACTATAAACTACTGAACACTACCGCAAATCCACCAACTATCATTATAAACTACTAAAAACGCACACAATGCCACCGACAAACATTACAAACTACTAAACACTACCGCAATTCCACCGACAAACACTATTACCTACTGAATACGTACATAATTCCACTGACGATCATTGTAAACTACAAAACAATTTTCAGTAAATGTTCATACTCTGTTCAGAATATCTAGCACATAAACTGGTCTGTTCAGAATTTCTTGACTTTGTATTGTACTGAACATCATCGCAATTCCACTGACAATCATAAATTACTGAACACACACACATGTCCACTGGCAATCACTATACACTACTGTAAACTACCGCAATTCCAGCGACAATCACTATCAACTACAGCCTACTACCACGATTTTACAGTCAATCATTATAAGCTGCAGAACACGTACACAATTCCACCGACGATCATTGTAAACTACTGAACACGACTGCAATTCGACCGACAATCACAATAGCCTACCAAGCACTACCGTGATTCCAACGGCAATCATATTAAACTATTAAACACGCACACAATTCCAAAAACAATCAATAAGATATTAAACACGCAAATAATTCCACAGACAAGTACTATAAGCTACTCAACGCGCACACAATTCCACCCACAATCACAATAAACTACTAAACACGCACACAATGCCACCGGCAATCAAAATAGACGAAGGTACACTGCCACAATTCCATCGAAAATCACTTTGAACTAATACACACGCACATAATTCCACCGAAAATCAACATAAACTTCTACGCATGCGCATAAATCCACCGAATAATATAATAGACTGCTGAACACTACCGCAAATCCACAAACAATCATTATAAACTACTAAACTCGCACACAACACCACTAACAATCACTATAAACTACTGAAAACTACCATAATTCCACCGACATTCGTTATAAACAACTAAACACTACCACAATTCAACCGAGCATCACTAGAAACTACTGAAGTTTACCGCAATTCCACCGATAATCATTATAAACTACTAATCACTACCCCAATTCCACTGGCAATCACTATGAACTACTGAAAACGCACCCAATTCCACTGACATTTAATATAATCTTCTGAGTGTGCGCAGAAATCCACCGACAATCATTATAGACTACTGACCACTACAGCAATTCCACCGACAATCACAATGAACTACTAAACAAGCACACAATTTTACCGACAATCAATATCAACTTCTAAGCGTGCACACAGATCCACCGTTGTTCATTATAAACTACTGAACACTACCGTAATCCCACCAACAAACATATACTACTGAACATGCATACAGTTCAACTGACAATCAATAGAAAATACTAAACACTACCGCAATTCCACCGACAATTACTATACACTACTGAAAACTACTGCAATTTTACCGTCAATCATTATAAACTGCTGAACACGCACATAATTCCACGCGCAATCATTATAAACTACTGAACACTACCACAATTCTACCGACAATCACAATAAACTACCACAGACTACCGCAATTTCACCGACAATCGCTATAAACTACTGAATACTACCGCATTTCCAAAGAAAATCATTTTAAAAGAAATGAATACGCTCACAATTCCACCGACAATTATCATAAACTAATGAACACGCACATAATTTCAGCGACAATAAATATAAACTACTGAACACGCACACAATTCCACCGACAATCACTATCAACTACTGAACACGCACACAATTCCACCGACAATCACTCTAAGCTACGTATTACGACCGGATTTCAACCGAAAATCGCAATAAACTACAAAACACTACCACAATTGCACCGACAATCACAATAACCTACTAAGCACTATCTCAATTCCACCGAAAATCATTACAAACAGCTGAATACGCACACGATAGCATCGAAAATCACTATAAACTACTGAAAACGCACACAATGCCACCGACAAACATTACAAACTACTAAACACTACCGCAATTCCACCGACAAACACTATTATCTACTGAATACGTACATAATTCCATTGACAATCATTGCAAACTGCAAAACAATTTTCAGTAAATGTTCATATTCTGTTCAGAATATCTAGCACATACACTGGTCTGTTCAGAATTTCTTGAATTTGCATTGTACTGAACATCATCGTAATTCCACTGACAATCGTAAACTACTGAACACACACACATGTCCACTGGCAATCACTATACACCACTGAAAACTACCGCAATTCCAGCGACAATCACTATAAACTACAGAATACTACCACGATTTTACAGTCAATCATTATAAGCTGCTGAACACGTACACAATTCCACCGACGATCATTGTAAACTACTGAACATGACTGCAATTCGACCGACAATCACAATAGCCTACCAAGCACTACCGTGATTCCAACGGCAATCATATTAAACTACTAAACACGCACACAATTCCAGAAACAATCAATAAGGTATTAAACACGCAAATAATTCCACAGGCAAGTACTATAAGCTACTCAACGCGCACGCAATTCCACCCACAATCACAATAAACTACTAAGCACGCACACAATTCGAACGGCAATCAATATAAACTTCTAGGCATGCGCACAAATCCCCAGAACATTATTATTAACTGTTGAACACTACCGCGATTCCACCAACAATCAATATAAGTTACTGAACTCGGAGACAACAGCACTGACAATCACTATATACTACTGAAAACTACTTCAATTCCACCGACAATCACTAAGAACTACTGAAAAAGCACCCAATTCCACTGACATTCAAAATAATCTGAGTGTGCGCAAAAATCCACCGACAATCATTATAGACTACTGACCACTACAGCAATTCCACCGACAATCACAATGAACTACTAAACAAGCACACAATTTTACCAACAATCAATATCAACTTCTAAGCGTGCACACAGATCCACCGTTGTTCATTATAAACTACTGAACACTACCGTAATCCCACCAACAAACATATACTACTGAACACGCATACAGTTCAACTGACAATCAATAGAAAATACTAAACACTACCGCAATTCCACCGACAATTACTATACACTATTGAAAACTACTGCAATTTTACCGTCAATCATTATAAACTGCCGAACACGCACATAATTCCACGCGCAATCATTATAAACTACTGAACACTACCACAATTCTACCGACAATCACAATAAACTACCACAGACTACCGCAATTTCACCGACAATCGCTATAAACTACTGAATACTACCGCATTTCCAAAGAAAATCATTTTAAAAGAAATGAATACGCTCACAATTCCACCGACAATTATCATAAACTAATGAACACGCACATAATTTCAGCGACAATAAATATAAACTACTGAACACGCACACAATTCCACCGACAATCACTATCAACTACTGAACACGCACACAATTCCACCGACAATCACTCTAAGCTACGTATTACGACCGGATTTCAACCGACAATCGCAATAAACTACAAAATACTACCACAATTGCACCGACAATCACAATAACCTACTAAGCACTATCTCAATTCCACCGAAAATCATTACAAACAGCTGAATACGCACACGATAGCATCGAAAATCACTATAAACTACTGAAAACGCACACAATACCACCGATAATCATTATAAACTACTAATCACTACCCCAATTCCACTGGCAATCACTATGAACTACTGAAAACGCACCCAATTCCACTGACATTTAATATAATCTTCTGAGTGTGCGCAGAAATCCACCGACAATCATTATAGACTACTGACCACTACAGCAATTCCACCGACAATCACAATGAACTACTAAACAAGCACACAATTTCACCGACAATCAATATCAACTTCTAAAGCATGCACACAGATCCACTGTTGTTCGTTATAAAATACTGAACACTACCGTAATCCCACCAACAATCATATACTACTGAACACGCACACAGTTCAACTGACTATCACTATAAACTACTAAACACTACTGCAATTCCACCGCCAATTACTATACACTACTGAAAACTACTGCAATTTTACCGTCAATCATTATAAACTGCTGAATACGCACATAATTCCACGCGCAATCATTATAAACTACTGAACACTACCACAATTCTACCGACAATCACAATAAACTACCACATATTACCGCAATTCCACCGACAATCGCTATAAACTACTGAATACTACTGCATTTCCAAAGAAAATAATTTTAAAGAGAATGAATACGCACACAATTCCACCGACAATTATTATAAACTAATGAACACGCACATAATTTCACCGACAATAAATATAAACTACTGAACACGCACACAATTCCACCGACAATCACTATCAACTACTAAGCACGCACACAATTCGAACGGCAATCAATATAAACTTCTAGGCATGCGCACAAATCCCCAGAACATTATTATTAACTGTTGAACACTACCGCGATTCCACCAACAATCAATATAAGTTACTGAACTCGGAGACAACAGCACTGACAATCACTATATACTACTGAAAACTACTTCAATTCCACCGACAATCACTAAGAACTACTGAAAAAGCACCCAATTCCACTGACATTCAAAATAATCTAAGTGTGCGCAAAAATCCACCGACAATCATTATAGACTACTGACCACTACAGCAATTCCACCGACAATCACAATGAACTACTAAACAAGCACACAATTTTACCAACAATCAATATCAACTTCTAAGCGTGCACACAGATCCACCGTTGTTCATTATAAACTACTGAACACTACCGTAATCCCACCAACAAACATATACTACTGAACACGCATACAGTTCAACTGACAATCAATAGAAAATACTAAACACTACCGCAATTCCACCGACAATTACTATACACTACTGAAAACTACTGCAATTTTACCGTCAATCATTATAAACTGCCGAACACGCACATAATTCCACGCGCAATCATTATAAACTACTGAACACTACCACAATTCTACCGACAATCACAATAAACTACCACAGACTACCGCAATTTCACCGACAATCGCTATAAACTACTGAATACTACCGCATTTCCAAAGAAAATCATTTTAAAAGAAATGAATACGCTCACAATTCCACCGACAATTATCATAAACTAATGAACACGCACATAATTTCAGCGACAATAAATATAAACTACTGAACACGCACACAATTCCACCGACAATCACTATCAACTACTGAACACGCACACAATTCCACCGACAATCACTCTAAGCTACGTATTACGACCGGATTTCAACCGACAATCGCAATAAACTACAAAATACTACCACAATTGCACCGACAATCACAATAACCTACTAAGCACTATCTCAATTCCACCGAAAATCATTACAAACAGCTGAATACGCACACGATAGCATCGAAAATCACTATAAACTACTGAAAACGCACACAATGCCACCGATAATCATTATAAACTACTAATCACTACCCCAATTCCACTGGCAATCACTATGAACTACTGAAAACGCACCCAATTCCACTGACATTTAATATAATCTTCTGAGTGTGCGCAGAAATCCACCGACAATCATTATAGACTACTGACCACTACAGCAATTCCACCGACAATCACAATGAACTACTAAACAAGCACACAATTTCACCGACAATCAATATCAACTTCTAAAGCATGCACACAGATCCACTGTTGTTCGTTATAAAATACTGAACACTACCGTAATCCCACCAACAATCATATACTACTGAACACGCACACAGTTCAACTGACTATCACTATAAACTACTAAACACTACTGCAATTCCACCGCCAATTACTATACACTACTGAAAACTACTGCAATTTTACCGTCAATCATTATAAACTGCTGAATACGCACATAATTCCACGCGCAATCATTATAAACTACTGAACACTACCACAATTCTACCGACAATCACAATAAACTACCACATATTACCGCAATTCCACCGACAATCGCTATAAACTACTGAATACTACTGCATTTCCAAAGAAAATAATTTTAAAGAGAATGAATACGCACACAATTCCACCGACAATTATTATAAACTAATGAACACGCACATAATTTCACCGACAATAAATATAAACTACTGAACACGCACACAATTCCACCGACAATCACTATCAACTACTGAACACGCACACAATTCCACCGACAATCACTCTAAGCTACGTATTACGACCGGAATTCAACCGACAATCGCAATAAACTACAAAACACTACCAGAATTGCACCGACAATCACAATAACCTACTGAACACTACCTCAATTCCACAGAAAATCATTATAAACAGCTGAATACGCACACGATAGCATCGACAATCATTATATACTACTGAACACGCACAAAATCGACCGTCATTCACTATAAACTACTGAACACTACCGCAAATCCACCAACTATCATTATAAACTACTAAAAACGCACACAATGCCACCGACAAACATTACAAACTACTAAACACTACCACAATTCCACCGACAATCACTATCAACTACTGAACACGCACACAATTCCACCGACAATCACTCTAAGCTACGTATTACGACCGGATTTCAACCGACAATCGCAATAAACTACAAAATACTACCACAATTGCACCGACAATCACAATAACCTACTAAGCACTATCTCAATTCCACCGAAAATCATTACAAACAGCTGAATACGCACACGATAGCATCGAAAATCACTATAAACTACTGAAAACGCACACAATGCCACCGACAAACATTACAAACTACTAAACACTACCGCAATTCCACCGACAAACACTATTATCTACTGAATACGTACATAATTCCATTGACGATCATTGCAAACTACAAAACAATTTTCAGTAAATGTTCATACTCCGTTCAGAATATCTAGCACATACACTGGTCTGTTCAGAATTTCTTGACTTTGTATTGTACTGAACATCATCGCAATTCCACTGACAATCATAAATTACTGAACACACACACATGTCCACTGGCAATCACTATACACTACTGTAAACTACCGCAATTCCAGCGACAATCACTATCAACTACAGACTACTACCACGATTTTACAGTCAATCATTATAAGCTGCTGAACACGTACACAATTCAACCGACGATCATTGTAAACTACTGAACACGACTGCAATTCGACCGACAATCACAATAGCCTACCAAGCACTACCGTGATTCCAACGGCAATCATATTAAACTATTAAACACGCACACAATTCCAAAAACAATCAATAAGATATTAAACACGCAAATAATTCCACAGACAAGTACTATAAGCTACTCAACGCGCACACAATTCCACTCACAATCACAATAAACTACTAAACACGCACACAATTCCACCGGCAATCAAAATAGACGAAGGTACACTGCCACAATTCCATCGAAAATCACTTTGAACTAATACACACGCACATAATTCCACCGAAAATCAACATAAACTTCTACGCATGCGCATAAATCCACCGAATAATATAATAGACTGCTGAACACTACCGCAAATCCACAAACAATCATTATAAACTACTAAACTCGCACACAACACCACTAACAATCACTATAAACTACTGAAAACTACCATAATTCCACCGACATTCGTTATAAACAACTAAACACTACCACAATTCAACCGAGCATCACTAGAAACTACTGAAGTTTACCGCAATTCCACCGATAATCATTATAAACTACTAATCACTACCCCAATTCCACTGGCAATCACTATGAACTACTGAAAACGCACCCAATTCCACTGACATTTAATATAATCTTCTGAGTGTGCGCAGAAATCCACCGACAATCATTATAGACTACTGACCACTACAGCAATTCCACCGACAATCACAATGAACTACTAAACAAGCACACAATTTTACCGACAATCAATATCAACTTCTAAGCGTGCACACAGATCCACCGTTGTTCATTATAAACTACTGAACACTACCGTAATCCCACCAACAAACATATACTACTGAACATGCATACAGTTCAACTGACAATCAATAGAAAATACTAAACACTACCGCAATTCCACCGACAATTACTATACACTACTGAAAACTACTGCAATTTTACCGTCAATCATTATAAACTGCTGAACACGCACATAATTCCACGCGCAATCATTATAAACTACTGAACACTACCACAATTCTACCGACAATCACAATAAACTACCACAGACTACCGCAATTTCACCGACAATCGCTATAAACTACTGAATACTACCGCATTTCCAAAGAAAATCATTTTAAAAGAAATGAATACGCTCACAATTCCACCGACAATTATCATAAACTAATGAACACGCACATAATTTCAGCGACAATAAATATAAACTACTGAACACGCACACAATTCCACCGACAATCACTATCAACTACTGAACGCGCACACAATTCCACCGACAATCACTCTAAGCTACGTATTACGACCGGATTTCAACCGAAAATCGCAATAAACTACAAAACACTACCACAATTGCACCGACAATCACAATAACCTACTAAGCACTATCTCAATTCCACCGAAAATCATTACAAACAGCTGAATACGCACACGATAGCATCGAAAATCACTATAAACTACTGAAAACGCACACAATGCCACCGACAAACATTACAAACTACTAAACACTACCGCAATTCCACCGACAAACACTATTATCTACTGAATACGTACATAATTCCATTGACGATCATTGCAAACTACAAAACAATTTTCAGTAAATGTTCATATTCTGTTCAGAATATCTAGCACATACACTGGTCTGTTCAGAATTTCTTGAATTTGCATTGTACTGAACATCATCGTAATTCCACTGACAATCGTAAACTACTGAACACACACACATGTCCACTGGCAATCACTATACACCACTGAAAACTACCGCAATTCCAGCGACAATCACTATAAACTACAGAATACTAACACGATTTTACAGTCAATCATTATAAGCTGCTGAACACGTACACAATTCCAACGACGATCATTGTAAACTACTGAACATGACTGCAATTCGACCGACAATCACAATAGCCTACCAAGCACTACCGTGATTCCAACGGCAATCATATTAAACTACTAAACACGCACACAATTCCAGAAACAATCAATAAGGTATTAAACACGCAAATAATTCCACAGGCAAGTACTATAAGCTACTCAACGCGCACACAATTCCACCCACAATCACAATAAACTACTAAGCACGCACACAATTCGAACGGCAATCAATATAAACTTCTAGGCATGCGCACAAATCCCCAGAACATTATTATTAACTGTTGAACACTACCGCGATTCCACCAACAATCAATATAAGTTACTGAACTCGGAGACAACAGCACTGACAATCACTATATACTACTGAAAACTACTTCAATTCCACCGACAATCACTAAGAACTACTGAAAAAGCACCCAATTCCACTGACATTCAAAATAATCTGAGTGTGCGCAAAAATCCACCGACAATCATTATAGACTACTGACCACTACAGCAATTCCACCGACAATCACAATGAACTACTAAACAAGCACACCATTTTACCAACAATCAATATCAACTTCTAAGCGTGCACACAGATCCACCGTTGTTCATTATAAACTACTGAACACTACCGTAATCCCACCAACAAACATATACTACTGAACACGCATACAGTTCAACTGACAATCAATAGAAAATACTAAACACTACCGCAATTCCACCGACAATTACTATACACTACTGAAAACTACTGCAATTTTACCGTCAATCATTATAAACTGCCGAACACGCACATAATTCCACGCGCAATCATTATAAACTACTGAACACTACCACAATTCTACCGACAATCACAATAAACTACCACAGACTACCGCAATTTCACCGACAATCGCTATAAACTACTGAATACTACCGCATTTCCAAAGAAAATCATTTTAAAAGAAATGAATACGCTCACAATTCCACCGACAATTATCATAAACTAATGAACACGCACATAATTTCAGCGACAATAAATATAAACTACTGAACACGCACACAATTCCACCGACAATCACTATCAACTACTGAACACGCACACAATTCCACCGACAATCACTCTAAGCTACGTATTACGACCGGATTTCAACCGACAATCGCAATAAACTACAAAATACTACCACAATTGCACCGACAATCACAATAACCTACTAAGCACTATCTCAATTCCACCGAAAATCATTACAAACAGCTGAATACGCACACGATAGCATCGAAAATCACTATAAACTACTGAAAACGCACACAATGCCACCGACAAACATTACAAACTACTAAACACTACCGCAATTCCACCGACAAACACTATTATCTACTGAATACGTACATAATTCCATTGACGATCATTGCAAACTACAAAACAATTTTCAGTAAATGTTCATATTCTGTTCAAAATATCTAGCACATACACTGGTCTGTTCAGAATTTCTTGACTTTGCATTGTACTGAACATCATCGTAATTCCACTGACAATCGTAAACTACTGAACACACACACATGTCCACTGGCAATCACTATACACCACTGAAAACTACCGCAATTCCAGCGACAATCACTATAAACTACAGAATACTAACACGATTTTACAGTCAATCATTATAAGCTGCTGAACACGTACACAATTCCAACGACGATCATTGTAAACTACTGAACATGACTGCAATTCGACCGACAATCACAATAGCCTACCAAGCACTACCGTGATTCCAACGGCAATCATATTAAACTACTAAACACGCACACAATTCCAGAAACAATCAATAAGGTATTAAACACGCAAATAATTCCACAGGCAAGTACTATAAGCTACTCAACGCGCACACAATTCCACCCACAATCACAATAAACTACTAAGCACGCACACAATTCGAACGGCAATCAATATAAACTTCTAGGCATGCGCACAAATCCCCAGAACATTATTATTAACTGTTGAACACTACCGCGATTCCACCAACAATCAATATAAGTTACTGAACTCGGAGACAACAGCACTGACAATCACTATATACTACTGAAAACTACTTCAATTCCACCGACAATCACTAAGAACTACTGAAAAAGCACCCAATTCCACTGACATTCAAAATAATCTGAGTGTGCGCAAAAATCCACCGACAATCATTATAGACTACTGACCACTACAGCAATTCCACCGACAATCACAATGAACTACTAAACAAGCACACAATTTTACCAACAATCAATATCAACTTCTAAGCGTGCACACAGATCCACCGTTGTTCATTATAAACTACTGAACACTACCGTAATCCCACCAACAAACATATACTACTGAACACGCATACAGTTCAACTGACAATCAATAGAAAATACTAAACACTACCGCAATTCCACCGACAATTACTATACACTACTGAAAACTACTGCAATTTTACCGTCAATCATTATAAACTGCCGAACACGCACATAATTCCACGCGCAATCATTATAAACTACTGAACACTACCACAATTCTACCGACAATCACAATAAACTACCACAGACTACCGCAATTTCACCGACAATCGCTATAGACTACTGAATACTACCGCATTTCCAAAGAAAATCATTTTAAAAGAAATGAATACGCTCACAATTCCACCGACAATTATCATAAACTAATGAACACGCACATAATTTCAGCGACAATAAATATAAACTACTGAACACGCACACAATTCCACCGAAAATCACTATCAACTACTGAACACGCACACAATTCCACCGACAATCACTCTAAGCTACGTATTACGACCGGATTTCAACCGACAATCGCAATAAACTACAAAATACTACCACAATTGCACCGACAATCACAATAACCTACTAAGCACTATCTCAATTCCACCGAAAATCATTACAAACAGCTGAATACGCACACGATAGCATCGAAAATCACTATAAACTACTGAAAACGCACACAATGCCACCGACAAACATTACAAACTACTAAACACTACCGCAATTCCACCGACAAACACTATTATCTACTGAATACGTACATAATTCCATTGACGATCATTGCAAACTACAAAACAATTTTCAGTAAATGTTCATACTCCGTTCAGAATATCTAGCACATACACTGGTCTGTTCAGAATTTCTTGACTTTGTATTGTACTGAACATCATCGCAATTCCACTGACAATCATAAATTACTGAACACACACACATGTCCACTGGCAATCACTATACACTACTGTAAACTACCGCAATTCCAGCGACAATCACTATCAACTACAGACTACTACCACGATTTTACAGTCAATCATTATAAGCTGCTGAACACGTACACAATTCAACCGACGATCATTGTAAACTACTGAACACGACTGCAATTCGACCGACAATCACAATAGCCTACCAAGCACTACCGTGATTCCAACGGCAATCATATTAAACTATTAAACACGCACACAATTCCAAAAACAATCAATAAGATATTAAACACGCAAATAATTCCACAGACAAGTACTATAAGCTACTCAACGCGCACACAATTCCACTCACAATCACAATAAACTACTAAACACGCACACAATTCCACCGGCAATCAAAATAGACGAAGGTACACTGCCACAATTCCATCGAAAATCACTTTGAACTAATACACACGCACATAATTCCACCGAAAATCAACATAAACTTCTACGCATGCGCATAAATCCACCGAATAATATAATAGACTGCTGAACACTACCGCAAATCCACAAACAATCATTATAAACTACTAAACTCGCACACAACACCACTAACAATCACTATAAACTACTGAAAACTACCATAATTCCACCGACATTCGTTATAAACAACTAAACACTACCACAATTCAACCGAGCATCACTAGAAACTACTGAAGTTTACCGCAATTCCACCGATAATCATTATAAACTACTAATCACTACCCCAATTCCACTGGCAATCACTATGAACTACTGAAAACGCACCCAATTCCACTGACATTTAATATAATCTTCTGAGTGTGCGCAGAAATCCACCGACAATCATTATAGACTACTGACCACTACAGCAATTCCACCGACAATCACAATGAACTACTAAACAAGCACACAATTTTACCGACAATCAATATCAACTTCTAAGCGTGCACACAGATCCACCGTTGTTCATTATAAACTACTGAACACTACCGTAATCCCACCAACAAACATATACTACTGAACATGCATACAGTTCAACTGACAATCAATAGAAAATACTAAACACTACCGCAATTCCACCGACAATTACTATACACTACTGAAAACTACTGCAATTTTACCGTCAATCATTATAAACTGCTGAACACGCACATAATTCCACGCGCAATCATTATAAACTACTGAACACTACCACAATTCTACCGACAATCACAATAAACTACCACAGACTACCGCAATTTCACCGACAATCGCTATAAACTACTGAATACTACCGCATTTCCAAAGAAAATCATTTTAAAAGAAATGAATACGCTCACAATTCCACCGACAATTATCATAAACTAATGAACACGCACATAATTTCAGCGACAATAAATATAAACTACTGAACACGCACACAATTCCACCGACAATCACTATCAACTACTGAACACGCACATAATTCCACCGACAATCACTCTAAGCTACGTATTACGACCGGATTTCAACCGAAAATCGCAATAAACTACAAAACACTACCACAATTGCACCGACAATCACAATAACCTACTAAGCACTATCTCAATTCCACCGAAAATCATTACAAACAGCTGAATACGCACACGATAGCATCGAAAATCACTATAAACTACTGAAAACGCACACAATGCCACCGACAAACATTACAAACTACTAAACACTACCGCAATTCCACCGACAAACACTATTATCTACTGAATACGTACATAATTCCATTGACGATCATTGCAAACTACAAAACAATTTTCAGTAAATGTTCATATTCTGTTCAGAATATCTAGCACATACACTGGTCTGTTCAGAATTTCTTGAATTTGCATTGTACTGAACATCATCGTAATTCCACTGACAATCGTAAACTACTGAACACACACACATGTCCACTGGCAATCACTATACACCACTGAAAACTACCGCAATTCCAGCGACAATCACTATAAACTACAGAATACTACCACGATTTTACAGTCAATCATTATAAGCTGCTGAACACGTACACAATTCCACCGACGATCATTGTAAACTACTGAACATGACTGCAATTCGACCGACAATCACAATAGCCTACCAAGCACTACCGTGATTCCAACGGCAATCATATTAAACTACTAAACACGCACACAATTCCAGAAACAATCAATAAGGTATTAAACACGCAAATAATTCCACAGGCAAGTACTATAAGCTACTCAACGCGCACACAATTCCACCCACAATCACAATAAACTACTAAGCACGCACACAATTCGAACGGCAATCAATATAAACTTCTAGGCATGCGCACAAATCCCCAGAACATTATTATTAACTGTTGAACACTACCGCGATTCCACCAACAATCAATATAAGTTACTGAACTCGGAGACAACAGCACTGACAATCACTATATACTACTGAAAACTACTTCAATTCCACCGACAATCACTAAGAACTACTGAAAAAGCACCCAATTCCACTGACATTCAAAATAATCTGAGTGTGCGCAAAAATCCACCGACAATCATTATAGACTACTGACCACTACAGCAATTCCACCGACAATCACAATGAACTACTAAACAAGCACACAATTTTACCAACAATCAATATCAACTTCTAAGCGTGCACACAGATCCACCGTTGTTCATTATAAACTACTGAACACTACCGTAATCCCACCAACAAACATATACTACTGAACACGCATACAGTTCAACTGACAATCAATAGAAAATACTAAACACTACCGCAATTCCACCGACAATTACTATACACTACTGAAAACTACTGCAATTTTACCGTCAATCATTATAAACTGCCGAACACGCACATAATTCCACGCGCAATCATTATAAACTACTGAACACTACCACAATTCTACCGACAATCACAATAAACTACCACAGACTACCGCAATTTCACCGACAATCGCTATAGACTACTGAATACTACCGCATTTCCAAAGAAAATCATTTTAAAAGAAATGAATACGCTCACAATTCCACCGACAATTATCATAAACTAATGAACACGCACATAATTTCAGCGACAATAAATATAAACTACTGAACACGCACACAATTCCACCGACAATCACTATCAACTACTGAACACGCACACAATTCCACCGACAATCACTCTAAGCTACGTATTACGACCGGATTTCAACCGACAATCGCAATAAACTACAAAATACTACCACAATTGCACCGACAATCACAATAACCTACTAAGCACTATCTCAATTCCACCGAAAATCATTACAAACAGCTGAATACGCACACGATAGCATCGAAAATCACTATAAACTACTGAAAACGCACACAATGCCACCGACAAACATTACAAACTACTAAACACTACCGCAATTCCACCGACAAACACTATTATCTACTGAATACGTACATAATTCCATTGACGATCATTGCAAACTACAAAACAATTTTCAGTAAATGTTCATATTCTGTTCAAAATATCTAGCACATACACTGGTCTGTTCAGAATTTCTTGACTTTGCATTGTACTGAACATCATCGTAATTCCACTGACAATCGTAAACTACTGAACACACACACATATCCACTGGCAATCACTATACACCACTGAAAACTACCGCAATTCCAGCGACAATCACTATAAACTACAGAATACTACCACGATTTTACAGTCAATCATTATAAGCTGCTGAACACGTACACAATTCCACCGACGATCATTCTAAACTACTGAACATGACTGCAATTCGACCGACAATCACAATAGCCTACCAAGCACTACCTTGATTCCAACGGCAATCATATTAAACTACTAAACACGCACACAATTCCAGAAACAATCAATAAGGTATTAAACACGCAAATAATTCCACAGGCAAGTACTATAAGCTACTCAACGCGCACACAATTCCACCCACAATCACAATAAACTACTAAGCACGCACACAATTCGAACGGCAATCAATATAAACTTCTAGGCATGCGTACAAATCCCCAGAACATTATTGTTAACTGTTGAACACTACCGCGATTCCACCGACAATCAATATAAGTTACTGAACTCGCAGACAACAGCACTGACAATCATTATATACTACTGAAAACTACTTCAATTCCACCGACAATCACTAAGAACTACTAAAAAAGCACCCAATTCCACTGACATTCAAAATAATCTGAGTGTGCGCAGAAATCCACCGACAATCATTATAGACTACTGACTACTACAGCAATTCCACCGACAATCACAATGAACTACTAAGCAAGCACACAATTTCACCGACAATCAATATCAACTTCTAAGCATGCACAAAAATCCACCGTTGTTCATTATATACCACTGAACACTACCGTAATCCCACCAACAATCATATACTACTGTACACGCACACAGTTCAACTGACAATCACTATAAACTACTAAACACTACCGCAATTCCACCGACAATTACTATACACTACTGAAAACTACTGCAATTTTACCGTCAATCATTGTAAACTGCTGAACACGCACATAATTCCACGCGCAATCATTATAAACTACTGAACACTACCACAATTCTACCGACAATCACAATAAACTACCACAGACTACCTCAATTCCACCGACAATCAATATAAACTACTGAATACTACCGCATTTCCAAAGAAAATCATCTTAAAAGAATGAATACGCTCACAATTCCACCGACAATTATTATAAACTAATGAACACGCACATAATTTCACAGACAATAAATATAAACTACTGAACACGCACACAATTCCACCGACAATCACTATCAACTACTGAACACGCACATAATTCCACCTACAATTACAATAACCTACTGAACACTACCTCAATTCCACCGAATATCATTATAAACAGCTGAACACTCACACGATAGCATCGAACATCATTATATACTACTGAACACGCACAAAATCGACCGTCATTCATTATAAACTATTGAACACTACAGCAAATCCACCAACTAGTATTATAAACTACTGAAAACGCACACAATGCCACCGACAAACATTACAAACTACTAAACACTACCGCAATTCCACCGACAAACATTATTACCTACTGAATACGTACATAATTCCACTGACGATCATTGCAAACTACAAAACAATTTTCAGTAAATGTTCATACTCCGTTCAGAATATCTAGCACATACACTGGTCTGTTCAGAATTTCTTGACTTTGTATTGTACTGAACATCATCGCAATTCCACTGACAATCATACATTACTGAACACACACACATGTCCACTGGCAATCACTATACACTACTGAAAACTACCGCAATTCCAGAGACAATCACTATAAACTACAGAATACTACCACGATTTTACAGTCAATCATTATAAGCTGCTGAACACGTACACAATTCCACCGACGATCATTATAAACTACTGAACACGACTGCAATTTGGCCGACAATCACAATAGCCTACCAAGCACTACCGTGATTCCAACGGCAATCATATTAAACTACTTAATACGCACACAATTCCAGAAACAATCAATAAGGTATTAAGCACACAAATAATTCCACAGGCAAGTACTATAAGCTACTCAACGCGCACACAATTCCACCCACAATCACAATAAACTAATAAACACGCGCACAATTCCACCGGCAATCAAAATAGACGAAGGTACACTACCACAATTCCATCGAAAATCACTATGAACTACTACACACGCACATAATTCCACGACAATCAATATAAAACTCTACGCATGCGCAGAAATCCACCGAAACATTATTATAGACTGCTGAACACTACCGCGATTCCACCGACAATCATTATAAACTACTGAATTCGCAGACAACATCACTGACAATCAGCATATACTACTGAAAACTACTTCAATTCCATCGACAATCACTATAAACTACTATCACTACCCCAATTCCACCGACGATCATTATGAATTTACTAAACACTACCGCAATTCCACCGACAATTACTATACACTACTGAAAACTACTGCAATTTTACCGTCAATCATTATAAACTGCCGAACACGCACATAATTCCACGCGCAATCATTATAAACTACTGAACACTACCACAATTCTACCGACAATCACAATAAACTACCACAGACTACCGCAATTTCACCGACAATCGCTATAAACTACTGAATACTACCGCATTTCCAAAGAAAATCATTTTAAAAGAAATGAATACGCTCACAATTCCACCGACAATTATCATAAACTAATGAACACGCACATAATTTCAGCGACAATAAATATAAACTACTGAACACGCACACAATTCCACCGACAATCACTATCAACTACTGAACACGCACACAATTCCACCGACAATCACTCTAAGCTACGTATTACGACCGGATTTCAACCGACAATCGCAATAAACTACAAAATACTACCACAATTGCACCGACAATCACAATAACCTACTAAGCACTATCTCAATTCCACCGAAAATCATTACAAACAGCTGAATACGCACACGATAGCATCGAAAATCACTATAAACTACTGAAAACGCACACAATGCCACCGACAAACATTACAAACTACTAAACACTACCGCAATTCCACCGACAAACACTATTATCTACTGAATACGTACATAATTCCATTGACGATCATTGCAAACTACAAAACAATTTTCAGTAAATGTTCATATTCTGTTCAAAATATCTAGCACATACACTGGTCTGTTCAGAATTTCTTGACTTTGCATTGTACTGAACATCATCGTAATTCCACTGACAATCGTAAACTACTGAACACACACACATGTCCACTGGCAATCACTATACACTACTGAAAACTACTGCAATTTTACCGTCAATCATTATAAACTGCTGAACACGCACATAATTCCACGCGCAATCATTATAAACTACTGAACACTACCACAATTCTACCGACAATCACAATAAACTACCACAGACTACCGCAATTTCACCGACAATCGCTATAAACTACTGAATACTACCGCATTTCCAAAGAAAATCATTTTAAAAGAAATGAATACGCTCACAATTCCACCGACAATTATCATAAACTAATGAACACGCACATAATTTCAGCGACAATAAATATAAACTACTGAACACGCACACAATTCCACCGACAATCACTATCAACTACTGAACACGCACACAATTCCACCGACAAACACTCTAAGCTACGTATTACGACCGGATTTCAACCGAAAATCGCAATAAACTACAAAACACTACCACAATTGCACCGACAATCACAATAACCTACTAAGCACTATCTCAATTCCACCGAAAATCATTACAAACAGCTGAATACGCACACGATAGCATCGAAAATCACTATAAACTACTGAAAACGCACACAATGCCACCGACAAACATTACAAACTACTAAACACTACCGCAATTCCACCGACAAACACTATTATCTACTGAATACGTACATAATTCCATTGACGATCATTGCAAACTGCAAAACAATTTTCAGTAAATGTTCATATTCTGTTCAAAATATCTAGCACATACACTGGTCTGTTCAGAATTTCTTGAATTTGCATTGTACTGAACATCATCGTAATTCCACTGACAATCGTAAACTACTGAACACACACACATGTCCACTGGCAATCACTATACACCACTGAAAACTACCGCAATTCCAGCGACAATCACTATAAACTACAGAATACTACCACGATTTTACAGTCAATCATTATAAGCTGCTGAACACGTACACAATTCCACCGACGATCATTGTAAACTACTGAACATGACTGCAATTCGACCGACAATCACAATAGCCTACCAAGCACTACCGTGATTCCAACGGCAATCATATTAAACTACTAAACACGCACACAATTCCAGAAACAATCAATAAGGTATTAAACACGCAAATAATTCCACAGGCAAGTACTATAAGCTACTCAACGCGCACACAATTCCACCCACAATCACAATAAACTACTAAGCACGCACACAATTCGAACGGCAATCAATATAAACTTCTAGGCATGCGCACAAATCCCCAGAACATTATTATTAACTGTTGAACACTACCGCGATTCCACCAACAATCAATATAAGTTACTGAACTCGGAGACAACAGCACTGACAATCACTATATACCACTGAAAACTACTTCAATTCCACCGACAATCACTAAGAACTACTGAAAAAGCACCCAATTCCACTGACATTCAAAATAATCTGAGTGTGCGCAAAAATCCACCGACAATCATTATAGACTACTGACCACTACAGCAATTCCACCGACAATCACAATGAACTACTAAACAAGCACACAATTTTACCAACAATCAATATCAACTTCTAAGCGTGCACACAGATCCACCGTTGTTCATTATAAACTACTGAACACTACCGTAATCCCACCAACAAACATATACTACTGAACACGCATACAGTTCAACTGACAATCAATAGAAAATACTAAACACTACCGCAATTCCACCGACAATTACTATACACTACTGAAAACTACTGCAATTTTACCGTCAATCATTATAAACTGCCGAACACGCACATAATTCCACGCGCAATCATTATAAACTACTGAACACTACCACAATTCTACCGACAATCACAATAAACTACCACAGACTACCGCAATTTCACCGACAATCGCTATAGACTACTGAATACTACCGCATTTCCAAAGAAAATCATTTTAAAAGAAATGAATACGCTCACAATTCCACCGACAATTATCATAAACTAATGAACACGCACATAATTTCAGCGACAATAAATATAAACTACTGAACACGCACACAATTCCACCGACAATCACTATCAACTACTGAACACGCACACAATTCCACCGACAATCACTCTAAGCTACGTATTACGACCGGATTTCAACCGACAATCGCAATAAACTACAAAATACTACCACAATTGCACCGACAATCACAATAACCTACTAAGCACTATCTCAATTCCACCGAAAATCATTACAAACAGCTGAATACGCACACGATAGCATCGAAAATCACTATAAACTACTGAAAACGCACACAATGCCACCGACAAACATTACAAACTACTAAACACTACCGCAATTCCACCGACAAACACTATTATCTACTGAATACGTACATAATTCCATTGACGATCATTGCAAACTACAAAACAATTTTCAGTAAATGTTCATATTCTGTTCAAAATATCTAGCACATACACTGGTCTGTTCAGAATTTCTTGACTTTGCATTGTACTGAACATCATCGTAATTCCACTGACAATCGTAAACTACTGAACACACACACATATCCACTGGCAATCACTATACACCACTGAAAACTACCGCAATTCCAGAGACAATCACTATAAACTACAGAATACTACCACGATTTTACAGTCAATCATTATAAGCTGCTGAACACGTACACAATTCCACCGACGATCATTCTAAACTACTGAACATGACTGCAATTCGACCGACAATCACAATAGCCTACCAAGCACTACCGTGATTCCAACGGCAATCATATTAAACTACTAAACACGCACACAATTCCAGAAACAATCAATAAGGTATTAAACACGCAAATAATTCCACAGGCAAGTACTATAAGCTACTCAACGCGCACACAATTCCACCCACAATCACAATAAACTACTAAGCACGCACACAATTCGAACGGCAATCAATATAAACTTCTAGGCATGCGTACAAATCCCCAGAACATTATTGTTAACTGTTGAACACTACCGCGATTCCACCGACAATCAATATAAGTTACTGAACTCGCAGACAACAGCACTGACAATCATTATATACTACTGAAAACTACTTCAATTCCACCGACAATCACTAAGAACTACTAAAAAAGCACCCAATTCCACTGACATTCAAAATAATCTGAGTGTGCGCAGAAATCCACCGACAATCATTATAGACTACTGACTACTACAGCAATTCCACCGACAATCACAATGAACTACTAAGCAAGCACACAATTTCACCGACAATCAATATCAACTTCTAAGCATGCACAAAAATCCACCGTTGTTCATTATATACCACTGAACACTACCGTAATCCCACCAACAATCATATACTACTGTACACGCACACAGTTCAACTGACAATCACTATAAACTACTAAACACTACCGCAATTCCACCGACAATTACTATACACTACTGAAAACTACTGCAATTTTACCGTCAATCATTGTAAACTGCTGAACACGCACATAATTCCACGCGCAATCATTATAAACTACTGAACACTACCACAATTCTACCGACAATCACAATAAACTACCACAGACTACCTCAATTCCACCGACAATCAATATAAACTACTGAATACTACCGCATTTCCAAAGAAAATCATCTTAAAAGAATGAATACGCTCACAATTCCACCGACAATTATTATAAACTAATGAACACGCACATAATTTCACAGACAATAAATATAAACTACTGAACATGCACACAATTCCACCGACAATCACTATCAACTACTGAACACGCACATAATTCCACCTACAATTACAATAACCTACTGAACACTACCTCAATTCCACCGAATATCATTATAAACAGCTGAACACTCACACGATAGCATCGAACATCATTATATACTACTGAACACGCACAAAATCGACCGTCATTCATTATAAACTATTGAACACTACAGCAAATCCACCAACTAGTATTATAAACTACTGAAAACGCACACAATGCCACCGACAAACATTACAAACTACTAAACACTACCGCAATTCCACCGACAAACATTATTACCTACTGAATACGTACATAATTCCACTGACGATCATTGCAAACTACAAAACAATTTTCAGTAAATGTTCATACTCCGTTCAGAATATCTAGCACATACACTGGTCTGTTCAGAATTTCTTGACTTTGTATTGTACTGAACATCATCGCAATTCCACTGACAATCATAAACTACTGAACACACACACATGTCCACTGGCAATCACTATACACCACTGAAAACTACCGCAATTCCAGCGACAATCACTATAAACTACAGAATACTACCACGATTTTACAGTCAATCATTATAAGCTGCTGAACACGTACACAATTCCACCGACGATCATTGTAAACTACTGAACATGACTGCAATTCGACCGACAATCACAATAGCCTACCAAGCACTACCGTGATTCCAACGGCAATCATATTAAACTACTAAACACGCACACAATTCCAGAAACAATCAATAAGGTATTAAACACGCAAATAATTCCACAGGCAAGTACTATAAGCTACTCAACGCGCACACAATTCCACCCACAATCACAATAAACTACTAAGCACGCACACAATTCGAACGGCAATCAATATAAACTTCTAGGCATGCGCACAAATCCCCAGAACATTATTATTAACTGTTGAACACTACCGCGATTCCACCAACAATCAATATAAGTTACTGAACTCGGAGACAACAGCACTGACAATCACTATATACTACTGAAAACTACTTCAATTCCACCGACAATAACTAAGAACTACTGAAAAAGCACCCAATTCCACTGACATTCAAAATAATCTGAGTGTGCGCAAAAATCCACCGACAATCATTATAGACTACTGACCACTACAGCAATTCCACCGACAATCACAATGAACTACTAAACAAGCACACAATTTTACCAACAATCAATATCAACTTCTAAGCGTGCACACAGATCCACCGTTGTTCATTATAAACTACTGAACACTACCGTAATCCCACCAACAAACATATACTACTGAACACGCATACAGTTCAACTGACAATCAATAGAAAATACTAAACACTACCGCAATTCCACCGACAATTACTATACACTACTGAAAACTACTGCAATTTTACCGTCAATCATTATAAACTGCCGAACACGCACATAATTCCACGCGCAATCATTATAAACTACTGAACACTACCACAATTCTACCGACAATCACAATAAACTACCACAGACTACCGCAATTTCACCGACAATCGCTATAGACTACTGAATACTACCGCATTTCCAAAGAAAATCATTTTAAAAGAAATGAATACGCTCACAATTCCACCGACAATTATCATAAACTAATGAACACGCACATAATTTCAGCGACAATAAATATAAACTACTGAACACGCACACAATTCCACCGACAATCACTATCAACTACTGAACACGCACACAATTCCACCGACAATCACTCTAAGCTACGTATTACGACCGGATTTCAACCGACAATCGCAATAAACTACAAAATACTACCACAATTGCACCGACAATCACAATAACCTACTAAGCACTATCTCAATTCCACCGAAAATCATTACAAACAGCTGAATACGCACACGATAGCATCGAAAATCACTATAAACTACTGAAAACGCACACAATGCCACCGACAAACATTACAAACTACTAAACACTACCGCAATTCCACCGACAAACACTATTATCTACTGAATACGTACATAATTCCATTGACGATCATTGCAAACTACAAAACAATTTTCAGTAAATGTTCATATTCTGTTCAAAATATCTAGCACATACACTGGTCTGTTCAGAATTTCTTGACTTTGCATTGTACTGAACATCATCGTAATTCCACTGACAATCGTAAACTACTGAACACACACACATATCCACTGGCAATCACTATACACCACTGAAAACTACCGCAATTCCAGAGACAATCACTATAAACTACAGAATACTACCACGATTTTACAGTCAATCATTATAAGCTGCTGAACACGTACACAATTCCACCGACGATCATTCTAAACTACTGAACATGACTGCAATTCGACCGACAATCACAATAGCCTACCAAGCACTACCGTGATTCCAACGGCAATCATATTAAACTACTAAACACGCACACAATTCCAGAAACAATCAATAAGGTATTAAACACGCAAATAATTCCACAGGCAAGTACTATAAGCTACTCAACGCGCACACAATTCCACCCACAATCACAATAAACTACTAAGCACGCACACAATTCGAACGGCAATCAATATAAACTTCTAGGCATGCGTACAAATCCCCAGAACATTATTGTTAACTGTTGAACACTACCGCGATTCCACCGACAATCAATATAAGTTACTGAACTCGCAGACAACAGCACTGACAATCATTATATACTACTGAAAACTACTTCAATTCCACCGACAATCACTAAGAACTACTAAAAAAGCACCCAATTCCACTGACATTCAAAATAATCTGAGTGTGCGCAGAAATCCACCGACAATCATTATAGACTACTGACTACTACAGCAATTCCACCGACAATCACAATGAACTACTAAGCAAGCACACAATTTCACCGACAATCAATATCAACTTCTAAGCATGCACAAAAATCCACCGTTGTTCATTATATACCACTGAACACTACCGTAATCCCACCAACAATCATATACTACTGTACACGCACACAGTTCAACTGACAATCACTATAAACTACTAAACACTACCGCAATTCCACCGACAATTACTATACACTACTGAAAACTACTGCAATTTTACCGTCAATCATTGTAAACTGCTGAACACGCACATAATTCCACGCGCAATCATTATAAACTACTGAACACTACCACAATTCTACCGACAATCACAATAAACTACCACAGACTACCTCAATTCCACCGACAATCAATATAAACTACTGAATACTACCGCATTTCCAAAGAAAATCATCTTAAAAGAATGAATACGCTCACAATTCCACCGACAATTATTATAAACTAATGAACACGCACATAATTTCACAGACAATAAATATAAACTACTGAACATGCACACAATTCCACCGACAATCACTATCAACTACTGAACACGCACATAATTCCACCTACAATTACAATAACCTACTGAACACTACCTCAATTCCACCGAATATCATTATAAACAGCTGAACACTCACACGATAGCATCGAACATCATTATATACTACTGAACACGCACAAAATCGACCGTCATTCATTATAAACTATTGAACACTACAGCAAATCCACCAACTAGTATTATAAACTACTGAAAACGCACACAATGCCACCGACAAACATTACAAACTACTAAACACTACCGCAATTCCACCGACAAACATTATTACCTACTGAATACGTACATAATTCCACTGACGATCATTGCAAACTACAAAACAATTTTCAGTAAATGTTCATACTCCGTTCAGAATATCTAGCACATACACTGGTCTGTTCAGAATTTCTTGACTTTGTATTGTACTGAACATCATCGCAATTCCACTGACAATCATAAACTACTGAACACACACACATGTCCACTGGCAATCACTATACACCACTGAAAACTACCGCAATTCCAGCGACAATCACTATAAACTACAGAATACTACCACGATTTTACAGTCAATCATTATAAGCTGCTGAACACGTACACAATTCCACCGACGATCATTGTAAACTACTGAACATGACTGCAATTCGACCGACAATCACAATAGCCTACCAAGCACTACCGTGATTCCAACGGCAATCATATTAAACTACTAAACACGCACACAATTCCAGAAACAATCAATAAGGTATTAAACACGCAAATAATTCCACAGGCAAGTACTATAAGCTACTCAACGCGCACACAATTCCACCCACAATCACAATAAACTACTAAGCACGCACACAATTCGAACGGCAATCAATATAAACTTCTAGGCATGCGCACAAATCCCCAGAACATTATTATTAACTGTTGAACACTACCGCGATTCCACCAACAATCAATATAAGTTACTGAACTCGGAGACAACAGCACTGACAATCACTATATACTACTGAAAACTACTTCAATTCCACCGACAATAACTAAGAACTACTGAAAAAGCACCCAATTCCACTGACATTCAAAATAATCTGAGTGTGCGCAAAAATCCACCGACAATCATTATAGACTACTGACCACTACAGCAATTCCACCGACAATCACAATGAACTACTAAACAAGCACACAATTTTACCAACAATCAATATCAACTTCTAAGCGTGCACACAGATCCACCGTTGTTCATTATAAACTACTGAACACTACCGTAATCCCACCAACAAACATATACTACTGAACACGCATACAGTTCAACTGACAATCAATAGAAAATACTAAACACTACCGCAATTCCACCGACAATTACTATACACTACTGAAAACTACTGCAATTTTACCGTCAATCATTATAAACTGCCGAACACGCACATAATTCCACGCGCAATCATTATAAACTACTGAACACTACCACAATTCTACCGACAATCACAATAAACTACCACAGACTACCGCAATTTCACCGACAATCGCTATAGACTACTGAATACTACCGCATTTCCAAAGAAAATCATTTTAAAAGAAATGAATACGCTCACAATTCCACCGACAATTATCATAAACTAATGAACACGCACATAATTTCAGCGACAATAAATATAAACTACTGAACACGCACACAATTCCACCGACAATCACTATCAACTACTGAACACGCACACAATTCCACCGACAATCACTCTAAGCTACGTATTACGACCGGATTTCAACCGACAATCGCAATAAACTACAAAATACTACCACAATTGCACCGACAATCACAATAACCTACTAAGCACTATCTCAATTCCACCGAAAATCATTACAAACAGCTGAATACGCACACGATAGCATCGAAAATCACTATAAACTACTGAAAACGCACACAATGCCACCGACAAACATTACAAACTACTAAACACTACCGCAATTCCACCGACAAACACTATTATCTACTGAATACGTACATAATTCCATTGACGATCATTGCAAACTACAAAACAATTTTCAGTAAATGTTCATATTCTGTTCAAAATATCTAGCACATACACTGGTCTGTTCAGAATTTCTTGACTTTGCATTGTACTGAACATCATCGTAATTCCACTGACAATCGTAAACTACTGAACACACACACATATCCACTGGCAATCACTATACACCACTGAAAACTACCGCAATTCCAGCGACAATCACTATAAACTACAGAATACTACCACGATTTTACAGTCAATCATTATAAGCTGCTGAACACGTACACAATTCCACCGACGATCATTCTAAACTACTGAACATGACTGCAATTCGACCGACAATCACAATAGCCTACCAAGCACTACCGTGATTCCAACGGCAATCATATTAAACTACTAAACACGCACACAATTCCAGAAACAATCAATAAGGTATTAAACACGCAAATAATTCCACAGGCAAGTACTATAAGCTACTCAACGCGCACACAATTCCACCCACAATCACAATAAACTACTAAGCACGCACACAATTCGAACGGCAATCAATATAAACTTCTAGGCATGCGTACAAATCCCCAGAACATTATTGTTAACTGTTGAACACTACCGCGATTCCACCGACAATCAATATAAGTTACTGAACTCGCAGACAACAGCACTGACAATCATTATATACTACTGAAAACTACTTCAATTCCACCGACAATCACTAAGAACTACTAAAAAAGCACCCAATTCCACTGACATTCAAAATAATCTGAGTGTGCGCAGAAATCCACCGACAATCATTATAGACTACTGACTACTACAGCAATTCCACCGACAATCACAATGAACTACTAAGCAAGCACACAATTTCACCGACAATCAATATCAACTTCTAAGCATGCACAAAAATCCACCGTTGTTCATTATATACCACTGAACACTACCGTAATCCCACCAACAATCATATACTACTGTACACGCACACAGTTCAACTGACAATCACTATAAACTACTAAACACTACCGCAATTCCACCGACAATTACTATACACTACTGAAAACTACTGCAATTTTACCGTCAATCATTGTAAACTGCTGAACACGCACATAATTCCACGCGCAATCATTATAAACTACTGAACACTACCACAATTCTACCGACAATCACAATAAACTACCACAGACTACCTCAATTCCACCGACAATCAATATAAACTACTGAATACTACCGCATTTCCAAAGAAAATCATCTTAAAAGAATGAATACGCTCACAATTCCACCGACAATTATTATAAACTAATGAACACGCACATAATTTCACAGACAATAAATATAAACTACTGAACATGCACACAATTCCACCGACAATCACTATCAACTACTGAACACGCACATAATTCCACCTACAATTACAATAACCTACTGAACACTACCTCAATTCCACCGAATATCATTATAAACAGCTGAACACTCACACGATAGCATCGAACATCATTATATACTACTGAACACGCACAAAATCGACCGTCATTCATTATAAACTATTGAACACTACAGCAAATCCACCAACTAGTATTATAAACTACTGAAAACGCACACAATGCCACCGACAAACATTACAAACTACTAAACACTACCGCAATTCCACCGACAAACATTATTACCTACTGAATACGTACATAATTCCACTGACGATCATTGCAAACTACAAAACAATTTTCAGTAAATGTTCATACTCCGTTCAGAATATCTAGCACATACACTGGTCTGTTCAGAATTTCTTGACTTTGTATTGTACTGAACATCATCGCAATTCCACTGACAATCATAAACTACTGAACACACACACATGTCCACTGGCAATCACTATACACTACTGAAAACTACCGCAATTCCAGAGACAATCACTATAAACTACAGAATACTACCACGATTTTACAGTCAATCATTATAAGCTGCTGAACACGTACACAATTCCACCGACGATCATTATAAACTACTGAACACGACTGCAATTTGGCCGACAATCACAATAGCCTACCAAGCACTACCGTGATTCCAACGGCAATCATATTAAACTACTTAATACGCACACAATTCCAAAAACAATCAATAAGGTATTAAACACACAAATAATTCCACAGGCAAGTACTATAAGCTACTCAACGCGCACACAATTCCACCCACAATCACAATAAACTAATAAACACGCGCACAATTCCACCGGCAATCAAAATAGACGAAGGTACACTACCACAATTCCATCGAAAATCACTATGAACTACTACACACGCACATAATTCCACGACAATCAATATAAAACTCTACGCATGCGCAGAAATCCACCGAAACATTATTATAGACTGCTGAACACTACCGCGATTCCACCGACAATCATTATAAACTACTGAATTCGCAGACAACATCACTGACAATCAGCATATACTACTGAAAACTACTTCAATTCCATCGACAATCACTATAAACTACTATCACTACCCCAATTCCACCGACGATCATTATGAATTTACTGAACACTACCACAATTCCAGCGAAATGCATCATCAACTACTAAAGACGCACACAATTCCACTGACATTCAATATAATCTTCTGGGCGTGCGCAGAAATCCACCGAAAATCAATATAGACTACTGACTACTACAGTAATTCCACCGACATTCACAATGGAAAACTAAACACGCACACAATTTCACCAACAATCAATATAAACTTCTAAATATGCACACAATTCCACTATTGTTCATTTTAAACTACTGAACACTACCGTAATCCATACAACAATCACATAATACTGCATACGCACACAGTTCTACTGACAATCACTATAGACTACTAAACACTACCGCAATTCCACCGACAATTACTATACACTACTGAAAACTACTGCAATTTTAACGTCAATCAATATAAACTGCTGAACACGCACATAATTCCACCAACAATCATTATGGACAACTGAACACTACCGCAATTCCACCGACAATCACTATACTCTACTACATACTACCGCAATTCCACCGACAATCACCACAAACTACTAAACACTACATCAATTTTACCGTCAATCATTATAAACTACTGTACACGCACACAATTCCACCGACAACCATTATGGACTACTGAACACTAGCACAATTCCAGCGAAGATCATTATGAACGACTAAAACGCAAATAATTTCATCGTTAATCAATATAAATTTCTGAGCATACGCACAAATTTACCGAAAATCATTATATACTACTGACCTCTACAACACTTTCACCGACAATCACACTCAGCTACTAAACATGTACACAATTTCACCGACAATCAATATAAGCGGCAAAGCATGCACACGAATCCACCGATTTTCATTAAAAAATACTGACCACAACCGCAATCATGCCAACAATCATAAACTACTGAACACGCAAAGAGTTCCACTGACAATCACTATAAAGTACTGAATAATACCGCAATCCCACCGACAATCACTATCAACTACTGAACACTACCGATATCCCACCAACAATCACTATAAACTCAACAGGCACACAGTTCCAATGACAATCACTTTAAGCTAATAAACACTACCGCAATTCCACCAACAATCACTATAAACTACTAAAAGCTACCCTAATTCCACCGACAATAACTCTAAAATACTAGACACTACCACAAGTCCACCGACAATCACTACATACTACTGAACACTACTGCAATTTTACTGTCAATAATTATAAACTGCTGAACACAATTCCACCCACAATCATTATAAACCACTGAACACTACCACAATTCCACCGACAATCACAATAAACTACTAAAGACTAACACAATTCCACGGACAATCGCGATAAACTACTAAAGAATACCGAAATTCCACCGAAAATCATTATAAACGAATGAACTCGCAGACAACTGCACTTAAACTTACTATATACTACTGAAACCCACTTCAATTCAACAGACAATCACTATAAACTACAAATGACTACTACAATTCCACCGACAATCACTATAAACTACTAATCACTACCCCAATTCCACCGGCAATCACTATAAACTACTGAATACGCACACAATTCCACCGGCAATCATTATGAACTACTGAACACTACCACAATTCCAGCGAAATTCATTATCAACTATTAAAGACACACACAATTCCACAGATATTCAATATAATCTTCTGAGCGTGCGCAGAAATCCACCGACTATCATTATAGACTACTGACCACTACAGCAATTCCACCAACATTCACAAAGGACTATTAAACACGCACACATTTCCACCAACAATCAATATAAACTTATAATCATGCACAAAATTCCACTAGTGTTCATTATAAACTACTGAACACTACCACAATTCCACCGACAATCACAATAAACTACTAAAGTCTACCGCAATTCCACCGAAAATCATTATAAACGAATGAATACGCTCACAATTCCACCCACGATCATCATAAACAACTGAACACTACCACAATTCCACCGACAATCACAAGAAACTACTAAAGACTAACGCAATTCCACCGACAATCACTATAAACTACAAAAGACTACCGCAATTCCACCGAAAATCACTATAAACGAATGAACTCGCAGACAACATCACTGGCAATCACTATATACTACTGAAAACCACCTCAATTCAACCGACAATCACTATAAACTACTAAAGACTTCTGCAATTCCACCGACAATCATTATAAACTACTAAAGACTACTGCAATTCAACCGACAATCACTATAAGCTACTAAACACTACCCTAATTCCACCGGCAATCACTATAAACTACTGAATACGCACACAATTCTACCGACAATCATTATGAACTACTAAAGACTAATACAATTCCACCGGCAATCACTATAAACTACTGAATACGCACACAATTCCACCGACAATCAATATGAACTACTGAACACTACCACAATTCCAGCGAAATTCATTATCAACTACTAAAGACGCACATAATTCCACAGACATTCAATATAATCTTTTGAGCGTGCGCAGAAATCCACCGACAATCATTATAGACTACTGACCACAACAACAATTCCACCGACAATCACAATGAACTACTAAACACGCACACAATTTCACCAACAATCAATATAAACTGATAAGCATGCACACAATTCCAATGTTGTTCATTATAGACTACTGAACACTACCGACACTCACAATAAACTACTAAAGACTAACATAATTCCACCGACAATCGCTATAAACTACTAAAGACTACCGCAATTCCATCGAAAATCTTTATTATCTACTGAACACGCACACAATTCCACCGACAGTTATTATCAACTACTGAACACGCACATAATTCCACCGACAATCACTCTAAGCTACTTATTACGACCTCAATTTAACCGCATATATCTATAAACTACAAAACAGTACCATCATGCAACAGACAATCACATTGATAATCACGATAAACTACTGAAAACTACCTGAATTCCACCGACATTCACTATAAACTACTAAATACTACCGAAATTCCACCGATAATCATTATAGACTACTGAACACTACTGCAATTCTACCGACAATCACTATATACTTATAATATCTACCCCAATCACTGAACACTACCACAATTCCACCGTCAATCATTGACTTTGACAGGAAGAGCAAGGAGTCTTTCCAACTAGGAAATGGAGCGCGTGAAATTTGTTGGTCCCAACTGTATTGCCAACTTTTTAAAATATACTTCATATTAAAAGGTTTAATATCAGTGAAGGAATAAAACACTTGGATACAGGATCATCCAATCCGTTATTGGCTTCTTGGTGAACGACTGTAACCCATGGATACCTATATGACTAGGGATCGCTGTGACAATGAAAGATTACCAATAGTAAGAATATTTATTTATAAAATGTCCACTACTTTTTAAAATAAAAGGACTTTGAGTTTGACAACTCTCAATTGCCAACAGGCAAGAATGAGAATCTGAACAGATCATGAATTTACTTGATTATAAGAGGTAACGAACTTCAAAGCAAGAGGTATTGCAGATCGAATTGGGAGATGGTATTAGAAGAGAATAGACCTGCTATCCGAAAACAGCTGATCATGCTACATTAATCTTACAACGTTCAGAAGCATTTGACGATACCAAAGGGACAATCAGAACCGATATACATGTATTGAAGAAGAACAGAAAACACAGTAGCCAAAGGAAAAAGTACAAAAACACACAAACGATCTATAAAACATACATATAAAACTAAAAAGCGAGTAACGCGAACCCCGCTATAAACGGGGGTAACCCCATGTGCTCCGGAAGTGTAAGCAGTTCTTGCTCCACTAGAGGTAGCCGTCGTGTTAATATAGTTACAAACCCGGTGATCAGTCATGAATGAGGAATGCACCGGGAAGTGCTTACGACATTTGTGCCACAGATATTCCTACTACTATCGTTCGTAATATACATTTACCGTCCAATATTTACTACTGTTTCGTAATATACATTTACATTACGATATTTCTATATTATAATGACACAATTATTTAAATAAGAGCCGTTCATGGCGGGGTGTATTTTGTCAGTGACTTCAGACAGGTCGATGGTTTTTTTCCGGGTATACCGCTTTCCTCCATCAATAAAACTGATCACCAGAATATGACTGACATATTGTTGATAGTGGAGTTAAGCACCATAACCTAATCATGTAGAGAAGAATACTGTTTATATATATTTACCTTACAATATGTTTTACCATGTGATCAATTGTGTTGATGTCGGGTTTCTTATTTCAGAACAATTGGTATATTGTGCCTGTTAAAACGTCACCTAATTGTATGCACAAGTATTTGTTATGCTTAATTTTTATCATAGCAAAAACGTGGATATCTAAGTTTAATTACTAACGTTTAATTTAAAGAACCAGTCTGCGATAGATCCATGCAAAATCGTAAAAATTGTACAAATGGGTAGTCAAAAGTTGTAAAACATGTTTACATTTTCATAATCTTTCGGTATTCAGAAGATAAGATTTCCAAGACACAAATGTTTTTGTTGCATTATTTTTCAGTTAATAGCCTTATTTGCATATTTAAATCTTTAATCATTGACAAGATGGCGGCCTCCAGTGATGGTAGCACAGTTTTCTCATCTTGGAGGCTGTTGTGGCAAATCCAACCACTACACAAATAACAAAGTAGACCAGATTGATAACTGTACAAAGATACAATCACCCATCTCAACCGTCTGCACAGTATTGATGTATCGAGTGCAAACTTTCCAGAAGGACTTTTGATTTTATACAGAAGCGGTATTTTTTTCTGTTGATCGTGCCGCAAAGAGTTTGTCAATCTGTCCGTGGCACAGATACTTTTTTGGAATTTATTAGTGTGACAATTCTATTAAGTGTCAATTCAAAGGACATCCAGTGGGCAGCAAGGCAAAGGCTAATAGAGGAATTACACCAACCCTGTTCAAGGAATACTGACTTTTGACAAGACAATTTATTCCAGTAGGGTTAGGTAAAAGTCAAATCTACAAGTCTATGTCAGTGAAGATAAATTGAATCACTTTTCATGCTTGATTTATGACTCAGGAGTGTGCATACATGTATTACAATAGTCTCAGGCGTGTGGAAATGCCATGCCCGACTTGCACGGTTTTTTCTTACCTCACGTTGATGAAGTATTATTGAAGAATGACAATGCCGGTTGTTACGTCTGCTCCAGTCTAATTTCATTTCACTTCCAATTGAATACCACATCAACAGTCAAAGTCTTAGAGTACAACTTCAGTGAACCACAAGCAGGAAAAGACATTTGTGATACTAAAACTGCACATTGCAAAATGCCCATTTTAAGGTTAGTTAATACTAAATGCCATGATTCATGTGCATGTATCTTAACTTACATGTATTTATCTTTAATATGAGTCTAATTTTTATTTGAAAGCAAAACTCCGCACTCATGAGGCAACATCATTAAATTAAGAAAAGAATCATGGACAGTGAATATAATCCCAGTTATACAACAAATAGTGACATTCAGTCTTGGCGAAATTATTTTTGGAATTTGTCTGACCGAAACTCAATTTTTACATTTGTTCCTATACAACCAATCATAATATCTCAACATTTCTGACAGAGTGAGAGTGGATATTAAAACTTAGGCCTAATGAAGCAGCGGGTGATCATTATTTTACCAAAGGTGTGTACACATAAATGTTTGTAGCAGAATTAGTCATATCTAAGAATGGATTTTAATAAAAAAACAAATACTTGAAATACAGATCTAAAACACTTTTGATTCTTTTTGGTCAGAATATCAAGTTCAAGGTCATAACTTTCCTAATGTTTGGAGTCTTGTGGACATACAATATAGCATATTTTACATATGGTTGTAGCTACACATAACTTACATGTACGTGAATTTAATGTGTACACAAACATGTTGTGAACATTTTAAACTTAAGTTATTAAAAAGCCATGTATGCATATTTTTTCTTGCCTATTGTAGGTTTCAGCAGAAGGACATGATATTATCACACCTGAAGATATGTTGGAAGCCATCAATTATAATGGAGGTATCAAAAGTGTTGTTGCTTCTGTGGTTTCAGTTGACCACAACAAAGATTATTTTTTCAACAGTCCGCAAGTTGATTGATTATTCCTGGCTCGTAAGTTATTCCTTATTCATTACTTATTCCTTATTCACTATTCCTTATTCATTACTTATTCCTTATTCGCTATTCCTTATTTCATTCGATGGATTTCAACTAAGCTTGACGAATACATCAACAACTGAGAATGCCAGTAGGCTTTTAATTTTTAAATCCAGAGGTCAGGAACATGGTGACATTTTGTCTTTTCATATATAGCCTAGCGGACACAACACAGCTTTTTTAATTGGTTTCGATCAAACTTGGTTATACCATTAACCAGTTAACCATAAGTGTATCGTATTTGTAATGTCATAGGTCAAAATGCCAATGTCCCCGTTATATTTTTAATTTCTTTTACAGCCTTGTTGACGCAACAAAGCTTGTGTTGTTCAATGGATTTCGATCAATCTTGTAAATATTAATCGTTGAGATTGTATGAATGTTTATTTTCAATGTCAATGGTAAAATGTCAAGGTCAAAGTGACATTTTGCGGACCTTAGATAAACTTAAGTAGTTACATATTTGTATATCGAATCAAGAGAGGTCATGAAAAACCGCCATTCTAATGATAATCAATCTCAAAATTCAGAGACAAGGACAAGGTCAAAATAGCAATGACTAAGACGAAATTCAACTCTCAAAAACTTGAAATTTACACAACAGAAACTAAAGAGTAATCAGCAACTCGAATTCTGCCAAATATGTGGAACTTAGACCAGATGCACCGGTTGGGTCAGTGTTCTCTGCTTTTCATAAAGCACCCACCACGTTGCTCGTGTCATAGTCCAGTAAGAGGTTGCTCATGTCATAGATCGGTAAGACGACAGACAAAACTACGAGTTAATTAGGAAACTAATCAGTTCTAAATTGAAAAAAAAAAACTGCACTGTCCTTGCACCACAAAGTGATCCTCTAAAATTCAACATGCATTCTTCGTATTTCGAAACCGACTAAACATTATAAAAAATATGCGAATGTAAAATAACAACAAACGAAGTGTTTTTCTTTCGAGTTTTGAGAAGATATCGTTATTAAGATATCATCGTGACTCTTTATTAACTGTGGTTTCATTTAATTTCGATAGGTACCAATTTTCCAACGACCTGTTTATTCTATTATTCTATAAAAGATGATCTGGTAGAATTCCACAAACCACGAAATTGAGTATCCACAACTTGCCACTTTTTTTTCAGCTTACGAAAATCGATACCCAAAAAATAATTGAATCCATAGTACTAGTAATCGGATTTACTATAATAAATGATGTGTTATTATGTACTCTATGCATATATCAAATATAAGTATATGTGTACGTACTGAAATGTGCACGAATAATAAATTTGTTTCCACACTGATATGAACACGTTGCTTCCACACTGATATGAAAACGTCTAGATCGATTGTGTGTCAGACGAATATGCATCTGATAATGCGAATCGAAAACGTTTTTAAATTTTGTGGTAAACTGATTCAATTTTAAAACGAACGGATTTCTTTTTTTTTCATTGTGAAGATGGAAAATGTGGGGCTTTCAGTTGACTTTCATTGAACGCTGAGGATGTCAAGCAGACCTCTCATTTACTTGATGTCTGCAGGTTTCGGTTGTTCTTCTGACAGTTCGATGGTTTCTTTCGGAAATCCCTTGAGGATTTTTCGCTTTCCTCCATCTTTAATACAGCCGGTGTTGTACATAGTGCATGCACATTGGCATCAGCGGTATCTGGGGCTACTCGACTGGATAGAATGTAGTTGTCCAGGTCGGTATTCCCCGTTACAGAGCCTTTTAATGTTTGGGGCTGAATTTGTTCCCCGGTCCATGGTTCCTTCCCCCGTGTGTACTACACTGTAAATAATGTTCACATCACTGTAGGGATGATCATTGAGTGGCATGTACGTATTTCTTGCATCCCCTTTTAAGTTGTAAGACCAGACGCATAGACCCTGAGGTCTGACTCTGGAAATACTACAGAAACCCTGACAGGAATGCCAGGATATCCTTCTTACCTCATTTATTGAGGGTGCTCCATATAGAAAGGAGGATTCTACCTGGCATGATGGTCGTTGATCAATTTGTACTTTGCTTGTTTTGAAGAATGGTTCATCAATCTTATGCATTAATTTTTTGTCTTGAAGAATGGTTGATGAATCTTCTTATGCATGCATATCAATATAACATTCTGCTTAGACTTTTTCATCACTTCTCGTTCCATTCATGTTGTTCTTGTTGGATTTTAGTATATTTTTGTTTCGTTTCTCATTTTGGTATATTTCGTTGCGTATCGTAATATTTCGTTTCGTTTCGTTTCATTTCGTTTCGTTTCGTTCGTTGCGTTTCAATTTCCTTTCGTAGTTTAGCACAACCCATTATTTAATAGGTGTTTCTATACAAGATAGTTCCTTTATCATATTCTTGTACAGTGAAGGTGTCTCTTCAACAGCCAAATTTGTCATTTTCATTGCTCTGAATAAATTTAGCTTTTCTCAACAGTATACAACACATACATGTACATGCATACTTAGGCAAAATTATATTGCAGATATGTACATTGTATTAAAACATCTGATTGAGGATGTCAGCTGTTCATGCATGTATCTGTTCATTTTGTTTTAATATTATCTTAACTGACTCTGGTGTTATTACATTCAAACGATCTAATTAGTTTGCAAAGAAATTCCTATTGTTTTAGATACCTGAAATGGAAACTAGTCAAAATATGGTTAATTCTTAGGAATTATGCCCCCACTTGTAAGAAGGGGCATACTTCAGTCACCATGTCAGTCTGTTGTCCATTTGTCTACAAACAATTTGGGCCACACTTGTCTCAGCTACTACTGGGCAGAATAATTTCATATTTGATACACAGCTGTGACCCGATGAGTTGAAGGTTTTCTTATATTTTCATTTCTGTTGGGTTTCAATATTTGTTTGATTATCTTGTTCAAATTTGAAACGAGTGGGAGTATCCTTAGCATGACATTGCGTGTAACCTCTTGTTTCTTTATTGTATTTTTTTTTTCAGTTTACATGTATGTATTTTTCATATAGATCCTTCCAATTGTTTTTTTTATAAAATGTACATGATTTTTCAAGTTTTTCATGCTCATATAGATCTGCAACATGAGTATTCATTTAATTTTGCAATTGTCTTCGTTTAACATACAAGGATGTTTAATTACTGATGTTAATGATCAACATTTCTAATGCAATGTCTGCATGAAAGTAATCAAATTATCCGTGTATATTGTTTTTGTTACATGTAGTTGTACAATAAATGGCTATGCAATTTGGAATATTTATGTTTGTCTTTGATAAAAACAAGCACAAATGGACTTCAAACTACATTTGATTCACATGTTCTAATTGTGGAATTGTTGGAGATTTTAATATGACATTAAATTTGGATAAATCTGAACATTGTTGTGTAGGAATAGTCCATTCAAAACTGAGAAAATGTCCCTCTATTATGTTTTATATTATGTGCAAGATTGCGCGAATCACACACTTTGTCTGCATTTTCACAACATTATTTAGAAGAAAAGCCCCCTTTTACCCCCAATTTAATGTTTTTTATTATTATATTTGGGAGAAACTGAGATACTACATACATAATACTCATTTTACATTAAACAAGTCATTATCTGTTATGCATTTATACTTTTGTAAACATTTGTAAAGTTTTATTGGAACCTTTTAGAAAAATCGAAAATATACCAAAATTGCTATCATGCACATGTTTTAATTGTTATTTTTCAATATGAAGTGATCATTTGTCGAGCGCCAAATTCTTGTATTTGGTAGATCAATATATAATCTTCATGTAATATGGCATATTATTGAAATCAAAACATGATCTTAAGAGATTAAGTCTTTAAAAAATCGTCATATTTTGCTGATACAGCACTTTTTCAAAACCATGAGATATGGAATTGCAAATAAGTCTATTGAAAAATGTTAAATCTTTTATAAAGATTTTTCTAAATGTTCTTTCTTTTTTACGGTTGATTAGAATATGTGTCAATAATATACTCTTATTTTTCTATAACAATGAATAATTCCATTTTCAAAACACCTTAACAGGGCCTAAAACAACCTTCTGGTAGTACACACAAGGAACAGAAATTAACTATTTTTTACCAGTAGCCAACTGGGCTATTGCCTTCTAATTTCTAGGGGCCCAGCTAAATATTTGAGGGCCCAGTTCTATTTTTCAGTCGATGAAAAAGAAAAATCAAAACATTTGGACATAAATGAATAATTATTCATTTTAAAAACCCATTTAATCAGGTAATACAAGCTCTTTAAATACTTGTAGCAGTATGAATTTTTATCTTCGTCTGTCTTCCTCTTTTGTGGAGGTTTTATGCTACTGATTAAACTCCCACATTTTCTAAACAGGAATTAACTACCTACTTATTATTTAAACTCTTAAAGAGGAATGGGCATGCACAAAAGGTTTCCAGATATTTTGAATTAATTGGTGTGATAGATCCAGCAATAATTAAATTTAATCAGATCTTGTCCTGATCTGATCTAAAATAAATCCTAATTTTGATAGGAATGCATTATTTGTGATGTCAGACTTGTCTATAATGACGTTTGATGGCAATTTAGTAAGCAGTTTTTATGTGACGGTGAGCTAAATTATGTCAGTCGGCATACATATATAGACAGTGTTCTCGCTAGCCCGTTTCAACAGGGCGCAACGCCCGCCCTTGTCCAAGTGACGCCCTGCCCTTTTTCTCTATTTGTAACAGCGCCCTGCCCTTTGTGACTAACTTGGATGTCTTCTTCGTAAACACAAGTGCCCATTTTATGTGTTTTCATTTCTTTTGTCGCTCATATGTCGCCATTTTGGATCACGTTTCGAACAATTGTTTCATGTTTACGTTGTAGCGCCTCTATCTAATTTTAATATGTCGAAGCTAAATTTAGAACCTTAACTAATATAGCGTATATCGATCGATTTTCTGATTAGATTTCACGGTAATTATACAAATTTGAACTTTGAAATTCATATCATTCACAATGCCTTCCCGGGAAAGACGTTTGAAAGAACATGCAAGGAAAGTGGCAAGGGAAAACACAAGTTTCAACTTCGTAAGTTGATATTAAAAATGAGTTATATTCCTTTGTTAGACTTGAAACAAACCAAAATTAACAACATCTAAATATACCATCTACAATATTTTATTGTCAAACACAATAAAAGCACTTAAGTTTAATCTGAAATAGAGACCTGTCTACTTAAACTGAAACAAAGACAATAGTTAGCAACAACCAGTTATATACATTACCTGTAGTAAAAACTCACATGCGAAACATGTGACAAAACGACCATTATAAATTAATCTGCATACACAAAAAACGGCTTTATATTTTTTCAAGATATTTTGCATAGATAATAGTAACCTATAAGGTATACTATATGCAAAATATCAGACCAATTGGAATATTTTGGATATAGACCATTTTGCATGGTTTCCTCACAGACTGGTTAAGAATGAGCTTGGAAGGAAAATATGTTAATAAATACAAGATATTTTACTAATCTCGTTTATTAAAAACTTACCACGCATAAATGCTTAGTTCAGCTAAATCGAGTTTAACCGGTCTTCTTTTTGCTACGCTGTATCTCTCTAGCACACACATGCATGGCCACTCAGCTTCGTGGCTTGGTACAGACACCCCAATAAGAATTGGAGGGGTTAAGCTATTTTTGTGGACCAAATACGCACCTCTGAGTAAAATGATGAGGTCATGCATGTGCTTCCACATGTGAGTAAAATGCCAACCCTCACAGACAGGGCGAACAGCGCTACTATATGGAACACTTTAACATTGCGCATTATACATTTGGTGTTTTTATTAAATTTTCTTACTTGATATAAATTGATTACCATATTTCTCTTTGGGAAACATCATCTCAATATGTATATTGCACCAGATTCTGATTACCCCTTTGGTGTCTTCAAACTCTTCTTATCCTATAATTATGTCATATCAAAGCCAAAGAGACTACAAATCGTGTAAAGTGCAAAGCCACACAACAACGCCGCTGCTGATTTATTGTAAACATCACATCATTTCTCGAATACACAATCGTTACTTTGCCGTGAGTAACATATTTTTGATTACGAAGTACCTCAATTAGCTATAATATTTATTATATAGATGAAGGAAAACAATTCGAATTTAATAAAAAAAAATGAGCTTAAATGCATTATATTACGTATGTATCGCAGGGATATACTATAATGTGCATCGGTTTTAAAAACGAAAAATAGCAAAAGCGAAAATAAAAACGATTATTTAACTGCGAAATTATCTTTTTCTGAAACTCTGGAATTCTGGAATTCACAGCTTTCTAAATAATAATAATAAATAAAAGCATGCAACATATCGAAACATTTCATTAGTATTAAATGATAATGTTGTAACCCGATGATGAGTTTTAAGAATACATGTTCCTTCTCTAAAATGAATGTAATAAATCAAGAAAGTATAAACTCTCTTACTTTTATAAATATGATTTCATACATTTACATATGATATACTAGCTTTTTTATGTGGTCATGGACACATTGTAGTATTCAAAATTGTCATTCGTAAAATACATTTATCTTACAATATTTACTATTGGTCACTCTGCGAAAATAAAAAAAAAGAGAAACGCATCATGAGATTTTAGGTATTTTAATACTTGTGTTGTAAATAAAAAAAAAATATTACACTTTTAGATATCGACTCAGAATGTTTATTTTTGAAAAATTAATAGTCCATACTTCAGAGGATAAGCACAAAAGTCAGTTTATCACAGTTCAGCACACTTCCGGTCACGTTAAAGTTAGTTCCGTGTATGACCACCACGCGCGGCCAACACTGCTCTCCAGCTCCTCGGCATAGACTCAATCAAATATCTCAGATTATTTCTTGGTATTGCTCGCTATTTCGTTGCAACATTTGGCGAAGTTGATCGAGGGTCTGAGGATCTGATGGTGGTTGTCGTTGGCGCACACGTTTATCCAACTGATCTCATAGGTGTTCAATGGGATTCAAGTCCGGCGATTTGGAAGGCTATGGAAGCATATTGATGTTGTTCTGTTCAAGGTAGTACATTGTTACATGCGCTGTGTGTGGCCTAGCAATGTCCTGTTGGAATAACTCCCTCTGTCTGTCAATTACGTGCATGATGTGATGTTGGAGAATTTCGTCTCTGTACATTACAGCCGTTAATTTACCCGGAACATGCACTATGTCTGTTTTGTGGTCATTTGAGATAGCCGCCCACATGATGACACTACCTCCACCAATTCTAGCCACTTCCTGAACACAGGAGTAAGATAAACGTTCATTATGGCGCCTATATACACGTATTCTGCCATCACGCTTCTGCAGCAGAAAACGAGACTCGTCCTGAACCAAATTCTTCGCCAGTTTCGGAATGTCCAAACCCTTAATATGTTGCACCAACGAACTCTTTCACGTCTGTGTAAAGACGTCAATACCGCTCCGAAATACTGTCTTCTTGGTCTAATGCCATGCTGTCGAATCCCGCTAACCATTACGCCGCCGATGTGACTACAGTGAATTTGAGATGAAAGTAAATAATTTTACTATGTAAGACATAGGATAATCCTACTACCATGAGTCAATGCCTACAACAAAGGCTAGTATATTACATGTAAATGTATAAAATAATATTTATAAAAGTAACCGAGCTATACTCTTTTGATTTACTCCATTCATTTTAGAGAAGGAAACATGTTTTATTCTTAAAACTCATAATCCGGTTAATATATATTTAAAAAAAAACAATTGCAAACGTTGGAAGACAGCAAAGAGGTAATCAGAAGCGGTAGAGCGGGGAAGATCAGGAGTCATAATGTCGAAAAATTGACACACAATAAAGCTACACAGAAAACTAGTAGAATTACACAGGTTTACCTATACAGGGACCGTCGTGATCGTATAGTAGTTAGATTTATAAATATATGTACAACCAGTGCCTATCACTGCTAACGTTGTGAGTTCGAATCCTGCTGATAGCGAGGTGTACTAGAAACAACATAATTGATACAGTTTGTCAGTGGCTTGCGACAGATCGGGTTTTTTTCTTCGGGTAATTCGGTTTCCTCCATGAATAAAACAGGCCACCACGATATATCTGAAATATTGTTGAAAGTGGTACATTAATCAGCGTTGTGGTACTGATATTGGCTATTATTACTCTTCATATAAGAAACTTTCATTATAATTGACATGATATTATTGAAACATAATTTTACAAATAATAAATAGCGTCGTTGTAATATGCACTCGTATAGTACTATTGTTGGAGTCATTACTATGCTGATGGGTGGAGCTTAGCACAGTACTACGTGAATTTCATAGGCGGGGTCTAAACAGGATCACCTGAGCGCTTTTAGCAGTGTACAATTTACAACGTATTATACGTTTTTCTCTAAAGGTGATGCTGTCCTCTGTCAAAACAATGGCCAGTTCCAGGTTTGGGAATTAAATATTTGAAAGTTCATTGGTATTGTTGAAATTAAATATTTCTTGAATTTAAATGAATATTATTTGCCAATCTTTATACTATCAATACATTTTAGACACATTTCATTTTTTTTAAATCACCAAAGACATTCAGAGTAATAATAACAATAATATTGTGTTGTCTATATTATATACCGGTTAGAAGGCACTCGGGTCATGCATTATGGCTTCTAACCTTGGGACATATTTCGGCATATAACATGGACAACACAATATTATTTTATAACTAGATATATTTATTATTGATATTTTAGGTTTTTAAGCAATGTAACAAATTAGATATCAAAGGTAGTGAGTAGGACGTGTCCTGAAATACATCCACAAAAAATCGGTCTTTCTTATCAGAACGGGGATTACATAGTTATTTAAGAGTCTACTAGTGATCTTTGAGATCGTACCACTCTTCAGTGCTCAGGCTATACCGAGGTGATTCATGGTGGTACCATCTCATTGTCCATGGGGAGACACGTAGATGCATGACTTTACCCCCAATTACTTCACGTGCAGCTTCTTGTTGATATTGTTGAATACGTTCTGTGTAAAGGTGTCTCACGGTGTGCATACATAGTAATATAGTATTCAACTCTGAATATTGTACGTGGTCTGACTTTTTGTAATCAGTGCTAGTGTTTATCACTGGATAGTTTGTTTGTTTGTTTGTTTGTTTGTTTGATGGTGATTAACACCATGTTCAACAACATTTCAGTTATATCGTGGAGGCCAGGTTTATTGGTGGAGGAATCCGGGGGAACCAGAGAACACCACCGACCAGTCACAAGTCACTGACAAACCTTATCACATAAAGTTGCACACCTCGCCCTAATCGAGATTCGAACTCACAACATCAGTGGTGATAGACACTGAGTGCATAGGTAATTCCAACTACCATACGATCACGGCAACGACAGCACCTCAAAGCAAGAGTTAGAAACCTTGGAAATAGGCTTACTTCAGGGAGATACCTTCTACAGGGTGATGCGGAATGTATCTTCCTACACATTGTCAAAATACACAAAAAAACCATCATTACAAATAGGGTATAAAATCGTTATTTATGAGTCTACTAGTGATCTTTGAGATTATACCACTCTTCGGCACTCAGGCCATATTGAAGTGATGCATGGTGGTACCATCTCAATATCCATGTGTAGATACATGACCCCAGTTACCAGCCGTGCAGCCTCGCGTTGGTATTGTTGAATACGCTATGCGTAAATACTTATACAGGTATCTCACGCTATGCATGCTTATTGACATAGTAATTAACGTCCAATAGTGTACGTGGTCTGACTGTTTGGAATCAGTGCAAGTGTTTATCACTGGAGCGTTTTATTGTTTATTGTATGGTGTTTACGCACCTTCAACAATATTTCAGTTATATCGTGGCGGTCAGTTATATCAGTGGAGGAAACCAAAAGACCCGGAAAAAACCACCGACCTGTCGCAAGTCACTGACAAACTTTATCTCATAATGTTGCACACCTCCCCTGATCGAGATTCGAACTCACAACATCAGCGGTGATAGACAATGACTGCAAAGGTAATAATTATAATCAGTACTGGTGTTTATGACTGGAGTTATGTCATTATCGTCCACTAAGGTACGTAGTAGTATTTCTGACATACGATATGCTAAATGTCATGTCAGACGTAAAATATTATACTTACAACATATTGACATACAAGTACTATTGAAATATAATATATAAAAAAGTTACATCCTTACATCTTTGATAATCTCTAAAACTGCTTTATACAATGAGCTATGGTATGTTCTTATATCCTTGATAATCTCTAAAACTCCTTCATACAACAAGTTGTATATTGTCTAGTAATTCAACAAAAATAATGTTCTGAAAGCAACGCCCAAGTACAACGTTTGAAATGAAATAGTATTCGTAAGAATTATACCCAATTAAACAACAAAAACCACTAACCGAAGCAATTTGTAAACGTACAATAAGCACAGTTCCTGATCATATAATTATTGACATATTTGCATTCATGCATATCACGAGGATTGCTTCTCAACAGAATGAAATTGTTCAAGTCAGTATGAGTAAAGTAATGATTCATCATAAGCTATGAGTAGAGTTATGATTCATCATCAGCTATGAATTGAGCTCTGATTCATCATGAGCTATGAGTAGATTAATGACTCATCATGAGCTATGAGTAGAATTACGATTCATCATGTGTACTGATTATTTGTATTGTCTACCGTTCGCGACTGACCTCGAAATATTATTTCTATCGTTCTTTTTTTATGCGACAATGCATAGTTCATCTTTAATACCATATTATGATAATACACAAAGTGAACTAAAAGTACTTACGTTTGGCGAAAGTATGTATCATTCATCCAATAACTAACAACATGTGCTATTGTCTATATCCCATTTTTGTATTACCCGGGTCTGTTTAATTGGGTACTTTTAATGGTATTCCATTGTCGCATTTTGCTTTACCGCTACATGTATTGTCTCGTGTCTTCATGTTAAAAATTTTAGGGAAATTATGTAATAATTATAGATTAATACATGGCCTTTTTCATATTGCCCTTGTTTTCAGCTCGAGACCTTGATAAAGGCCATGTATTAATATATTTATCGCATAATTTGCCAGGGCAGATAACATGTTATTGCCCTTCACAAGAGGGCAGATGACATGTTATTGCCCTCGTAAAATGTTATTGCCCCGGAGGCAAATGACACGCCGCAAATTATGCTGTTTTTATTACACATGCAAATTCAGCGTTATTGCAATAAACTATGTGATAATAATGCATATTATATTGTATATTGTACATTGTTTGTATATGGAGAAGACAATACTAAGTCGAAAAACTTGTGTCTGATCCCTTTGTCATTATTTAGACAATAACATATGCTTAGGTTAATATGAGTTATGAGTAGAGTTATGATTAATTATGAGTTACGAGTAGAGTTATGGGTCATCATGAGTTCTGAGTATAGGTATTGGTCATCGTGAGTTAGGAATATATTGGTGACTCATCATGAGGTAGGAGTAGAGTTAGACACCACAATGACCAAAAGAAAAATGACAAAAGGACAAACAACGGAAAGCATCAACGTATTGATAAGTAATTCAATGATGATTCATCTACAATGCCGCATATTTAATCAGCATTTAACACCACGCACAACATACACACTTTTCTTATCTTGTAAAACGCATGATGTATTGTCTGTAGTTCAAATTCAAAATAATGAAAAATGGAAAAAACAGATGCCAGCAGCACAGAAAAACAATTTGAAAGTGATACATGGCTTTTTTTTTATTTCGAAATGTTAGTGCATAATTAAATAATTTGTAAACCACACCAACAATCGAATGAAGTAAATACATTGATTTGGATATTTACTGTTCCTTCAAATTCTTTCGCAAAGAAAGTGATTCGAGTAACATGGCTGACTCCTTCATATAACAATACAGGACAAGTTAGACATGCTTTATCTGATTGGTATAACCAATGATGAGATTCTTACAAGTCAAGTGAAACAGGAATATGTTAACTTCGGTGACATAATTCAGTTTTGTTTCTACGAAATATACCTGAATTTAACGCCGAAGACATTGTTGGGTTTTTAGTGGGCAACTGAATTGTGTAGTAACGCACATTTCATTATAAACATTGATGATAACGTTTATGTAAATATAAATAGATTACTTAGAACATTGTTAATAAATAATCGTTCATTAAAGACATCTGTCGCTGGAATATGTGAAATGGGTTCACCACGAGAAACGAACCGTGCCTCAAAATGGTATGTAGCACCTAGAAAATACTCCAACCGTCGTTATCATGGGATATGTTATGGTTTTGGGTACATCACTAATGTACATACGTTGCACAAAATATTGAAGGTATATGCCAATATACCATAATCCATTTGGAAGATGCAGATATAGGATTTTCCTTGAAAATAACTAGGCTATTAGAAGAGTTTGAAGATACCGAAGGGGCAATCAGAATACGTATATCGAAGAAGAACAGACAACACAATGGCCAAAGAAAAAAGCACAAGAGGACAAACAACGATCGAGAAATCATACATATAAAACTAAAGATCGAGTAACACGAACCACACTGAAAACCGGGGGTGGACTCAGGTGCTCCAGAGGGTAAGCAGTTCCTGCTCCACTAGTGGCACCCGTCGTGTTAATCTAGTTACAAACCCGGTAATAAGTCGTGAATGAGGAAAGGACCGGGAAGTGCTTACGACAAGTGGAACATATGCGTGGTCATGTGTGACACAAATATTCCATAGCGGTCAATCAAGTCATGGTGGTGACTGTATAATTTTCGAAGTGATGACTTCAACTTTACCAAAAAGAACCCTTGGTTGAGTAGCTTCCTTGTAACAGCAACCCTATCTCAAAGAAATCGTGATAGGAACCACAAGCTCTGGAATATCGTATCATCTGAGAGATATATACTCCATATGTAGGTGCTGCTTGAATGTTGGTTCAAATAAATGGAAAGTTCACAACGGATAAATTCAAATCATCTCTTTTGTCGTAAATTTTCGTTCTTAACCGAACCTCACTGTCGATTTCGAGGTGTAGGTCAAGGTATGCAGCAGATGTATCTGTATCTGTGATATCCTTTATTTAAAGATCAATGGGATAAATGCGATCAACGAAACCACCAAACCTAGAATTATTTAGTGAAAAGACATCATCTATATAGCGGAACGTGAAATTAAAGGTTCTTGCTAGCTTCTTTTCGTTTTTCTTGAGAAACCCATGTATGAAGTCTGCCTCATACGAATAAAGGAACAAATCGGAGAGAAGAGGAGCATAGTTTGTTCCCATAGGTGTGCCGAATGTTTGTTGAAAAAGTTGTCCACCAAGCATAGCACATATGTTGTCAATCAGAAACTCGAGCATGTTGAAGATATCAGTTTCAGAGAACTTTTTGGTAGAATCAGAGTGGTGTCTTACAAAATAAGACCTGTCTCTTCCTAGCACAAGGTATTTGTATCTACGTTGGTCATTCTTTATTATGAAACACAGTTGGACCAATCCCCTTAATGTGTCAGCTTAGAGTGATGAATAGTAGTGTAAACGGTAGAGAAATCAAATGTCTTAATGCTATTGCAGGAGGAGAGGGACCTAGATTGTGTGTAACAGATCCTTCGAGATCTTCAGAATCCACATATGATTCACACCACCTCTGGAGTAGCTACTGGCACAGTAGCTCTGAAGTCCGATTTTGACTGCCGATAGAATACATGTTGATAATATGGAAAGAGGTTTCATGGAGCATTTGGCAGACCGTGTACTATAGCGCTGCTTGAAAATAAAGGTAATAACAAAATTACCGAACTCCGAACAATCTTACAAAGGGAAAGTCAAAACTCATAATTATATAAACAGACAAAATCAGTCAACAACCGGAAAACTGTGAAAACCGTAATGACCCTGACTTGGTACAGGCATTTCTAAAGAAATGGTGGATTGAATCAGATTTTAAGGCGCCAAACCTCCCGCTCTCATTACGGTTCAAAGGTTCCGGCTGTCACTGTAACAGTATTTAAATACAGGAACAAAATAGGTAAAATAGTTGTCAAAGCGGTTATTTAGGAATCCAGTAGAGTGATGGTAGATCCAGTTCTTCATCTTTGGTTGAAATTCCAAAGGAACATACAACAGACCTGATTGTTCAGGATTTCCTCTTTCGTGAGTGTCGTCGGGGTATATGTGGGGTTGCCAAGTGAATTGTCAATACCTTAATTCCGTTATCAAGCAGTCTATGTAATGTGATTTACACACCAAAACAATATTGTTATGGGCCTTGTCGGTGGAGAAAACATATTTGTCATGAAGGGGAGACAGGTGTTCAGCAACATTTGGGTCTTTAAAGATTGATATAGAGCGAATGCTCATAGACCCACGTATTTTCTTTAATTATAATCTGTGTTAGCGATCTCCCACACTTCACCCATTCGGGAAGAGTATCTAAGTCCTCCTATGCACTGGTAAATATCGGAGGTTTCCTTCGTGATGAAGACATAGCATACTCACCATGCAATTTAAAACCCCCTATCTGTGTACTGGGTCACCAAGTTAGTCTGCAGCAAATGTAGGTCGTTTGGAATACACCATGCGATAGTGGTTTGACAAGGACGCAGTTAATAGTTAACATAATAAGGAATGCTATTCCGAAATTTACTGTTGGCCAAGTGCTGGGAGTCTTTGTGTAGATGATTAAAACAACACAACGGATATTTAACATAAAAATGCTTTCTATTGAGATATTTACTGTAGGTCAAACATTGTGAATCTTTGTGTACATGATAATACAGCAACTATCTAATTTTATTTCAAACCGAAATTTAGATTTGTATTTTGTATTTATTAAAGTTTGAATAATAAAGGAGTTTCTGTGTCTCTTCTCTTACTAGTTTATCATGAGTATGACTCATCATGAGACTGCAAAGAGCAATAACTCTTCGTGAGTTAGGAGTAGAGTTATTCTTCAATATAAGTTATGAGTGGAGTTATTGGCCATCGAAATTTAGGAATATATGTAGGGTTATAATTAGTTACCAATAGAGTTATGGCTCATCATAAGTTAGAAATTAAGCTAAGGCTCACCACGAGTTAGGAATATATGTAGAGTTAGAGAACACAAAGGAAAAATTATAAAAGTAAAAACAACGATCTACAAAACATTACATATAAAACTAAAGATCAAGTAACACGAACCCCATATAAAACCTGGGGGAACTCAGGTACTCCGGAAGGGTTAGCAGTTCCTGCTCCACTAGTGACACCCATCGTGTTACTCTAATTTCAAGCCCGTTACTCTAGTTACAAACCCGGTTATTTTGTCATGAATGAGGAAAGGACAGTGTATTGCTTACGACATGTGGTACATATCCGTGGTCTTTTGTGACACATATACCCCATAGCGGTTAACTAGGTCAAGGCGGCGAACGTAAAACTCTCGAAGTTCATCGGTGCATAGTTGTGGTTTTTAGGGGTTATATTTCGATTAAGACAACGATGCTGGAAATTAAATGGCATAGCTGTATTGTTCATGAATTTCTTATTATATTGAATTACTGCATTGGTAATTACCTGCTATGTTTATCAAGTGTAAACATACATACTTTGTGCTATAATATCCTAATTCACATATGGACATGAGAATATATCCGTGTAAGGAAAGTGGTCTTGATATTACAGACCTCTAATTATATCAGGCATCATTTTAGTTATCTGCTCATGGGATTTGTTGTAAACGACTACTGCTACTCTTTTCCAAGGGCATGATTGATAATCGATAAACATTCAAGTATTTATCAGTAATTCAAGGGCGATTATTCTGAGATGGCCTCTATTTAATCAGCATTTAACACCACGAACACCATGCACACTTTTCAAATTCTTTCTAACCGGTGAAAGGTTAGCGTGCTCGTTTTGAGTGCGGTAGATCTTGGGTTCGAACCCCGTTCGGGTAAGCATAATGACTATAAAATTGGCATGTGTTGCTTCTCCGCTAAGCACGCAGCGTTAAAGAAAAAGAGCAAAGACTGGTTGGATCGGAATCAGGATAATGTGTCCGAGTGGGGCGGCATGTATATCCGTGGACTGCTGTTTCTGTGAGCTAGCACTATTAAAATCAACAAAGCGTGTTGATCTAGTACAAAACGGCCCTTCGCATCATTTCATTGAGAATCAACTTGTTATGGCCATGATATAGCAGAACAATTGCTTAGTTAGAGCTAAGCATATGTAGCGTGCTAGGGGTGGTAAGATTAGCGTTTATCCCCCTTGGTATCTTCAAACTCTTCTTTTTTAAAGTGTTTCTGCTTATACGTATACACCATTGTCAGCTGGAATCCCTTGCAGTGTAAGGGAGATAGCTCACATCAATAAATAATTCAGAAATTCATGGCTTACACAATATCAATGCATATTAATACAGCATAAGCTTTGTGAATTTCCAATGTGTCTTTGTTTAAATGTCGTCCTTATTGATGACTATGCCTTTGTTTACCTGTTTTTAATCATCCAGAACGGTTATGCATATCGATTTTGTGATATATCAATTTGCCAGAAATATCATACGAAGAGGGCTTTGTAATATAACATTACATGCAGAAATAGAATATAAAAGAAACAATGATTTATTTTATTCTCTAAATGTTTATTAAAAGTCTGTAATGTACCATTTTGTTAACATCATTAAGACATTAACATCAAGATCGGGATAAATTACATCAATATAACTATTGAATTGACCTCAATCCACAGTTGTGATTATAATACAAACAAGATGACATTTACTTAACATTTAATGTGCTAATGTCAATAAACGCTAGAGAATACTGAAGTGGTAGCACAAAATGGACAATCCATAGAAACTGGCAACGCAGGTCACACAAGACAAAGAATAAAAACCAAACAAAAACACAAAAAGCCCAACACAATGTGCGTTGGACACTACTATCCGCAAACAAACACAGATAACGTTAATAAGACATTAGCCCTCTTACAAACATCTGGAGGTAAAGACGAACCAACCATCGTTTGTATGCGGAAACACAACACGGAACCCAAAACGTCAAGACACATAATAGGAGAACACAAAGCACTACAAAGATGAGCAACACGGATCTTAATGACCGGTAAATCTTTCGTAAAAGCACTACACCTATGGGTTCAAAGCGTATTTATTAATATTGATGGGAATTTAACTGCTTTATTCAATCAAATTAAGACCAACTTGAAGAAATGTTAGAGAATACCGAAAAGCCAATCAAAAGTTCAAAATTAATTTCGTAAACCACGATATTTTGTTTAAAATAAAAAAACTAGATATATCCAAACAGATGAGGGTGGGGTCAACTAGCAATACAAAAGCAATAAAAACAGAAGATGGGAACTTATGCGGTTAATATTTATGGATGGCTAATTTGTAAGCATACTGTAAGCATATTGCAAAGTCTATATACAGGTAGGAAGATTTTGAAAGGGTAACCAAAGAATAATATATCGATTTTCTATATCTAACTGAATGCTGCAAGACGATGATTGTATCGTGGTACATTGTCGTGTGCGATTTGCTTCCTAATAGCGTTGATGCTGTATAATAGGACATATCATGTCAATGTTAAATATCATAAACCTCCAGTGTGCAATTGTCAGAGTGAGGATAAACACAGCATTAATATTGGTATACTGATTCCTTCTACCACTAAATACATAAATATGTGTTCAATTTTATTTATTGTTCCGTTTTATCTTATCATTTAATATTTCAGTATTTATCAATTGAGTTTGGTACATAAATATTGTAACTGTAAATGAAAGAACATATGTAATGGTAGTTTGCAGTTGTCAGGTTCTATTAATTGTCCATTCTTGATAGCCACTTTCTCTAGCGTTTATATAAACCTATTACATGATTAAGAATGTACATATATACGTCAATAATTTTTTTCTTTCAACACACATTTTATTGAAATCACCAGTTGTTGCAGTAATATAAGGGGGAAAGGGAAGCTTAACTTAGAGGCCGCTGTTAGCTACAAAGCTTATTTGTCCGAGTGGAGAAAATAAGACACAACATACTTATTTTTTACAAGAAATGAAGATCATACATATGTAACAGGAGAAATATACCAAAAGGTAATTGCAATTCGTTAATCGAAGAAGGACAGATAATACAATGGGCCGAAGAAGGACAGTAAAGGGACAAACAACGATCCTTAAGGATCCGTAAGGATACAATTTCCCCTTCTCCATTGAAATTAGTAGTCAATGTGTTGAAATGAAAAAAACATTAGGCTGGTATGTCAAACAACACTGGCAAGATTATTATGTTTGGCTGAAAACGTGGGGGTCCAAATACAATTTGAGAAAAGTCAGTCTTCTATAACTAAACGTTAGAGAATACCAAAGGGCAATCCAAAAATGACAATCTTTAGAAGCTGACAACTTAGGGTACACAAGACGAAATAAAACAGTGCAAAAACACAACACAACGTATGTTGGACACCACTATGCACACACACACACACAATTAACGTAAATAAGACATGCGCCCTCCAACAAACAACTGGTAAAATAGGAACCAAACATAGTCTGTGTGAGATTGATGTAAACATTACAAATGGTGTGATTTTCTTTACACATCACGAACAATATTACATCGACATACATGTGCAAATCTAACCTTTGCAGTATTCATGGCTTACACAATATCAATGCATATTATAACAACATAAGCTTTGTGAATTTGCAATGTGTCTTTGTTTAAATTTCGTCCTTATTGATGACTATGTCTTTGTTTACCTGTTTTTAATCATCCAGAACGGTTATGCATATCGATTTTGTGATATATCAATTTGCCAGAAATATCATACGAAGAGGCCTTTGTAATATAACATTACATGCAGAAATAGAATATAAAAGAAACAATGATTTATTTTATTCTCTAAATGTTTATTAAAAGCCTGTAATGTACCATTTTGTTAAAATCATTAAGACATTGACATTAAGATCGGGATAAATTACATCAATATAACTATTGAATTGACCTCAATCCACAGTTGTGATTATAATACAAACAAGATGACATTTACTTAACATTTAATGTGCTAATGTCAATAAACGCTAGAGAATACTGAAGTGGTAGCACAAAATGGACAATCCATAGAAACTGGCAACGCAGGTCACACAAGACAAAGAATAAAAACCAAATAAAAACACAAAAAACCCAACACAATGTGCGTTGGACACTACTATCCGCAAACAAACACAGATAACGTTAATAAGACATGAGCCCTCTTACAAACAACTGGAGGTAAAGACGAACCAACCATCGTTTGTATGCGGAAATCACAACACGGAACCCAAAACGTCAAGACACATAATAGGAGAACACAAAGCACTACAAAGATGAGCAACACGGATCTTGATGACCGGTAAATCTTTCGTAAAAGCACTACACCTATGGGTTCAAAGCGTATTTATTAATATTGATAGGAATTTAACTGCTTTATTCAATCAAATTAAGACCAACTTGAAGAAATGTTAGAGAATACCGAAAAGCCAATCAAAAGTTCGAAATTAATTTCGTAAACCACGAAATTTTGTTTAAAATAAAAAAACTGGATATATCCAAACAGATGAGGGTGGGGTCAACGAGCAATACAAAAGCAATAAAAACAAAAGATGGGAACTTATGCAGTTGATATTTATGGATGGCTAATTTGTAAGCATACTGTAAGCATATTGCAAAGTCTATATACAGGTAGGAAGATTTTGAAAGGGTAACCAAAGAATAATATATCGATTTTCTATATCTAACTGTATGCTGCAAGACGATGATTGTATCGTGGTACATTGTCGTGTGCGATTTGCTTCCTAATAGCGTTGATGCTGTATAATAGGACATATCATGTCAATGTTAAATATCATAAACCTCCAGTGTGCAATTGTCAGAGTGAGGATAAACACAGCATTAATATTGGTATACTGATTCCTTCTACCACTAAATACATACATATGTGTTCAATTTTATTTATTGTTCCGTTTTATCTTATCATTTAATATTTCAGTATTTATCAATTGAGTTTGGTACATAAATATTGTAACTGTAAATGAAAGAAAATATGTAATGGTAGTTTGCAGTTGTCAGGTTCTATTAATTGTCCATTTTTGATAGCCACTTTCTCTAGCGTTTATATAAACCTATTACATGATTAAGGATGTACATATATACGTCAATAATTTTTTTCTTTCAACACACATTTTATTGAAATCACCAGTTGTTGCAGTAATATAAGGCGGAAAGGGTAGCTTAACTTAGAGGCGGCTGTTAGCTACAAAGCTTATTTGTCCGAGTGGAGAAAATAAGACACAACATACTTATTTTTTACAAGAAATGAAGATCATACATATGTAACAGGAGAAATATACCAAAGGGTAATTGCAATTTGTTAATCGAAGAAGGACAGATAATACAATGGGCCGAAGAAGGACAGTAAAGGGACAAACAACGATCCTCAAGGATCTGTCAGGATAAAATTTCCCCTTCTCCATTGAAATTAGTAGTCAATGTGTTGAAATGAAAAAAACATTAGGCTGGTATGTCAAACAACACTGGCAAGATTATTATGTTTGGCTGAAAACGTGGGGGTCCAAATACAATTTGAGAAAAGTCAGTCTTCTATAACTAAACGTTAGAGAATACCAAAGGGCAATCCAAAAATGACAATCTTTAGAAGCTGACAACTTAGGGTACACAAGACGAAATAAAACAGTGCAAAAACACAACAAAACGTATGTTGGACACCGCTATGCACACACACACACACACAATTAACGTAAATAAGACATGCGCCCTCCAACAAACAACTGGTAAAACAGGAACCAACCATAGTCTGTGTGAGATTGATGTAAACATTACAAATGGTGGGATTTTCTTTACACATCACGAACAATATTACATCGACATACATGTGCAAATCTAACCTTTGCAGTATTCATGGCTTACACAATATCAATGCATATTATAACAACATAAGCTTTGTGAATTTCCAATGTGTCTTTTTTTTAAATTTCGTCTTTATTGATGACTATGCCTTTGTTTACCTGTTTTTAATCATCCAGAACGGTTATGCATATCGATTTTGTGATATATCAATTTGCCAGAAATAGCATACGAAGAGGGCTTTGTAATATAACATTACATGCAGAAATAGAATATAAAAGAAACAATGATTTATTTTCTCTCTAAATGTTTATTAAAATCCTGTAATGTACCATTTTGTTATCATCATTAAGACATTAAGATCAAGATCGGGATAAATTACATCAATATAACTATTGAATTGACCTCAATCCACAGTTGTGATTATAATACAATCAAGCTGACATTTACTTAACATTTAATGTGCTAATGTCAATAAACGCTAGAGAATACTGAAGTGGTAGCACAAAATGGACAATCCATAGAAACTGGCAAAGCAGGTCAAACAAGACAAAGAATAAAAACCAAACAAAAACACAAAAAACCCAACAAAATGTGCGTTGGACAATACTATCCGCAAACAAACACAGATAACGTTAATAAGACATGAGCCCTCTTACAAACAACTGGAGGTAAAGACGAACCAACCATCGTTTGTATGCGGAAATCACAACACGGAACCCAAAACGTCAAGACACATAATAGGAGAACACAAAGCACTACAAAGATGAGCAACACGGATCTTAATGACCGGTAAATCTTTCGTAAAAGCACTACACCTATGGGTTCAAAGCGTATTTATTAACATTGATAGGAATTTAACTGCTTTATTCAATCAAATTAAGACCAACTTGAAGAAATGTTAGAGAATACCGAAAAGCCAATCAAAAGTTCGAAATTAATTTCGTAAACCACGAAATTTTATTTAAAATAAAAAAACTGGATATATCCAAACAGATGAGGGTGGGGTCAACGAGCAATACAAAAGCAATAAAAACAAAAGATGGGAACTTATGCGGTTAATATTTATGGATGGTTAATTTGTAAGCATACTGTAAGCATATTGCAAAGTCTATATACAGGTAGGAAGATTTTGAAAGGGTAACCAAAGAATAATATATCGATTTTCTATATCTAACTGAATGCCGCAAGACGATGATTGTATCGTGGTACATTGTCGTGGGCGATTTGCTTCCTAATAGCGTTGATGCTGTATAATAGGACATATCATGTCAATGTTAAATATCATAAACCTCCAGTGTGCAATTGTCAGAGTGAGGATAAACACAGCATTAATATTGGTATACTGATTCCTTCTACCACTAAATACATAAATATGTGTTCAATTTTATTTATTGTTCCGTTTTATCTTATCATTTAATATTTCAGTATTTATCAATTGAGTTTGGTACATAAATATTGTAACTGTAAATGAAAGAAAATATGTAATGGTAGTTTGCAGTTGTCAGGTTCTATTAATTGTCCATTCTTGATAGCCACTTTCTCTAGCGTTTATATAAACCTATTACATGATTAAGGATGTACATATATACGTCAATAATTGTTTTCTTTCAACACACATTTTATTGAAATCACCAGTTGTTGCAGTAATATAAGGGGGAAAGGGTAGCTTAACTTAGAGGCGGCTGTTTGCTACAAAGCTTATTTGTCCGAGTGGAGAAAATAAGACACAACATACTTATTTTTTACAAGAGAAGAAGATCATACATATGTAACAGGAGAAATATATCAAAGGGTAATTGCAATCCGTTAATCGAAGAAGGACAGATAATACAATGGGCCGAAGAAGGACAGTAAAGGGACAAACAACGATCCTCAAGGATCTGTCAGGATAAACTTTCCCCTTCTCCATTGAAATTAGTAGTCAATGTGTTGAAATGAAAAAAACATTAGGCTGGTATGTCAAACAACACTGGCAAGATTATTATGTTTGGCTGAAAACGTGGGGGTCCAAATTCAATTTGAGAAAAAAGTCAGTCTTCTATAACTAAACGTTAGAGAATACCAAAGGGCAATCCAAAAATGACAATCTTTAGAAGCTGACAACTTAGGGTACACAAGACGAAATAAAACAGTTCAAAAACACAACACAACGTATGTTGGACACCACTATGCACACACACACACACACACTATCAACGTAAATAAGAAATGCGCCCTCCAACAAACAACTGGTAAAACAGGAACCAAACATAGTCTGTGTGAGATTGATGTAAACATTACAAATGGTGTGATTTTCTTTACACATCACGAACAATATTACATCGACATACATGTGCAAATCTAACCTTTGCAGTATTCATGGCTTACACAATATCAATGCATATTATAACAACATAAGATTTGTGAATTTCCAATGTGTCTTTTTTTAAATTTCGTCCTTATTGATGACTATGCCTTTGTTTACCTGCTTTTAATCATCCAGAACGGTTATGCATATCGATTTTGTGATATATCAATTTGCCAGAAAAATCATACGAAGAGGGCTTTGTAATATAACATTACATGCATAAATAGAATATAAAAGAAACAATGATTTATTTTATTCTCTAAATGTTTATGAAAAGCGTGTAATGTACCATTTTGCTTACACAATATTAATGCATATTACAACAACATAAGTTTTGTGAATTTCCAATGCGTCTTTGTTTAAATTTCGTCCTTATTGATGACTATGCCTTTGTTTACCTGTTTTTAATCATCCAGAACGGTTATGTATATCGATTTTGTGATATATCAATTTGCCAGAAATAGCATACGAAGAGGGCTTTGTAATATAACATTACATGCAGAAATAGAATATAAAAGAAACAATGATTTATTTTTTTTCTAAATGTTTATAAAAAGCCTGTAATGTACCATTTTGTTAACATCATTAAGACATTAACATCAAGATCGGGATAAATTACATCAATATAACTATTGAATTGACCTCAATCCACAGTTGTGAATATTATACAATCAAGATGACATTTACTTAACATTTAATGTGCTAATGTCAATAAACGCTAGAGAATACTGAAGTGGTAGCACAAAATGGACAATCCATAGAAACTGGCAACGCAGGTCACACAAGACAAAGAATAAAAACCAAACAAAAACACAAAAAAAACAACACAATGTGCGTTGGACACTACTATCCGCAAACAAACACAGATAACGTTAAGAAGACATGAGCCCTCTTACAAACAACTGGAGGTAAAGACGAACCAACCATCGTTTGTATGCGGAAATCACAACACGGAACCCAAAACGTCAAGATACATAATAGGAGGACACAAAGCACTACAAAGATGAGCAACACGAATCTTAATGACCGGTAAATCTTTCGTAAAAGCACTACACCTATGGGTTCAAAGCGTATTTATTAATATTGATAGGAATTTAACTGCTTTATTCAATCAAATTAAGACCAACTTGAAGAAATGTTAGAGAATACCGAAAAGCCAATCAAAAGTTCGAAATTAATTTCGTAAACCACGAAATTTTGTTTAAAATAAAAAAACTTGATATATCCAAACAGATGAGGGTGGGGTCAACGAGCAATACAAAAGCAATAAAAACAAAAGATGGGAACTTATGCGGTTAATATTTATGGATTGCTAATTTGTAAGCATACTGTAAGCATATTGCAAAGTCTATATACAGGTAGGAAGATTTTGAAAGGGTAACCAAAGAATAATATATCGATTTTCTATATCTAAATGAATGCTGCAAGACGATGATTGTATCGTGGTACATTGTCGTGAGAGATGTGTTTCCTAATAGCGTTGATACTGTATAATAGGACATATCATGTCAATGTTAAATATCATAAACCTCCAGTGTGCAATTGTCAGAGTGAGGATAAACACAGCATTAATATTGGTATACTGATTCCTTCTACCACTAAATACATAAATATGTGTTCAATTTTATTTATTGTTCCGTTTTATCTTATCATTTAATATTTCAGTATTTATCAATTGAGTTTGGTACATAAATATTGTAACTGTATATGAAAGAAAATATGTAATGGTAGTTTGCAGTTGTTAGGTTCTATTAATTGTCCATTCTTGATAGCCACTTTCTCTAGCGTTTATATAAACCTATTACATGATTAAGGATGTACATATATACGTCAATATTGTTTTTCTTTCAACACACATTTTATTGAAATCACCAGTTGTTGCAGTAATATAAGGGGGAAAGGGTAGCTTAACTTAGAGGCCGCTGTTAGTTACAAAGCTTATTTGTCCGAGTGGAGAAAATAAGGCACAACATACTTATTTTTTATAAGTAAAGAAGATCATACATATGTAACAGGAGAAATATATCAAAGGGTAATTGCAATCCGTAAATCGAAGAAGGACAGATAATACAATGGGCCGAGGAAGGACAGTAAAGGGACAAACAACGATCCTCAAGGATCTGTAAGGATAAATTTTCCCCTTCTCCATTGCAATTAGTGGTCAATGTGTTGAAATGAAAAAAACATTAGGCTGGTATGTCAAACAACACTGGCAAGATTATTATGTTTGGCTGAAAGCGTAGGGGTCCAAATACAATTTGAGAAAACGGTCAGTCTTCTATAACTAAACGTTAGAGAATACCGAAGGGCAATCCAAAAATGACAATCTTGAGAAGCTGACAACTTAGGGTACACAAGACGAAATAAAACAGTGCAAAAACACAACACAACGTATGTTGGACACCACTATGCACACACACACACACAATTAACGTAAATAAGACATGCGCCCTCCAACAAACAACTGGTAAAACAGGAACCAAACATAGTCTGTGTGAGATTGATGTAAACATTACAAATGGTGTGATTTTCTTTACACATCACGAACAATATTACATCGACATACATGTGCAAATCTAACCTTTGCAGTATTCATGGCTTACACAATATCAATGCATATTATAACAGCATAATCTTTGTGAATTACCAATGTGTCTTTGTTTAAATTTCGTCCTTATTGATGACTATGCCTTTGTTTACCTGCTTTTAATCATCCAGAACGGTTATGCATATCGATTTTGTGATATATCAATTTGCCAGAAATATCATACGAAGAGGGCTTTGTAAAATAACATTACATGCATAAATAGAATATAAAAGAAACAATGATTTATGTTATTCTCTAAATGTTTATAAAAGGCGTGTAATGTACCATTTTGTTTACACAATATCAATGCATAATACAACAACATAAGCTTTGTGAATTTCCAATGTGTCTTTGCTTAAATTTCGTCCTTATTGATGACTATTCCTTTGTTTAAATGTTTTAATGATCCAGAACGGTTATGCATATCGATTTTGTGATATATCAATTTGCCAGAAATAGCATACGAAGAGGGCTGTGTAATATAACATTATATGCAGAAATAGAATATAAAAGAAACAATGATTTATTTTATTCTCTAAATGTTTATAAAAAGCGTGTAATGTACCATTTTGTTAACATCATTAAGACATTAACATCAAGATCGGGATAAATTACATCAATATAACTATTGAATTGACCTCAATCCACAGTTGTGATTATAATACAAACAAGATGAATTTACCTAACATTTAATGTGCTAATGTCAATAAACGCTAGAGAATACTGAAGTGGTAGCACAAAATGGACAATCCATAGAAACTGGCAACGCAGGTCACACAAGACAAAGAATAAAAACCAAACAAAAACACATAAAACCCAACACAATGTGCGTTGGACACTTCTATCCGCAAACAAACACAGATAACGTTAATAAGACACGAGCCCTCTTACAAACAACTGGAGGTAAAGACAAACCAACCATCGTTTGTATGCGGAAATGACAACACGGAACCCAAAACGTCAAGACACATAATAGGAGAACACAAAGCACTACAAAGATGAGCAACACGGATCTTAATGACCGGTAAATCTTTCGTAAAAGCACTACACCCATGGGTTCAAAGCGTATTTATTAATATTGATAGGAATTTAACTGCTTTATTCAATCAAATTAAGACCAACTTGAAGAAATGTTAGAGAATACCGAAAAGCAATCAAAAGTTCGAAATTAATTTCGTAAACCACGAAATTTTGTTTAAAATAAAAAAACTGGATATATCCAAACAGATGAGGGTGGGGTCAACGAGCAATACAAAAGCAATAAAAACAAAAGATGGGAACTTATGCGGTTAATATTTATGGATGGCTAATTTGTAAGCATACTGTAAGCATATTGCAAAGTCTATATACAGGTAGGAAGATTTTGAAAGGGTAACCAAAGAATAATATATCGATTTTCTATATCTAAATGAATGCTGCAAGACGATGATTGTATCGTGGTACATTGTCGTGTGCGATGTGTTTCCTAATAGCGTTGATGCTGTATAATATGACATATCATGTCAATGTTAAATATCATAAACCTCCAGTGTGCAATTGTCAGAGTGAGGATAAACACAGCATTAATATTGGTATACTGATTCCTTCTACCACTAAATACATAAATATGTGTTCAATTTTATTTATTGTTCCGTTTTATCTTATCATTTAATATTTCAGTATTTATCAATTGAGTTTGGTACATAAATATTGTAACTGTAAATGAAAGAAAATATTTAATGGTAGTTTGCAGTTGTCAGTTTCTATTGATTGTCCATTCTTGATAGCCACTTTCTCTAGCGTTTATATAAACCTATTACATGATTAAGGATGTACATATATACGTCAATAAATGTTTTCTTTCAGCACACATTTTATTGAAATCACCAGTTGTTGCAGTAATATAAGGGGGAAAGGGTAGCTTAACTTAGAGGCCGCTGTTAGCTACAAAGCTTATTTGTCCGAGTGGAGAAAATAAGGCACAACATACTTATTTTTTATAAGTAAAGAAGATCATACATATGTAACAGGAGAAATATATCAAAGGGTAATTGCAATCCGTAAATCAAAGAAGGACAGATAATACAATGGGCCGAAGAAGGACAGTAAAGGGACAAACAACGATCCTCAAGGATCTGTCAGGATAAATTTTCCCCTTCTCCATTGAAATCAGTAGTCAATGTGTTGAAATGAAAAAACATTAGGCTGGTATGTCAAACAACACTGGCAATATTATTATGTTTGGCTGAAAACGTGGGGGTCCAAATACAATTTGAGAAAAAGGTCAGTCTTCTATAACTATACGTTAGAGAATACCAAAGGGCAATCCAAAAATGACAATCTTGAGAAGCTGACAACTTAGGGTACACAAGACGAAATGAAACAGTGCAAAAACACAACACAACGTATGTTGGACACCACTATGCACACACACACACAATTAACGTAAATAAGACATGCGCCCTCCAACAAACAACTGGTAAAACAGGAACCAAACATAGTCTGTGTGAGATTGATGTAAACATTATAAATGGTGGGATTTTCTTTACACATTACGAACAATATTACATTGACATACATGTGCAAATCTAACCTTTGCAGTATTCATGGCTTACGCAATATCAATGCATATTATAACAACATAAGCTTTGTGAATTTCCAATGTGTCTTTGTTTAAATTTCGTCCTTATTGATGACCATGCCTTTGTTTACCTGTTTTTAATCATCCAGAACGGTTATGCATATAGATTTTGTGATATATCAATTTGCCAGAAATAGCATACGAAGAGGGCTTTGTAATATAACTTTACATGCATAAATAGAATATAAAAGAAACAATGATTTATTTTATTCTCTAAATGTTTATTAAAAGCCTGTAATGTACCGTTTTGTTAACATCATTAAGACATTAACATCAATATCGGGATACATTACATCAATATAACTATTGAATTGACCTCAATCCACAGTTGTGATTATAATACAAACAAGATGACATTTACTTAACATTTAATGTGCTAATGTCAATAAACGCTAGTGAATACTGAAGTGGTAGCACAAAATGGACAATCCATAGAAACTGGCAACGCAGGTCACACATGACTAAGAATAAAAACCAAACAAAAACACAAAAATCCAACACATTGTGCCTTGGACACTACTATCCGCAAACAAACACAGATAACGTTAATAAGACATGAGCCCTCTTACAAACAACTGGAGGTAAAGACGAACCAACCATCGTTTGTATGCGGAAATCACAACACGGAACCCAAAACGTCAAGACACATAATAGGAGAACACAAAGCACTACAAAGATGAGCAACACGGATCTTAATGACCGGTAAATCTTTCGTAAAAGCACTACACCTATGGGTTCAAGGAGTATTTTTTAATATTGATTGGAATTTAACTGCTTTATCCAATCAAATTAAGACCAACTTGAAGAAATGTTAGAGAATACCGAAAAGCCAATCAAAAGTTCGAAATTAATTTCGTAAACCACGAAATTTTGTTTAAAATAAAAAAACTGGATATATCCAAACAGATGAGGGTGGGGTCAACGAGCAACACAAAAGCAATAAAAACAAAAGATGGGAACTTATGCGGTTACTATTTATGGATGGCTAATTTGTAAGCATACTGTAAGCATATTGCAAAGTTTATATACAGGTAGGAAGATTTTGAAAGGATAACCAAAGAATAATATATCGATTTTTCTATATATAACTGAATGATGCAAGACGATGATTGTATCGTGGTACATTGTCGTGTGGGAGGTGTTTCCTAATAGCATTGATGCTGTATAATAGGACATATCATGTCAATGTTATATATCATAAACCTCCAGTGTGCAATTGTCAGAGTGAGGATAAACACAGCATTAATATTGGTATACTGATTCCTTCTACCACTAAATACATAAATATGTGTTCAATTTTATTTATTGTTCCGTTTTATCTTATCATTTAATATTTCAGTACTTATCAATTGAGTTTGGTACATAAATATTGTAACTGTAAATGAAAGAAAATATGTAATGGTAGTTTGCAGTTGTCAGTTTCTATTGATTGTCCATTCTTGATAGCCACTTTCTCTAGCGTTTATATAAACCTATTACATTATTAAGGATGTACATATATACGTCAAGAATTGTTTTCTTTCAACACACATTTTATTGAAATCACCAGTTGTTACAGTAATATAAGGAGGAAAGGGTTAGGGAGCTGTTAGCTACAAAGTTTATATGTCCGAGTGGAGAAAATAAGGCACAACATACTTATTTTTTACAAGTAAAGAAGATCATTCGTATGCAACAGGAGAAATATATCAAAGGGTAATTGCAATCCGTAATTCGAAGGACAGATAATACCATGGCTCGATGAATGACAGCAAAGGGACAAAAGGACAAACAACGATCCTCAAGTATCTATAAGGATAAATTTCCTCCTTATCCATTGAAATTAGTAGTCACTGTGTTGAAATGAAAAAAAAACATTAGGCTGGTATGTCAAACAACACTGGCAAGATTATTATATTTGGCTGAAAACGTGGGGGTCCAAATACAATTTGGGAAAAAAGTCAGTCTTCTATTACTAAACGTTAGAGAATACCAAAGGGCAATCCAAAAATGACAATCTAGAGAAGCTGACAACACAAGACGAAATAAAACAGAGCAAAAACACAACACAATGTATGTTGGACACCACTTTGCACACGCACACACAATTAACGTAAATAAGACATGCGCCCTCCAACAAATAACTGGTAAAACAGGAACCAAACATAGTCTGTGTTAGATTGATGTAAACATTATAAATGGTGTGATTTTCTTTACACACCACGAACAATATTACATCGACATACATGTGCAAATCTAACCTTTGCAGTATTCATGGCTTACACAATATCAATGCATATTATAACAACATAAGCTTTGTGAATTTGCAATGTGTCTTTGTTTAAATTTCGTCCTTATTGATGACTATGCCTTTGTTTAAATGTTTTAATGATCCAGAACGGTTATGAATATCGATTTTGTGATATATCAATTGCCAGAAATAGCATACGGAGTGGGCTTTGTAATATAACATTATATGAAGAAATAGTATATAAAAGAAAAAATGATGTATTTTATTCTCTAAATGTTTATGTAAAGCGTGTAATGTACCATTTTGTTAACATCATTAAGACATTAACATCAAGATCGGGATAAATTACATCAATATAACTATTGAATTGACCTTAATCCACAATTGTGATGTAATACAAACAAGATGACATTTACTTAACATTTAATGTGCTAATGTCAATACACGGTAGAGAATACTGAAGTGGTAACACAAAATGGACAATCCATAGACACAGGCAACGCAGGTCACACAAGAAAAAGAATAAAAACCAAACAAAAACACAAAAAAAACAACACAATGTGCATTGGACACTACTATCCGCAAACAAACACAAATAACGTTAATAAGACATGAGCCCTCTTGCAAAAAACTGGAGGTAAAGACGAACCAACCATCGTTTCTATGCGGAAATTACAACACGGAACCCCAAACGTCAAGTCACATAATAGGAGAACACAAAACACTAAAAAGATGAGCAACATTGATCTCAATGACCGGTAAATATTTTGTAAATGCACTATGCCTATGGATTCAAACCGTATTTATTAATATTGATAGGAATTTAACTGCTTTAATCAATCAAATTAAGACCAACTTGAAGAAATGTTAGAGAATACCGAAAAGGCAATCAAAAGTTCGAAATTAATTTCGTAAACCCCGAAATTTTGCTTAAAATAAAAACTGGATATATACAAACAGATGAGGGTAGGGTCAACACGCATTACAAAAGCAATACAAAACAAAAGATGGGAACTTATGCGGTTAATATTTATGGAATGCTAATTTGTAAGCATGCTGTTCCGCATCGAACAATAAAAGGTAAAACGAACATGCAATACATATTCAAGATCATTTGCATATTGCAAAGTCTATATACAGGTAGCAAGATTTTGAAAGGGTAACCAAAGAATAATATATCGATTTTCTATATCTAAATAAAAGCTCTAAGACGATGATTGTATCGTGGTACATTGTCGTGTGCGATTTGTTTCCTAATATCGTTGATGCTGTATAATAGGACAAAGCATGTCAATGTTAAATATCATAAACCTCCAGCGTGGAATTGTCACAGTGAGGATAAACACAGCATTAGTATTGGTATACTGATTCCTTCTACCACTAAATACATAAATATGTGTTCCGTAATTTTGTTATTACCCTTAATTATTATCCTGAACAACTGTGCAATTCAAAATTCTATGATGGATTTTAGTCTACTCTATTAATGCTTTTTAAAACTGATATATTTTCATATGTGCATATGAAGAAGAATTTTTTTTTTTTTTTTAAATCATGTGATTAAAGTGCTATTCACCAGTGAATAGTACTTTTCAGACAAATTGAATGAAACTGTGGAATAGTATTTTTATTGCAATAAAATTTATATAGAAAAAAGTATGAGAAGTATAATAATCAGTACTATTCCAATTACAAAGCAGATCTTTGCATTTCATTAATCGACAATATAGCGTGAAATGTATTGGAGGGATATTTATGTACCCCTAGTTATTAACATTACACAAAACAGGAAACAAATGACAACAAGAATTTAATGGTATATTCCAAAATGAGGTAATTGTTTTAGTAAGAAAAATGAACACAATAGAAAATCTGATATCAAAAACGTAGATATCAAATTTAGAATAACCTTCATTCATCAGGTGCGCTCAAAATCTAAAAATTGGAAAGTTTTGGGGGCAATAAAACCAAAGATAAACATGATAGAAAAAGGCAGCTAAGGTCACGTATGCCTGGGGAAGAGAACCTTAGATTTATTAATAATTACTTTATTTAGGAACTATAAATTTCAGTAATAAATATATCTAATAAACCATGTCAGTGTCAAAGCACTGAATGTATGCTTAAGATACATAAAACAAATTAAAGAGTTTAAGCAATTCTACCAATATGATGAAAAACGAAGAACCATCTCTCACCACAAATAATTGAGCATAAAAAGGCCAAGATATATAGCGCTAGAATTCCAAGGATCAAATACCTGCTACAAATCAGGATGATTATAGATAATTCATCATGAAACAACTTCGCAAGATAAAGATTTAGCACATGATGCCAGTAAATACGGGCTTAAATCCAGAATGATGATCTGATTCCAACAAATTGATAACCTTTTTTATTATCGTCTCCAACAAACGCCAAATATGTTGGAGGTATGAGTTATGATTGTTTTGTCCTAAGAGTAATAATCTTCAATCAACAGATTATACTTTCCTAGTTAGTAGCCAGTCAACTATGAGTATTCATTAATCCTGCAATTGTACTGTTCATGTTTATGTTGTCATTCATCTTAGTGATAACATGTGGTATTTGTGAGTGCACCTCTTGATTTATCAGAATGGGGTCGGCCAATCCAGAAGGGTGGATGTGTTCTTTCCATCAAATGTCAACATACAGGACTTAAGATATTTATACCTGTAAAATATAATCTGTTTAATTCAATTTGCTTTGTACACTAAAACAATCCTATTTACTACAAATGTTTGATATTTTTGTTCTAATTTAGCCCATTTAATCGCAACAACTGCATACCTGGACAAAATATTCGATTTAAGCCTGTTTTACAATGAGTCAAAATCAGAAATATCATATACGATTAAATTCTATTTTATTCTAAATCTACATCTTGTTAGCTACCACACAGCATCTAAGCAATATAAATATACATGGCTCAAAAACATAATCTTACTTTATTACGTCTTTCCTTTTCAAATGACATATCTCATATAATTAGCACCAGTATATACAACCATACAAACAGCACTATGTAACACATGTTAGGCGGTGATAATTACCATTATTGTCTGGGAGTGGTGGTAGAAACATTAAGGTATTAAAACGCCAGACTCGATGTACATAAATATGCATGCTAAATTACAAGGAGCAATCGCCATGAACAAGACCAAATTGGTGAAAATATTAGCAGAAGGAGGCATTGATGTTAACAACAAATTTAACTCGAGTTTGACCCCGATATTGTTGGAAATAATACAAAATAGTAAACATATTGTTGGACAATGGACCAGATTTGAAGACAAAGGATTCACTTGGACGAACTGTTTTTCATTACGCATACATGTGTGAGAATCCTGATATAAATGCCATGTTGAAGGAACATAGATATCTTATGCATTCTAGTAATGATAATTCTACCATTAGGTCGTGGAATATTAAAAGATGGATTATTGAGCATATTACTAAATACTTAATTACCAAACTGCAGTTAAATGTTAACTAATATACCAAGATGAACAACGTATTATGCCACTAATAAAACAATAATCAAATCCGAACTCTCTGAGTAGAGACATCAACATGATGGATTCAACATAAGGATTTGAGGATGCAATCTAACACACTATAGTTTATATTTATAGTTGGCATTGCAATATAAACGTTGAGTACGAGCTACAGGGATGTCTTGTTTTTGGAAGCGTTTAACTGTACTGATCAGAAACGGGGAAAATGGTAAATATTGAAAAATCTTACTATGAAATCTTTGAAATTAAATCATCATTTGTGAAACAATACATATATCGGAAGAACAAAGTAATCATAATCAACATGACATGGTAAGAACTTTGTGAAGACAACAAAGGGGGGTAATTAGGATTACCTGTCAAAGAACAAATCTCGCGAGAATGAACATTAATGTCATAATAATATTTGATAATATAATGTTCCCATGAGACGAATACTATTATGGTTTTAAGGACAAACGAACATTTACAGATTTTAAAGAACCAACATGATTGATGATGTTTCTGTGAAGTAAGATATGATACATATCACAAAAGGAAGGGAGCTTTCTCATTCATTTTTTAATAGTGTAGTATATCAAACAAAGAGGACATATGACCTTACTTGTTTATTGAGACAATCATAATTATTGATTGTATAGTATTAACGTTTGTGAGTGTTGTACATTATTTGACTTGAGTGTGTAACATGTCGTTGATTGTTGCTTTCTTTGTAGAAACAAAATAAAGGTTGTTGAACTGTTTCAGTTTGTTTTTGTTTTCGTTGTTCTATGTAGTTGATACGAATCTTCTATTTCAGAAATGGCGTAGTATTTGACAATTTTCATTCCATATTATATTACTAATCTTTGTTCAATATTTAGTTCTAACAGTTTGTTGACCTATTTATTCTGGTCTCACACTAAGACCATTAATTTCTTAAAACTATTTGATATTTAATGTGTTAGAAGTAGCAGCTATGATGTTGTGTCCTTAGAGTGATGGTCTTTAACCAACTGATTCTACCTTCCTAGATACACGTAGACGTAGTAATCCGTTAACTCCGAGTATTCATTGACCTTGTTATTGTACTGTCCATTAACACCGCTTCATTTTCGTGCAAATCTCAAGCCAGGAATTCTAACGTCATATGTAGTGCAATGAGGTGATGTTTTGCTTTGATAATATTTGTGAAATTGTGGACCATCACTATTTAGACTTTTTTCATAATGTTGGAATTCATTAATGTCAGTCCTTATGCGACCGCCTCTGAGAAAAAGGAAGGGGGCAGATGCGACAATAACGTTATGGAGAAATAACGCTTTAATGTTAACGTCACGTTATCAAGCACCTGTCAAGCTTAAGAATCCTTAAGAAATACCATTTATCTAGAGAAGCCAAATAATTAAAGAGACTGACATTTAGTTGTAATGAAATACAGGGTTGGCGAAATACTAATACAACTCAATACAAATTTAAAACAAAACATGTTAATGTCCCTTAAAAACTACTCTTTTTCCAAGAGACATTTTCCACAACGCCAGGTGCTAAATTTCTGAATAAAAAGTGACAAAACCTGGGAAGTCGTTAATACTATTATGGTTCGTTTTACTTTTATTTCTAGCAACACAACAGTTAAGAGGGGTAAGCAAAAGTTAACAGGTTTGTCAGAAGTTTGATTATCTCCCTTAAATTATTGACATTACGAACGAAGTTGGAACGGAAGAACAAAATGCCAGATGTTAGATCAAATGAGCCAAGAAAGTAGGTTGTCGGTGGATACTCCCCTCTCGAAAACAACCTAGGAACAGGATGGTGATTTTCACTCGAATTGAAGAAAATTGTTCATCATCTCCGGTATTTCCCAATATATTTCATATACAACTACAATTTATCAACAACCAACATTCACAGAGGTAATTTCTTGATCAATTTTTCTGAAATTTATATTATCTTGGAATTTTTTTCTCATAATCTTCATATAATTGTGTGATTTAAGATTTGTTGTAATCAAGATTGAAGTACATATCTTAATTTCAAAGTGACAAACTATTATATAACTATGATATTTTTAACTTCAAGAATTCAAAACTGCGATTAAATCGTGAAAAGCTGAAAATCATACATCAAAAAAGTAATATGAAGATTACGAAGAAAGAAATCTAAAACATTGTGTGCTTAAGCGCGAACATTTCAGACAATGGACATCGGTATAATTGTTTTGTGAACAAAATGTCCTTTTACATGAAATATATAGGGAACATTCTGAGATGACGAACAATTATGCAAACTAGCTGTAGACTGTGCACAACAACCGCACACTGAAATCAGTGACAATATGTATGAATTGGAAGAAGATGAAGATATTGTTTTCGTTGAGCCGTCATATGGTGACACCCTGGAATATATCATATAAAATCGTATTCAAAATGATACTAGTGGGTGTAAGCAGTGCTATGCTGAATACAACCATATGCTTGGCGGCATGGACATGCAAAACCAATGTTCTATGACAACCATTTGCAAAATATCTGGTAAAGTGTATCAACACAATTTGTTCAATATTTGATTCTAACAAAGTGATGACCTATTCATTCTGGTCTCCCACGAATTCCATAATAATTGATATCAAGTCTGTTAGAAGTACCAGTCATTTTGTGTCCTAAGAGCAATGGTCTTTAACCAACTGATAAACCTTCCAAGTTACCCATAGACGGAGTAGTCTGTTAACTACAAACATTAATTGACCCTGCTATAGTTATGTCCATTAAGCTCACCTCATTTTTGTGTTTATTCCAATCCATGACCTGGAAATATGTCGTCATGTGTAGTGCAACGAGTTGAAGTGAGAGGTGATTGTTTCTTTGACGATAATAGTGAAATTGTTGACCATCACTATAAGGCTTTTTTTCATGATGTTAGAATTCATTAATTTAATTCATATGTGACCGCGTCTGAGAAATAGGAATGGGGAGATGAGACAATAACGTTATGGTGAAATAATACTTTAGTGTTGACATCCAATAGTAATGCAATTTATCTAGAAAAAGCAAATAATAAAAGACATCGACATTTAATTGAAATGGGTTGGTGAAAATTGGTTCAAGTCAATACAAATAAAAAAACCTGTTAATATTTTTTCCTAATAGACATCTTTCATGACGCCAGGTGCTAAATTTCTCAATACAATGTGACGAAGCCTGGGAAATCGTTAATACTATTATGGTTCGTTTAAAAAAAAATCTTAAATCGCAAAATTATATGAAGATTATAGCAAAAAACTACAAAATAATTCGAATTTTAGTCAAATTGATCCAGAAATTACCTCTGTGAACTTTTGTTGTGGTTTTATATAAAATATATAGGCACAACCGGAGATGATGAACAATAAATTAATTCTAGTAAAAATCACCGTCCTGTTCCTTCTTTTCGAGTGGGGAGTATCCACCGACAACCGTCTTTCTTGGCTCATATCATCTAAAATTTGCCATTTTATTCATTGGCTCCAACTTCGTTTCTAGTGTCAATAATCTAAAGTAGATAGTCAAAATTCTGACAAACCTGTTAACTTTTGTTTACACCTATTATCTGCTTTATGGCTAGAAGAAATAAAGGTTGACTTTTCAAGCAATAAGAGCCATAATAGTATTAACAACACCCGAGGCTCCGTCACATTTTATTGATGAAATGCATTACGTTAGGAGTTTTAAGCTGGGTGGGTGCTTGAAAACGTGACTTTAAAACGTTTTTTGTCGATAACATTATTGTCGCATCTGCTACCCCCTTTTATCAGACTCGGTCACATATGAATTACATTAATGAATTCTAGCATCATGAAAAAAGTCTAAGTAGTGATTGTCAACCATCTCACCAATATCATCAAAACAGACAATCACATATCACTTCAACTCATTGCACTACATATGACGTTAGAATTTCATATCCTGGATTGGGATAGTCACGAAAATGAAGTGGGGTTAATGGACAGAACAGTATCAAGGTCAATGAATGCTCGGAGTTAACAGACTATGACGTGGTCTATTTGCTCGACTTGTCGCTCACTAAATAAGGGCAATAACAAAATTACCTAACTCCGAACAATCTTCCAAAGGGAAAGTCAACACTCATACGTATATAAACAGACAAAATCAGTCAACAAATGGAAAACTGTGAAAACCGTAATGACCCTGACTTGGTACAGGCATTTCTAAAGAAATGGTGGGTTGAATCAGATTTTAAAGCGCCAAACCTCCCGCTTTCATTACGGCTCAAAGAGTCCGGCTGTCACTATAACAGTATTTAAAACAATACTGGAACAAAATAGGTAAAACATTTGTCAAACCAGTATCAAATTCAGTGAGAAGGGTGGAACATCTATCGTGAACCATCTCCATCAACAACCCCGAGTCACCTGAAGTATTTTAACAACGAAAGTAAATGTCAAAAACACTTTTATGTCACACATTGATAAAAAAATATGTTTGACATTGTTGTTGTCCTTATCTAGATACATTTTCACTATATGAAAATCCATCGTTTATTATCGTCTCAGCAGAGACGGAATATATTTCGACAAGATAATGCAACAAGTTTACGAGGTGTTTCGTCATATAACTCTTTGATTTACCATTTTCAACATTTCACGATTTAAGCACAGTTTTGAGTTCAAAAATACTATAATTATATAATAGTGTGTCACCTTTTGTTTAAATCATGATTTTAATAAACAATCTTAAATCTCAAAATCAGATGAGGATTATGAAGAAAAATTACAAAATAATTTGAATTTCGGCAAAATTGATCCAGAATAGGTCATTCGTTAGAGTCAGTAATACAGATAGCTTAATTCAGGAGCTCTAAAGGAGAACAACAGAATCAGTCACCCGTGATGATCAGTAATATACATAGCTAAACTCAAGAGCTCTAAATCAGCAATTGGATTGCTATTTGCAAAATAGTAATTTTATCTGCATTTATTTTTATATAGAAAATTTATACTGAGGTATAATAATATATTTTATTATACTTCTCATACTTTTTCTATGTAAATTGTATTGCAATAACAATCCTATTTCCAGTTTTATTCAATTTGTCCGAAAAGTATTATTCAGCGGTGAATAGCACAAATGACTTTTCACCGGCCGGTGAATAGCAATTTAATCACATGGGTTATTTTTGTTTTTAAAAAAAAGAAAAAATTCATCTTCAAATGTACACATGAAAATGCATTAGTTTTAAAAAGCATTAATAAAGTAGACTAGAAATCCACCAGAAAAGGACATAATTTAGAATTTTGAATTGCACAGTTGTTCAGTATAATAAAACACGTATAGACTTGATATTCGGGTAATAACACCTTAAAGGGAAATTTCGCAAAAAAAAAAAAATTTATATGCTTTTCCTGATTTATAAATATGGATGTTTATATGTATATTAGCGTTTTATTATGTTGGATAAGGGAATGAAATCGATTTTAAAATTCTGTCAACGATACATGGAAGTCGCCATTTTGATAGCATCTCAATGCCAAGTATCACGTGACGTCTAAATACCACCACGCCCCAAAACAAGCATGACAAACCAGGGTCCTCATTCAGTGTCGATATGGCTTGTCAGGCGTACGGTTGTTTAACTTGATGGTTATTCTTTCTATTTTTCTTATTATTCTAAATATATGAATTTATTACACCATCACTTTTTGCAGATTTACGTTTTGCTTCTATAGATTATGGCAAAACAAATGAATCGGGGGGAAAGGTTCGTCTTTAATGAGACGCATTTACAAAATTTTTTTTTCCAAAATTGAAGAACTACGAAATTAAGTTAAAAAAAGAACGGACATCGGAACAATGCCCTGAATTCGTTGAAAAAAAATCCAAAAAGGCCTATACTACGGGGCAACATTGTGTTAATGACATTATTCAGTAAGATCGCACTTTGTAATCGATAGTGCATGCACTACAATAAAGATACACATAAGCTAAAAGCACAGAAAGTTACAGGGTAGGAAGCCATACAATTGAGAGGATTATGTAAACATATAATTTGTAATAGATTTCATTTGACAATTACAGACGATGAGTATTATAAATAAGTTTATTATACGAAAACAAAGCGTAGCATATAATATGTCTCTGCGTAACATATTTTGTTTATTTTAATCACGTCTTTCGAACTGGTGGACCCTTTTGATAAATCTCAGAATAGTCATAAAAAAAAATTTCATCACAATTATTGATATTTCACTGCGAATATTTAGTTTGATGTATTGTTGTTGTGTATCAATCATAATTGTTATTTGTATATGCCCTCCTGGGGCCCTGATTTGGTTAATAAACTTATTTTAATTTCTATTTCTATTAGGAAAAATTGCATACAAATGGTTTTTTGTCTATTTTGCAAGAAGAATTTCTACCCTGCCCTGTTCACCCTGCTTTATTTCATAATTTTGGTTGTTGCTACATCATTCTGATGGGACACAAAAAAATCAAGATAAAAATGAACAATTCAATATAGCTTACGATCAATGGTAATCTTCAGATTTTTTGTGAAAATAGCCCATGAATCATTGCTGCATTAGGTGCGGATCCAGCAGTTTTGAAAACGGGGTGCCAGGCTCTTGTTTGCCAATTTTTACTCAATTTATGCACGAATTTTACTAAATTGTCGAACCCCCCCGTTGATCCGGCAGTGTGCATTAATATGCACCCATTCCTAATGTATACTTCAACTTGATCAGGGTCGTGTATTTTGATCACCTATTAGAACCTTCAAAATGTGCATTGCATCTGCTATTCTAGTCACGGGTAGCGTAATTTGTTTTGATTTTATTTTCTGTTCTTATTAGGTTTTTGTCTATTTGACTTGTGTACGTTGAAAAATATAAGAAATATAAGAATGAAATATTTAAAATTAAAATATGGTCTCTCGCTTCTGAAAATACATGAACAATATAAGAAATATATTTTTCGCATAATATTTTACGTTTCGCTCATCAAAAATGACAAGCAAAAAAAGGAAAAGAAATTAACATTTTTAAATCACTTGCTCGCTCTGGACAACGTCTTTAGCAAAAAATCCGAAGAACAAGAAGTAAATATGGTGTGGCCTAATCTCTTTAATGTTTGACTGCCCTTCATCTGTTTATACCGCTCATGATCATGATCCGTCCGAACTTTGTCTAAATGAATATAAGTGGATATCAAATTTGTGTCGTTCTGACGTGGGTTGTTCTCTATTTCCCGATGTTGGGCACTCGCTGCCTCTTCCATTTGTCTGAGTTTTTCTTCCGTATATTCTGGTTCAACTTGGTAACCAAACACCCCATAGTCGTCGAAAAAATCATTTCTAAACGTTTAGGCCTAAATCATTTTATTTAATATTAAAATTAAAACATCTTTTATGAACATCGATCGTTAAATTATTATGATGAGACAGCTATATATAGTTAGGCCAATCTGGCGCCTCTCATAATGAAAACTTATAATTTCAAGGATGGTGTATACTTTTTATCATCTAAAACATAAATTGTTCCTGTTATTTCAACATTATATTTATTCTAATGTTTTAAGAATATTTTATCTTTAATAGATAATAAACGATTTACCAACTCGTCTTGGAAAACAAATAGTGTGTATTCAAATTCCCAATTTATTAATCCGGTCACCTTGAATTTTACACCTGTATAATTTTACACTCCGGCTAGAAAACACACAAGCGGACATCTACATGCGGAGATCAAAATAACAGTAAACAGCATGCCGAATAATGATTATAAAAAAGGGTTTAAAAGAGAATCTAGAAATCAATACACAAGTTACGCGTTGTCAACATTATCCATTATATTTTTTAGCACATTAACAGTAAAACAAAATGAACATAATTGTAAAAGAGATCCAATATATAGCGAATATAGGTGACTGTTATAAAACACTCTTTCCGTTGTAAATATAAAGGAAATGAAACATTTTGTTCATTTAAAATAGTTGTTTGTCAAAAAGGTACGTAGCTGTTCACTTCAGTATTTAATTTTCCAACCGTTATTAGATTTAAATTAGTCCTCTGAGCGCTTTAAATGAAGCAAATTTAACATCAGCGACCCAGACTTTAAATTTCAATCCCACAATGCATTTTTAGTTTAAAACGTCACAAACTAGTTGAAAAATTACAAATTAAAATTACAAATTTGCGATTTGCTTCGTTATTTGTGGAAATATGTCGATAAAACTTTGTGAATATGTATTTCATATCACCAGGAACCTATTTAGCTAACATGTAAAAAATCGCGAAGTTTCCCTTTAATTGTCCTCTCTGTACCAACAATTTTCCTCGGCACGCCTCGGAAAATAGTTGGTACCTTGGAGACAATAAAAGTGCTATTACCCTCATACCCAGGCAATAAGTGTATACTGTTACATCTTAGAACAATGATCAATTTAGTAAACATGTAGATCAAGTTACAAAAACATGTTGGTTTTAATATATCGGTATTTGTAGTGGGTTCGTTAATGTGAAAATGTAGAGTGAACGAGAAATCCCTAATGCCTCAATTAATATTAATTGTCTGTAAATTACACCAAGTCTGTTTACTTACTATTTCATATCTATCTACATTTGAAACTAGAGTCTGTCCGTACAACTTTGAGATCCAGTGGGACATATATATTGTATGGTTGTCACCTGCTTAGATGTTCGTATAATATACTTTATTTCCTATGACTGCATAATGAATTCTTCATTATCCTATAAAACATATTAAAAATTGCTGAGTTAGATTGCTGTCAAATTATGATGTTAAGTATATATGTACCATCTACACACACTTAGACACATGTCTTATGTCTATCGCTAGATTTTCCTTACGAGACAAGGTACTTCGACTATTGAAGCTCCATTTTTATGGAACTGATGTGGTCGAGTGGTCAAGGGCGCTGGACATAAGGCTAAGCGATTGGTGCTGCAGTGTATCAATGGTGTGAGCTCAAATCCCGTCGAGCGAAGAACAAAATTTGACAGCTCAAAAATCTAATTCTAACACTGTTTGGTTTAATTTTCAGACGTAGATATGATATTTAGTATTTACCAAGCATCACAAGTAACTTTGATATCCAGAGGGACAGATATAGTGTGTGGTTGTCACCTGCCAAGATGTTCGTATAATATACTTTATTTCCTGTGACTGTATAATGAATTATTCATTTTCCTATACAATATATAAAAAAAATTGCTGTGCTAGATTGCTGTCAAATTATAATATTAAGTATATATGTACCATCTACACACGCTTAGACACATGTCTTATGTCTATCTCGAGATTTTCCTTATGAGACAAGGTAACATTTCGACTATTGAAGCTCCATTTCGTATGGAGCGGACGTGGTCGAGTGGTGTAGTGCACTGGACATAACGCCAAGCTATTGGTGCTGCAGTGTATCAATGGTTTGAGTTCAAATACCGTCGAGGGAAGAATAAAAATTTGACAGCTCAAACATCTAATTCGAACACTGTTTGGTTTAATTTTCAGACGTAAATATAATATTTAGTGTTTACCTAGCATCACAAGTAACTTTGATATCCAGAGGGACAGATATAGTGTGTGGTTGTCACCTGCCTAGATGTTCTGATAATATACTTTATTTCCTGTGACTGTATAATGAATTATTCATTTTCCTATTCAAAATACTAAAAATTGCTGAGTTAGATTGCTGTCAAATTATAATATTAAGTATGCTTGTACCATCTACACACACTTAGACACATGTTTTATGTCTATCTCTGGATGTTCCTTACGAGACAAGGTAACACTACGACTATTGAAGCTCCTTTTTTTATGGAGCGGATGTGGTAGAGTGGTCTACGGCTCTGGACATAAGGCTAAGCGATTGATGCTGCAGTGTACCAATGGTGTGAGCTCAACTCCGGTCGAGAGAAGAACAAAATTTGATAGCTCAAAATATCTAATGCTAACACACCTTGGTTTAATTTTCAGACGTATATATAATATTTAGTATTTACGTAGTATTAAAAGTAACTTTGAGATCCAGTGGGACAGATGTAGTAGGTGGTTATCACCTGCTTAGATGTTCTTATAATATATTTATTTCCTGTGACTGTATAATGAATTCTTCATCATCCTATACAATATATTAAAAAATTGCTGAGTTATATTGCTGTCAAATTATAATATTAAATATGCTTGTACCATCTACACACGCTTAGACACATGTTTTATGTCTATCTCTAGATTTTTATTACGAGACAAGGTAACACTTTGACTATTGAAGCTCCATTTTTATGGAGCAGATGTAGTCGAGTGGCCTAGGGCGCTGGACATAAGGTTAAGCAATTGGTGCTGCAGTGTATCAATTGTGTGAGCTCAAATCCCGTCGAGGAAAGAACAAAATTTGACAGCTCAAGAATCTAATTCTAACACTGTTTGGTTGAATTTTCAAACGTATATATACTATTTGGTATTTACCTAGTATCATATGTAACTTTGAGATCCAGTGGGACAGATGTAGTTTGTGGCTATCACCTGCTTAGATGTTCGTATAATATACTTTTTTTCCTGTAACTGTATAATGAATTATTCATTATCCTATACAATATATTATAAAATTGTTGAGTTAGATTGCTGTCAAATTATAATATAAAGTATACATGTACCAACTACACACGCTTAGACAAATGTATTATGTCTATTTTTAGATTTTCTTTTCGAGAAAAGGTAACGCTTCGATTATTGAAGCTTCATTTTTATGGAGTGGATGTGGTCGAGTGGTGTAGGGCGCTGGACATAATGCTAAGCGATTGGTGCTTCAGTGTATCAATGGTGTGAGTTCAAATCCCGTCAAGGGAAAAATAAACATTTGACAGCTCAAAAATCTAATTCTAACACTGTTTGGTTTTATTTTCAGACGTATATATAATATTTAGTATTTACCTAGTATCACAAGTAACTTTGATATCCAGTGGGACAGATATAGTGTGAGGTTGTCACCTGCTTAGATGTTCTTATAATATACTTTATTTCCTGTGACTGTATAATGAATTATTCATTATCCTATACAATATATTAAAAAATTGCTGTGCTAGAATGCTGTCAAATTATAAAATTAAGTATGCTTGTACCATCTACACACGCTTAGACACATGTTTTATGTCTATCTCTAGCTTTTCCTTACGAGACAAGGTAACACTATGACTATTGAAGCTCCATTTTTATGGAGCGGATGTGATCGAGTGATCTAGTGCGCTGGACATAAGGCTACGCGATTGGTGCTGCAGTGTATCAAATGTGTGAGCTCAAATTTCGTCGAAGGAAGAACAAAATTTGACAGCTCAAAAATCTAATTCTAACACTGTTTCGTTGAATTTTGAGACGTATATATGATATTTAGTATTTACCTAGTATCATAAGTGACTTTGATATCCAGTGGGACAGATGTAGTGTGTGGTTGTCACCTGCTTAGATGTTCTTATAATATACTTTATTTCCTGTGACTGTATAATGAATTATTCATTATACTATACATTATATTAAACAAATGTTGTGATAGACTGCTGTCAAATTATAATATTAAGTATGCTTGTACCATCTACACACACTTAGACACATGTTTTATGTCTATCTCTATCTTTTTCTTACGAGACAAGGTAACACTATGACTATTGAAGCTCCATTTTTATAGAGCGGATGTGATAGAGTGGTCTAGGGCGCTGGAAATAAGTCTAAGTGATTGGTGCTGCAGTGTATCAATGGTGTGAGGTCAACATACTTATTTTTTACAAGAAAAGAAGATCATACATATGTAACAGGAGAAATATATCAAAGGGTAATTGCAATCCGTTAATCGAAGAAGGACATATAATACAATGGGCCGAAGAAGGACAGTAAAGGGACAAACAACGATCCTCAAGGATCTGTAAGGATACATTTTCCCCTTCTCCATTGAAGCTGACAACTTAGGGTACACAAGACGAAATAAAACAATGCAAAAACACAACACAACGTATGTTGGACACCACTATGCACACACACACACACACAATCAACGTAAATAAGACATGCGCCCTCCAACAAACAACTGGTAAAAAAGGAACCAAACATAGTCTGTGTGAGATTGATGTAAACATTACAATTGGTGGGATTTTCTTTACATATTGATGACTATGCCTTTGTTTACCTGTTTTTAATCATCCAGAATGGTTATGCATATCGATTTTGTGATATATCAAGTTGCCAGAAATATCATACGTAGAGGGCTGTGTAATATAACATTATATGCATAAATAGAATATAAAAGACACAATGATTTATTTTATTCTCTAAATGTTTATAAAAAGCGTGTAATGTACCATTTTGCTTACACAATATTAATGCATATTACAACAACATAAGTTTTGTGAATTTCCAATGTGTCTTTGTTTAAATTTCGTCCTTATTGATGACTATGCCTTTTTTCACCAGTTTTTAATCATCCAGAACGGTTATGCATATCGATTTTGTTATATATCAATTTGCCAGAAATAGCATACGAAGAGGGCTTTGTAATATAACATTACATGCAGAAATAGAATATAAAAGAAACAATGATTTATTTTATTCTCTAAATGTTTATTAAAAGCCTGTAATGTACCATTTTGTTAACATCATTAAGACATTAACATCAAGATCGGGATAAATTACATCAATATAACTATTGAATTGACCTCAATCCACAGTTGTGATTATAATACAAACAAGATGACATTTACTTAACATTTAATGTGCTAATGTTAATAAACGCTAGAGAATACTGAAGTGGTAGCACACAATGGACAATCCATAGAAATTGGCAACGCAGGTCACACAAGACAAAGAATAAAAACCAAACAAAAACACAAAAAACCAACAAAATGTGCGTTGGACACTACTATCCGCAAACAAACACAGATAACGTTAATAAGACATGAGCCCTCTTACAAACAACTGGAGGTAAAGACGACCCAACCATCGTTTGTATGCGGAAATCACAACACGGAACCCAAAACGTCAAGACACATAATAGGAGAACACAAAGCACTACAAAGATGAGCAACAGGGATCTTAATGACTGGTAAATCTTTCGTAAAAGCACTACACCTATGGGTTCAAAGCGTATTTATTAATATTGATAGGAATTTAACTGCTTTATTCAATCAAATTAAGACCAATTTGACGAAATGTTAGAGAATACCGAGAAGCCAATCAAAAGTTCGAAATTAATTTCGTAAACCACGAAATTTTGTTTAAAATAAAAAAACTGTATATATCCAAACAGATGAGGGTGGGGTCAACGAGCAATACAAAAGCAATAAAAACAAAAGATGGGAACTTATGCGGTTAATATTTATGGATGGCTAATTTGTAAGCATACTGTAAGCATATTGCAAAGTCTATATACAGGTAGGAAGATTTTGAAAGGGTAACCAAAGAATAATATATCGATTTTCTATATCTAACTGAATGCTCCAAAACGATGATTGTATCGTGGTACATTGTCGTGTGCGATGTGTTTCCTAATAGCGTTGATACTGTATAATAGGACATATCATGTCAATGTTAAATATCATAAACCTCCAGTGTGCAATTGTCAGAGTGAGGATAAACACAGCATTAATATTGGTATACTGATTCCTTCTACCACTAAATACATAAATATGTGTTCAATTTTATTTATTGTTCCGTTTTATCTTATCATTTAATATTTCAGTATTTATCAATTGAGTTTGGTACATAAATATTATAACTGTAAATGAAAGAAAATATGTAATGGTAGTTTGCAGTTGTCAGTTTCTATTAATTGTCCATTCTTGATAGCCACTTTCTCTAGCGTTTATATAAACCTATTACATGATTAAGGATGTACATATATACGTCAATATTGTTTTTCTTTCAACACACATTTTATTGAAATCACCAGTTGTTGCAGTAATATAAGGGGGAAAGGGTAGCTTAACTTAGAGGCCGCTGTTAGCTACAAAGCTTATTTGTCCGAGTGGAGAAAATAAGGCACAACATACTTATTTTTTACAAGTAAAGAAGATCATACATATGTAACAGGAGAAATATATCAAAGGGTAATTGCAATCCGTAAATCGAAGAAGGACAGATATTACAATGGGCCGAAGAAGGACAGTAAAGGGACAAACAACGATCCTCAAGGATCTGTCAGGATAAACTTTCCCCTTCTCCATTGAAATTAGTAGTCAATGTGTTGAAATAAAAAAAAACATTAGGCTGGTATGTCAAACAACACTGGCAAGATTATTATGTTTGGCTGAAAACGTGGGGGTCCAAATACAATTTGTGAAAAAGTCAGTCCTCTATAACTAAACGTTAGAGAATACCAAAGGGCAATCCAAAAATGACAATCTTTAGAAGCTGACAACTTAGGGTACACAAGACGAAATAAAACAGTGCAAAAACACAACACAACGTATGTTGGACACCACTATGCACACACACACACACACACACACACACACACACACAATTAACGTAAATAAGACATGTTTGTTGGAGGGCTCCAACAAACAACTGGTAAAACAGGAACCAAACATAGTCTGTGTGAGATTGATGTAAACATTACAAATGGTGGGATTTTCTTTACACATCACGAACAATATTACATCGACATACATGTGCAAATCTAACCTTTGCATTATTCATGGCTTACACAATATCAATGCATATTATAACAACATAAGCTTTGTGAATTTCCAATGTGTCTTTGTTTAAATTTCGTCCTTATTGATGACTATGCCTTTGTTTACCTGTTTTTAATCATCCAGAATGGTTATGCATATCGATTTTGTGATATATCAATTTGCCAGAAATATCATACGAAGAGGTCTTTGTAATATAACATTACATGCATAAATAGAATATAAAAGAAACAATGATTTATTTTATTCTCTAAATGTTTATAAAAAGCGTGCAATGCACCATTTTGCTTACACAATATTAATGCATATTACAACAACATAAGTTTTGTGAATTTCCAATGTGTCTTTGTTTAAATTTCGTCCTTATTGATGACTATGCCTTTGTTTACCTGTTTTTAATCATCCAGAACGGTTATGCATACCGATTTTGTGATATATCAATTTGCCAGAAATAGCATACGAAGAGGGCTTTGTAATATAACATTACATGCAGAAATAGAATATAAAAGAAACAATGATTTATTTTCTCTCTAAATGTTTATTAAAAGCCTGTAATGTACCATTTTGCTATCATCATTAAGACATTAAGATCAAGATCGGGATAAATTACATCAATATAACTATTGAATTGACCTCAATCCACAGTTGTGATTATAATACAATCAAGATGACATTTACTTAACATTTAATGTGCTAATGTCAATAAACGCTAGAGAATACTGAAGTGGTAGCACAACATGGACAATCCATAGAAACTGGCAAAGCAGGTCACACAAGACAAAGAATAAAAACCAAACAAAAACACAAAAAACCCAACACAATGTGCGTTGGACACTACTATCCGCAAACAAACACAGATAACGTTAATAAGACATGAGCCCTCTTACAAACAACTGGAGGTAAAGACGAACCAACCATCGTTTGTATGCGGAAATGACAACACGGAACCCAAAACGTCAAGACACATAATAGGAGAACACAAAGCACTACAAAGATGAGCAACACGGATCTTAATGACTGGTAAATCTTTCGTAAAAGCACTACACCTATGGGTTCAAAGCGTATTTATTAACATTGATAGGAATTTAACTGCTTTATTCAATCAAATTAAGACCAACTTGAAGAAATGTTAGAGAATACCAAAAAGCCAATCAAAAGTTCGAAATTAATTTCGTAAACCACGAAATTTTGTTTAAAATAAAAAAACTGGATATATCCAAACAGATGAGGGTGGGGTCAACGAGCAATACAAAAGCAATAAAAACAAAAGATGGGAACTTATGCGGTTAATATTTATGGATGGTTAATTTGTAAGCATACTGTAAGCATATTGCAAAGTCTATATACAGGTAGGAAGATTTTGAAAGGGTAACCAAAGAATAATATATCGATTTTCTATATCTAACTGAATGCTGCAAGACGATGATTGTATCGTGGTACATTGTCGTGTGCGATTCGCTTCCTAATAGTGTTGATGCTGTATAATAGGACATATCATGTCAATATTAAATATCATAAACCTCCAGTGTGCAATTGTCAGAGTGAGGATAAACACAGCATTAATATTGGTATACTGATTCCTTCTACCACTAAATACATAAATATGTGTTCAATTTTATTTAATGTTCCGTTTTATCTTATCATTTAATATTTCAGTATTTATCAATTGAGTTTGGTACATAAATATTGTAACTGTAAATGAAAGAAAATATGTAATGGTAGTTTGTAGTTGTCAGGTTCTATTAATTGTCCATTCTTGATAGCGACTTTCTCTAGCGTTTATATAAACCTATTACATGATTAAGGATGTACATATATACGTCAATAATTGTTTTCTTTCAACACACAGTTTATTGAAATCACCAGTTGTTGCAGTAATATAAGGGGGAAAGGGTAGCTTAACTTAGAGGCGGCTGTTAGCTACAGAGCTTATTTGTCCGAGTGGAGAAAATAAGACACAACATACTTATTTTTTACAAGAAAAGAAGATCATACATATGTAACAGGAGAAATATATCAAAGGGTAATTGCAATCCGTTAATCGAAGAAGGACAGATAATACAATGGGCCGAAGAAGGACAGTAAAGGGACAAACAACGATCCTCAAGGATTTGTCGGGATAAACTTTCCCCTTCTCCATTGAAATTAGTAGTCAATGTGTTGAAATGAAAAAAACATTAGGCTGGTATGTCAAACAACACTGGCAAGACTATTATGTTTGGCTGAAAACGTGGGGGTCCAAATACAATTTGAGAAAAAAGTCAGTCTTCTATAACTAAACGTTAGAGAATACCAAAGAGCAATCCAAAAATGACAATCTTTAGAAGCTGACAACTTAGGGTACACAAGACGAAACAAAGCAATGCAAAAACACAACACGACGTATGTTGGACACCACTACACATACACACACACACACACACACAATTAACGTAAATAAGACATGTTTGTTGGAGGGCTCCAACAAACAACTGGTAAAACAGGAACCAAACATAGTCTGTGTGAGATTGATGTAAACATTACAAATGGTGGGATTTTCTTTACACATCACGAACAATATTACATCGACATACATGTGCAAATCTAACCTTTGCAGTATTCATGGCTTACACAATATCAATGCATATTACAACAACATAATCTTTGTGAATTTCCAATGTGTCTTTGTTTAAATTTCGTCCTTATTGATGACTATGCCTTTGTTTGCCTGTTTTTAATCATCCAGAACGGTTATGCATATCGATTTTGTGATATATCAATTTGCCAGAAATATCATACGAAGAGGGCTTTGTAAAATAACATTACATGCATAAATAGAATATAAAAGAAACAATGATTTATGTTATTCTCTAAATGTTTATAAAAGGCGTGTAATGTACCATTTTGTTTACACAATATCAATGCATAATACAACAACATAAGTTTTGTGAATTTCCAATGTGTCTTTGCTTAAATTTCGTCCTTATTGATGACTATGCCTCTGTTTACCTGTTTTTAATCATCCAGAACGGTTATGCATATCGATTTTGTGATATATCAATTTGCCAGAAATAGCATACGAAGAGGGCTGTGTAATATAACATTATATGCAGAAATAGAATATAAAAGAAACAATGATTTATTTTATTCTCTAAATGTTTATAAAAAGCGTGTAGTGTACCATTTTGTTAACATCATTAAGACATTAACATCAAGATCGGGATAAATTACATCAATATAACTATTGAATTGACCTCAATCCACAGTTGTGATTATAATACAAACAAGATGAATTTACTTAACATTTAATGTGCTAATGTCAATAAACGCTAGAGAATACTGAAGTGGTAGCACAAAATGGACAATCCATAGAAACTAGCAACGCAGGTCACACAAGACAAAGAATAAAAACCAAACAAAAACACATAAAACCCAACACAATGTGCGTTGGACACTACTATCCGCAAACAAACACAGATAACGTTAATAAGACACGAGCCCTCTTACAAACAACTGGAGGTAAAGACGAACCAACCATCGTTTGCATGCGGAAATGACAACACGGAACCCAAAACGTCAAGACACATAATAGGAGAACACAAAGCACTACAAAGATGAGCAACACGGATCTTAATGACCGGTAAATCTTTCGTAAAAGCACTACACCCATGGGTTCAAAGCGTATTTATTAATATTGATAGGAATTTAACTGCTTTATTCAATCAAATTAAGACCAACTTGAAGAAATGTTAGAGAATACCGAACAGCAATCAAAAGTTCGAAATTAATTTCGTAAACCACGAACTTTTGTTTAAAATAAAAAAAATGGATATATCCAAACAGATGAGGGTGGGGTCAACGAGCAATACAAAAGCAATAAAAACAAAAGATGGGAACTTATGCGGTTAATATTTATGGATGGCTAATTTGTAAGCATACTGTAAACATATTGCAAAGTCTATATACAGGTAGGAAGATTTTGAAAGGGTAACCAAAGAATAATATATTGATTTTCTATATCTAACTGAATGCTGCAAGACGATGATTGTATCGTGGTACATTGTCGTGTGCGATGTCTTTCCTAATAGCGTTGATGCCGTATAATAGGACATATCATGTCAATGTTAAATATCATAAACCTCCATTGTGCAATTGTCAGATTGAGGATAAACACAGCATTAATATTGGTATACTGATTCCTTCTACCACTAAATACATAAATATGTGTTCCGTAATTTGTTATTACCCTTAATTATTATCCTGAACAACTGTGCAATTCAAAATTCTATATTAGGTCTTTTTCTGATGGATTTTAGTCTATTCTATTAATGCTTTTTTAAAACTGATATATTTTCATGTGTGCATATGAAGAAGAATTTTTTTTTTTTTTTAAATCATGTGATTAAAGTGCTATTCACCAGTGAATAGTACTTTTCAGACAAATTGAATGAAACTGTGGAATAGTATTTTTATTGCAATAAAATTTATATAGAAAAAAGTATGAGAAGTATAATAATCAGTACTATTACAATTACAAAGCAGATCTTTGCATTTCATTAATCGACAATATAGCGTGAAATGTATTGGAGGGATATTTATGTACTCCTAGTTATTAACATTACACAAAACAGGAAACAAATGACAACAAGAATTTAATGGTATATTCCAAAATGAGGTAATTGTTTTAGTAAGAAAAATGAACACAAAAGAAAATCTGATATCAAAAACGTAGATATCAAATTTAAAATAACCTTCATTCATCAGGTGCGCTCAAAATCTAAAAATTGGAAAGTTTTGGGGGCAATAAAACCAAAGATAAACATGATAGAAAAAGGCAGCTAAGGTCACGTATGCCTGGGGAAGAGAACCTTAGATTTATTAATAATTACTTTATTTATGAACTATAAATTTCAGTAATAAATATATCTAATAAACCATGTCAGTGTCAAAGCACTGAATGTATGTTTAAGATACATAAAACAAATTAAAGAGTTTAAGCAATTCTACCAATATGATGAAAAACGAAGAACCATCTCTCACCACAAATAATTGAGCATAAAAAGACCAAGATATATAGCGCTAGAATTCCAAGGATCAAATACCTGCTACAAATCAGGATGATTATAGATAATTCATCATGAAACAACTTCACAAGATAAAGATTTAGCAACATGATGCCAGTAAATACCGGGCTTAAATCCAGAATGATGATCTGATTCCAACAAATTGATAACCTTTTTTATTATCGTCTCCAACAAGCGCCAAATAAGTTGGAAGTATGAGTTATGATTGTTTTGTCCTAAGAGTAATAATCTTCAATCAACAGATTATACTTTCCTAGTTAGTAGCCAGTCAACTATGAGTATTCATTAATCCTGCAATTGTACTGTTAATGTTTATGTTGTCATTCATCTTAGTGATAACATGTGGTATTTGTGAGTGCACCTCGTGATTTATCAGAATGGGGTCGGCCAATCCAGAAGGGTGGATGTGTTCTTTCCATCAAATGTCAACATACAGGACTTAAGATATTTATACCTGTAAAATATAATCTGTTTAATTCAATTTGCTTTGTACACTAAAACAATCCTATTTACTACAAATGTTTGATATTTTTGTTCTAATTTAGCCCATTTAATCGCAACAACTGCATACCTGGACAAAATATTCGATTTAAGCCTGTTTTACAATGAGTCAAAATCAGAAATATCATATACGATTAAATTCTATTTTATTCTAAATCTACATCTTGTTAGCTACCACACAGCATCTAAGCAATATAAATATACATGGCTCAAAAACATAATCTTACTTTATTACGTCTTTCCTTTTCAAATGACATATCTCATATAATTAGCACCAGTATATACAACCATACAAACAGCACTATGTAACACATGTTAGGCGGTGATAATTACCATTATTGTCTGGGAGTGGTGGTAGAAACATTAAGGTATTAAGACGCCAGACTCGATGTACATAAATATGCATGCTAAATTACAAGGAGCAATCGCCATGAACAAGACCAAATTGGTGAAAATATTAGCAGAAGGAGGCATTGATGTTAACAACAAATTTAACTCGAGTTTGACCCCGATATTGTTGGAAATAATACAAAATAGTAAACATATTGTTGGACAATGGACCAGATTTGAAGACAAAGGATTCACTTGGACGAACTGTTTTTCATTACGCATATATGTGTGAGAATCCTGATATAAATGCCATGTTGAAGGAACATAGATATCCTATGCATTCTAGTAATGATAATTCTACCATTAGGTCGTGGAATATTAAAAGATGGATTATTGAGCATATTACTAAATACTTAATTACCAAACTGCAGTTAAATGTTAACTAATATACCAAGATGAACAACGTATTATGCCACTAATAAAACAATAATCAAATCCGAACTCTCTGAGTAAAGACATCAACATGATGGATCCAACATAAGGATTTGAGGATGCAATCTAACACACTATAGTCTATATTTATAGTTGGCATTGCAATATGAACGTTGAGTACGAGCTACAGGGATGTCTTGTTTTTGGAAGCGTTTAACTGTACTGATCAGAAACGGGGAAAATGGTAAATATTGAAAAATCTTACTATGAAATCTTTGAAATTAAATCATCATTTGTGAAACAATACATATATCGGAAGAACAAAGTAATCATAATCAACATGACATGGTAAGAACTTTGTGAAGACAACACAGGGGGGTAATTAGAATTACCTGTCAAAGAACAAATCTCGCGAGAATGAACATTAATGTCATAATAATATTTGATAATATAATGTTCCCATGAGACGAATACTATTATGGTTTTAAGGACAAACGAACATTTACAGATTTTAAAGAACCAACATGATTGATGATGTTTCTGTGAAGTAAGATATGATACATATCACAAAAGGAAGGGAGCTTTCTCATTCATTTTTTAATAGTGTAGTATATCAAACAAAGAGGACATATGACCTTACTTGTTTATTGAGACAATCATAATTATTGATTGTATAGTATTAACGTTTGTGAGTGTTGTACATTATTTGACTTGAGTGTGTAACATGTCGTTGATTGTTGCTTTCTTTGTAGAAACAAAATAAAGGTTGTTGAACTGTTTCAGTTTGTTTTTGTTTTCGTTGTTCTATGTAGTTGATACGAATCTTCTATTTCAGAAATGGCGTAGTATTTGACAATTTTCATTCCATATTATATTACTAATCTTTGTTCAATATTTAGTTCTAACAGTTTGTTGACCTATTTATTCTGGTCTCACACTAAGACCATTAATTTCTTAAAACTGTTTGATATTTAATGTGTTAGAAGTAGCAGCTAATATGTTGTGTCCTTAGAGTGATGGTCTTTAACCAACTGATTCTACCTTCCTAGATACACGTAGACGTAGTAATCCGTTAACTCCGAGCATTCATTGACCTTGTTATTGTACTGTCCATTAACACCGCTTCATTTTCGTGCAAATCTCAAGCCAGGAATTCTAACGTCATATGTAGTGCAATGAGGTGATGTTTTGCTTTGATAATATTTGTGAAATTGTGGACCATCACTATTTAGACTTTTTTCATAATGTTGGAATTCATTAATGTCAGTCCTTATGCGACCGCCTCTGAGAAAAAGGAAGGGGGCAGATGCGACAATAACGTTATGGAGAAATAACGCTTTAATGTTAACGTCACGTTATCAAGCACCTGTCAAGCTTAAGAATCCTTAAGAAATACCATTTATCTAGAGAAGCCAAATAATTAAAGAGACTGACATTTAGTTGTAATGAAATACAGGGTTGGCGAAATACTAATACAACTCAATACAAATTTAAAACAAAACATGTTAATGTCCCTTAAAAACTACTCTTTTTCCAAAAGACATTTTCCACAACGCCAGGTGCTAAATTTCTGAATAAAAAGTGACAAAACCTGGGAAGTCGTTAATACTATTATGGTTCGTTTTACTTTTATTTCTAGCAACACAACAGTTAAGAGGGGTAAGCAAAAGTTAACAGGTTTGTCAGAAGTTTGATTATCTCCCTTAAATTATTGACATTACGAACGAAGTTGGAACGGAAGAACAAAATGCCAAATGTTAGATCAAATGAGCCAAGAAAGTAGGTTGTCGGTGGATACTCCCCTCTCGAAAACAATCTAGGAACAGGATGGTGATTTTCACTCGAATTGAAGAAAATTGTTCATCATCTCCGGTATTTCCCTATATATTTCATATACAACTACAATTTATCAACAACCAACATTCACAGAGGTAATTTCTTGATCAATTTTTCTGAAATTTATATTATCTTGGAATTTTTTTCTCATAATCTTCATATAATTGTGTGATTTAAGATTTGTTGTAATCAAGATTGAAGTACATATCTTAATTTCAAAGTGACAAACTATTATATAACTATGATATTTTTAACTTCAAGAATTCAAAACTGCGGTTAAATCGTGAAAAGCTGAAAATCATAAATCAAAAAAGTAATATGAAGATTACGAAGAAAGAAATCTAAAACATTGTGTGCTTAAGCGCGAACATTTCAGACAATGGACATCGGTATAATTGTTTTGTGAACAAAATGTCCTTTTACATGAAATATATAGGGAAAAATTCTGAGATGACGAACAATTATGCAAACTAGCTGTAGGCTGTGCACAACAACCGCACACTGAAATCAGTGACAATATGTATGAATTGGAAGAAGATGAAGATATTGTTTTCGTTGAGCCGTCATATGGTGACACCCTGGAATATATCATATAAAATCGTATTCAAAATGATACTAGTGGGTGTAAGCAGTGCTATGCTGAATACAACCATATGCTTGGCGGCATGGACATGCAAAACCAATGTTCTATGACAACCATTTGCAAAATATCTGGTAAAGTGTATCAACACAATTTGTTCAATATTTGATTCTAACAAAGTGATGACCTATTCATTCTGGTCTCCCACGAATACCATAATAATTGATATCAAGTCTGTTAGAAGTACCAGTCATTTTGTGTCCTAAGAGCAATGGTCTTTAACCAACTGATAAACCTTCCAAGTTACCCATAGACGGAGTAGTCTGTTAACTACAAACATTAATTGACCCTGCTATAGTTATGTCCATTAAGCTCACCTCATTTTTGTGTTTATTCCAATCCATGACCTGGAAATATGTCGTCATGTGTAGTGCAACGAGTTGAAGTGAGAGGTGATTGTTTCTTTGACGATAATAGTGAAATTGTTGACCATCACTATAAGGCTTTTTTTCATGATGTTAGAATTCATTAATTTAATTCATATGTGACCGCATCTGAGAAATAGGAAGGGGGAGATGAGACAATAACGTTATGGTGAAATAATACTTTAGTGTTGACATCCAATAGTAATGCAATTTATCTAGAAAAAGCAAATAATAAAAGACATCGACATTTAATTGAAATGGGTTGGTGAAAATTGGTTCAAGTCAATACAAATAAAAAAACCTGTAAATATTTTTTCCTAATAGACATCTGTCATGACGCCAGGTGCTAAATTTCTCAATAAAATGTGACGAAGCCTGGGAAATCGTTAATACTATTGATGAAATGCATTACTTTAGGAGTTTTAAGCTGGGTGGGTGCTTGAAAACGTGACTTTAAAACGTTTGTTGTCGATAACATTATTGTCGCATCTGCTACCCCCTTTTATCAGACTCGGTCACATATGAATTACATTAATGAATTCTAGCATCATGAAAAAAGTCTAAGTAGTGATTGTCAACCATCTCACCAATATCATCAAAACAGACAATCACATATCACTTCAACTCATTGCACTACATATGACGTTAGAATTTCATATCCTGGATTGGGTTAGTCACGAAAATGAAGTGGGGTTAATGGACAGAACAGTATCAGGGTCAATGAATGCTCGGAGTTAACAGACTATGACGTGGTCTATTTGCTCGACTTGTCGCTCACTAAATAAGGGTAATAACAAAATTACCTAACTCCGAACAATCTTCCAAAGGGAAAGTCAACACTCATACGTACATAAACAGACAAAATCAGTCAACAAATGGAAAACTGTGAAAACCGTAATGACCCTGACTTGGTACAGGCATTTCTAATGAAATGGTGGGTTGAATCAGATTTTAAAGCGCCAAACCTCCCGCTTTCATTACGGCTCAAAGATTCCGGCTGTCACTATAACAGTATTTAAAACAATACTGGAACAAAATAGGTAAAACAGTTGTCAAAACAGTATCAAATTCAGTGAGAAGGGTGGAACATCTATCGTGAACCATCTCCATCAACAACCCCGAGTCACCTGAAGTATTTTAACAACGAAAGTAAATGTCAAAAACACTTTTATGTCACACATTGATAAAAAAATATGTTTGACATTGTTGTTGTCCTTATCTAGATACATTTTCACTATATGAAAATCCATCGTTTATTATCGTCTCAGCAGAGACGGAATATATTTCGACAAGATAATGCAACAAGTTTACGAGGTGTTTCGTCATATAACCCTTTGATTTACCATTTTCAACATTTCACGATTTAAGCACAGTTTTGAGTTCAAAAATACTATAATTATATAATAGTGTGTCACCTTTTGTTTAAATCATGATTTTAATAAACAATCTTAAATCTCAAAATCAGATGAGGATTATGAAGAAATATTTCAAAATAATTTGAATTTCGGCAAAATTGATCCAGAATAGGTCATTCGTTAGAGTCAGTAATACAGATAGCTTAATTCAGGAGCTCTAAAGGAGAACAACAGAATCAGTCACCCGTGATGATCAGTAATATACATAGCTTAACTCAAGAGCTCTAAATCAGCAATTGGATTGCTATTTGCAAAATAGTAATTTTATCTGCATTTATTTTTATATAGAAAATTTATACTGAGGTATAATAATATATTTTATTATACTTCTCATACTTTTTTCTATGTAAATTGTATTGCAATAACAATCCTATTTCCAGTTTTATTCAATTTGTCCGAAAAGTATTATTCAGCGGTGAATAACACAAATGACTATTCACCGGCCGGTGAATAGCACTTTAATCACATGGGTTATTTTTGTTTTTAAAAAAAGAAAAAATTCTTCTTCAAATGTACACATGAAAATGCATTAGTTTTAAAAAACATTAATAAAGTAGACTAGAAATCCACCAGAAAAGGACATACTTTAGAATTTTGAATTGCACAGTTGTTCAGTATAATAAAACACGTATAGACTTGATATTCGGGTAATAACACCTTAAAGGGAAATTTCGCAAAAAAAAATTTTTTATATATTTTTCTTGATATATAAATATGGATGTTTATATGTATATTAGCGTTTTATTATGTTGGATAAGGGAATGAAATCGATTTCAAAATTCTGTCAACGATACATGGAAGTCGCCATTTTGATAGCATCGCAATGCCAAGTATCACGTGACGTCTAAATACCACCACGCCCCAAAACAAGCATGACAAACCAGGGTCCTCATTCAGTGTCGATATGGCTTGTCAGGCGTACGGTTGTTTAACTTGATGGTTATTCTTTCTATTTTTCTTATTATTCTAAATATATGAATTTATTACACCATCACATTTTGCAGATTTACGTTTTGCTTCTATAGATTATGGCAAAACAAATGAATCGGGGGGAAAGGTTCGTCTTTAATGAGACGCATTTACAAAAGATTTTTTTCCAAAATTGAAGAACTACGAAATTAAGTTAAAAAAAGAACGGACATCGGAACAATGCCCTGAATTCGTTGAAAAAAAATCCAAAAAGGCCTATACTACGGGGCAACATTGTGTTAATGACATTATTCAGTAAGATCGCACTTTGTAATCGATAGTGCATGCACTACAATAAAGATACACATAAGCTAAAAGCACAGAAAGTTACAGGGTAGGAAGCCATACAATTGAGAGGATTATGTAAACATATAATTTGTAATAGATTTCATTTGACAATTACAGACGATGAGTATTATAAATAAGTTTATTATACGAAAACAAAGCGTAACATATAATATGTCTCTGCGTAACATATTTTGTTTATTTTAATCACGTCTTTCGAACTGGTGGACCCTTTTGATAAATCTCAGAATAGTCATAAAAAATTTGTTCATCACAATTATTGATATTTCACCGCGAATATTTAGTTTGATGTATTGTTGTTGTGTATCAATCATAATTGTTATTTGTATATGCCCTCCTGGGGCCCTGATTTGGTTAATAAACTTATTTTAATTTCTATTTCTATAAGGAAAAATTGCATACGAATGGTTTTTTGTCTATTTTGCAAGAAGAATTTCTACCCTGCCCTGTTCACCCTGCTTTATTTCATAATTTTGGTTGTTGCTACATCATTCTGATGGGGCACAAAAAAATCAAGATAAAAATGAACAATTCAATATAGCTTACGATCAATGGTAATCTTCAGATTTTTTGTGAAAATAGCCCATGAATCATTGCTGCATTAGGTGCGGATCCAGCAGTTTTGAAAACGGGGTGCCAGGCTCTTGTTTGCCAATTTTTACTCAATTTATGCACGAATTTTACTAAATTGTCGAACCCCCCCGTTGATCCGGCAGTGTGCATTAATATGCACCCATTCCTAATGTATACTTCAACTTGATCAGGGTCGTGTATTTTGATCACCTATTAAAACCTTTAAAATGTGCATTGCATCTGCTATTTTAGTCACGGGTAGCGTAATTTGTTTTGATTTTATTTTCTGTTCTTATTAGGTTTTTGTCTATTTGACTTGTGTACGTTGCTTGTATATATTCCTTGTACATGCCTTCAACTCTTAGAGGTAACATTTTAATTAGTTAACGGGTCACAAAATGTGCATTGCGTTTCTGATTATTGCCAAATATTGTTACACATGTATTCAGGTATTCGGTCAGAGGCCCATCGACCGGATGTAAAATGACACTTGTATATTCTGCCTGGCGATTTCCTGTGTGAACCTAACCTCATTACGCAATATTCGGTACCCTGCTGAGTGAACCGTGTGAATGTACCTGTCGTTTTCAGAATGAAGATAAAAATAAATAAATCACGCATTTCACTTCTTACTTCAGGAATTATTTGCCTTAATGTATTGAAGAATGAAATATTTAGAATTAAAATATGGTCTCTCGCTTCGGAAAATACATGAAAAATATAAGAAATATAAGAATGAAATATTTAAAATTAAAATATGGTCTCTCGCTTCTGAAAATACATGAACAATATAAGAAATATATTTTTCGCATAATATTTTACGTTTCGCTCATCAAAAATGACAAGCAAAAAAAGGAAAAGAAATTAACATTCTTAAATCACTTGCTCGCTCTGGACAACGTCTTTAGCAAAAAATGCGAAGAACAAGAAGTAAATATGGTGTGGCCTAATCTCTTTAATGTTTGACTGCCCTTCATCTGTTTATACCGCTCATGATCATGATCCGTCCGAACTTTGTCTAAATGAATATAAGTAGATATCAAATTTGTGTCGTTCTGACGTGGGTTGTTCTCTATTTCCCGATGTTGGGCACTCGCTGCCTCTTCCATTTGTCTGAGTTTTTCTTCCGTATATTCTGGTTCAACTTGGTAACCAAACACCCCATAGTCGTCGAAATCTACATCACTTGAGGCGTTAGTCACTTTCCGTACCTGAGCTCGACATATTTAAGCTATGACTAAAACGTTAATGTTGGGGCTTTATATAGAAATGTTCCCAAACAAACAACACGCGTTGAACAAAAGAAAAGTAAAGAAATATTGATTGAGTAAAATCATAATCATTTGATTAAATTAAATTAATTAAAACATCTTTTATGAACACCGACTGTTAAAATGATAATTGAGTAAAATCATAATCCTTTGATTAAAATTAAATTAATTAAAACATCTTTTATGAACACCGACTGTTAAAATAATGATTGAGTAAAATCATAATCATTTTTTTTATTGTTTAAAAGAAAAAATCATTTCTAAACGTTTAGGCCTAAATCATTTTATTTAATATTAAAATTAAAACATCTTTTATGAACATCGATCGTTAAATTATTATGATGAGACAGCTATATATAGTTAGGCCAATCTGGCGCCTCTCATAATGAAAACTTATAATTTCAAGGATGGTGTATACTTTTTATCATCTAAAACATAAATTGTTCCTGTTATTTCAACATTATATTTATTCTAATGTTTTAAGAATATTTTATCTTTAATAGATAATAAACGATTTACCAACTCGTCTTGGAAAGCAAATAGTGTGTATTCAAATTTCCAATTTATTAATCCGGTCACCTTGAATTTTACACCTGTATAATTTTACCCTCCGGCTAGAAAACACACAAGCGGACATCTACATGCGGAGATAAAAATAACAGTAAACAGCATGCCGAATAATGATTATAAAAAAGGGTTTAAAAGAGAATCTAGAAATCAATACACAAGTTACGCTTTGTCAACATTATCCATTATATTTTTTAGCACATTAACAGTAAAACAAAATGAACATAATTGTAAAAGAGATCCAATATATAGCGAATATAGGTGACTGTTATAAAACACTCTTTCCGTTGTAAATATAAAGGAAATGAAACATTTTGTTCATTTAAAATAGTTGTTTGTCAAAAAGGTACGTAGCTGTTCACTTCAGTATTTAATTTTCCAACGTTATTAGATTTAAATTAGTCCTCTGAGCGCTTTAAATGAAGCAAATTTAACATCAGCGACCCAGACTTTAAATTTCAATCCCACAATGCATTTTTAGTTTAAAACTTAACAAACTAGTTGAAAAATTACAAATTAAATTTACAAATTTGCGATTTGCTTCGTTATTTGTGGAAATATGTCGATAACACTTTGTGAATATGTATTTCATATCACCAGGAACATATTTAGCTAACATGTAAAAAATCGCGGAGTTTCCCTTTAATTGTCCTCTCTGTACCAACAATTTTCCTCGGCACGCCTCAGAAAATAGTTGGTACCTTGGAGACAATAAAAGTGCTATTACCGTCATACCCAGGCAATAAGTGTATACTGTTACATCTTAGAACAATGATCAATTTAGTAAACATGTAGATCAAGTTACAAAAACATGTTGGTTTTAATATATCGGTATTTGTAGTGGGTTCGTTAAAGTGAAAATGTAGAGTGAACGAGAAATCCCTAATGCCTCAATTAATATTAATTGTCTGTAAATTACACCAAGTCTGTTTACTTACTATTTCATATCTATCTACATTTGAAACTAGAGCCTGTCCGTACAACTTTGAGATCCAGTGGGACATATATATTGTGTGGTTGTCACCTGCTTAGATGTTCGTATAATATACTTTATTTCCTATGACTGCATAATGAATTCTTCATTATCCTATAAAACATATTACAAATTGCTGAGTTAGATTGCTGTCAAATTATGATGTTAAGTACATATGTACCATCTACACACGCTTAGACACATGTCTTATGTCTATCGCTAGATTTTCCTTACGAGACAAGGTACTTCGACTATTGAAGCTCCATTTTTATGGAACTGATGTGGTCGAGTGGTCAAGGGCGCTGGACATAAGGCTAAGCGATTGGTGCTGCAGTGTATCAATGGTGTGAGCTCAAATCCCGTCGAGGGAAGAACAAAATTTGACAGTTCAAAAATCTAATTCTAACACTGTTTGGTTTAATTTTCAGACGTATATATGATATTTAGTATTTACCAAGCATCACAAGTAACTTTGATATCCAGAGGGACAGATATAGTGTGTGGGTGTCACCTGCCTACATGTTCTGATAATATACTTTATTTCCTGTGACTGTATAATGAATTATTCATTTTCCTATACAATATATAAAAACATTGCTGTGCTAGATTGCTGTCAAATTATAATATTAAGTATATATGTACCATCTACACACGCTTAGACACATGTCTTATGTCTATCTCGAGATTTTCCTTATGAGACAAGGTAACATTTCGACTATTGAAGCTCCATTTCTTATGGAGCGGACGTGGTCGAGTGGTGTAGTGCACTGGACATAACGCCAAGCTATTGGTGCTGCAGTGTATCAATGGTTTGAGTCCAAATACCGTCGAGGGAAGAATAAAAATTTGACAGCTCAAACATCTAATTCGAACACTGTTTGGTTTAATTTTCAGACGTAAATATAATATTTAGTATTTACCTAGCATCACAAGTAACTTTGATATCCAGAGGGACAGATATAGTGTGTGGTTGTCACCTGCCTAGATGTTCTGATAATATACTTTATTTCCTTTGACTGTATAATGAATTATTCATTTTCCTATTCAAAATACTAAAAATTGCTGAGTTAGATTGCTGTCAAATTATAATATTAAGTATGCTTGTACCATCTACACACACTTAGACACATGTTTTATGTCTATCTCTGGATGTTCCTTACGAGACAAGGTAACACTACGACTATTGAAGCTCCTTTTTTATGGAGCGGATGTGGTAGAGTGGTCTACGGCTCTGGACATAAGGCTAAGCGATTGGTGCTGCAGTGTACCAATGGTGTGAGCTCAAATCCTGTCGAGAGAAGAACAAAATTTGATAGCTCAAAATATCTAATGCTAACACACCTTGGTTTAATTTTCAGACGTATATATAATATTTAGTATTTACGTAGTATTAAAAGTAACTTTGAGATCCAGTGGGACAGATGTAGTAGGTGGTTATCACCTGCTTAGATGTTCTTATAATATATTTATTTCCTGTGACCGTATAATGAATTCTTCATCATCCTATACAATATATTAAAAAATTGCTGAGTTAGATTGCTGTCAAATTATAATATTAAATATGCTTGTACCATCTACACACGCTTAGACACATGTTTTATGTCTATCTCTAGATTTTCATTACGAGACAAGGTAACACTTTGACTATTGAAGCTCCATTTTTATGGAGCAGATGTAGTCAAGTGGTCTAGGGCGCTGGACATAAGGCTAAGCAATTGGTGCTGCAGTGTATCAATTGTGTGAGCTCAAATCCCGTCGAGGAAAGAACAAAATTTGACAGCTCAAGAATCTAATTCTAACACTGGTTGGTTGAATTTTCAAACGTACATATAATATTTGGTATTTACCTAGTATCATATGTAACTTTGAGATCCAGTGGGACAGATGTAGTTTGTGGCTATCACCTGCTTAGATGTTCGTATAATATACTTTTTTTCCTGTAACTGTATAATGAATTATTCATTATCCTATACAATATATTATAAAATTGTTGAGTTAGATTGCTGTCAAATTATAATATAAAGTATACATGTACCAACTACACACGCTTAGACACATGTATTATGTCTATTTTTAGATTTTCCTTTCGAGAAAAGGTAACGCTTCGATTATTGAAGCTCCATTTTTATGGAGGGGATGTGGTCGAGTGGTGTAGGGCGCTGGACATAATGCTAAGCGATTGGTGCTTCAGTGTATCAATGGTGTGAGTTCAAATCCCGTCAAGGGAAAAATAAACATTTGACAGCTCAAAAATCTAATTCTAACACTGTTTGGTTTTATTTTCAGACGTATATATAATATTTAGTATTTACCAAGCATCACAAGTAACTTTGATATCCAGTGGGACAGATATAGTGTGAGGTTGTCACCTGCTTAGATGTTCTTATAATATACTTTATTTCCTGTGACTGTATAATGAATTATTCATTATCCTATACAATATATTAAAAAATTGCTGTGCTAGAATGCTGTCAAATTATAATATTAAGTATGGTTGTACCATCTACACACGCTTAGACACTCGATTTATGTCTATCTCTAGCTTTTCCTTACGAGACAAGGTAACACTATGACTATTGAAGCTCCATTTTTATGGAGCGGATGTGATCGAGTGGTCTAGTGCGCTGGACATAAGGCTACGCGATTGGTGCTGCAGTGTATCAAATGTGTGAGCTCAAATTTCGTCGAAGGAAGAACAAAATTTGACAGCTCAAAAATCTAATTCTAACTCTGTTTCGTTGAATTTTGAGACGTATATATGATATTTAGTATTTACCTAGTATCATAAGTGACTTTGATATCCAGTGGGACAGATATAGTGTGTGGTTGTCACCTGGTTAGATGTTCTTATAATATACTTTATTTCCTGTGACTGTATAATGAATTATTCATTATACTATACATTATATTAAAAAAATGTTGTGATAGACTGCTGTCAAATTATAATATCAAGTATGCTTGTACCATCTACACACACTTAGACACATGTTTTATGTCTATCTCTATCTTTTCCTTACGAGACAAGGTAACACTATGACTATTGAAGCTCCATTTTTATAGAGCGAATGTGATAGAGTGGTCTAGGGCGCTGGAAATAAGTCTAAGTGATTGGTGCTGCAGTGTATCAATGATGTGAGGTCAAATCCCGTCGAGAGAAGAACAAAATCGTATAGCTCAAAAATCGAATTATAACATTGTTTGGTTTAATTTTGAGACGTATATATAATATTTAGTATTTACCTAGTTTCATAAGTAACTTTGAGATCCAGTGGGACAGATGTAGTGTGTGGTTATCACCTGCTTAGATCTTCTTATAATATATATATTTGCTGTGACTGGATAATGAATTATTCATCATCCTATACAATATATTAAAAAAGTGCTGTGGTAGATTGCTGTCAAATTATAATATTAAGTATGCTTGTACCATCTACACACACTTAGACACATGTTTCATGTCTATCTCTGGATTTTCCTTACGAGACAAGGTAGCACTACGACTATTGAAGCTCCATATTTATGGAGCGGATGTGGTCGAATGGTCTACGGCGCTAGACATAAGGCTAAGTGATTGGTGCTGCAGTGTATCAATGGTGTGAGCTCAAATCCTGTCGAGAGAAGAACAAAATTTGATAGCTCAAAAAATCTATTGCTAACACTGCTTGGTTTAATTTTCAGACGTATATATAATATTTAGTATTTACATAGTATCAACAGTAACTTTGAGATCCAGTGGGACAGATGTAGTGTGTGGTTACCACCTGCTTAGATGTTCTTATAATATATCTATTTCCTGTGACTGTATAATGAATTCTGCATCATCCTATACAATATATTAAAAAAAGGTGAGATAGACTGCTCTCAAATTATAATATTAAGTATATATGTACCATCTACACACGCTTAGACACATGTCTTATGTATATCTCTAGATTTTCCTTTCGAGACAAGGTAACACTTTGACTATTGAAGCTCCATTTTTTTTAAGTGGATGTGGTCGAGTGGTCTAAGGTGCTGGAAATAAGGCTAGGCGATTGGTGCTGCAGTGTATCAATGGTGTGAGCTCAAATACCGTCGAAGGAAGAACAAAATTTGACATCTCAAAAATCTAATTCTAACACTTTTGGTTTAATTTTGAGACGTATATATAATATATGGTATTTACCTAGTATCATAAGTAACTTTGAGATCCTGTGGGACAGATATAGTGTGTGCTTGTCACCTGCTTAGATGTTCTTATAATATACTTTATTTCCTGTGACTGTATAATGAATTATTCATTATACTATACATTATATTAAAAAAATGCTGTGATAGACTGCTGTCAAATTATAATATTAAGTATGCTTGTACCATCTACACACACTTAGACACATGTTTTATGTCTATCTCTAACTTTTCCTTACGAGACAAGGTAACACTATGACTATTGAAGCTCCATTTTTATGGAGCGGATGTGATAGAGTAGTCTAGGGCGCTGGACATAAGTCTAAGTGATTGGTGCTGCAGTGTATCAATGATGTGAGGTCAAATCCCGTCGAGAGAAGAACAAAATCGTATAGCTCAAAAATCGAATTATAACATTGTTTGGTTTAATTTTGAGACGTATATATAATATTTAGTATTTACCTAGTTTCATAAGTAACTTTGAGATCCAGTGGGACAGATGTAGTGTGTGGTTATCACCTGCTTAGATCTTCTTATAATATATATATTTGCTGTGACTGGATAATGAATTATTCATCATCCTATACAATATATTAAAAAGGTGCTGTGGTAGATTGCTGTCAAATTATAATATTAAGTATGCTTGTACCATCTACACACACTTAGACACATGTTTCATGTCTATCTCTGGATTTTCCTTACGAAACAAGGTAGCACTACGACTATTGAAGCTCCATATTTATGGAGCGGATGTGGTCGAATGGTCTACGGCGCTAGACATAAGGCTAAGTGATTGGTGCTGCAGTGTATCAATGGTGTGAGCTCAAATCCTGTCGAGAGAAGAACAAAATTTGATAGCTCAACAAATCTATTGCTAACACTGCTTGGTTTAATTTTCAGACGTATATATAATATTTAGTATTTACATAGTATCAACAGTAACTTTGAGATCCAGTGGGACAGATGTAGTGTGTGGGTACCACCTGCTTAGATGTTCTTATAATATATCTATTTCCTGTGACTGTATAATGAATTCTGCATCATCCTATACAATATATTAAAAAAATGCTGAGCTAGACTGCTCTCAAATTATAATATTAAGTATATATGTACCATCTACACACGCTTAGACACATGTCTTATGTATATCTCTAGATTTTCCTTTCGAGACAAGGTAACACTTTATTTAAATACTGTTACAGTGACAGCCGGAACCTTTGAACCGTAATGAGAGCGGGAGGTTTGGCGCCTTAAAATCTGATTCAACCCACCATTTCTTTAGAAATGCCTGTACCAAGTCAGGGTCATTACGGTTTTCACAGTTTTCCGGTTGTTGACTGATTTTGTCTGTTTATATAATTATGAGTTTTGACTTTCCCTTTGTAAGATTGTTCGGAGTTCGGTAATTTTGTTATTACCTTTATTTGACTATTGAAGCTCCATTTTTTTTTAATTGGATGTGGTCGAGTGGTCTAAGGTGCTGGAAATAAGGCTAGGCGATTGGTGCTGCAGTGTATCAATGGTGTGAGCTCAAATACCGTCGAAGGAAGAACAAAATTTGACATCTCAAAAATCTAATTCTAACACTGTTTGGTTTAATTTTGAGACGTATATATAATATTTAGTATTTACCTAGTATCATAAGTAACTTTGAGATCCTGTGGGACAGATATAGTGTGTGGTTGTCACCTGCTTAGATGTTCTTATAATATACTTTATTTCCTGTGACTGTATAATGAATTATTCATTATCCTATACAATATATTAATAAATGCTGTGTTAGATTGCTGTCAAATTATAATATTAAGTATGCTTGTACCATCTAAACACGCTTAGACACATGTCTTATCTCTATCACTAGATTTCCCTTACGAGACAAGGTACCACTTCGACTATTGAAGCTCCATCTTTATGGAGTAGATGTGGTCGAGTGGTCTACGGCGCTGAACATAAGGTTGAGCGATTGTTTTTGTAATGTATCAATTGTTTGCGTTCATATCCCGTCGAGGGAAGAACACAACTTTGACAGCTCAAAAAATCTAATGTTAACACTGCTTAGTTTAATTTTCAGACGTATATACAATATTTATTATTTACCTAGTATCACAAGTAACTTTGAGATCCTGTGGGACAGAAATAGTATGTGGTTGTCACCTGCTTAGATGTTCTTATAATATACTTTATTTCCTGTGACTGTATAATGAATTATTCATTATCCTATACAATATAACAAAAAATGCTGAGTTAGATTGCTGTCAAATTATAATATTAAGTATGCGTGTACCATATACACACGCTTAGACACATGTTTTATGTATATCTCTTGATGTTCCTTACGAGACAATGTAACCTAATGACCATTGAAGCTCCATTTTTATGGAGCGGATGCGATAGAGTGGTCAAGGGCGCTGGACATAAGGCTAAGCGATTGGTGCTGCAGTGTATCAATGGTGGGAGCTCAAATCCCGTCGAGAGAAGAACATCATTTGATAGCTCAAAAATCTAATTCTAACATTGCTTGGTTTAATTTTCAGACGTATATATAATATTTAGTATTTACCTAGTATCATAAGTCACTTTGATATCCAGTGGAACAGATGTAGTGTGTGGTTATCACCTGCTTAGATGTTCTTATAATATATTTATTTCCTGTCACTGTATAATGAATTCTTCATCATCCTATACAATATATATAAAAAATTGTTGAGCTAGATTGCTGTCAAATTATAATATTAAGAATATGTGTACCATCTACACACGCTTAGACACATGTCTTATGTATGTCTCTAGATTTTCCTTACAAGACAAGGTAACACTTTGACTATTGAAGCTCCATTTTTTTTTATGTGGATGTGGTCGAGTGGTCTAGGGTGCTGGAAATAAGGCTAGGCGATTTGTGCTGCAGTGTATCAATGGTGTGAGCTCAAATCCCGTTGAAGGAAGAACAAAATTTGACATCTCAAAAATCTAATTCTAACACTGTTTGGTTTAATTTTCAGACGTATATATGATATTTAGTATTTAAGATGAGCAACACGGATCTTAATGACCGGTAAATCTTTCGTAAAAGCACTACACCCATGGGTTCAAAGCGTATTTATTAATATTGATAGGAATTTAACTGCTTTATTCAATCAAATTAAGACCAACTTGAAGAAATGTTAGAGAATACCGAAAAGCAATCAAAAGTTCGAAATTAATTTCGTAAACCACGAACTTTTGTTTAAAATAAAAAAAATGGATATATCCAAACAGATGAGGGTGGGGTCAACGAGCAATACAAAAGCAATAAAAACAAAAGATGGGAACTTATACGGTTAATATTTATGGATGGCTAATTTGTAAGCATACTGTAAACATATTGCAAAGTCTATATACAGGTAGGAAGATTTTGAAAGGGTAACCAAAGAATAATATATTGATTTTCTATATCTAAATGAATGCTGCAAGACGATGATTGTATCGTGGTACATTGTCGTGTGCGATGTCTTTCCTAATAGCGTTGATGCCGTATAATAGGACATATCATGTCAATGTTAAATATCATAAACCTCCATTGTGCAATTGTCAGATTGAGGATAAACACAGCATTAATATTGGTATACTGATTCCTTCTACCACTAAATACATAAATATGTGTTCAATTTTATTTATTGTTCCGTTTTATCTTATCATTTAATATTTCAGTATTTATCAATTGAGTTTGGTACATAAATATTGTAACTGTAAATGAAAGAAAATATTTAATGGTAGTTTGCAGTTGTCAGGTTCTATTAATTGTCCATTCTTGATAGCCACTTTCTCTAGCGTTTATATAAACCTATTACACGATTAAGGATGTACATATATACGTCAATAATTGTTTTCTTTCAACACACATTTTATTGAAATCACCAGTTGTTGCAGTAATATAAGGGGGAAAGGGTAGCTTAACTTAGAGGCCGCTGTTAGCTACAAAGCTTATTTGTCCGAGTGGAGAATATAAGACACAACATACTTATTTTTTACAAGAAAAGAAGATCATACATATGTAACAGGAGAAATATATCAAAGGGTAATTGCAATCCGTAAATCGAAGAAGGACAGATAATACAATGGGCCGAAGAAGGACAGTAAAGGGACAAACAACGATCCTCAATGATCTGTCAGAATAAATTTTCCCCTTCTCCATTGCAATTAGTAGTCAATGTGTTGAAATGAAAAAACATTAGGCTGGTATGTCAAACAACACTGGCAGGAATATTATGTTTGGCTGAAAACGTGGGGGTCCAAATACAATTTGAGAAAAAAGTCAGTCTTCTATAACTAAACGTTAGAGAATACCAAAGGGCAATCCAAAAATGACAATCTTTAGAAGCTGACAACTTAGGGTACACAAGACGAAATAAAACAGTTCAAAAACACAACACAACGTATGTTGGACATCACTATGCACACACACACACACACACACACACACACACAATTAACGTAAATAAGACATGCGCCCTCCAGCAAGCAACTGATAAAACAGGAACCAAACATAGTCTGTTTGAGATTGATGTAAACATTACAATTGGTGGGATTTTCTTTACACATCACGAACAATATTACATCGACATACATGTGCAAATCTAACCTTTGCAGTATTCATGGCTTACAAAATAGCAATGCATATTATAACAACATAAGCTTTGTGAATTTCCAATGTGTCTTTGTTTAAATTTCGTCCTTATTGATGACTATGCCTTTGTTTACCTGTTTTTAATCATCCAGAACGGTTATGCATATCGATTTTGTGATATATCAATTTTCCAGAAATAGCATACGAAGAGGGCTTTGTAATATAACATTACATGCATAAATAGAATATAAAAGACACAATGATTTATTTTATTCTCTAAATGTTTATAAAAAGCGTGTAATGTACCATTTTGCTTACACAATATTAATGCATATTACAACAACATAAGTTTTGTGAATTTCCAATGTGTCTTTGTTTAAATTTCGTCCTTATTGATGATTATGCCTTTGTTTACCTGTTTTTAATCATCCAGAACGGTTATGCATATAGATTTTGTGATATATCAATTTGCCAGAAATAGCATACGAAGAGGGCTTTGTAATATAACATTACATGCATAAATAGAATATAAAAGACACAATGATTTATTTTATTCTCTAAATGTTTATAAAAAGCGTGTAATGTACCATTTTGCTTACACAATATTAATGCATATTACAACAGCATAAGTTTTGTGAATTTCCAATGCGCCTTTGTTTAAATTTCGTCCTTATTGATGACTATGCCTTTGTTTACCTGTTTTTAATCATCCAGAACGGTTATGCATATCGATTTTGTGATATATCAATTTGCCAGAAATAGCATACGAAGAGGGCTTTGTAATATAACATTACATGCAGAAATAGAATATAAAAGAAACAATGATTTATTTTATTCTCTAAATGTTTATAAAAAGCCTGTAATGTACCATTTTGTTAACATCATTAAGACATTAACATCAAGATCGGGATAAATTACATCAATATAACTATTGAATTGACCTCAATCCACAGTTGTGATTATAATACAATCAAGATGACATTTACTTAACATTTAATGTGCTAATGTCAATAAACGCTAGAGAATACTGAAGTGGTAGCACAAAATGGACAATCCATAGAAACTGGCAACGCAGGTCACACAAGACAAAGAATAAAAACCAAACAAAAACCCAAAAAACCCAACACAATGTGCGTTGGACACTACTATCCGCAAACAAACACAGATAACGTTAATAAGACATGAGCCCTCTTACAAACAACTGGAGGTAAAGACGAACCAACCATCGTTTGTATGCGAAATCACAACACGGAACCCAAAACGTCAAGACACATAATAGGAGAACACAAAGCACTACAAAGATGAGCAACACGGATCTTAATGACCGGTAAATCTTTCGTAAAAGCACTACACCTATGGGTTCAAAGCGTATTTATTAATATTGATAGGAATTTAACTGCTTTATTCAATCAAATTAAGACCAACTTGAAGAAATGTTAGAGAATACCGAAAAGCCAATCAAAAGTTCGAAATTAATTTCGTAAACCACGAAATTTTGTTTAAAATAAAAAAAACTGGATATATCCAAACAGATGAGGGTGGGGTCAACGAGCAATACAAAAGCAATAAAAACAAAAGATGGGAACTTATGCGGTTAATATTTATGGATGGCTAATTTGTAAGCATATTGTAAGCATATTGCAAAGTCTATATACAGGTAGGAAGATTTTGAAAGGGTAACCAAAGAATAATATATCGATTTTCTATATCTAAATGAATGCTGCAAGACGATGATTGTATCGTGGTACATTGTCGTGAGAGATGTGTTTCCTAATAGCGTTGATACTGTATAATAGGACATATCATGTCAATGTTAAATATCATAAACCTCCATTGTGCAATTGTCAGAGTGAGGATAAACACAGCATTAATATTGGTATACTGATTCCTTCTACCACTAAATACATAAATATGTGTTCAATTTTATTTATTGTTCCGTTTTATCTTATCATTTAATATTTCAGTATTTGTCAATTGAGTTTGGTAGATAAATATTGTAACTGTAAATGAAAAAAATATGTAATGGTAGTTTGCAGTGTCAGTTTCTATTGATTGTCCATTCTTGATAGCCACTTTCTCTAGCCTTTATATAAACCTATTACATGATTAAGGATGTACATATATACGTCAATTGTTTTTTCTTTCAACACACATTTTATTGAAATCACCAGTTGTTGCAGTAATATAAGGGGGAAAGGGTAGCTTAACTTAGAGGACGCTGTTAGCTACAAAGCTTCTTTGTCCGAGTGGAGAAAATAAGGCACAACATACTTATTTTTTATAAATAAAGAAGATCATACATATGTAACAGGAGAAATATATCAAAGGGTAATTGCAATCCGTAAATCGAAGAAGGACAGATAATACAATGGGCCGAAGAAGGACAGTAAAGGGACAAACAACGATCCTCAAGGATCCGTAAGGATAAATTTCCTCCTTCTCCATTGAAATTAGTAGTCAATGTGTTGAAATGAAAAAAACATTAGGCTGGTATGTCAAACAACACTGGCAAGATTATTATGTTTGGCTGAAAACGTGGGGGTCCAAATACAATTTGAGAAAAAAGTCAGTCTTCTATAACTAAACGTTAGAGAATACCAAAGGGCAATCCAAAATGACAATCTTGAGAAGCTGACAACTTAGGGTACACAAGACGAAATGAAACAGTGCAAAAACACAACACAACGTATGTTGGACACCACTATGCACACACACACACACACAATTAACGTAAATAAGACATGCGCCCTCCAACAAACAACTGGTAAAACAGGAACCAAACATAGTCTGTGTGAGATTGATGTAAACATTACAAATGGTGGGATTTTCTTTACACATTACGAACAATATTACATCGACATACATGTGCAAATCTAACCTTTGCAGTATTCATGGCTTACACAATATCAATGCATAAGATAACAACATAAGCTTTGTGAATTTCCAATGAGTCTTTGTTTAAATTTCGTCCTTATTGATGACTATGCCTTTGTTTACCTGTTTTTAATCATCCAGAACGGTTATGCATATCGATTTTGTGATATATCAATTTGCCAGAAATAGCATACGAAGAGGGCTTTGTAATATAACATTACATGCATAAATAGAATATAAAAGAAACAATAATTTATTTTATTCTCTAAATGTTTATTAAAAGCCTGTAATGTACCATTTTGTTAACATCATTAAGACATTAACATCAATATCGGGATACATTACATCAATATAACTATTGAATTGACCTCAATCCACAGTTGTGATTGTAATACAAACAAGATGACATTTGCTTTACATTTAATGTGCTAATGTCAATAAACGCTAGTGAATACTGAAGTGGTAGCACAAAATGGACAATCCATAGAAACTGGCAACGCAGGTCACACATGACAAAGAATAAAAACCAAACAAAAACACAAAAATCCAACACAATGTGCGTTGGACACTACTATCCGCAAACAAACACAGATAACGTTAATAAGACACGAGCCCTCTTACAAACAACTGGAGGTAAAGACGAACCAACCATCGTTTGTATGCGGAAATCACAACACGGAACCCAAAACGTCAAGACACATAATAGAAGAACACAAAGCACTACAAAGATGAGCAACACGGATCTTAATGACCGGTAAATCTTTCGTAAAAGCACTACACCTATGGGTTCAAAGCGTATTTTTTAATATTGATAGGAATTTAACTGCTTTATCCAATCAAATTAAGACCAACTTGAAGAAATGTTAGAGAATACCAAAAAGCCAATCAAAAGTTCGAAATTAATTTCGTAAACCACGAAATTTTTTTTTAAATAAAAAAACTGGATATATCCAAACAGATGAGGGTGGGGTCAACGAGCAACACAAAAGCAATAAAAACAAAAGATGGGAACTTATGCGGTTAATATTTATGGATGGCTAATTTGTAAGCATGCTGTTCCGCATCGAACAATAAAAGGTAAAACGAACATGCAATACATATTCAAGATCATTTGCATATTGCAAAGTCTATATACAGGTAGCAAGATTTTGAAATGGTAACCAAAGAATAATATATCGATTTTCTATATCTAAATGAAAGCTCTAAGACGATGATTGTATCGTGGTACATTGTCGTGTGCGATTTGTTTCCTAATATCGTTGATGCTGTATAATAGGACAAAGCATGTCAATGTTAAATATCATAAACCTCCAGCGTGGAATTGTCACAGTGAGGATAAACACAGCATTAGTATTGGTATACTGATTCCTTCTACCACTAAATACATAAATATGTGTTCCGTAATTTGTTATTACCCTTAATTATTATCCTGAACAACTGTGCAATTCAAAATTCTATATTAGGTCTTTTTCTGATGGATTTTAGTCTATTCTATTAATGCTTTTTTAAAACTGATATATTTTTATGTGTGCATATGAAGAAGAATTTTTTTTTTTTTTTAAATCATGTGATTAAAGTGCTATTCACCAGTGAATAGTACTTTTCAGACAAATTGAATGAAACTGTGGAATAGTATTTTTATTGCAATACAATTTATATAGAAAAAAGTATGAGAAGTATAATAATCAATACTATTACAATTACAAAGCAGATCTTTGCATTTCATTAATCGACAATATAGCGTGAAATGTATTGGAGGGATATTTATGTACTCCTAGTTATTAACATTACACAAAACAGGAAACAAATGACAACAAGAATTTAATGGTATATTCCAAAATGAGGTAATTGTTTTAGTAAGAAAAATGAACACAAAAGAAAATCTGATATCAAAAACGTAGATATCAAATTTAAAATAACCTTCATTCATCAGGTGCGCTCAAAATCTAAAAATTGGAAAGTTTTGGGGGCAATAAAACCAAAGATAAACATGATAGAAAAAGGCAGCTAAGGTCACGTATGCCTGGGGAAGAGAACCTTAGATTTATTAATAATTACTTTATTTATGAACTATAAATTTCAGTAATAAATATATCTAATAAACCATGTCAGTGTCAAAGCACTGAATGTATGTTTAAGATTATTAAAACAAATTAAAGAGTTTAAACAATTCTACCAATATGATGAAAAACGAAGAACCATCTCTCACCACAAATAATTGAGCATAAAAAGACCAAGATATATATCGCTAGAATTCCAAGGATCAAATACCTGCTACAAATCAGGATGATTATAGATAATTCATCATGAAACAACTTCACAAGATAAAGATTTAGCAACATGATGCCAGTAAATACCGGGCTTAAATCCAGAATGATGATCTGATTCCAACAAATTGATAACCTTTTTTATTATCGTCTCCAACAAACGCCAAATATGTTGGAGGTATGAGTTATGATTGTTTTGTCCTAAGAGTAATAATCTTCAATCAACAGATTATACTTTCCTAGTTAGTAGCCAGTCAACTATGAGTATTCATTAATCCTGCAATTGTACTGTTCATGTTTATGTTGTCATTCATCTTAGTGATAACATGTGGTATTTATGAGTGCACCTCTTGATTTATCAGAATGGGGTCGGCCAATCCAGAAGGGTGGATGTGTTCTTTCCATCAAATGTCAACATACAGGACTTAAGATATTTATACCTGTAAAATATAATCTGTTTAATTCAATTTGCTTTGTACACTAAGACAATCCTATTTACTACAAATGTTTGATATTTTTGTTCTAATTTAGCCCATTTAATCGCAACAACTGCATACCTGGACAAAATATTCGATTTAAGCCTGTTTTACAATGAGTCAAAATCAGAAATATCATATACGATTAAATTCTATTTTATTCTAAATCTACATGTTGTTAGCTACCACACAACATCTAAGCAATATAAATATACATGGCCCAAAAACATAATCTTACTTTATTACGTCTTTCCTTTTCAAATGACATATCTCATATAATTAGCACCAGTATATACAACCATACAAACAGCACTATGTAACATATGTTAGGCGGTGATAATTACCATTATTGTCTGGGAGTGGTGGTAGAAACATTAAGGTATTAAGACGCCAGACTCGATGTACATAAATATGCATGCTAAATTACAAGGAGCAATCGCCATGAACAAGACCAAATTGGTGAAAATATTAGCAGAAGGAGGCATTGATGTTAACAACAAATTTAACTCGAGTTTGACCCCGATATTGTTGGAAATAATACAAAATAGTAAACATATTGTTGGACAATGGACCAGATTTGAAGACAAAGGATTCACTTGGACGAACTGTTTTTCATTACGCATACATGTGTGAGAATCCTGATATAAATGCCATGTTGAAGGAACATAGATATCCTATGCATTCTAGTAATGATAATTCTACCATTAGGTCGTGGAATATTAAAAGATGGATTATTGAGCATATTACTAAATACTTAATTACCAAACTGCAGTTAAATGTTAACTAATATACCAAGATGAACAACGTATTATGCCACTAATTAAACAATAATCAAATCCGAACTCTCTGAGTAAAGACATCAACATGATGGATCCAACATAAGGATTTGAGGATGCAATCTAACACACTATAGTTTATATTTATAGTTGGCATTGCAATATGAACGTTGAGTACGAGCTACAGGGATGTCTTGTTTTTGGAAGCGTTTAACTGTACTGATCAGAAACGGGGAAAATGGTAAATATTGAAAAATCTTACTATGAAATCTTTGAAATTAAATCATCATTTGTGAAACAATACATATATCGGAAGAACAAAGTAATCATAATCAACATGACATGGTAAGAACTTTGTGAAGACAACAAAGGGGGGTAATTAGGATTACCTGTCAAAGAACAAATCTCGCGAGAATGAACATTAATGTCATAATAATATTTGATAATATAATGTTCCCATGAGACGAATACTATTATGGTTTTAAGGACAAACGAACATTTACAGATTTTAAAGAACCAACATGATTGATGATGTTTCTGTGAAGTAAGATATGATATATATCACAAAAGGAAGGGAGCTTTCTCATTCATTTTTTAATAGTGTAGTATATCAAACAAAGAGGACATATGACCTTACTTGTTTATTGAGACAATCATAATTATTGATTGTATAGTATTAACGTTTGTGAGTGTTGTACATTATTTGACTTGAGTGTGTAACATGTCGTTGATTGTTGCTTTCTTTGTAGAAACAAAATAAAGGTTGTTGAACTGTTTCAGTTTGTTTTTGTTTTCGTTGTTCTATGTAGTTGATACGAATCTTCTATTTCAGAAATGGCGTAGTATTTGACAATTTTCATTCCATATTATATTACTAATCTTTGTTCAATATTTAGTTCTAACAGTTTGTTGACCTATTTATTCTGGTCTCACACTAAGACCATTAATTTCTTAAAGCTATTTGATATTTAATGTGTTAGAAGTAGCAGCTATGATGTTGTGTCCTTAGAGTGATGGTCTTTAACCAACTGATTCTACCTTCCTAGATACACGTAGACGTAGTAATCCGTTAACTCCGAGCATTCATTGACCTTGTTATTGTACTGTCCATTAACACCGCTTCATTTTCGTGCAAATCTCAAGCCAGGAATTCTAACGTTATATGTAGTGCAATGAGGTGATGTTTTGCTTTGATAATATTTGTGAAATTGTGGACCATCACTATTTAGACTTTTTTCATAATGTTGGAATTCATTAATGTCAGTCCTTATGCGACCGCCTCTGAGAAAAAGGAAGGGGGCAGATGCGACAATAACGTTATGGAGAAATAACGCTTTAATGTTAACGTCACGTTATCAAGCACCTGTCAAGCTTAAGAATCCTTAAGAAATACCATTTATCTAGAGAAGCCAAATAATTAAAGAGACTGACATTTAGTTGTAATGAAATACAGGGTTGGCGAAATACTAATACAACTCAATACAAATTTAAAACAAAACATGTTAATGTCCCTTAAAAACTACTCTTTTTCCAAGAGACATTTTCCACAACGCCAGGTGCTAAATTTCTGAATAAAAAGTGACAAAACCTGGGAAGTCGTTAATACTATTATGGTTCGTTTTACTTTTATTTCTAGCAACACAACAGTTAAGAGGGGTAAGCAAAAGTTAACAGGTTTGTCAGAAGTTTGATTATCTCCCTTAAATTATTGACATTACGAACGAAGTTGGAACGGAAGAACAAAATGCCAAATGTTAGATCAAATGAGCCAAGAAAGTAGGTTGTCGGTGGATACTCCCCTCTCGAAAACAACCTAGGAACAGGATGGTGATTTTCACTCGAATTGAAGAAAATTGTTCATCATCTCCGGTATTTCCCTATATATTTCATATACAACTACAATTTATCAACAACCAACATTCACAGAGGTAATTTCTTGATCAATTTTTCTGAAATTTATATTATCTTGGAATTTTTTTCTCATAATCTTCATATAATTGTGTGATTTAAGATTTGTTGTAATCAAGATTGAAGTACATATCTTAATTTCAAAGTGACAAACTATTATATAACTATGATATTTTTAACTTCAAGAATTCAAAACTGCGGTTAAATCGTGAAAAGCTGAAAATCATAAATCAAAAAAGTAATATGAAGATTACGAAGAAAGAAATCTAAAACATTGTGTGCTTAAGCGCGAACATTTCAGACAATGGACATCGGTATAATTGTTTTGTGAACAAAATGTCCTTTTACATGAAATATATAGGGAAAAATTCTGAGATGACGAACAATTATGCAAACTAGCTGTAGGCTGTGCACAACAACCGCACACTGAAATCAGTGACAATATGTATGAATTGGAAGAAGATGAAGATATTGTTTTCGTTGAGCCGTCATATGGTGACACCCTGGAATATATCATATAAAATCGTATTCAAAATGATACTAGTGGGTGTAAGCAGTGCTATGCTGAATACAACCATATGCTTGGCGGCATGGACATGCAAAACCAATGTTCTATGACAACCATTTGCAAAATATCTGGTAAAGTGTATCAACACAATTTGTTCAATATTTGATTCTAACAAAGTGATGACCTATTCATTCTGGTCTCCCACGAATACCATAATAATTGATATCAAGTCTGTTAGAAGTACCAGTCATTTTGTGTCCTAAGAGCAATGGTCTTTAACCAACTGATAAACCTTCCAAGTTACCCATAGACGGAGTAGTCTGTTAACTACAAACATTAATTGACCCTGCTATAGTTATGTCCATTAAGCTCACCTCATTTTTGTGTTTATTCCAATCCATGACCTGGAAATATGTCGTCATGTGTAGTGCAACGAGTTGAAGTGAGAGGTGATTGTTTCTTTGACGATAATAGTGAAATTGTTGACCATCACTATAAGGCTTTTTTTCATGATGTTAGAATTCATTAATTTAATTCATATGTGACCGCATCTGAGAAATAGGAAGGGGGAGATGAGACAATAACGTTATGGTGAAATAATACTTTAGTGTTGACATCCAATAGTAATGCAATTTATCTAGAAAAAGCAAATAATAAAAGACATCGACATTTAATTGAAATGGGTTGGTGAAAATTGGTTCAAGTCAATACAAATAAAAAAACCTGTTAATATTTTTTCCTAATAGACATCTGTCATGACGCCAGGTGCTAAATTTCTCAATAAAATGTGACGAAGCCTGGGAAATCGTTAATACTATTATGGTTCGTTTAAAAAAAAATCTTAAATCACAAAATTATATGAAGATTATAGCGAAAAACTACAAAATAATTAGAATTTTAGTCAAATTGATCCAGAAATTACCTCTGTGAACTTTTGTTGTGGTTTTATATAAAATATATAGGCACAACCGGAGATGATGAACAATAAATTAATTCTAGTAAAAATCACCGTCCTGTTCCTTCTTTTCGAGTGGGGAGTATCCACCGACAACCGGCTTTCTTGGCTCATATCATCTAAAATTTGCGATTTTATTCATTGGCTCCAACTTCGTTTCTAGTGTCAATAATTTAAAGTAGATAGTCAAAATTCTGACAAACCTGTTAACTTTTGTTTACACCTATTATCTGCTTTATGGCTAGAAGAAATAAAGGTTGACTTTTCAAGAAATAAGAGCCATAATAGTATTAACAACACCCGAGCTCCGTCACATTTCATTGATGAAATGCATTACTTTAGGAGTTTTAAGCTGAGTGGGTGCTTGAAAACGTGACTTTAAAACGTTTTTTGTCGATAACATTATTGTCGCATCTGCTACCCCCTTTTATCAGACTCGGTCACATATGAATTACATTAATGAATTCTAGCATCATGAAAAAAGTCTAAGTAGTGATTGTCAACCATCTCACCAATATCATCAAAACAGACAATCACATATCACTTCAACTCATTGCACTACATATGACGTTAGAATTTCATATCCTGGATTGGGTTAGTCACGAAAATGAAGTGGGGTTAATGGACAGAACAGTATCAGGGTCAATGAATGCTCGGAGTTAACAGACTATGACGTGGTCTATTTGCTCGACTTGTCGCTCACTAAATAAGGGTAATAACAAAATTACCTAACTCCGAACAATCTTCCAAAGGGAAAGTCAACACTCATACGTACATAAACAGACAAAATCAGTCAACAAATGGAAAACTGTGAAAACCGTAATGACCCTGACTTGGTACAGGCATTTCTAATGAAATGGTGGGTTGAATCAGATTTTAAAGCGCCAAACCTCCCGCTTTCATTACGGCTCAAAGATTCCGGCTGTCACTATAACAGTATTTAAAACAATACTGGAACAAAATAGGTAAAACAGTTGTCAAAACAGTATCAAATTCAGTGAGAAGGGTGGAACATCTATCGTGAACCATCTCCATCAACAACCCCGAGTCACCTGAAGTATTTTAACAACGAAAGTAAATGTCAAAAACACTTTTATGTCACACATTGATAAAAAAATATGTTTGACATTGTTGTTGTCCTTATCTAGATACATTTTCACTATATGAAAATCCATCGTTTATTATCGTCTCAGCAGAGACGGAATATATTTCGACAAGATAATGCAACAAGTTTACGAGGTGTTTCGTCATATAACTCTTTGATTTACCATTTTCAACATTTCACGATTTAAGCACAGTTTTGAGTTCAAAAATACTATAATTATATAATAGTGTGTCACCTTTTGTTTAAATCATGATTTTAATAAACAATCTTAAATCTCAAAATCAGATGAGGATTATGAAGAAAAATTTCAAAATAATTTGAATTTCGGCAAAATTGATCCAGAATAGGTCATTCGTTAGAGTCAGTAATACAGATAGCTTAATTCAGGAGCTCTAAAGGAGAACAACAGAATCAGTCACCCGTGATGATCAGTAATATACATAACTTAACTCAAGAGCTCTAAATCAGCAATTGGATTGCTATTTGCAAAATAGTAATTATATCTGCATTTATTTTTATATAGAAAATTTATACTGAGGTATAATAATATATTTTATTATACTTCTCATACTTTTTTCTATGTAAATTGTATTGCAATAACAATCCTATTTCCAGTTTTATTCAATTTGTCCGAAAAGTATTATTCAGCGGTGAATAGCACAAATGACTATTCACCGGCCGGTGAATAGCACTTTAATCACATGGGTTATTTTTGTTTTTAAAAAAAGAAAAAATTCTTCTTCAAATGTACACATGAAAATGCATTAGTTTCAAAAAACATTAATAAAGTAGACTAGAAATCCACCAGAAAAGGACATAATTTAGAATTTTGAATTGCACAGTTGTTCAGTATAATAAAACACGTATAGACTTGATATTCGGGTAATAACACCTTAAAGGGAAATTTCGCAAAAAAAAAATTTTTATATGTTTTTCTTGATATATAAATATGGATGCTTATATGTATATTAGCGTTTTATTATGTTGGATAAGGGAATGAAATCGATTTCAAAATTCTGTCAACGATACATGGAAGTCGCCATTTTGATAGCATCTCAATGCCAAGTATCACGTGACGTCTAAATACCACCACGCCCCAAAACAAGCATGACAAACCAGGGTCCTCATTCAGTGTCGATATGGCTTGTCAGGCGTACGGTTGTTTAACTTGATGGTTATTCTTTCTATTTTTCTTATTATTCTAAATATATGAATTTATTACACCATCACTTTTTGCAGATTTACGTTTTGCTTCTATAGATTATGGCAAAACAAATGAATCGGGGGGAAAGGTTCGTCTTTAATGAGACGCATTTACAAAAGATTTTTTTCCAAAATTGAAGAACTACGAAATTAAGTTAAAAAAAGAACGGACATCGGAACAATGCCCTGAATTCGTTGAAAAAAAATCCAAAAAGGCCTATACTACGGGGCAACATTGTGTTAATGACATTATTCAGTAAGATCGCACTTTGTAATCGATAGTGCATGCACTACAATAAAGATACACATACGCTAAAAGCACAGAAAGTTACAGGGTAGGAAGCCATACAATTGAGAGGATTATGTAAACATATAATTTGTAATAGATTTCATTTGACAATTACAGACGATGAGTATTATAAATAAGTTTATTATACGAAAACAAAGCGTAACATATAATATGTCTCTGCGTAACATATTTTGTTTATTTTAATCACGTCTTTCGAACTGGTGGACCCTTTTGATAAATCTCAGAATAGTCATAAAAAATTTGTTCATCACAATAATTGATATTTCACCGCGAATATTTAGTTTGATGTATTGTTGTTGTGTATCAATCATAATTGTTATTTGTATATGCCCTCCTGGGGCCCTGATTTGGTTAATAAACTTATTTTAATTTCTATTTCTATAAGGAAAAATTGCATACGAATGGTTTTTTGTCTATTTGGCAAGAAGAATTTCTACCCTGCCCTGTTCACCCTGCTTTATTTCATAATTTTGGTTGTTGCTACATCATTCTGATGGGGCACAAAAAAATCAAGATAAAAATGAACAATTCAATATAGCTTACGATAAATGGTAATCTTCAGATTTTTTGTGAAAATTGCCCATGAATCATTGCTGCATTAGGTGCGGATCCAGCAGTTTTGAAAACGGGGTGCCAGGCTCTTGTTTGCCAATTTTTACTCAATGTATGCACGAATTTTACTAAATTGTCGAACCCCCCCGTTGATCCGGCAGTGTGCATTAATATGCACCCATTCCTAATGTATACTTCAACTTGATCAGGGTCGTGTATTTTGATCACCTATTAGAACCTTTAAAATGTGCATTGCATCTGCTATTTTAGTCACGGGTAGCGTAATTTGTTTTGATTTTATTTTCTGTTCTTATTAGGTTTTTGTCTATTTGACTTGTGTACGTTGCTTGTATATATTCCTTGTACATGCCTTCAACTCTTAGAGGTAACATTTTAATTAGTTAACGGGTCACAAAATGTGCATTGCGTTTCCGATTATTGCCAAATATTGTTACACATGTATTCAGGTATTCGGTCAGAGGCCCATCGACCGGATGTAAAATGACACTTGTATATTCTGCCTGGCGATTTCCTGTGTGAACCTAACCTCATTACGCAATATTCGGTACCCTGCTGAGTGAACCGTGTGAATGTACCTGTCGTTTTCAGAATGAAGATAAAAATAAATAAATCACGCATTTCACTTCTTACTTCAGGAATTATTTGCCTTAATGTATTGAAGAATGAAATATTTAGAATTAAAATATGGTCTCTCGCTTCGGAAAATACATGAAAAATATAAGAAATATAAGAATGAAATATTTAAAATTAAAATATGGTCTCTCGCTTCTGAAAATACATGAACAATATAAGAAATATATTTTTCGCATAATATTTTACGTTTCGCTCATCAAAAATGACAAGCAAAAAAAGGAAAAGAAATTAACATTTTTAAATCACTTGCTCGCTCTGGACAACGTCTTTAGCAAAAAATGCGAAGAACAAGAAGTAAATATGGTGTGGCCTAATCTCTTTAATGTTTGACTGCCCTTCATCTGTTTATACCGCTCATGATCATGATCCGTCCGAACTTTGTCTAAATGAATATAAGTAGATATCAAATTTGTGTCGTTCTGACGTGGGTTGTTCTCTATTTCCCGATGTTGGGCACTCGCTGCCTCTTCCATTTGTCTGAGTTTTTCTTCCGTATATTCTGGTTCAACTTGGTAACCAAACACCCCATAGTCGTCGAAATCTACATCACTTGAGGCGTTAGTCACTTTCCGTACCTGAGCTCGACATATTTAAGCTATGACTAAAACGTTAATGTTGGGGCTTTATATAGAAATGTTCCCAAACAAACAACACGCGTTGAACAAAAGAAAAGTAAAGAAATATTGATTGAGTAAAATCATAATCATTTGATTAAATTAAATTAATTAAAACATCTTTTATGAACACCGACTGTTAAAATGATAATTGAGTAAAATCATAATCCTTTGATTAAAATTAAATTAATTAAAACATCTTTTATGAACACCGACTGTTAAAATAATGATTGAGTAAAATCATATTCATTTTTTTTATTGTTAAAAAGAAAAAATCATTTCTAAACGTTTAGGCCTAAATCATTTTATTTAATATTAAAATTAAAACATCTTTTATGAACATCGATCGTTAAATTATTATGATGAGACAGCTATATATAGTTAGGCCAATCTGGCGCCTCTCATAATGAAAACTTATAATTTCAAGGATGGTGTATACTTTTTATCATCTAAAACATAAATTGTTCCTGTTATTTCAACATTATATTTATTCTAATGTTTTAAGAATATTTTATCTTTAATAGATAATAAACGATTTACCAACTCGTCTTGGAAAGCAAATAGTGGGTATTCAAATTTCCAATTTATTAATCCGGTCACCTTGAATTTTACACCTGTATAATGTTACCCTCCGGCTAGAAAACACACAAGCGGACATCTACATGCGGAGATCAAAATAACAGTAAACAGCATGCCGAATAATGATTATAAAAAAGGGTTTAAAAGAGAATCTAGAAATCAATACACAAGTTACGCTTTGTCAACATTATCCATTATATTTTTTAGCACATTAACAGTAAAACAAAATGAACATAATTGTAAAAGAGATCCAATATATAGCGAATATAGGTGACTGTTATAAAACACTCTTTCCGTTGTAAATATAAAGGAAATGAAACATTTTGTTCATTTAAAATAGTTGTTTGTCAAAAAGGTACGTAGCTGTTCACTTCAGTATTTAATTTTCCAACGTTATTAGATTTAAATTAGTCCTCTGAGCGCTTTAAATGAAGCAAATTTAACATCAGCGACCCAAACTTTAAATTTCAATCCCACAATGCATTTTTAGTTTAAAACGTCACAAACTAGTTGAAAAATTACAAATTAAATTTACAAATTTGCGATTTGCTTCGTTATTTGTGGAAATATGTCGATAAAACTTTGTGAATATGTATTTCATATCACCAGGAACATATTTAGCTAACATGTAAAAAATCGCGAAGTTTCCCTTTAATTGTCCTCTCTGTACCAACAATTTTCCTCGGCACGCCTCGGAAAATAGTTGGTACCTTAGAGACAATAAAAGTGCTATTACCGTCATACCCAGGCAATAAGTGTATACTGTTACATCTTAGAACAATGATCAATTTAGTAAACATGTAGATCAAGTTACAAAAACATGTTGGTTTTAATATATCGGTATTTGTAGTGGGTTCGTTAATGTGAAAATGTAGAGTGAACGAGAAATCCCTAATGCCTCAATTAATATTAATTGTCTGTAAATTACACCAAGTCTGTTTACTTACTATTTCATATCTATCTACATTTGAAACTAGAGCTTATCCGTACAACTTTGAGATCCAGTGGGACATATATATTGTGTGGTTGTCACCTGCTTAGATGTTCGTATAATATACTTTATTTCCTATGACTGCATAATGAATTCTTCATTATCCTATAAAACATATTACAAATTGCTGAGTTAGATTGCTGTCAAATTATGATGTTAAGTACATATGTACCATCTACACACGCTTAGACACATGTCTTATGTCTATCGCTAGATTTTCCTTACGAGACAAGGTACTTCGACTATTGAAGCTCCATTTTATGGAACTGATGTGGTCGAGTGGTCAAGGGCGCTGGACATAAGGCTAAGCGATTGGTGCTGCAGTGTATCAATGGTGTGAGCTCAAATCCCGTCGAGGGAAGAACAAAATTTGACAGCTCAAAAATCTAATTCTAACACTGTTTGGTTTAATTTTCAGACGTATATATGATATTTAGTATTTACCAAGCATCACAAGTAACTTTGATATCCAGATGGACAGATATAGTGTGTGGTTGTCACCTGCCTAGATGTTCTGATAATATACTTTATTTCCTGTGACTGTATAATGAATTATTCATTTTCCTATACAATATATAAAAACATTGCTGTGCTAGATTGCTGTCAAATTATAATATTAAGTATATATGTACCATCTACACACGCTTAGACACATGTCTTATGTCTATCTCGAGATTTTCCTTATGAGACAAGGTAACATTTCGACTATTGAAGCTCCATTTCTTATGGAGCGGACGTGGTCGAGTGGTGTAGTGCACTGGACATAACGCCAAGCTATTGGTGCTGCAGTGTATCAATGGTTTGAGTTCAAATACCGTCGAGGGAAGAATAAAAAATTGACAGCTCAAACATCTAATTCGAACACTGTTTGGTTTAATTTTCAGACGTAAATATAATATTTAGTATTTACCTAGCATCACAAGTAACTTTGATATCCAGAGGGACAGATATAGTGTGTGGTTGTCACCTGCCTAGATGTTCTGATAATATACTTTATTTCCTGTGACTGTATAATGAATTATTCATTTTCCTATTCAAAATACTAAAAATTGCTGAGTTAGATTGCTGTCAAATTATAATATTAAGTATGCTTGTACCATCTACACACACTTAGACACATGTTTTATGTCTATCTCTGGATGTTCCTTACGAGACAAGGTAACACTACGACTATTGACGCTCCTTTTTTATGGAGCGGATGTGGTAGAGTGGTCTACGGCTCTGGACATAAGGCTAAGTGATTGGTGCTGCAGTGTACCAATGGTGTGAGCTCAAATCCTGTCGAGAGAAGAACAAAATTTGATAGCTCAAAATATCTAATGCTAACACACCTTGGTTTAATTTTCAGACGTATATATAATATTTAGTATTTACGTAGTATTAAAAGTAACTTTGAGATCCAGTGGGACAGATGTAGTAGGTGGTTATCACCTGCTTAGATGTTCTTATAATATATTTATTTCCTGTGACTGTATAATGAATTCTTCATCATCCTATACAATATATTAAAAAATTGCTGAGTTAGATTGCTGTCAAATTATAATATTAAATATGCTTGTACCATCTACACACGCTTAGACACATGTTTTATGTCTATCTCTAGATTTTCCTTACGAGACAAGGTAACACTTTGACTATTGAAGCTCCATTTTTATGGAGCAGATGTAGTCAAGTGGTCTAGGGCGCTGGACATAAGGCTAAGCAATTGGTGCTGCAGTGTATCAATTGTGTGAGCTCAAATCCCGTCGAGGAAAGAACAAAATTTGACAGCTCAAGAATCTAATTCTAACACTGTTTGGTTGAATTTTCAAACGTATATATAATATTTGGTATTTACCTAGTATCATATGTAACTTTGAGATCCAGTGGGACAGATGTAGTTTGTGGCTATCACCTGCTTAGATGTTCGTATAATATACTTTTTTTCCTGTAACTGTATAATGAATTATTCATTATCCTATACAATATATTACAAAATTGTTGAGTTAGATTGCTGTCAAATTATAATATAAAGTATACATGTACCAACTACACACGCTTAGACACATGTATTATGTCTATTTTTAGATTTTCCTTTCGAGAAAAGGTAACGCTTCGATTATTGAAGCTCCATTTTTATGGAGTGGATGTGGTCGAGTGGTGTAGGGCGCTGGACATAATGCTAAGCGATTGGTGCTTCAGTGTATCAATGGTGTGAGTTCAAATCCCGTCAAGGGAAAAATAAACATTTGACAGCTCAAAAATATAATTCTAACACTGTTTGGTTTTATTTTCAGACGTATATATAATATTTAGTTTTTACCTAGTATCACAAGTAACTTTGATATCCAGTGGGACAGATATAGTGTGAGGTTGTCACCTGCTTAGATGTTCTTATAATATACTTTATTTCCTGTGACTGTATAATGAATTATTCATTATCCTATACAATATATTAAAAAATTGCTGTGCTAGAATGCTGTCAAATTATAATATTAAGTATGGTTGTACCATCTACACACACTTAGACACATGTTTTATGTCTATCTCTATCTTTTCCTTACGAGACAAGGTAACACTATGACTATTGAAGCTCCATTTTTATGGAGCGGATGTGATAGAGTAGTCTAGGGCGCTGGAAATAAGTCTAAGTGATTGGTGCTGCAGTTTATCAATGATGTGAGGTCAAATCCCGTCGAGAGAAGAACAAAATCGTATAGCTCAAAAATCGAATTATAACATTGTTTGGTTTAATTTTGAGACGTATATATAATATTTAGTATTTACCTAGTTTCATAAGTAACTTTGAGATCCAGTGGGACAGATGTAGTGTGTGGTTATCACCTGCTTAGATCTTCTTATAATATATATATTTGCTGTGACTGGATAATGAATTATTCATCATCCTATACAATATATTAAAAAAGTGCTGTGGTAGATTGCTGTCAAATTATAATATTAAGTATGCTTGTACCATCTACACACACTTAGACACATGTTTCATGTCTATCTCTGGATTTTCCTTACGAGACAAGGTAACACTACGACTATTGAAGCTCCATATTTATGGAGCGGATGTGGTCGAATGGTCTACGGCGCTAGACATAAGGCTAAGTGATTGGTGCTGCAGTGTATCAATGGTGTGAGCTCAAATCCTGTCGAGAGAAGAACAAAATTTGATAGCTCAAAAAATCTATTGCTAACACTGCTTGGTTTAATTTTCAGACGTATATATAATATTTAGTATTTACATAGTATCAACAGTAACTTTGAGATCCAGTGGGACAGATGTAGTGTGTGGTTACCACCTGCTTAGATGTTCTTATAATATATCTATTTCCTGTGACTGTATAATGAATTCTGCATCATCCTATACAATATATTAAAAAAATGCTGAGCTAGACTGCTGTCAAATTATAATATTAAGTATGGTTGTACCATCTACACACGCTTAGACACATGTCTTATGTATATCTCTAGATTTTCCTTTCGAGACAAGGTAACACTTTGACTATTGAAGCTCCATTTTTTTTAAGTGGATGTGGTCGAGTGGTCTAAGGTGCTGGAAATAAGGCTAGGCGATTGGTGCTGCAGTGTATCAATGGTGTGAGCTCAAATACCGTCGAAGGAAGAACAAAATTTGACATCTCAAAAATCTAATTCTAACACTGTTTGGTTTAATTTTGAGACGTATATATAATATTTAGTATTTACCTAGTATCATAAGTAACTTTGAGATCCTGTGGGACAGATATAGTGTGTGGTTGTCACCTGCTTAGATGTTCTTATAATATACTTTATTTCCTATGACTGTATAATGAATTATTCATTATACTATACATTATATTAAAAAAATGCTGTGATAGACTTCTGTCAAATTATAATATTAAGTATGCTTGTACCATCTACACACACTTAGACACATGTTTTATGTCTATCTCTATCTTTTCCTTACGAGACAAGGTAACACTATGACTATTGAAGCTCCATTTTTATGGAGCGGATGTGATAGAGTAGTCTAGGGCGCTGGAAATAAGTCTAAGTGATTGGTGCTGCAGTGTATCAATGATGTGAGGTCAAATCCCGTCGAGGGAAGAACAAAATTTGACAGCTCAAAAATCTAATTCTAACACTGTTTGGTTTAATTTTCAGACGTATATATGATATTTAGTATTTACCAAGCATCACAAGTAACTTTGATATCCAGATGGACAGATATAGTGTGTGGTTGTCACCTGCCTAGATGTTCTGATAATATACTTTATTTCCTGTGACTGTATAATGAATTATTCATTTTCCTATACAATATATAAAAACATTGCTGTGCTAGATTGCTGTCAAATTATAATATTAAGTATATATGTACCATCTACACACGCTTAGACACATGTCTTATGTCTATCTCGAGATTTTCCTTATGAGACAAGGTAACATTTCGACTATTGAAGCTCCATTTCTTATGGAGCGGACGTGGTCGAGTGGTGTAGTGCACTGGACATAACGCCAAGCTATTGGTGCTGCAGTGTATCAATGGTTTGAGTTCAAATACCGTCGAGGGAAGAATAAAAAATTGACAGCTCAAACATCTAATTCGAACACTGTTTGGTTTAATTTTCAGACGTAAATATAATATTTAGTATTTACCTAGCATCACAAGTAACTTTGATATCCAGAGGGACAGATATAGTGTGTGGTTGTCACCTGCCTAGATGTTCTGATAATATACTTTATTTCCTGTGACTGTATAATGAATTATTCATTTTCCTATTCAAAATACTAAAAATTGCTGAGTTAGATTGCTGTCAAATTATAATATTAAGTATGCTTGTACCATCTACACACACTTAGACACATGTTTTATGTCTATCTCTGGATGTTCCTTACGAGACAAGGTAACACTACGACTATTGACGCTCCTTTTTTATGGAGCGGATGTGGTAGAGTGGTCTACGGCTCTGGACATAAGGCTAAGTGATTGGTGCTGCAGTGTACCAATGGTGTGAGCTCAAATCCTGTCGAGAGAAGAACAAAATTTGATAGCTCAAAATATCTAATGCTAACACACCTTGGTTTAATTTTCAGACGTATATATAATATTTAGTATTTACGTAGTATTAAAAGTAACTTTGAGATCCAGTGGGACAGATGTAGTAGGTGGTTATCACCTGCTTAGATGTTCTTATAATATATTTATTTCCTGTGACTGTATAATGAATTCTTCATCATCCTATACAATATATTAAAAAATTGCTGAGTTAGATTGCTGTCAAATTATAATATTAAATATGCTTGTACCATCTACACACGCTTAGACACATGTTTTATGTCTATCTCTAGATTTTCCTTACGAGACAAGGTAACACTTTGACTATTGAAGCTCCATTTTTATGGAGCAGATGTAGTCAAGTGGTCTAGGGCGCTGGACATAAGGCTAAGCAATTGGTGCTGCAGTGTATCAATTGTGTGAGCTCAAATCCCGTCGAGGAAAGAACAAAATTTGACAGCTCAAGAATCTAATTCTAACACTGTTTGGTTGAATTTTCAAACGTATATATAATATTTGGTATTTACCTAGTATCATATGTAACTTTGAGATCCAGTGGGACAGATGTAGTTTGTGGCTATCACCTGCTTAGATGTTCGTATAATATACTTTTTTTCCTGTAACTGTATAATGAATTATTCATTATCCTATACAATATATTACAAAATTGTTGAGTTAGATTGCTGTCAAATTATAATATAAAGTATACATGTACCAACTACACACGCTTAGACACATGTATTATGTCTATTTTTAGATTTTCCTTTCGAGAAAAGGTAACGCTTCGATTATTGAAGCTCCATTTTTATGGAGTGGATGTGGTCGAGTGGTGTAGGGCGCTGGACATAATGCTAAGCGATTGGTGCTTCAGTGTATCAATGGTGTGAGTTCAAATCCCGTCAAGGGAAAAATAAACATTTGACAGCTCAAAAATATAATTCTAACACTGTTTGGTTTTATTTTCAGACGTATATATAATATTTAGTTTTTACCTAGTATCACAAGTAACTTTGATATCCAGTGGGACAGATATAGTGTGAGGTTGTCACCTGCTTAGATGTTCTTATAATATACTTTATTTCCTGTGACTGTATAATGAATTATTCATTATCCTATACAATATATTAAAAAATTGCTGTGCTAGAATGCTGTCAAATTATAATATTAAGTATGGTTGTACCATCTACACACACTTAGACACATGTTTTATGTCTATCTCTATCTTTTCCTTACGAGACAAGGTAACACTATGACTATTGAAGCTCCATTTTTATGGAGCGGATGTGATAGAGTAGTCTAGGGCGCTGGAAATAAGTCTAAGTGATTGGTGCTGCAGTTTATCAATGATGTGAGGTCAAATCCCGTCGAGAGAAGAACAAAATCGTATAGCTCAAAAATCGAATTATAACATTGTTTGGTTTAATTTTGAGACGTATATATAATATTTAGTATTTACCTAGTTTCATAAGTAACTTTGAGATCCAGTGGGACAGATGTAGTGTTTGGTTATCACCTGCTTAGATCTTCTTATAATATATATATTTGCTGTGACTGGATAATGAATTATTCATCATCCTATACAATATATTAAAAAAGTGCTGTGGTAGATTGCTGTCAAATTATAATATTAAGTATGCTTGTACCATCTACACACACTTAGACACATGTTTCATGTCTATCTCTGGATTTTCCTTACGAGACAAGGTAACACTACGACTATTGAAGCTCCATATTTATGGAGCGGATGTGGTCGAATGGTCTACGGCGCTAGACATAAGGCTAAGTGATTGGTGCTGCAGTGTATCAATGGTGTGAGCTCAAATCCTGTCGAGAGAAGAACAAAATTTGATAGCTCAAAAAATCTATTGCTAACACTGCTTGGTTTAATTTTCAGACGTATTTATAATATTTAGTATTTACATAGTATCAACAGTAACTTTGAGATCCAGTGGGACAGATGTAGTGTGTGGTTACCACCTGCTTAGATGTTCTTATAATATATCTATTTCCTGTGACTGTATAATGAATTCTGCATCATCCTATACAATATATTAAAAAAATGCTGAGCTAGACTGCTCTCAAATTATAATATTAAGTATATATGTACCATCTACACACGCTTAGACACATGTCTTATGTATATCTCTAGATTTTCCTTTCGAGACAAGGTAACACTTTGACTATTGAAGCTCCATTTTTTTTAAGTGGATGTGGTCGAGTGGTCTAAGGTGCTGGAAATAAGGCTAGGCGATTGGTGCTGCAGTGTATCAATGGTGTGAGCTCAAATACCGTCGAAGGAAGAACAAAATTTGACATCTCAAAAATCTAATTCTAACACTGTTTGGTTTAATTTTGAGACGTATATATAATATTTAGTATTTACCTAGTATCATAAGTAACTTTGAGATCCTGTGGGACAGATATAGTGTGTGGTTGTCACCTGCTTAGATGTTCTTATAATATACTTTATTTCCTGTGACTGTATAATGAATAATGAATTATTCATTATACTATACATTATATTAAAAAAATGCTGTGATAGACTGCTGTCAAATTATAATATTAAGTATGCTTGTACCATCTACACACACTTAGACACATGTTTTATGTCTATCTCTATCTTTTCCTTACGAGACAAGGTAACATTATGACTATTGAAGCTCCATTTTTATGGAGCGGATGTGATAGAGTAGTCTAGGGCGCTGGAAATAAGTCTAAGTGATTGGTGCTGCAGTGTATCAATGATGTGAGGTCAAATCCTGTCGAGAGAAGAACAAAATCGTATAGCTCAAAAATCGAATTATAACATTGTTTGGTTTAATTTTGAGACGTATATATAATATTTAGTATTTACCTAGTTTCATAAGTAACTTTGAGATCCAGTGGGACAGATGTAGTGTGTGGTTATCACCTGCTTAGATCTTCTTATAATATATATATTTGCTGTGACTGGATAATGAATTATTCATCATCCTATACAATATATTAAAAAAGTGCTGTGGTAGATTGCTGTCAAATTATAATATTAAGTATGCTTGTACCATCTACACACACTTAGACACATGTTTCATGTCTATCTCTGGATTTTCCTTACGAGACAAGGTAACACTACGACTATTGAAGCTCCATATTTATGGAGCGGATGTGGTCGAATGGTCTACGGCGCTAGACATAAGGATAAGTGATTGGTGCTGCAGTGTATCAATGGTGTGAGCTCAAATCCTGTCGAGAGAAGAACAAAATTTGATAGCTCAAAAAATCTATTGCTAACACTGTTTGGTTTAATTTTCAGACGTATATATAATATTTAGTATTTACATAGTATCAACAGTAACTTTGAGATCCAGTGGGACAGATGTAGTGTGTGGTTACCACCTGATTAGATGTTCTTATAATATATCTATTTCCTGTGACTGTATAATGAATTCTGCATCATCCTATACAATATATTAAAAAAATGCTGAGCTAGACTGCTCTCAAATTATAATATTAAGTATATATGTACCATCTACACACGCTTAGACACATGTCTTATGTATATCTCTAGATTTTCCTTTCGAGACAAGGTAACACTTTGACTATTGAAGCTCCATTTTTTTTAAGTGGATGTGGTCGAGTGGTCTAAGGTGCTGGAAATAAGGCTAGGCGATTGGTGCTGCAGTGAATCAATGGTGTGAGCTCAAATACCGTCGAAGGAAGAACAAAATTTGACATCTCAAAAATCTAATTCTAACACTTTTTGGTTTAATTTTGAGACGTATATATAATATTTAGTATTTACCTAGTATCATAAGTAACTTTGAGATCCTGTGGGACAGATATAGTGTGTGGTTGTCACCTGCTTAGATGTTCTTATAATATACTTTATTTCCTGTGACTGTATAATGAATTATTCATTATACTATACATTATATTAAAAAAATGCTGTGATAGACTGCTGTCAAATTATAATATTAAGTATGCTTGTACCATCTACACACACTTAGACACATGTTTTATGTCTATCTCTATCTTTTTCTTACGAGACAAGGTAACACTATGACTATTGAAGCTCCATTTTTATGGAGCAGATGTGATAGAGTAGTCTAGGGCGCTGGACATAAGTCTAAGTGATTGGTGCTGCAGTGTATCAATGATGTGAGGTCAAATCCCGTCGAGAGAAGAACAAAATCGTATAGCTCAAAAATCGAATTATAACATTGTTTGGTTTAATTTTGAGACGTATATATAATATTTAGTATTTACCTAGTTTCATAAGTAACTTTGAGATCCAGTGGGACAGATGTAGTGTGTGGTTGTCACCTGCTTAGATGTTCTTATAATATACTTTATTTCCTGTGACTGTATAATGAATTATTCATAATACTATACATTATATTAAAAAAATGCTGTGGTAGATTGCTGTCAAATTATAATATTAAGTATGCTTGTACCATCTACACACACTTAGACACATGTTTCATGTCTATCTCTGGATTTTCCTTACGAGACAAGGTAACACTACGACTATTGAAGCTCCATATTTATGGAGCGGATGTGGTCGAATGGTCTACGGCGCTAGACATAAGGCTAAGTGATTGGTGCTGCAGTGTATCAATGGTGTGAGCTCAAATCCTGTCGAGAGAAGAACAAAATTTGATAGCTCAAAAAATCTATTGCTAACACTGCTTGGTTTAATTTTCAGACGTATATATACTATTTAGTATTTACCTAGTATCAACAGTAACTTTGAGATCCAGTGGGACAGATGTAGTGTGTGGTTACCACCTGCTTAGATGTTCTTATAATATATCTATTTCCTGTGACTGTATAATGAATTCTGCATCATCCTATACAATATATTAAAAAAATGCTGAGCTAGACTGCTCTCAAATTATAATATTAAGTATATATGTACCATCTACACACGCTTAGACACATGTCTTATGTATATCTCTAGATTTTCCTTTCGAGACAAGGTAACACTTTGACTATTGAAGCTCCATTTTTTTTAAGTGGATGTGGTCGAGTGGTCTAAGGTGCTGGAAATAAGGCTAGGCGATTGGTGCTGCAGTGTATCAATGGTGTGAGCTCAAATACCGTCGAAGGAAGAACAAAATTTGACATCTCAAAAATCTAATTCTAACATTGTTTGGTTTAATTTTAAGACGTATATATAATATTTAGTATTTACCTAGTATCATAAGTAACTTTGAGATCCTGTGGGACAGATATAGTGTGTGGTTGTCACCTGCTTAGATGTTCTTATAATATACTTTATTTCCTGTGACTGTATAATGAATTATTCATTATACTATACATTATATTAAAAAAATGCTGTGATAGACTGCTGTCAAATTATAATATTAAGTATGCTTGTACCATCTACACACACTTAGACACATGTTTTATGTCTATCTCTATCTTTTCCTTACGAGACAAGGTAACACTATGACTATTGAAGCTCCATTTTTATGGAGCGGATGTGATAGAGTAGTCTAGGGCGCTGGAAATAAGTCTAAGTGATTGGTGCTGCAGTGTATCAATGATGTGAGGTCAAATCCTGTCGAGAGAAGAACAAAATCGTATAGCTCAAAAATCGAATTATAACATTGTTTGGTTTAATTTTGAGACGTATATATAATATTTAGTATTTACCTAGTTTCATAAGTAACTTTGAGATCCAGTGGGACAGATGTAGTGTGTGGTTATCACCTGCTTAGATCTTCTTATAATATATATATTTGCTGTGACTGGATAATGAATTATTCATCATCCTATACAATATATTAAAAAAGTGCTGTGGTAGATTGCTGTCAAATTATAATATTAAGTATGCTTGTACCATCTACACACACTTAGACACATGTTTCATGTCTATCTCTGGATTTTCCTTACGAGACAAGGTAACACTACGGCTATTGAAGCTCCATATTTATGGAGCGGATGTGGTCGAATGGTCTACGGCGCTAGACATAAGGATAAGTGATTGGTGCTGCAGTGTATCAATGGTGTGAGCTCAAATCCTGTCGAGAGAAGAACAAAATTTGATAGCTCAAAAAATCTATTGCTAACACTGTTTGGTTTGATTTTCAGACGTATATATAATATTTAGTATTTACATAGTATCAACAGTAACTTTGAGATCCAGTGGGACAGATGTAGTGTGTGGTTACCACCTGATTAGATGTTCTTATAATATATCTATTTCCTGTGACTGTATAATGAATTCTGCATCATCCTATACAATATATTAAAAAAATGCTGAGCTAGACTGCTCTCAAATTATAATATTAAGTATATATGTACCATCTACACACGCTTAGACACATGTCTTATGTATATCTCTAGATTTTCCTTTCGAGACAAGGTAACACTTTGACTATTGAAGCTCCATTTTTTTTAAGTGGATGTGGTCGAGTGGTCTAAGGTGCTGGAAATAAGGCTAGGCGATTGGTGCTGCAGTGAATCAATGGTGTGAGCTCAAATACCGTCGAAGGAAGAACAAAATTTGACATCTCAAAAATCTAATTCTAACACTGTTTGGTTTAATTTTGAGACGTATATATAATATTTAGTATTTACCTAGTATCATAAGTAACTTTGAGATCCTGTGGGACAGATATAGTGTGTGGTTGTCACCTGCTTAGATGTTCTTATAATATACTTTATTTCCTGTGACTGTATAATGAATTATTCATTATACTATACATTATATTAAAAAAATGCTGTGATAGACTGCTGTCAAATTATAATATTAAGTATGCTTGTACCATCTACACACACTTAGACACATGTTTTATGTCTATCTCTATCTTTTTCTTACGAGACAAGGTAACACTATGACTATTGAAGCTCCATTTTTATGGAGCGGATGTGATAGAGTAGTCTAGGGCGCTGGAAATAAGTCTAAGTGCTTGGTGCTGCAGTGTATCAATGATGTGAGGTCAAATCCCGTCGAGAGAAGAACAAATTCGTATAGCTCAAAAATCGAATTATAACATTGTTTGGTTTAATTTTGAGACGTATATATAATATTTAGTATTTACCTAGTTTCATAAGTAACTTTGAGATCCAGTGGGACAGATGTAGTGTGTGGTTATCACCTGCTTAGATCTTCTTATAATATATATATTTGCTGTGACTGGATAATGAATTATTCATCATCCTATACAATATATTAAAAAAGTGCTGTGGTAGATTGCTGTCAAATTATAATATTAAGTATGCTTGTACCATCTACACACACTTAGACACATGTTTCATGTCTATCTCTGGATTTTCCTTACGAGACAAGGTAACACTACGACTATTGAAGCTCCATATTTATGGAGCGGATGTGGTCGAATGGTCTACGGCGCTAGACATAAGGATAAGTGATTGGTGCTGCAGTGTATCAATGGTGTGAGCTCAAATCCTGTCGAGAGAAGAACAAAATTTGATAGCTCAAAAAATCTATTGCTAACACTGTTTGGTTTAATTTTCAGACGTATATATAATATTTAGTATTTACATAGTATCAACAGTAACTTTGAGATCCAGTGGGACAGATGTAGTGTGTGGTTACCACCTGATTAGATGTTCTTATAATATATCTATTTCCTGTGACTGTATAATGAATTCTGCATCATCCTATACAATATATTAAAAAAATGCTGAGCTAGACTGCTCTCAAATTATAATATTAAGTATATATGTACCATCTACACACGCTTAGACACATGTCTTATGTATATCTCTAGATTTTCCTTTCGAGACAAGGTAACACTTTGACTATTGAAGCTCCATTTTTTTTAAGTGGATGTGGTCGAGTGGTCTAAGGTGCTGGAAATAAGGCTAGGCGATTGGTGCTGCAGTGAATCAATGGTGTGAGCTCAAATACCGTCGAAGGAAGAAAAAATTTGACATCTCAAAAATCTAATTCTAACACTGTTTGGGTTAATTTTGAGACCTATATATAATATTTAGTATTTACCTAGTATCATAAGTAACTTTGAGATCCTGTGGGACAGATATAGTGTGTGGTTGTCACCTGCTTAGATGTTCTTATAATATACTTTATTTCCTGTGACTGTATAATGAATTATTCATTATACTATACATTATATTAAAAAAATGCTGTGATAGACTGCTGTCAAATTATAATATTAAGTATGCTTGTACCATCTACACACACTTAGACACATGTTTTATGTCTATCTCTATCTTTTCCTTACGGGACAAGGTAACACTATGACTATTGAAGCTCCATTTTTATGGCGCGGATGTGATAGAGTAGTCTAGGGCGCTGGAAATAAGTCTAAGTGATTGGTGCTGCAGTGTATCAATGATGTGAGGTCAAATCCCGTCGAGAGAAGAACAAAATCGTATAGCTCAAAAATCGAACTATAACATTGTTTGGTTTAATTTTGAGACGTATATATAATATTTAGTATTTACCTAGTTTCATAAGTAACTTTGAGATCCAGTGGGACAGATGTAGTGTGTGGTTATCACCTGCTTAGATCTTCTTATAATATATATATTTGCTGTGACTGGATAATGAATTATTCATCATCCTATACAATATATTAAAAAAGTGCTGTGGTAGATTGCTGTCAAATTATAATATTAAGTATGCTTGTACCATCTACACACACTTAGACACATGTTTCATGTCTATCTCTGGATGTTCCTTACGAGAAAAGGTAACACTACGACTATTGAAGCTCCATATTTATGGAGCGGATGTGGTCGAATGGTCTACGGCGCTAGACATAAGGCTAAGTGATTGGTACTGCAGTGTATCAATGGTGTGAGCTCAAATCCTGTCGAGAGAAGAACAACATTTGATAGCTCAAAAAATCTATTGCTAACACTGCTTGGTTTAAGTTTCAGACGTATACATAATATTTAGTATTTACATAGTATCAACAGTAACTTTGAGATCCAGTGGGACAGATGTAGTGTGTGGTTACCACCTGCTTAGATGTTCTTATAATATATCTATTTCCTGTGACTGTATAATGAATTCTGCATCATCCTATACAATATATTAAAAAAATGCTGAGCTAGACTGCTCTCAAATTATAATATTAAGTATATATGTACCATCTACACACGCTTAGACACATGTCTTATGTATATCTCTAGATTTTCCTTTCGAGACAAGGTAACACTTTGACTATTGAAGCTCCATCTTTTTTAATTGGATGTGGTCGAGTGGTCTAAGGTGCTGGAAATAAGGCTAGGCGATTGGTGCTGCAGTGAATCAATGGTGTGAGCTCAAATACCGTCGAAGGAAGAACAAAATTTGACATCTCAAAAATCTAATTCTAACACTGTTTGGTTTAATTTTGAGACCTATATATAATATTTAGTATTTACCTAGTATCATAAGTAACTTTGAGATCCTGTGGGACAGATATAGTGTGTGGTTGTCACCTGCTTAGATGTTCTTATAATATACTTTATTTCCTGTGACTGTATAATGAATTATTCATTATACTATACATTATATTAAAAAAATGCTGTGATAGACTGCTGTCAAATTATAATATTAAGTATGCTTGTACCATCTACACACACTTAGACACATGTTTTATGTCTATCTCTATCTTTTCCTTACGGGACAAGGTAACACTATGACTATTGAAGCTCCATTTTTATGGCGCGGATGTGATAGAGTAGTCTAGGGCGCTGGAAATAAGTCTAAGTGATTGGTGCTGCAGTGTATCAATGATGTGAGGTCAAATCCCGTCGAGAGAAGAACAAAATCGTATAGCTCAAAAATCGAATTATAACATTGTTTGGTTTAATTTTGAGACGTATATATAATATTTAGTATTTACCTAGTTTCATAAGTAACTTTGAGATCCAGTGGGACAGATGTAGTGTGTGGTTATCACCTGCTTAGATCTTCTTATAATATATATATTTGCTGTGACTGGATAATGAATTATTCATCATCCTATACAATATATTAAAAAAGTGCTGTGGTAGATTGCTGTCAAATTATAATATTAAGTATGCTTGTACCATCTACACACACTTAGACACATGTTTCATGTCTATCTCTGGATTTTCCTTACGAGACAAGGTAACACTACGGCTATTGAAGCTCCATATTTATGGAGCGGATGTGGTCGAATGGTCTACGGCGCTAGACATAAGGATAAGTGATTGGTGCTGCAGTGTATCAATGGTGTGAGCTCAAATCCTGTCGAGAGAAGAACAAAATTTGATAGCTCAAAAAATCTATTGCTAACACTGTTTGGTTTGATTTTCAGACGTATATATAATATTTAGTATTTACATAGTATCAACAGTAACTTTGAGATCCAGTGGGACAGATGTAGTGTGTGGTTACCACCTGATTAGATGTTCTTATAATATATCTATTTCCTGTGACTGTATAATGAATTCTGCATCATCCTATACAATATATTAAAAAAATGCTGAGCTAGACTGCTCTCAAATTATAATATTAAGTATATATGTACCATCTACACACGCTTAGACACATGTCTTATGTATATCTCTAGATTTTCCTTTCGAGACAAGGTAACACTTTGACTATTGAAGCTCCATTTTTTTTAAGTGGATGTGGTCGAGTGGTCTAAGGTGCTGGAAATAAGGCTAGGCGATTGGTGCTGCAGTGAATCAATGGTGTGAGCTCAAATACCGTCGAAGGAAGAACAAAATTTGACATCTCAAAAATCTAATTCTAACACTGTTTGGTTTAATTTTGAGACGTATATATAATATTTAGTATTTACCTAGTATCATAAGTAACTTTGAGATCCTGTGGGACAGATATAGTGTGTGGTTGTCACCTGCTTAGATGTTCTTATAATATACTTTATTTCCTGTGACTGTATAATGAATTATTCATTATACTATACATTATATTAAAAAAATGCTGTGATAGACTGCTGTCAAATTATAATATTAAGTATGCTTGTACCATCTACACACACTTAGACACATGTTTTATGTCTATCTCTATCTTTTTCTTACGAGACAAGGTAACACTATGACTATTGAAGCTCCATTTTTATGGAGCGGATGTGATAGAGTAGTCTAGGGCGCTGGAAATAAGTCTAAGTGCTTGGTGCTGCAGTGTATCAATGATGTGAGGTCAAATCCCGTCGAGAGAAGAACAAATTCGTATAGCTCAAAAATCGAATTATAACATTGTTTGGTTTAATTTTGAGACGTATATATAATATTTAGTATTTACCTAGTTTCATAAGTAACTTTGAGATCCAGTGGGACAGATGTAGTGTGTGGTTATCACCTGCTTAGATCTTCTTATAATATATATATTTGCTGTGACTGGATAATGAATTATTCATCATCCTATACAATATATTAAAAAAGTGCTGTGGTAGATTGCTGTCAAATTATAATATTAAGTATGCTTGTACCATCTACACACACTTAGACACATGTTTCATGTCTATCTCTGGATTTTCCTTACGAGACAAGGTAACACTACGACTATTGAAGCTCCATATTTATGGAGCGGATGTGGTCGAATGGTCTACGGCGCTAGACATAAGGATAAGTGATTGGTGCTGCAGTGTATCAATGGTGTGAGCTCAAATCCTGTCGAGAGAAGAACAAAATTTGATAGCTCAAAAAATCTATTGCTAACACTGTTTGGTTTAATTTTCAGACGTATATATAATATTTAGTATTTACATAGTATCAACAGTAACTTTGAGATCCAGTGGGACAGATGTAGTGTGTGGTTACCACCTGATTAGATGTTCTTATAATATATCTATTTCCTGTGACTGTATAATGAATTCTGCATCATCCTATACAATATATTAAAAAAATGCTGAGCTAGACTGCTCTCAAATTATAATATTAAGTATATATGTACCATCTACACACGCTTAGACACATGTCTTATGTATATCTCTAGATTTTCCTTTCGAGACAAGGTAACACTTTGACTATTGAAGCTCCATTTTTTTTAAGTGGATGTGGTCGAGTGGTCTAAGGTGCTGGAAATAAGGCTAGGCGATTGGTGCTGCAGTGAATCAATGGTGTGAGCTCAAATACCGTCGAAGGAAGAAAAAATTTGACATCTCAAAAATCTAATTCTAACACTGTTTGGGTTAATTTTGAGACCTATATATAATATTTAGTATTTACCTAGTATCATAAGTAACTTTGAGATCCTGTGGGACAGATATAGTGTGTGGTTGTCACCTGCTTAGATGTTCTTATAATATACTTTATTTCCTGTGACTGTATAATGAATTATTCATTATACTATACATTATATTAAAAAAATGCTGTGATAGACTGCTGTCAAATTATAATATTAAGTATGCTTGTACCATCTACACACACTTAGACACATGTTTTATGTCTATCTCTATCTTTTCCTTACGGGACAAGGTAACACTATGACTATTGAAGCTCCATTTTTATGGCGCGGATGTGATAGAGTAGTCTAGGGCGCTGGAAATAAGTCTAAGTGATTGGTGCTGCAGTGTATCAATGATGTGAGGTCAAATCCCGTCGAGAGAAGAACAAAATCGTATAGCTCAAAAATCGAACTATAACATTGTTTGGTTTAATTTTGAGACGTATATATAATATTTAGTATTTACCTAGTTTCATAAGTAACTTTGAGATCCAGTGGGACAGATGTAGTGTGTGGTTATCACCTGCTTAGATCTTCTTATAATATATATATTTGCTGTGACTGGATAATGAATTATTCATCATCCTATACAATATATTAAAAAAGTGCTGTGGTAGATTGCTGTCAAATTATAATATTAAGTATGCTTGTACCATCTACACACACTTAGACACATGTTTCATGTCTATCTCTGGATGTTCCTTACGAGAAAAGGTAACACTACGACTATTGAAGCTCCATATTTATGGAGCGGATGTGGTCGAATGGTCTACGGCGCTAGACATAAGGCTAAGTGATTGGTACTGCAGTGTATCAATGGTGTGAGCTCAAATCCTGTCGAGAGAAGAACAACATTTGATAGCTCAAAAAATCTATTGCTAACACTGCTTGGTTTAAGTTTCAGACGTATACATAATATTTAGTATTTACATAGTATCAACAGTAACTTTGAGATCCAGTGGGACAGATGTAGTGTGTGGTTACCACCTGCTTAGATGTTCTTATAATATATCTATTTCCTGTGACTGTATAATGAATTCTGCATCATCCTATACAATATATTAAAAAAATGCTGAGCTAGACTGCTCTCAAATTATAATATTAAGTATATATGTACCATCTACACACGCTTAGACACATGTCTTATGTATATCTCTAGATTTTCCTTTCGAGACAAGGTAACACTTTGACTATTGAAGCTCCATCTTTTTTAATTGGATGTGGTCGAGTGGTCTAAGGTGCTGGAAATAAGGCTAGGCGATTGGTGCTGCAGTGAATCAATGGTGTGAGCTCAAATACCGTCGAAGGAAGAACAAAATTTGACATCTCAAAAATCTAATTCTAACACTGTTTGGTTTAATTTTGAGACCTATATATAATATTTAGTATTTACCTAGTATCATAAGTAACTTTGAGATCCTGTGGGACAGATATAGTGTGTGGTTGTCACCTGCTTAGATGTTCTTATAATATACTTTATTTCCTGTGACTGTATAATGAATTATTCATTATACTATACATTATATTAAAAAAATGCTGTGATAGACTGCTGTCAAATTATAATATTAAGTATGCTTGTACCATCTACACACACTTAGACACATGTTTTATGTCTATCTCTATCTTTTCCTTACGGGACAAGGTAACACTATGACTATTGAAGCTCCATTTTTATGGCGCGGATGTGATAGAGTAGTCTAGGGCGCTGGAAATAAGTCTAAGTGATTGGTGCTGCAGTGTATCAATGATGTGAGGTCAAATCCCGTCGAGAGAAGAACAAAATCGTATAGCTCAAAAATCGAATTATAACATTGTTTGGTTTAATTTTGAGACGTATATATAATATTTAGTATTTACCTAGTTTCATAAGTAACTTTGAGATCCAGTGGGACAGATGTAGTGTGTGGTTATCACCTGCTTAGATCTTCTTATAATATATATATTTGCTGTGACTGGATAATGAATTATTCATCATCCTATACAATATATTAAAAAAGTGCTGTGGTAGATTGCTGTCAAATTATAATATTAAGTATGCTTGTACCATCTACACACACTTAGACACATGTTTCATGTCTATCTCTGGATGTTCCTTACGAGAAAAGGTAACACTACGACTATTGAAGCTCCATATTTATGGAGCGGATGTGGTCGAATGGTCTACGGCGCTAGACATAAGGCTAAGTGATTGGTACTGCAGTGTATCAATGGTGTGAGCTCAAATCCTGTCGAGAGAAGAACAACATTTGATAGCTCAAAAAATCTATTGCTAACACTGCTTGGTTTAAGTTTCAGACGTATACATAATATTTAGTATTTACATAGTATCAACAGTAACTTTGAGATCCAGTGGGACAGATGTAGTGTGTGGTTACCACCTGCTTAGATGTTCTTATAATATATCTATTTCCTGTGACTGTATAATGAATTCTGCATCATCCTATACAATATATTAAAAAAATGCTGAGCTAGACTGCTCTCAAATTATAATATTAAGTATATATGTACCATCTACACACGCTTAGACACATGTCTTATGTATATCTCTAGATTTTCCTTTCGAGACAAGGTAACACTTTGACTATTGAAGCTCCATCTTTTTTAATTGGATGTGGTCGAGTGGTCTAAGGTGCTGGAAATAAGGCTAGGCGATTGGTGCTGCAGTGTATCAATGGTGTGAGCTCAAATACCGTCGAAGGAAGAACAAAATTTGACATCTCAAAAATCTAATTCTAACACTGTTTGGTTTAATTTTGAGACGTATATATAATATTTGGTATTTACCTAGTATCATAAGTAACTTTGAGATCTGTGGGACAGATATAGTGTGTGGTTGTCACCTGCTTAGATGTTCTTATAATATACTTTATTTCACTGTGAATGTATAATGAATATTCATTATACTATACATTATATTAAAAAAATGCTGTGATAGACTGCTGTCAAATTATAATATTAAGTATGCTTGTACCATCTACACACACTTAGACACATGTTTTATGTCTATCTCTATCTTTTTCTTACGAGACAAGGTAACACTATGACTATTGAAGCTCCATTTTTATGGAGCAGATGTGATAGAGTAGTCTAGGGCGCTAAACATAAGTCTAAGTGATTGGTGCTGCAGTGTATCAATTATGTGAGGTCAAATCCCGTCGAGAGAAGAACAAAATCGTATAGGCTCAAAAATCGAATTATAACATTGTTTGGTTTAATTTTGAGACGTATATATAATATTTAGTATTTACCTAGTTTCATAAGTAACTTTGAGATCCAGTGGGACAGATGTAGTGTGTGGTTATCACCTGCTTAGATCTTCTTATAATATATATATTTGAATGACTGGATAATGAATTATTCATCATCCTATACAATATATTAAAAAAGTGCTGTGGTAGATTGCTGTCAAATTATAATATTAAGTATGCTTGTACCATCTACACACACTTAGACACATGTTTCATGTCTATCTCTGGATTTTCCTTACGAGACAAGGTAACACTACGACTATTGAAGCTCCATATTTATGGAGCGGATGTGGTCGAATGGTCTACGGCGCTAGACATAAGGCTAAGTGATTGGTGCTGCAGTGTATCAATGGTGTGAGCTCAAATCCTGTCGAGAGAAGAACAAAATTTGATAGCTCAAAAAATCTATTGCTAACACTGCTTGGTTTAATTTTCAGACGTATATATAATATTTAGTATTTACATAGTATCAACAGTAACTTTGAGATCCAGTGGGACAGATGTAGTGTGTGGTTACCACCTGCTTAGATGTTCTTATAATATATCTATTTCCTGTGACTGTATAATGAATTCTGCATCATCCTATACAATATATTAAAAAAATGCTGAGCTAGACTGCTCTCAAATTATAATATTAAGTATATATGTACCATCTACACACGCTTAGACACATGTCTTATGTATATCTCTAGATTTTCCTTTCGAGACAAGGTAACACTTTGACTATTGAAGCTCCATTTTTTTTAAGTGGATGTGGTCGAGTGGTCTAAGGTGCTGGAAATAAGGCTAGGCGATTGGTGCTGCAGTGTATCAATGGTGTGAGCTCAAATACCGTCGAAGGAAGAACAAAATTTGACATCTCAAAAATCTAATTCTAACATTGTTTGGTTTAATTTTGAGACGTATATATAATATTTAGTATTTACCTAGTTTCATAAGTAACTTTGAGATCCAGTGGGACAGATGTAGTGTGTGGTTGTCACCTGCTTAGATGTTCTTATAATATACTTTATTTCCTGTGACTGTATAATGAATTATTCATTATACTATACATTATATTAAAAAAATGCTGTGATAGACTGCTGTCAAATTATAATATTAAGTATGCTTGTACCATCTACACACACTTAGACACATGTTTTATGTCTATCTCTATCTTTTTCTTACGAGACAAGGTAACACTATGACAATTGAAGCTCCATTTTTATGGAGCGGATGTGATAGAGTAGTCTAGGGCGCTGGAAATAAGTCTAAGTGATTGGTGCTGCAGTGTATCAATGATGTGAGGTCAAATCCCGTCGAGAGAAGAACAAAATCGTATAGCTCAAAAATCGAATTATAACATTGTTTGGTTTAATTTTGAGACGTATATATAATATTTAGTATTTACCTAGTTTCATAAGTAACTTTGAGATCCAGTGGGACAGATGTAGTGTGTGGTTATCACCTGCTTAGATCTTCTTATAATATATATATTTGCTGTGACTGGATAATGAATTATTCATCATCCTATACAATATATTAAAAAAGTGCTGTGGTAGATTGCTGTCAAATTATAATATTAAGTATGCTTGTACCATCTACACACACTTAGACACATGTTTCATGTCTATCTCTGGATTTTCCTTACGAGACAAGGTAACACTACGACTATTGAAGCTCCATATTTATGGAGCGGATGTGGTCGAATGGTCTACGGCGCTAGACATAAGGCTAAGTGATTGGTGCTGCAGTGTATCAATGGTGTGAGCTCAAATCCTGTCGAGAGAAGAACAAAATTTGATAGCTCAAAAAATCTATTGCTAACACTGCTTGGTTTAATTTTCAGACGTATATATAATATTTAGTATTTACCTAGTTTCATAAGTAACTTTGAGATCCAGTGGGACAGATGTAGTGTGTGGTTATCACCTGCTTAGATCTTCTTATAATATATATATTTGCTGTGACTGGATAATGAATTATTCATCATCCTATACAATATATTAAAAAAGTGCTGTGGTAGATTGCTGTCAAATTATAATATTAAGTATGCTTGTACCATCTACACACACTTAGACACATGTTTCATGTCTATCTCTGGATGTTCCTTACGAGAAAAGGTAACACTACGACTATTGAAGCTCCATATTTATGGAGCGGATGTGGTCGAATGGTCTACGGCGCTAGACATAAGGCTAAGTGATTGGTACTGCAGTGTATCAATGGTGTGAGCTCAAATCCTGTCGAGAGAAGAACAACATTTGATAGCTCAAAAAATCTATTGCTAACACTGCTTGGTTTAAGTTTCAGACGTATACATAATATTTAGTATTTACATAGTATCAACAGTAACTTTGAGATCCAGTGGGACAGATGTAGTGTGTGGTTACCACCTGCTTAGATGTTCTTATAATATATCTATTTCCTGTGACTGTATAATGAATTCTGCATCATCCTATACAATATATTAAAAAAATGCTGAGCTAGACTGCTCTCAAATTATAATATTAAGTATATATGTACCATCTACACACGCTTAGACACATGTCTTATGTATATCTCTAGATTTTCCTTTCGAGACAAGGTAACACTTTGACTATTGAAGCTCCATCTTTTTTAATTGGATGTGGTCGAGTGGTCTAAGGTGCTGGAAATAAGGCTAGGCGATTGGTGCTGCAGTGTATCAATGGTGTGAGCTCAAATACCGTCGAAGGAAGAACAAAATTTGACATCTCAAAAATCTAATTCTAACACTGTTTGGTTTAATTTTGAGACGTATATATAATATTTGGTATTTACCTAGTATCATAAGTAACTTTGAGATCCTGTGGGACAGATATAGTGTGTGGTTGTCACCTGCTTAGATGTTCTTATAATATACTTTATTTCCTGTGACTGTATAATGAATTATTCATTATACTATACATTATATTAAAAAAATGCTGTGATAGACTGCTGTCAAATTATAATATTAAGTATGCTTGTACCATCTACACACACTTAGACACATGTTTTATGTCTATCTCTATCTTTTTCTTACGAGACAAGGTAACACTATGACTATTGAAGCTCCATTTTTATGGAGCAGATGTGATAGAGTAGTCTAGGGCGCTAAACATAAGTCTAAGTGATTGGTGCTGCAGTGTATCAATGATGTGAGGTCAAATCCCGTCGAGAGAAGAACAAAATCGTATAGCTCAAAAATCGAATTATAACATTGTTTGGTTTAATTTTGAGACGTATATATAATATTTAGTATTTACCTAGTTTCATAAGTAACTTTGAGATCCAGTGGGACAGATGTAGTGTGTGGTTATCACCTGCTTAGATCTTCTTATAATATATATATTTGAATGACTGGATAATGAATTATTCATCATCCTATACAATATATTAAAAAAGTGCTGTGGTAGATTGCTGTCAAATTATAATATTAAGTATGCTTGTACCATCTACACACACTTAGACACATGTTTCATGTCTATCTCTGGATTTTCCTTACGAGACAAGGTAACACTACGACTATTGAAGCTCCATATTTATGGAGCGGATGTGGTCGAATGGTCTACGGCGCTAGACATAAGGCTAAGTGATTGGTGCTGCAGTGTATCAATGGTGTGAGCTCAAATCCTGTCGAGAGAAGAACAAAATTTGATAGCTCAAAAAATCTATTGCTAACACTGCTTGGTTTAATTTTCAGACGTATATATAATATTTAGTATTTACATAGTATCAACAGTAACTTTGAGATCCAGTGGGACAGATGTAGTGTGTGGTTACCACCTGCTTAGATGTTCTTATAATATATCTATTTCCTGTGACTGTATAATGAATTCTGCATCATCCTATACAATATATTAAAAAAATGCTGAGCTAGACTGCTCTCAAATTATAATATTAAGTATATATGTACCATCTACACACGCTTAGACACATGTCTTATGTATATCTCTAGATTTTCCTTTCGAGACAAGGTAACACTTTGACTATTGAAGCTCCATTTTTTTTAAGTGGATGTGGTCGAGTGGTCTAAGGTGCTGGAAATAAGGCTAGGCGATTGGTGCTGCAGTGTATCAATGGTGTGAGCTCAAATACCGTCGAAGGAAGAACAAAATTTGACATCTCAAAAATCTAATTCTAACATTGTTTGGTTTAATTTTGAGACGTATATATAATATTTAGTATTTACCTAGTTTCATAAGTAACTTTGAGATCCAGTGGGACAGATGTAGTGTGTGGTTGTCACCTGCTTAGATGTTCTTATAATATACTTTATTTCCTGTGACTGTATAATGAATTATTCATTATACTATACATTATATTAAAAAAATGCTGTGATAGACTGCTGTCAAATTATAATATTAAGTATGCTTGTACCATCTACACACACTTAGACACATGTTTTATGTCTATCTCTATCTTTTTCTTACGAGACAAGGTAACACTATGACAATTGAAGCTCCATTTTTATGGAGCGGATGTGATAGAGTAGTCTAGGGCGCTGGAAATAAGTCTAAGTGATTGGTGCTGCAGTGTATCAATGATGTGAGGTCAAATCCCGTCGAGAGAAGAACAAAATCGTATAGCTCAAAAATCGAATTATAACATTGTTTGGTTTAATTTTGAGACGTATATATAATATTTAGTATTTACCTAGTTTCATAAGTAACTTTGAGATCCAGTGGGACAGATGTAGTGTGTGGTTATCACCTGCTTAGATCTTCTTATAATATATATATTTGCTGTGACTGGATAATGAATTATTCATCATCCTATACAATATATTAAAAAAGTGCTGTGGTAGATTGCTGTCAAATTATAATATTAAGTATGCTTGTACCATCTACACACACTTAGACACATGTTTCATGTCTATCTCTGGATTTTCCTTACGAGACAAGGTAACACTACGACTATTGAAGCTCCATATTTATGGAGCGGATGTGGTCGAATGGTCTACGGCGCTAGACATAAGGCTAAGTGATTGGTGCTGCAGTGTATCAATGGTGTGAGCTCAAATCCTGTCGAGAGAAGAACAAAATTTGATAGCTCAAAAAATCTATTGCTAACACTGCTTGGTTTAATTTTGAGACGTATATATAATATTTAGTATTTACCTAGTTTCATAAGTAACTTTGAGATCCAGTGGGACAGATGTAGTGTGTGGTTATCACCTGCTTAGATCTTCTTATAATATATATATTTGCTGTGACTGGATAATGAATTATTCATCATCCTATACAATATATTAAAAAAGTGCTGTGGTAGATTGCTGTCAAATTATAATATTAAGTATGCTTGTACCATCTACACACACTTAGACACATGTTTCATGTCTATCTCTGGATGTTCCTTACGAGAAAAGGTAACACTACGACTATTGAAGCTCCATATTTATGGAGCGGATGTGGTCGAATGGTCTACGGCGCTAGACATAAGGCTAAGTGATTGGTACTGCAGTGTATCAATGGTGTGAGCTCAAATCCTGTCGAGAGAAGAACAACATTTGATAGCTCAAAAAATCTATTGCTAACACTGCTTGGTTTAAGTTTCAGACGTATACATAATATTTAGTATTTACATAGTATCAACAGTAACTTTGAGATCCAGTGGGACAGATGTAGTGTGTGGTTACCACCTGCTTAGATGTTCTTATAATATATCTATTTCCTGTGACTGTATAATGAATTCTGCATCATCCTATACAATATATTAAAAAAATGCTGAGCTAGACTGCTCTCAAATTATAATATTAAGTATATATGTACCATCTACACACGCTTAGACACATGTCTTATGTATATCTCTAGATTTTCCTTTCGAGACAAGGTAACACTTTGACTATTGAAGCTCCATCTTTTTTAATTGGATGTGGTCGAGTGGTCTAAGGTGCTGGAAATAAGGCTAGGCGATTGGTGCTGCAGTGTATCAATGGTGTGAGCTCAAATACCGTCGAAGGAAGAACAAAATTTGACATCTCAAAAATCTAATTCTAACACTGTTTGGTTTAATTTTGAGACGTATATATAATATTTGGTATTTACCTAGTATCATAAGTAACTTTGAGATCCTGTGGGACAGATATAGTGTGTGGTTGTCACCTGCTTAGATGTTCTTATAATATACTTTATTTCCTGTGACTGTATAATGAATTATTCATTATACTATACATTATATTAAAAAAATGCTGTGATAGACTGCTGTCAAATTATAATATTAAGTATGCTTGTACCATCTACACACACTTAGACACATGTTTTATGTCTATCTCTATCTTTTTCTTACGAGACAAGGTAACACTATGACTATTGAAGCTCCATTTTTATGGAGCAGATGTGATAGAGTAGTCTAGGGCGCTAAACATAAGTCTAAGTGATTGGTGCTGCAGTGTATCAATGATGTGAGGTCAAATCCCGTCGAGAGAAGAACAAAATCGTATAGCTCAAAAATCGAATTATAACATTGTTTGGTTTAATTTTGAGACGTATATATAATATTTAGTATTTACCTAGTTTCATAAGTAACTTTGAGATCCAGTGGGACAGATGTAGTGTGTGGTTATCACCTGCTTAGATCTTCTTATAATATATATATTTGAATGACTGGATAATGAATTATTCATCATCCTATACAATATATTAAAAAAGTGCTGTGGTAGATTGCTGTCAAATTATAATATTAAGTATGCTTGTACCATCTACACACACTTAGACACATGTTTCATGTCTATCTCTGGATTTTCCTTACGAGACAAGGTAACACTACGACTATTGAAGCTCCATATTTATGGAGCGGATGTGGTCGAATGGTCTACGGCGCTAGACATAAGGCTAAGTGATTGGTGCTGCAGTGTATCAATGGTGTGAGCTCAAATCCTGTCGAGAGAAGAACAAAATTTGATAGCTCAAAAAATCTATTGCTAACACTGCTTGGTTTAATTTTCAGACGTATATATAATATTTAGTATTTACATAGTATCAACAGTAACTTTGAGATCCAGTGGGACAGATGTAGTGTGTGGTTACCACCTGCTTAGATGTTCTTATAATATATCTATTTCCTGTGACTGTATAATGAATTCTGCATCATCCTATACAATATATTAAAAAAATGCTGAGCTAGACTGCTCTCAAATTATAATATTAAGTATATATGTACCATCTACACACGCTTAGACACATGTCTTATGTATATCTCTAGATTTTCCTTTCGAGACAAGGTAACACTTTGACTATTGAAGCTCCATTTTTTTTAAGTGGATGTGGTCGAGTGGTCTAAGGTGCTGGAAATAAGGCTAGGCGATTGGTGCTGCAGTGTATCAATGGTGTGAGCTCAAATACCGTCGAAGGAAGAACAAAATTTGACATCTCAAAAATCTAATTCTAACATTGTTTGGTTTAATTTTGAGACGTATATATAATATTTAGTATTTACCTAGTTTCATAAGTAACTTTGAGATCCAGTGGGACAGATGTAGTGTGTGGTTGTCACCTGCTTAGATGTTCTTATAATATACTTTATTTCCTGTGACTGTATAATGAATTATTCATTATACTATACATTATATTAAAAAAATGCTGTGATAGACTGCTGTCAAATTATAATATTAAGTATGCTTGTACCATCTACACACACTTAGACACATGTTTTATGTCTATCTCTATCTTTTTCTTACGAGACAAGGTAACACTATGACAATTGAAGCTCCATTTTTATGGAGCGGATGTGATAGAGTAGTCTAGGGCGCTGGAAATAAGTCTAAGTGATTGGTGCTGCAGTGTATCAATGATGTGAGGTCAAATCCCGTCGAGAGAAGAACAAAATCGTATAGCTCAAAAATCGAATTATAACATTGTTTGGTTTAATTTTGAGACGTATATATAATATTTAGTATTTACCTAGTTTCATAAGTAACTTTGAGATCCAGTGGGACAGATGTAGTGTGTGGTTATCACCTGCTTAGATCTTCTTATAATATATATATTTGCTGTGACTGGATAATGAATTATTCATCATCCTATACAATATATTAAAAAAGTGCTGTGGTAGATTGCTGTCAAATTATAATATTAAGTATGCTTGTACCATCTACACACACTTAGACACATGTTTCATGTCTATCTCTGGATTTTCCTTACGAGACAAGGTAACACTACGACTATTGAAGCTCCATATTTATGGAGCGGATGTGGTCGAATGGTCTACGGCGCTAGACATAAGGCTAAGTGATTGGTGCTGCAGTGTATCAATGGTGTGAGCTCAAATCCTGTCGAGAGAAGAACAAAATTTGATAGCTCAAAAAATCTATTGCTAACACTGCTTGGTTTAATTTTCAGACGTATATATAATATTTAGTATTTACATAGTATCAACAGTAACTTTGAGATCCAGTGGGACAGATGTAGTGTGTGGTTACCACCTGCTTAGATGTTCTTATAATATATCTATTTCCTGTGACTGTATAATGAATTCTGCATCATCCTATACAATATATTAAAAAAATGATGAGCTAGACTGCTCTCAAATTATAATATTAAGTATATATATACCATCTACACACGCTTAGACACATGTCTTATGTATATCTCTAGATTTTCCTTTCGAGACAAGGTAACACTTTGACTATTGAAGCTCCATCTTTTTCTAAGTGGATGTGGTCGAGTGGTCTAAGGTACTGGAGATAAGGCTAGGCGATTGGTGCTGCAGTGTATCAATGGTGTGAGCTCAAATACCGTCGAAGGAAGAACAAAATTTGACATCTCAAAAATCTAATTCTAACACTGTTTGGTTTAATTTTGAGACGTATATATAATATTTGGTATTTACCTAGTATCATAAGTAACTTTGAGATCCTGTGGGACAGATATAGTGTGTGGTTGTCACCTGCTTAGATGTTCTTATAATATACTTTATTTCCTGTGACTGTATAATGAATTATTCATTATACTATACATTATATTAAAAAAATGCTGTGATAGACTGCTGTCAAATTATAATATTAAGTATGCTTGTACCATCTACACACACTTAGACACATGTTTTATGTCTATCTCTATCTTTTTCTTACGAGACAAGGTAACACTATGACTATTGAAGCTCCATTTTTATGGAGCGGATGTGATAGAGTAGTCTAGGGCGCTGGAAATAAGTCTAAGTGATTGGTGCTGCAGTGTATCAATGATGTGAGGTCAAATCCCGTCGAGAGAAGAACAAAATCGTATAGCTCAAAAATCGAATTATAACATTGTTTGGTTTAATTTTGAGACGTATATATAATATTTAGTATTTACCTAGTTTCATAAGTAACTTTGAGATCCAGTGGGACAGATGTAGTGTGTGGTTGTCACCTGCTTAGATGTTCTTATAATATACTTTATTTCCTGTGACTGTATAATGAATTATTCATTATACTATACATTATATTAAAAAAATGCTGTGATAGACTGCTGTCAAATTATAATATTAAGTATGCTTGTACCATCTACACACACTTAGACACATGTTTTATGTCTATCTCTATCTTTTCCTTACGAGACAAGGTAACACTATGACTATTGAAGCTCCATTTTTATGGAGCGGATGTGATAGAGTAGTCTAGGGCGCTGGAAATAAGTCTAAGTGATTGGTGCTGCAGTGTATCAATGATGTGAGGTCAAATCCCGTCGAGAGAAGAACAAAATCGTATAGCTCAAAAATCGAATTATAACATTGTTTGGTTTAATTTTGAGACGTATATATAATATTTAGTATTTACCTAGTTTTATAAGTAACTTTGAGATCCAGTGGGACAGATGTAGTGTGTGGTTATCACCTGCTTAGATCTTCTTATAATATATATATTTGCTGTGACTGGATAATGAATTATTCATCATCCTATACAATATATTAAAAAAGTGCTGTGGTAGATTGCTGTCAAATTATAATATTAAGTATGCTTGTACCATCTACACACACTTAGACACATGTTTCATGTCTATCTCTGGATTTTCCTTACGAGACAAGGTAACACTACGACTATTGAAGCTCCATATTTATGGAGCGGATGTGGTCGAATGGTCTACGGCGCTAGACATAAGGCTAAGTGATTGGTGCTGCAGTGTATCAATGGTGTGAGCTCAAATCCTGTCGAGAGAAGAACAAAATTTGATAGCTCAAAAAATCTATTGCTAACACTGCTTGGTTTAATTTTCAGACGTATATATAATATTTAGTATTTACATAGTATCAACAGTAACTTTGAGATCCAGTGGGACAGATGTAGTGTGTGGTTACCACCTGCTTAGATGTTCTTATAATATATCTATTTCCTGTGACTGTATAATGAATTCTGCATCATCCTATACAATATATTAAAAAAATGCTGAGCTAGACTGCTCTCAAATTATAATATTAAGTATATATGTACCATCTACACACGCTTAGACACATGTCTTATGTATATCTCTAGATTTTCCTTTCGAGACAAGGTAACACTTTGACTATTGAAGCTCCATTTTTTTTAAGTGGATGTGGTCGAGTGGTCTAAGGTGCTGGAAATAAGGCTAAGCGATTGGTGCTGCAGTGTATCAATGGTGTGAGCTCAAATACCGTCGAAGGAAGAACAAAATTTGACATCTCAAAAATCTAATTCTAACACTGTTTGGTTTAATTTTGAGACGTATATATAATATTTAGTATTTACCTAGTATCATAAGTAACTTTGAGATCCTGTGGGACAGATATAGTGTGTGGTTGTCACCTGCTTAGATGTTCTTATAATATACTTTATTTCCTGTGACTGTATAATGAATTATTCATTATACTATACATTATATTAAAAAAATGCTGTGATAGACTGCTGTCAAATTATAATATTAAGTATGCTTGTACCATCTACACACACTTAGACACATGTTTTATGTCTATCTCTATCTTTTCCTTACGAGACAAGGTAACACTATGACTATTGAAGCTCCATTTTTATGGAGCGGATGTGATAGAGTAGTCTAGGGCGCTGGAAATAAGTCTAAGTGATTGGTGCTGCAGTGTATCAATGATGTGAGGTCAAATCCTGTCGAGAGAAGAACAAAATCGTATAGCTCAAAAATCGAATTATAACATTGTTTGGTTTAATTTTGAGACGTATATATAATATTTAGTATTTACCTAGTTTCATAAGTAACTTTGAGATCCAGTGGGACAGATGTAGTGTGTGGTTATCACCTGCTTAGATGTTCTTATAATATATATATTTGCTGTGACTGGATAATGAATTATTCATCATCCTATACAATATATTAAAAAAGTGCTGTGGTAGATTGCTGTCAAATTATAATATTAAGTATGCTTGTACCATCTACACACACTTAGACACATGTTTCATGTCTATCTCTGGATTTTCCTTACGAGACAAGGTAACACTACGACTATTGAAGCTCCATATTTATGGAGCGGATGTGGTCGAATGGTCTACGGCGCTAGACATAAGGATAAGTGATTGGTGCTGCAGTGTATCAATGGTGTGAGCTCAAATCCTGTCGAGAGAAGAACAAAATTTGATAGCTCAAAAAATCTATTGCTAACACTGCTTGGTTTAAGTTTCAGACGTATACATAATATTTAGTATTTACATAGTATCAACAGTAACTTTGAGATCCAGTGGGACAGATGTAGTGTGTGGTTACCACCTGCTTAGATGTTCTTATAATATATCTATTTCCTGTGACTGTATAATGAATTCTGCATCATCCTATACAATATATTAAAAAAATGCTGAGCTAGACTGCTCTCAAATTATAATATTAAGTATATATGTACCATCTACACAAGCTTAGACACATGTCTTATGTATATCTCTAGATTTTCCTTTCGAGACAAGGTAACACTTTGACTATTGAAGCTCCATCTTTTTTAATTGGATGTGGTCGAGTGGTCTAAGGTGCTGGAAATAAGGCTAGGCGATTGGTGCTGCAGTGTATCAATGGTGTGAGCTCAAATACCGTCGAAGGAAGAACAAAATTTGACATCTCAAAAATCTAATTCTAACACTGTTTGGTTTAATTTTGAGACGTATATATAATATTTAGTATTTACCTAGTATCATAAGTAACTTTGAGATCCTGTGGGACAGATATAGTGTGTGGTTGTCACCTGCTTAGATGTTCTTATAATATACTTTATTTCCTGTGACTGTATAATGAATTATTCATTATACTATACATTATATTAAAAAAATGCTGTGATAGACTGCTGTCAAATTATAATATTAAATATGCTTGTACCATCTACACACACTTAGACACATGTTTTATGTCTATCTCTATCTTTTCCTTACGAGACAAGGTAACACTATGACTACTGAAGCTCCATTTTTATGGAGCGGATGTGATAGAGTGGTCTAGGGCGCTGGAAATAAGTCTAAGTGATTGGTGCTGCAGTGTATCAATGATGTGAGGTCAAATCCCGTCGAGAGAAGAACAAAATCGTATAGCTCAAAAATCGAATTATAACATTGTTTGGTTTAATTTTCAGACGTATATATAATATTTAGTATTTACCTAGTTTCATAAGTAACTTTGAGATCCAGTGGGACAGATGTAGTGTGTGGTTATCACCTGCTTAGATCTTTTTATAATATATATATTTGCTGTGACTGGATAATGAATTATTCATCATCCTATACAATATATTAAAAAAATGCTGTGGTAGATTGCTGTCAAATTATAATATTAAGTATGCTTGTACCATCTACACACACTTAGACACATGTTTCATGTCTATCTCTGGATTTTCCTTACGAGACAAGGTAACACTACGACTATTGAAGCTCCATATTTATGGAGCGGATGTGGTCGAATGGTCTACGGCGCTAGACATAAGGCTAAGTGATTGGTGCTGCAGTGTATCAATGGTGAGCTCAAATCCTGTCGAGAGAAGAACAAAATTTGATAGCTCAAAAAATCTATTGCTAACACTGCTTGGTTTAATTTTCAGACGTATATATAATATTTAGTATTTACATAGTATCAACAGTAACTTTGAGATCCAGTGGTACAGATGTAGTGTGTGGTTACCACCTGCTTAGATGTTCTTATAATATATCTATTTCCTGTGACTGTATAATGAATTCTGCATCATCCTATACAATATATTAAAAAAATGCTGAGCTAGACTGCTCTCATATTATAATATTAAGTATGTATTTACCATCTACACACGTTTAGACACATGTCTTATGTATATCTCTAGATTTTCCTTTCGAGACAAGGTAACACTTTGACTATTGAAGCTCCATTTTTTTTAAGTGGATGTGGTCGAGTGGTCTAAGGTGCTGGAAATAAGGCTAGGCGATTGGTGCTGCAGTGTATCAATGGTGTGAGCTCAAATACCGTCGAAGGAAGAACAAAATTTGACATCTCAAAAATCTAATTCTAACACTGTTTGGTTTAATTTTGAGACGTATATATAATATTTGGTATTTACCTAGTATCATAAGTAACTTTGAGATCCTGTGGGACAGATATAGTGTGTGGTTGTCACCTGCTTAGATGTTCTTATAATATACTTTATTTCCTGTGACTGTATAATGAATTATTCATTATACTATACATTATATTAAAAAAATGCTGTGATAGACTGCTGTCAAATTATAATATTAAGTATGCTTGTACCATCTACACACACTTAGACACATGTTGTATGTCTATCTCTATCTTTTTCTTACGAGACAAGGTAACACTATGACTATTGAAGCTCCATTTTTATGGGGCAGATGTGATAGAGTAGTCTAGGGCACTGGACATAAGTCTAAGTGATTGGTGCTGCAGTGTATCAATGATGTGAGGTCAAATCCCGTCGAGAGAAGAACAAAATCGTATAGCTCAAAAATCGAATTATAACATTGTTTGGTTTAATTTTGAGACGTATATATAATATTTAGTATTTACCTAGTTTCATAAGTAACTTTGAGATCCAGTGGGACAGATGTAGTGTGTGGTTATCACCTGCTTAGATCTTCTTATAATATATATATTTGCTGTGACTGGATAATGAATTATTCATCATCCTATACAATATATTAAAAAAGTGCTGTGGTAGATTGCTGTCAAATTATAATATTAAGTATGCTTGTACCATCTACACACACTTAGACACATGTTTCATGTCTATCTCTGGATTTTCCTTACGAGACAAGGTAACACTACGACTATTGAAGCTCCATATTTATGGAGCAGATGTGGTCGAATGGTCTACGGCGCTAGACATAAGGCTAAGTGATTGGTGCTGCAGTGTATCAATGGTGTGAGCTCAAATCCTGTCGAGAGAAGAACAAAATTTGATAGCTCAAAAAATCTATTGCTAACACTGCTTGGTTTAATTTTCAGACGTATATATAATATTTAGTATTTACATAGTATCAACAGTAACTTTGAGATCCAGTGGGACAGATGTAGTGTGTGGTTACCACCTGCTTAGATGTTCTTATAATATATCTATTTCCTGTGACTGTATAATGAATTCTGCATCATCCTATACAATATATTAAAAAAATGATGAGCTAGACTGCTCTCAAATTATAATATTAAGTATATATGTACCATCTACACACGCTTAGACACATGTCTTATGTATATCTCTAGATTTTCCTTTCGAGACAAGGTAACCCTTTGACTATTGAAGCTCCATCTTTTTCTAAGTGGATGTGGTCGAGTGGTCTAAGGTGCTGGAAATAAGGCTAGGCGATTGGTGCTGCAGTGTATCAATGGTGTGAGCTCAAATACCGTCGAAGGAAGAACAAAATTTGACATCTCAAAAAACTAATTCTAACACTGTTTGGTTTAATTTTGAGACGTATATATAATATTTAGTATTTACCTAGTATCATAAGTAACTTTGAGATCCTGTGGGACAGATATAGTGTGTGGTTGTCACCTGCTTAGATGTTCTTATAATATACTTTATTTCCTGTGACTGTATAATGAATTATTCATTATCCTATACAATATATTAATAAATGCTGTGTTAGATTGCTGTCAAATTATAATATTAAGTATGCTTGTACCATCTAAACACGCTTAGACACATGTCTTATATCTATCTCTAGATTTCCCTTACGAGACAAGGTACCACTTCGACTATTGAAGCTCCATCTTTATGGAGTAGATGTGGTCGAGTGGTCTACGGCGCTGAACATAAGGTTGAGCGATTGTTTTTGCAATGTATCAATTGTTTGCGTTCATATCCCGTCGAGGGAAGAACACAACTTTGACAGCTCATACAATCTAATGTTAACACTGCTTAGTTTAATTTTCAGACGTATATACAATATTTATTATTTACCTAGTATCACAAGTAACTTTGAGATCCTGTGGGACAGAAATAGTATGTGGTTGTCACCTGCTTAGATGTTCTTATAATATACTTTATTTCCTGTGACTGTATAATGAATTATTCATTATCCTATACAATATAACAAAAAATGCTGAGTTAGATTGCTGTCAAATTATAATATTAAGTATGCGTGTACCATATACACACGCTTAGACACATGTTTTATGTATATCTCTTGATGTTCCTTACGAGACAATGTAACCTAATGACCATTGAAGCTCCATTTTTATGGAGCGGATGCGATAGAGTGGTCTAGGGCGCTGGACATAAGGCTAAGCGATTGGTGCTGCAGTGTATCAATGGTGTGAGCTCAAATCCCGTCGAGAGAAGAACATCATTTGATAGCTCAAAAATCTAATTCTAACATTGCTTGGTTTAATTTTCAGACGTATATATAATATTTAGTATTTACCTAGGATCATAAGTCACTTTGATATCCAGTGGAACAGATGTAGTGTGTGGTTATCACCTGCTTAGATGTTCTTATAATATATTTATTTCCTGTCACTGTATAATGAATTCTGCATCATCCTATACAATATATATAAAAAATTGCTGAGTTAGATTGCTGTCAAATTATAATATTAAGAATATGTGTACCATCTACACACGCTTAGACACATGTCTTATGTATGTCTCTAGATTTTCCTTACAAGACAAGGTAACACTTTGACTATTGAAGCTCCATTTTTTTTTATGTGGATGTGGTCGAGTGGTCTAGGGTGCTGGAAATAAGGCTAGGCGATTTGTGCTGCAGTGTATCAATGGTGTGAGCTCAAATCCCGTTGAAGGAAGAACAAAATTTGACATCTCAAAAATATAATTCTAAGACTGTTTGGTTTAATTTTCAGACGTATATATGATATTTAGTATTTAACTAGTATCATAAGTGACTTTGAGATCCAGTGGGACAGATATAGTGTGTGGTTGTCACCTGCTTAGATGTTCTTATAATATACCTTATTTCCTGTGACTGTATAATGAATTATTCATTATCCTATTCAATATATTAAACAAATTGCTGTGCTAGATTGCTGTCAAATTATAATATTAAGTATACATGTGCCATCTACACACGCTTAGACACATGTCTTATGGCTATCTCTAGATTTTCCTTATGAGACAAGGTAGCATTTCGACTATTGAAGCTCCATTTCTTATGGAGCGGACGTGGTCGAGTGGTGTAGTGCACTGGACATAATGCAAAGCTATTGGTGCTGCAGTGTATCAATGGTTTGAGTTCAAATACCGTCGAGGGAAGAATACAAATTTGACAGCTCAAACATCTAATTCTAACACTGTTTGGTTTAATTTTCAGACGTATATATAATATTTAGTATTTACCTAGCATCACAAGTAGCTTTGATATCCAGAAGGACAGATATAGTGTGTGGTTGTCACCTGCCTAGATGTTCTGATAATATACTTTATTTCCTGTGACTGTATAATGAATTATTAATTTTCCTATACAATATATTAAAAAATTGCTGTGCTAGAATGCTGTCAAATTATAATATTAAGTATATATGTACCATCTACACACGCTTAGACACATGTCTTATGTCTATCTCTTGATTTTCCTTACGAGACAAGGTAACGGAAGTGGTCGAGTTGTCAAGGGCGCTAGACATAAGGCTAAGTCATTAGTGCTGCAGTGTTTCAATGGTGTGAGTTCAAATCCCGTCCAGGGATGAATAAAAATGTGACAGCTCAATAAAATATAATGCTAACACTGTTTGGTTTAATTTTCAGACGTATATATAATATTTAGTATTTACCTGGTATCACAAGTAACTTTGTGATCCAGTGGGACAGATATGTTGTGTGATTGTCACCTGCCTAGATGTTCGTATAATATACTTGATTTCCTGTGACTGTATAATGAATTATTCATCATCCTATTTATTTGCAGATATTCTGGGTAAGAAATTGACTGCACACCCAGGCAAGTCATTAACATATGCTTGTTCAGAAAATATATCTTGCAGATGAAGAATAATATTGGATAAACAGTTAAACAGATTTCATTAATTAAATGGGTTCCTGCTAATACTTTACTGAAATATTGAAATAAAAAATGTTTCAATTTATAAATTTCTTTCTCATATTTGAATAAAAAAGATCAAAATAGTTTTATTGGCCTGCTTATCATAAAAACAACATGGCATCAATTGCCAGTTGATAGAGCGCATCCAATTTAAACACATTAGATAGATGTTATATCTCTGCATGGATGAATCAATATACAACTGAAGCCATACATCAAGTGATTTTTTTCTTCTTTAGACATAATTAAGACACCAATTTTTCATGAAATGAACATGTTTATTATTGCAAACATTTATCCATCTTATTAATATATATTCCTCACTCTCTTATATTTTTCATATCGAAGGATTTATTTTTTATATTAATATAAGAAAGCTGATAGATTTCTTAGCTTTGACGAATTATTTATTTTTCATTTTAATATGAGAAAGCTGCTAGATTTCTTAACTTTGATGAGAGTTTACTTTTTATTTCAATATGAGAAAGCTGCTAGATTTCTTAACTTTGACAAAGGATTTATTTTTTATTTCAATATCAGAATGCTGCTAGATTTCTTAACTTTGAAGAAGGATTTATTTGTATTTACTTATCAAATGATTTGAAATATTAATAGCCAACAATTCCACCAATATCAACAATACAAAGAAACACATTTCATATTAAATTATTTGGACATAAAAGCTGTAAAAAAAAATGTGTAATCTGTATTTAATAACCTGACATGCATAACCTTATCAACACAGCATGGAACTTTTATTATACTGTTATTATGGCTGAATCACGCGAAGATCTACAAGCTCAATTGAAGGTTTTTGGAGAATACTGCCAAAAAAAGAAGCTGAAAGTAAATGTAGAAAAAAATTAAAATTTCATTTGTTCTAGAGGATGGCCTCAAGATATTCCAAATTCTAATTTGTTAATTTCGAGTATCAAATTACTCCTGCATGATCAATTTAAACAGGGCTGGTATTCCCTAATTGAAAACACCCAAAAAGCATTGAATTATAGAATATTTAAAGAAAATTAGGAATTTGAAAATTTAATATAATTATTTTAGATTATCTAATATATAACGATGCAATTTTCCACCTTTTGTGATTACGTTAGTTTTTTTTAAAAGATAACATTTTTAATAATTAGTACACGAAAGTTAAAAATATTATCTTCTGAGTTGTCAAAACTACTATGAAAAATGTCACTAATCGAATGATTTGTTTTTTTTTAGAAATAACTAAGACACCAATTTTTAATGAAATAAAAATGTTTATTGTTGTAGACATTTACCCATCTTATTTATTCAGGGAATTATAAAATAATATAATTCCCTGTTTATTTATATTATCTCTTTGATAAAAAAGAGTTTGCATCATAATTATGAGCATCTGTTGTATCCTTAGTTAAACCGATTCTATTAAGACCACCATTATTAAATTTATCAAATTTATGGACAGATTTATATCTTATAATTAACTTATTGTGACATTTACAGTACAAATCGACACAAGTGACAGAGAAAGGGAAATAACTATTTGGAAATATATATTTTTCATAAAACTCTTCAGTTTGTCTTTTAGTATAAGAAAGCTGATAAATTTCTTAACATTGACGAATGATTTACTTTTTATTTTAATATTACATTATTAGAAAGCTGATAGATAGGGTGGAATTGTGTTGAATATGAGAACTGTTCCAACGGTGTGGTGTATTTTTTTTTCATTTTATTCATTTAACATTTGAAAGTTATACTTATAGCTATAATAGTTTCCTGCATGTTTCGAAAGATTGGAAGTAAAGAGCTTTCAGATAGATCCTTGCCTGTTCCGGTAGCAGAATACTGTAATAAAAGCACCAAATTTACAGGTACACATGTATATTTGATAAATTGACTTATTCTGCATAGTAGTTAGAAATTGACGTTTGCTTAGCAAATATGGAACTAAAGAACATTCGAATGGGCTATTGTCAGTTGCAATGACAGGAGTGAACAAATTGGGCCTAATTAGTTTCATTCGTGTATATAAAATGTGATTAATACATTTAATTAATCTGCACGCTTAGAAATTATGAGTAAATGACATTCAGATATGTCATTGTCAGTTCCAATAGCAGAGAATGGTTAAACAACCGTCACTGATGATAATTGGTTACCACCAACTTACCGATACTTCAGCTATATGACGGTGAGAACAAGCTATATTTCAATTAGATGGAAGCGAGGCCCGCTATGTACTAGAACAACAAGCTTTGTTAGATTTTCACAATGCTAGTTCACTGAAACAGAAATCCGCGGATAGACATGTCAAGCCACCCAGACAACGTATTCTGATTCCTACACCTTAATGCTGCGGACAGTGTGCTATTTTGTTTTTCGTGTTATTCTATAATCTTCATTTGTCTCAATTAATTTTATCTCTGTATAAAAAGTACATTGTAAAACCGTTTTTATTTTATATGAAAATTTGGCAAAGCGATGTCATATTCTAATAACAGCAAAGAATATCCCAGTTTTCCTGGAACCGAAAAAGAAACGGTTGAGCAAGTTGTGTCTAGGCAACGAGCCACAAACAAACACGAAACTATGGTCAAAACTACAATCATTGCTAGGGATGTTCCTTTACGTCGTCTTATACTGTTCCAGTTTATTACAGTCGCTGAACATGGATAAGGTACCAAGCAAACGATATCTTAGTAAGTAATCGTTTGTAGCAAAAATGTACCCAGTCAATACAATTTAGCTGCTCATATTAAACCAGTGCAGGATAAAAAATAAAGAAACAGCGGTGCGGTGAACAAACGCTCGAATATCTTTATACCGATATTTGATTATAAACAATAATGCATCTTTTCTTGTTTATCACAGCTTGTTTGTTTGTTTGTATTTAATTTTAGCTTAAAGTTTTTAGTGGGGTTCGTGTTACTTGATATTTATTTCTATATGTATGCTTTGTAGAACGTTGTTTGTAAACAATTATACACTGATCAACATAATAAAACGTAGACATCAAATGTATTACCTAACTTCCATACACAAATGTTACGTCAATTATGAACTGATCGATGTTACAATAAAAAACGCGTAGATATCAAAGTTAGTCCATACGGCGGATTTCTAGAATAATCTTCGTCAGTTAAACTCAAAATGAAACGACTGGAAAGCCAAATAAAAAAAAAGGTTTTAGGAGCAAGAAACACAAAATATCTGATAAGGAAAACCAACATTGGCTAGAATCTCCTGTGACTAAAGGAGGAGAATCTTAATTGTATTAATAATGTTTATTAGCAAGAAGGAAGAAGGAAAATAACACATGGTTCTATCGTTTTAAAACAAATACTGCATTTTACACCGTAATCTTTTGATTTGAGTGTACCCGATGAAGGTTATTCCATGCACGCGTCGTGCGCGCTAAAATATATATTTATTTGTATTACTATCACCGGGTTGATACCTCTGCTGGTGGACTATTAGTCCTCTAGGGTATAATTCATCTTGTAATTTGTTTGCTTTGCACCATATAATTTAATCGATATTTTCAGCAATGTAAATAGTATTAATACTAAAGGGTTCCTCTCTGTCTTGCTTAGGTCCTCTGGTTTTCTTGCCCCTAAAGACCTTTCAATTATTTGGATTTCAAATAGTATTGCTGTTAACGTACCTGATGAAGGTTATTCCAGAAACGAGTTTATGCGCTAAATTTGATATCTACGTTTTTATTTAATAGGTTTTCCTTATTGGTACTACTTAAGGATAAATGTCACTTAATCTTTATTTTCTCTGTATTGTATGCAAAGATATGTAGCCTAAAGGTAAAGGTTACTGTTATATCGTTTAATGCCACTTTCAACGATATTTCAGTTATATCGTGGCGGTCCCGTTTTATTTGTGAAAGAAACCAGAGCACCCAGAGAAAACCATCAACCTCCCGCCAGTCACTGACAAACTCTATTACATATGGAGTATGCCTCGTCGTTCGCCAACACATTATTACTAAAGCGAACAGACGCTTACCTTCTGTTTAGATATTGTCATATATTTGTTCGTTGTTGTTGTACATTGTTTTTTGATTCTTTGAACATTTTCACACAAAAAGATATTTTATATAAATAGATGTTAAATAAATCTGAAAGAGCAATCATCAATAGGGAATCTACAGACGCAGGCAACATTGGACTTAAGAAAACAAACAAAGACAAATGAAACAAAAAGCACAACACTGAAAATTTATAGAGAAGCAACATAAACCTCATCAAACATTGGGTGAACTCATTCACGACTTATTACCGGGTTTGTAACTAGATTAACACGACGGGTGCCACTAATGCAGCAGCAACTGATTATCTTTAGTTTTATATGTATGTTTTGTCGATCGTTGTTTGTACTTTTGTACTTTTTCTTTTGGCCATTATGTTTTCTGTTCGTCTTCGATAACGGTTTCTGATTACCCCTTTCCTATCTTCAAACTTTTCTCAGTCTAGACATTTCAAATTCGCGACTGCTAGAACGATGAATGGATGTAGTATTATATTTGTATGTGTGTGTTGATATAGCGACCGATCAATGATGTCACAAAGGAAATAGATGATGTCTATTCCAAGTCATTATATAAATGGCTGTGAGTTACATAATTGTTCGTGTTAAACAAAAATGATAATTTCACAGTGAAATTGATTGACTTTTGTATTGATGTGAAAAAACAAAATGTTAGATACACATTGATGTATCGTGTTTAATTGATAACTTTTAAACATTTATTATAATAACATTAGTCGTGCTGCTGTTTCGGCGTTTGTGGTTAGTTTGTTTAATTTGGAAAAGGGACATAACTGTAAAACCATACGAAACGGTTAAAGTAGACGTAACTGTAAAACAAAAATCCCCACAAACAGCTCCCATGGAGAAATGGCGCGAAATATAGCGAGAGTGGAACTAAAAGCGACAATATCACTGTGAACTATCTTTATGACAATCCTTGGCAAATGACATACTGACTATTTGAAATTGTATTGATTAATTTGTGTAATAAATATTACTTATTTAAGCTCAAATATGTTTGATGTATTTGTGTTTATTCAAATCGATCAATACAGATTATGCTTGAGTATTTATGCTATCGATTTTTATCCTGCATTTGTTCAGTTTGAGTAGTCAAAAAGCATTGACTGGTTAAATGTTTGTTATCTACAGTCACTGACCAAGATATAGTTTTTCTGGTACCTGATTCATGTTGAGCTATGATAATAAACAGTAACAGTACAAGAGCTGACTTCACAGAGGACACCGTAAAAACGATTAGAACGACCCTTGTTTCTGCTCTTTTTAAACAATTTAACAGTTGTTTAGTTTGCTTTTTGACATTGCTGAATTAATGCAATATACGTACACTTTCGGGAAATATAGCATTCATTTGCACTCGCTGTGAAACCGAACAGAAAAGCTCACAAAAGGATAGTTGTTCTAACTTTTTCAAAGCTGTTGCAAATAAATTAATTTTTTCGACGATGTGTATTGTCTATATGAATAAATATCCAAAATGAGAAAACAATTTAATTTGACATGAGTTAGGAGTAGTGTAATAGTTCATCATGAGCTAGGAATAGAGTAATGGTTCAACATGAGTTAGCAAGAGAGTTATGATTATTCATGGGTTATGAGTAGAGTTATTGCTCAGTGTGAGTTAGAGATATAATTATGGCTCACCATGAGCTATGAGTAGAGTAAGGGGTCATTTTGAGTTAGGAATATAATTTTGGCTCATCATGAATTATGAATACACTTATGGTTCATCATAGGGTAAAAGGGGAGCTCTGGATTATCATGAGTAATGAACACATGTATGGTTCCTCAAACTGAACTACAGCAGGGTGCACATTTAACCTGTCTGCTAAAATCAGGCGTGGTCAAGTTCTCCTGTATAAACTTTTAAGCTGAACTCGTATCTAGACTGAATTCATATGGTGCATGAAAAGATTGAAGATACCTAAGTGGAAATCAGAGAATACAAAGATGACAAGATGTTGGCCGAGTTATGTCTGGTCTGCAAAAACGAACGGTAATCTACTGGCCAAACAACTGTTCCCATGGTAACTGCAAAACCTTACAGGTTGACTTGTTAAGGGACATCCTGGATAGGTGAAGTTTGCAACCATCTATATATAAGAGCAGGGCCGGATTAAAGCCAAATTATGCCCAAAGCAAAGGTCAACCTTAGGGCCCCCGCACATTTACTGTCATAATGCTAAAACTAACACAACCCTTGACTCAGCATAACTGTCAAATGCCTAACATTAAATTAAGATACAAATAACATTTATTAGTGCTTTATTTAATTTTTCCTCATTGTTGGTGTGTTTTTTAGCCTAATATCTGGCTGATGAAATATATTGTCTTGTGGTCGGATATTTGTGGTACACCCTTATCCCTAGATGCCTTAAGCACGTGCTAATTTTGCATGAGGGTCAATCCAGCACTGTATACAAGTCTGATGGGATCCACATATTCTCGGGGTGTATATTTTTTTAAAATAAAATTTCGAATAAGAAGGTTCTGCTGGAAATTACATGGTATAGGTGTATGGCTCGTGGTTCCTTATTACAATCAAATCTGAATTAAGAGGTCACCTTTGGAACAAAGATAAAGTGGCCGTATAAGAGAGGTGACCTTTTAAAAGAGGTTCAATTCATATGTAATTGTATATGACAGGACAAGAAAAATGTTACCTTATAATACAGGTGACTGCTTAATAGAGGTGAGCGTATGGGAAGGTATGACTGTATATTGAATTATTACATTGTTAATTGCACGAAAACAATATTTCTGTATTGTACCTGCCGTGTTAGTTTAGTTGAGTTCAATATAATCTTATTGCAAATAAAACAGCAATGGGCTCGGACAAAAAATTATCACAATTTATTGACTGTTCTCTCCCTACAAATAATACACATATAATAATGTGAACAAAAATAGCAGATACCGAAATATCAATAATATTTAACACAATATAGTGAAACAAGGGAAATAAGTTGATGTTGATGTAGACCAGATGACAGACCACTGATTAAAATATTTTCGTTTGTCTAATATATGCACGAACTTTATTGAAGATCATAGAATTTTCATTTATATTAGTTTCATCGTTTCCGAAGAGTCATGTTTCTATAGTTTACCTGCCTTATTTATCATATTATGAGTATATACAAACTCTGATCCCATATGGATAAACTGCATTCATATTTTCTAGTAAATATATATAATTCCTAAGTGATATATTGTTTTCTCGACATGTATTAAGCGGCGTATTAATGTTCTACCTATTTCTATTTTCTGTATTTTACCTACCGTGATTATCACATGTGATATATACAAACTTTGTGTTATAATATCCTGATTCACATAAACATTATAATGGCTACGTGTAAGCAAAGTCGTTTTGACATTACAGGCCTCAAATTACATCATGCGTCATTTGTATTCTCTGCCCAAGTGATTTTCTGTAAATGACTTCTCCTACTATTATTTAAACCTGATGGTTTATATGTATGATTGATAATTAAAAAACATCAAACATTCATGTATTTATCAGGAATTCAATGATGATGAGACGGTGCCTATTTAATCAGCATTTAACACCACGAACAACATACACACTTTTCAAATTCTTTCTAACCGCATTGGTGTTGTAATGGCTAGCGTGCTCGTCTTGAATGCGATACATCGTGGGTTCGAGCCACGATCAGGTAATCCCAAAGATTATGTATTTTGCTCATGTGATTTTATGCACTGAATACATCATCTCTTGCTTACACCTTTGTCTACAGTTGACAGGTAGTGTACAGGTAGTATATAGGTAGTATACATGAGGCTTACAGGTAGCTAAATGATATACATCAAACATTCAAGTATTTATCAAGAATTCAAGGATGATTCATCTACGATGGAGTATATTTAAGCAGTATTTAACACCACGAAAAACATGCACAATTATCAAACTTTTATTCTGTAGAAAGTACACTCTATTGTATGCAGTGATTATGTGTTTTATCATAATATCACAAGTTCAAAGTAAAAACAATAAACAATGGAATAAAGTTACAAACACCACAGGAGAACAATTTGAATTTGATTTGGAAATTCTCATACAGAATCGATTAATTTGTAAACCATACCAACAATGAAACGAAGTAAATATATTTATTTTGATATTTACTGTTCCTTCAAATTTGATAGTAAGGAAAGTGAATCGAGAAACATGGCTGACTCCTTTATATAACAATACAGGACAAGTTAGACATGCTTTTCTGATTGGTACCACCAATGGTGAGATTCTGACAAGTCAAGTGAAACAGGAACATGTTGGCATTGATGGGTTTTAAGTGGGCAACTGAATTTTGTAGTAGCGCACATTTTATTATAACAACTGATGATGACGTTTATGTTAATATAAATGGATTATTTAGAACACTGTTGATGCATGATAGTTCATTGAAGACGTCTGTTGCTGGAATATGTGAAATGGGTTCATTACGAGACACGAACGCTTCCTCAAAATGGTATGTATCTCCTAGAGAATACCATTACCGTCGTTATTATGGGATATGTCATGGTTTTGGGAACATCACTAGTATACATACCTTACAAAAAATATGTCAATATACCATACATTTATTTAGAAGATGTATAAACACAAAAAGCCCAACACAATGTGCGTTGGACACTACTATCCGCAAACAAACACAGATAACGTTAATAAGACATGAGCCCTCTTACAAACAACTGGAGGTAAAGACGAACCAACAATCGTTTGTATGCGGAAATCACAACACGGAACCCAAAACGTCAAGACACATAATAGGAGAATACAAAGCACTACAAAGATGAGCAACACGGATCTTAATGACCGGTAAATCTTTCGTTAAAGCACTACACCTATGGGTTCAAAGCGTATCTATTAATATTGATAGGAATTTAACTGCTTTATTCAATCAAATTAAGACCAACTTGAAGAAATGTTAGAGAATACCGAAAAGCCAATCAAAAGTTCGAAATTAATTTCGTAAGCCACGAAATTTTGTTTAAAATAAAAAAACTGGATATATCCAAACAGATGAGGGTGGGGTCAACGAGCAATACAAAAGCAATAAAAACAAAAGATGGGAACTTATGCGGTTAATATTTATGGATGGCTAATTTGTAAGCATACTGTAAGCATATTGCAAAGTCTATATACAGGTAGGAAGATTTTGAAAGGGTAACCAAAGAATAATATATCGATTTTCTATATCTAACTGAATGCTGCAAGACGATGATTGTATCGTGGTACATTGTCGTGTGCGATTTGCTTCCTAATAGCGTTGATGCTGTATAATAGGACATATCATGTCAATGTTAAATATCATAAACCTCCAGTGTGCAATTCTCAGAGTGAGGATAAACACAGCATTAATATTGGTATACTGATTCCTTCTACCACTAAATACATAAATATGTGTTCAATTTTATTTATTGTTCCGTTTTATCTTATCATTTAATATTTCAGTATTTATCAATTGAGTTTGGTACATAAATATTGTAACTGTAAATGAAAGAAAATATGTAATGGTAGTTTGCAGTGGTCAGGTTCTATTAATTGTCCATTCTTGATAGCCACTTTCTCTAGCGTTTATATAAACCTATTACATGATTAAGGATGTACATATATACGTCAATAATTTTTTTCTTTCAACACACATTTTATTGAAATCACCAGTTGTTGCAGTAATATAAAGGGGAAAGGGTAGCTTAACTTAGAGGCGGCTGTTAGCTACAAAGCTTATTTGTCCGAGTGGAGAAAATAAGACACAACATACTTATTTTTTACAAGAAAAGAAGATCATACATATGTAACAGGAGAAATATATCAAAGGGTTATTGCAATCCATTAATCCAAGGACAGATAATACAATGGGCCGAAGAAGGACAGTAAAGGGACAAACAACGATCCTCAAGGATCTGTCAGGATAAATTTTTCCTTCTCCAATGAAATTAGTAGTCAATGTGTTGAAATGAAAAAAAACATTAGGCTGGTATGTCAAACAACACTGGCAAGATTATTATGTTTGGCTGAAAACGTGGGGGTCCAAATACAATTTGAGAAAAAAGTCAGTCTTCTATAACTAAACGTTAGAGAATACCAAAGGGCAATCCAAAAATGACAATCTTTAGAAGCTGACAACTTAGGGTACACAAGACGAAATAAAACAGTGGAAAAACACAACACAACGTATGTTGGACACCACTATGCACACACACACACACACACACAATTAACGTTAATAAGACATGCGCCCTCCAACAAACAACTGGTAAAACAGGAACCAAACAGTCTGTGTGAGATTGATGTAAACATTACAAATGGTGGGATTTTCTTTACACATCACGAACAATATTACATCGACATACATGTGCAAATCTAACCTTTGCAGTATTCATGGCTTACACAATATCAATGCATATTATAACAACATAAACTTTGTGAATTTCCAATGTGTCTTTGTTTAAATTTCGTCCTTATTGATGACTATGCCTTTGTTTACCTGTTTTTAATCATCCAGAACGGTTATGCATATCGATTTTGTGATATATCAATTTGCCAGAAATAGCATACGAAGAGGGCTTTGTAATATAACATTACATGCATAAATAGAATATAAAAGAAACAATGATTTATTTTATTCTCTAAATGTTTATTAAAAGCGTGTAATGTACCATTTTGCTTACACAATATTAATGCATATTACAACAACATAAGTTTTGTGAATTTCCAATGTGTCTTTGTTTAAATTTCGTCCTTATTGATGACTATGCCTTTGTTTACCTGTTTTTAATCATCCAGAACGGTTATGCATATCGATTTTGTGATATATCAATTTGCCAGAAATAGCATACGAAGAGGGCTTTGTAATATAACATTACATGCATAAATAGAATATAAAAGAAACAATGATTTCTTTTATTCTCTAAATGTTTATAAAAAGCGTGTAATGTACCATTTTGCTTACACAATATTAATGCATATTACAACAACATAAGTTTTGTGAATTTCCAATGTGTCTTTGTTTAAATTTCGTCCTTATTGATGACTATGCCTTTGCTTAGCCGTTTTTAATCATCGAGAACGGTTATGCATATCGATTTTGTGATATATCAATTTGCCAGAAATAGCATACGAAGAGGGCTTTGTAATATAACATTACATGCAGAAATAGAATATAAAAGAAACAATGATTTATTTTATTCTCTAAATGTTTATTAAAAGCCTGTAATGTACCATTTTGTTAACATCATTAAGACATTAACATCAAGATCGAGATAAATTACATCAATATAACTATTGAATTGACCTCAATCCACAGTTGTGATTATAATACAAACAAGATGACATTTACTTAACATTTAATGTGCTAATGTCAATAAACGCTAGAGAATACTGAAGTGGTAGCACAAAATGGACAATCCATAGAAACTGGCAACGCAGGTCACACAAGACAACGAATAAAAACCAAACAAAAACACAAAAAACCCAACACAATGTGCGTTGGACACTACTATTCGCAAACAAACACAGATAACATTAATAAGACATGAGCCCTCTTACAAACAACAGGAGGTAAAGACGAACCAACCATCGTTTGTATGCGAAATCACAACACGGAACCCAAAACGTCAAGACACATAATAGGAGAACACAAAGCACTACAAAGATGAGCAACACGGATCTTAATGACCGGTAAATCTTTCGCAAAAGCACTACACCTATGGGTTCAAAGCGTATTTATTAATATTGATAGGAATTTAACTGCTTTATTCAATCAAATTAAGACCAACTTGAAGAAATGTTAGAGAATACCGAAAAGCCAATCAAAAGTTCGAAATTAATTTCGTAAACCACGAAATTGTGTTTAAAATAAAAAAAACTGGATATATCCAAACAGATGAGGGTGGGGTCAACGAGCAATACAAAAGCAATAAAAACAAAAGATGGGAACTTATGCGGTTAATATTTATGGATGGCTAATTTGTACGCATACTGTAAGCATATTGCAAAGTCTATATACAAGTAGGAAGATTTTGAAAGGGTAACCAAAGAATAATATATCGATTTTCTATATCTAACTGAATGCTGCAAGACGATGATTGTATCGTGGTACATTGTCGTGTGCGATTTGCTTCCTAATAGCGTTGATGCTGTATAATAGGACATATCATGTCAATGTTAAATATCATAAACCTCCAGTGTGCAATTGTCAGAGTGAGGATAAACACAGCATTAATATTGGTATACTGATTCCTTCTACCACTAAATACATAAATATGTGTTCAATTTTATTTATTGTTCCGTTTTATATTATCATTTAATATTTCAGTATTTATCTATTGAGTTTGGTACATAAATATTGTAACTGTAAATGAAAGAAAATATGTAATGGTAGTTTGCAGTTGTCAGGTTCTATTAATTGTCCATTCTTGATAGCCACTTTCTCTAGCGTTTATATAAACCTATTACATGATTAAGGATGTACATATATACGTCAATATTTTGTTTCTTTCAACACACATTTTATTGAAATCACCAGTTGTTGCAGTAATATAAGGGGGACAGGGAAGCTTAACTTAGAAGCCGCTGTTAGCTACAAAGCTTATTTGTCCGAGTGGAGAAAATAAGACACAACATACTTATTTTTTACAAGAAAAAGAAGATCATACATATGAAACAGGAGAAATATATCAAAGGGTAATTGCAATCCGTAAATCCAAGAAGGACAGATAATACAATGGGCCGAAGAAGGACAGTAAAGGGACAAACAACGATCCTCAAGGATCTGTCAGGATAAATGTTCCCCTTCTCCATTGAAATTAGTAGTCAATGTGTTGAAATGAAAAAACATTAGGCTGGTATGTCAAACAACACTGGCAAGATTATTATGTTTGGCTGAAAACGTGGGGTTCCAAATACAAATTGAGAAAAAAGTCAGTCTTCTATAACTAAACGTTAGAGAATACCAAAGGGCAATCCAAAAATGACAATCTTTAGAAGCTGACAACTTAGGGTAAACAAGACGAAATAAAACAGTGCAAAAACACAACACAACGTATGTTGGACACCACTATGCACACACACACACACACAATTAACGTAAATAAGACATGCGCCCTCCAACAAACAACTGGTAAAACAGGAACCAAACATAGTATGTGTGAGATTGATGTAAACATTACAAATGGTGTGATTTTCTTTACACATCACGAACAATATTACATCGACATACATGTGCAAATCTAACCTTTGCAGTATTCATGGCTTACACAATATCAATGCATATTATAACAACATAAGCTTTGTGAATTTCCAATGTGTCTTTTTTTAAATTTCGTCCTTATTGATGACTATGCCTTTGTTTACCGGTTTTTAATCATCCAGAACGGTTATGCATATCGATTTTGTGATATATCAATTTGCCAGAAATATCATGCGAAGAGGACTTTGTAATACAACATTGCATGCATAAATAGAATATAAAAGAAACAATGATTTATTTTATTCTCTAAATGTTTATAAAAAGCGTGTAATGTACCATTTTGCTTACACAATATTAATGCATATTACAACAACATAAGTTTTGTGAATTTCCAATGTGTCTTTGTTTAAATTTCGTCTTTATTGATGACTATGCCTTTGTTTACCTGTTTTTAATCATCCAGAACGGTTATGCATATCGATTTTGTGATATATCAATTTGTCAGAAATAGCATACGAAGAGGGCTTTGTAATATAACATTACATGCATAAATAGAATATAAAAGAAACAATGATTTATTTTATTCTCTAAATGTTTATAAAAAGCGTGTAATGTACCATTTTGCTTACACAATATTAATGCATATTACAACAACATAAGTTTTGTGAATTTCCAATGTGTCTTTGTCTAAATTTCGTCCTTATTGATGACTATGCCTTTGTTTACCTGTTTTTAATCATCCAGAACGGTTATGCATATCGATTTTGTGATATATCAATTTGCCAGAAATAGCATACGAAGAGGGCTTTGTAATATAACATTACATGCAGAAATAGAATATAAAAGAAACAATGATTTATTTTATTCTCTAAATGTTTATTAAAAGCCTGTAATGTACCATTTTGTTAACATCATTAAGACATTAACATCAAGATCGGGATAAATTACATCAATATAACTATTGAATTGACCTCAATCCACAGTTGTGATTATAATACAAACAAGATGACATTTACTTAACATTTAATGTGCTAATGTCAATAAACGCTAGAGAATACTGAAGTGGTAGCACAAAATGGACAATCCATAGAAACTGGCAACGCAGGTCACACAAGACAAAGAATAAAAACCAAACAAAAACACAAAAAACCCAACACAATGTGCGTTGGACACTACTATCCGCAAACAAACACAGATAACGTTAATAAGACATGAGCCTTCTTACAAACAACTGGAGGTAAAGACGAACCAACCATCGTTTGTATGCGGAAATCACAACACGGAACCCAAAACGTCAAGACACATAATAGGAGAACACAAAGCACTACAAAGATGAGCAACACGGATCTTAATGACCGGTAAATCTTTCGTAAAATCACTACACCTATGGGTTCAAAGCGTATTTATTAATATTGATAGGAATTTAACTGCTTTATTCAATCAAATTAAGACCAACTTGAAGAAATGTTAGAGAATACCGAAAAGCCAATCAAAAGTTCGAAATTAATTTCGTAAACCACGAAATTTTGTTTAAAATAAAAAAACTGGATATATCCAAACAGATGAGGGTGGGGTCAACGAGCAATACAAAAGCAATAAAAACAAAAGATGGGAACTTATGCGGTTAATATTTATGGATGGCTAATTTGTAAGCATACTGTAAGCATATTGCAAAGTCTATATACAAGTAGGAAGATTTTGAAAGGGTAACCAAAGAATAATATATCGATTTTCTATATCTAACTGAATGCTGCAAGACGATGATTGTATCGTGGTACATTGTCGTGTGCGATTTGCTTCATAATAGCGTTGATGCTGTATAATAGGACATATCATGTCAATGTTAAATATCATAAACCTCCAGTGTGCAATTGTCAGAGTGAGGATAAACACAGCATTAATATTGGTATACTGATTCCTTCTACCACTAAATACATAAATATGTGTTCAATTTTATTTATTGTTCCGTTTTATCTTGTCATTTAATATTTCAGTATTTATCAATTGAGTTTGGTACATAAATATTGTAACTGTAAATGAAAGAAAATATGTAATGGTAGTTTGCAGTTGTCAGGTTCTATTAATTGTCCATTCTTGATAGCCACTTTATCTAGCGTTTATATAAACCTATTACATGATTAAGGATGTACATATATACGTCAATAATTGTTTTCTTTCAACACACATTTTATTGAAATCACCAGTTGTTGCAGTAATATAAGGGGGAAAGGGTAGCTTAACTTAGAGGCGGCTGTTAGCTACAAAGCTTATTTGACCGATTGGAGAAAATAAGACACAACATACTTATTTTTTACAAGAAAAGAAGATCATACATATGTAACAGGAGAAATATATCAAAGGGTAATTGCAATCCGTTAATCGAAGAAGGACAGATAATACAATGGGCCGAGGAAGCACAGTAAAGGGACAAACAACGATCCTCAAGGATCTGTCAGGATACATTTTCCCCTTCTCCATTGAAATTAGTAGTCAATGTGTTGAAATGAAAAAACATTAGGCTGGTATGTCAAACAACACTGGCAAGATTATTATGTTTGGCTGAAAACGTGGGGGTCCAAATACAATTTGAGAAAAAAGTAAGTCTTCTATAACTAAACGTTAGAGAATACCAAAGGGCAATCCAAAAATGACAATCTTTAGAAGCTGATAACTTAGGGTACACAAGACGAAATAAAACAGTGCAAAAACACAACACAACGTATGTTGGACACCACTATGCACACAGACACACACACATACAATTAACGTAAATAAGACATGCGCCCTCCTACAAACAACTCGTAAAACAGGAACCAAACATAGTCTGTGTGAGAATGATGTAAACATTACAAATGGTGTGATTTTCTTTACACATCACGAACAATATTACATCGACATACATGTGCAAATCTAACCTTTGCAGTATTCATGGCTTACACAATATCAATGCATATTATAACAACATAGGCTTTGTGAATTTCCAATGTGTCTTTTTTTTAAATTTCGTCCTTATTGATGACTATGCCTTTTCTTAACTGTTTTTAATCATCCAGAACGGTTATGCATATAGATTTTGTGATATATCAATTTGCCAGAAATATCATACGACGAGGGCTTTGTAATACAACATTACATGTATAAATAGAATATAAAAGAAACAATGATTTATTTTATTCTCTAAATGTTTATAAAAAGCGTGTAATGTACCATTTTGCTTACACAATATTAATGCATATTACAACAACATAAGTTTTGTGAATTTCCAATGTGTCTTTGTTTAAATTTCGTCCTTATTGATGATTATGCCTTTGTTTACCTGTTTTTAATCATCCAGAACGGTTATGCATATCGATTTTGTGAAATATCAATTTGCCAGAAATAGCATACGAAGAGGGCTTTGTAATATAACATTACATGCAGAAATAGAATATAAAAGAAACAATGATTTATTTTATTCTCTAAATGTTTATTAAAAGCCTGTAATGTACCATTTTGTTAACATCATTAAGATATTAACATCAAGATCGGGATAAATTACATCAATATAACTATTGAATTGACCTCAATCCACAGTTGTGATTATAATACAAACAAGATGACATTTACTTAACATTTAATGTGCTAATGTCAATAAGCGGTAGAGAATACTGAAGTGGTAGCACAAAATGGACAATCCATAGAAACTGGCAACGCAGGTCACACAAGAAAAAGAATAAAAACCAAACAAAAACACAAAAAACCCAACACAATGTGCGTTGGACACTACTATTCGCAAACAAACACAGATAACGTTAATAAGACATGAGCCCTCTTACAAACAACTGGAGGTAAAGACGAACCAACCATCGTTTGTATGCGGAAATCACAACACGGAACGCAAACCGTCAAGACACAAAATAGGAGAACACAAAGCACTACAAAGATGAGCAACACGGATCTTAATGACCGGTAAATCTTTCGTAAGAGCACTACACCTATGGGTTCAAAGCGTATTTATTAATATTGATAGGAATTTAACTGCTTTATTCAATCAAATTAAGACCAACTTGAAGAAATGTTAGAGAATACCGAAAAGCCAATCAAAAGTTCGAAATTAATTTCGTAAACCACGAAATTTTGTTTAAAATAAAAAAAACTGGATATATCCAAACAGATGAGGGTGGGGTCAACGAACAATACAAAAGCAATAAAAACAAAAGATGGGAACTTATGCGGTTAATATTTATGGATGGCTAATTTGTAAGCATACTGTAAGCATATTGCAAAGTCTATATACAGGTAGGAAGATTTTGAAAGGGTAACCAAAGAATAATATATCGATTTTCTATATCTAACTGAATGCTGCAAGACGATGATTGTATCGTGGTACACTGTCGTGTGCGATTTGCTTCCTAATAGCGTTGATGCTGTATAATAGGACATATCATGTCAATGTTAAATATCATAAACCTCCAGTGTGCAATTGTCAGAGTGAGGATAAACACAGCATTAATATTGGTATACTGATTCCTTCTACCACTAAATACATAAATATGTGTTCAATTTTATTTATTGTTCCGTTTTATCTTATCATTTAATATTTCAGTATTTATCAATTGAGTTTGGTACATAAATATTGTAACTGTAAATGAAAGAAAATATGTAATGGTAGTTTGCAGTTGTCAGGTTCTATTAATTGTCCATTCTTGATAGCCAATTTCTCTAGCGTTTATATAAACCTATTACATGATTAAGGATGTACATATATACGTCAATAATTTTTTTCTGTCAGCACACATTTTATTGAAATCACCAGTTGTTGCAGTAATATAAAGGAGGAAAGGGTAGCTTAACTTAGAGGCGGCTGTTAGCTACAAAGCTTATTTGACCGAGTGGAGAAAATAAGACACAACACACTTATTTTTTACAAGAAAAGAAGATCATACATATGAAACAGGAGAAATATATCAAAGGGTAATTGCAATCCGTTAATCGAAGAAGGACAGATAATACAATGGGCCGAAGAAGGACAGTAAAGGGACAAACAACGATCCTCAAGGATCTGTCAGGATAAATTTTTCCATTCTCCATTGAAATTAGTAGTCAAAGTGTTGAAATGAAAAAACATTAGGCTGGTATGTCAAACAACACTGGCAAGATTGTTATGTTTGGCTGAAAACGTGGGGGTCCAAATACAATTTGAGAAAAAAGTCAGTCTTCTATAACTAAACGTTAGAGAATACCAAAGGGCAATCCAAAAATGACAATCTTTAGAAGCTGACAACTTAGGGTACACAAGACGAAATAAAACAGTGCAAAAACACAACACAACGTATGTTGGACACCACTATGCACACAGACACACACACACACAATTAACGTAAATAAGACATGCGCCCTCCTACAAACAACTGGTAAAACAGGAACCAAACATAGTCTGTGTGAGATTGATGTAAACATTACAAATGGTGTGATTTTCTTTACACATCACGAACAATATTACATCGACATACAAGTGCAAATCTAACCTTTGCAGTATTCATGGCTTACACAATATCAATGCATATTATAACAACATAGGCTTTGTGAATTTCCAATGTGTCTTTTTTTTAAATTTCGTCCTTATTGATGACTATGCCTTTTCTTACCTGTTTTTAGTCATCCAGAACGATTATACATATCAATTTTGTGATATATCAATTTGCCAGAAATATCATACGAAGAGGGCTTTGTAATACAACATTACATGTATAAATAGAATATAAAAGAAACAATGATTTATTTTATTCTCTAAATGTTTATAAAAAGCGTGTAATGTACCATTTTGCTTACACAATATTAATGCATATTACAACAACATAAGTTTTGTGAATTTCCAATGTGTCTTTGTTTAAATTTCGTCCTTATTGATGATTATGCCTTTGTTTACCTGTTTTTAATCATCCAGAACGGTTATGCATATCGATTTTGTGATATATCAATTTGCCAGAAATAGCATACGAAGAGGGCTTTGTAATATAACATTACATGCAGAAATAGAATATAAAAGAAACAATGATTTATTTTATTCTCTAAATGTTTATTAAAAGCCTGTAATGTACCATTTTGTTAACATCATTAAGATATTAACATCAAGATCGGGATAAATTACTTCAATATAACTATTGAATTGACCTCAATCCACAGTTGTGATTATAATACAAACAAGATGACATTTACTTAACATTTAATGTGCTAATGTCAATAAGCGGTAGAGAATACTGAAGTGGTAGCACAAAATGGACAATCCATAGAAACTGGCAACGCAGGTCACACAAGAAAAAGAATAAAAACCAAACAAAAACACAAAAAACCCAACACAATGTGCGTTGGACACTACTATTCGCAAACAAGCACAGATAACGTTAATAAGACATGAGCCCTCTTACAAACAACTGGAGGTAAAGACGAACCAACCATCGTTTGTATGCGGAAATCACAACACGGAACCCAAACCGTCAAGACACAAAATAGGAGAACACAAAGCACTACAAAGATGAGCAACACGGATCTTAATGACCGGTAAATCTTTCGTAAGAGCACTACACCTATGGGTTCAAAGCGTATTTATTAATATTGATAGGAATTTAACTGCTTTATTCAATCAAATTAAGACCAACTTGAAGAAATGTTAGAGAATACCGAAAAGCCAATCAAAAGTTCGAAATTAATTTCGTAAACCACGAAATTTTGTTTAAAATAAAAAAAACTGGATATATCCAAACAGATGAGGGTGGGGTCAACGAACAATACAAAAGCAATAAAAACAAAAGATGGGAACTTATGCGGTTAATATTTATGGATGGCTAATTTGTATGCATACTGTAAGCATATTGCAAAGTCTATATACAGGTAGGAAGATTTTGAAAGGGTAACCAAAGAATAATATATCGATTTTCTATATCTAACTGAATGCTGCAAGACGATAATTGTATCGTGGTACATTGTCGTGTGGGATTTGCTTCCTAATAGCGTTGATGCTGTATAATAGGACATATCATGTCAATGTTAAATATCATAAACCTCCAGTGTGCAATTGTCAGAGTGAGGATAAACACAGCATTAATATTGGTATACTGATTCCTTCTACCACTAAATACATAAATATGCGTTCAATTTTATTTATTGTTCCGTTTTATCTTATCATTTAATATTTCAGTATTTATCAACTGAGTTTGGTACATAAATATTGTAACTGTAAATGAAAGAAAATATGTAATGGTAGTTTGCAGTTGTCAGGTTCTATTAATTGTCCATTCTTGATAGCCACTTTATCTAGCGTTTATATAAACCTATTACATGATTAAGGATGTACATATATACGTCAATAATTGTTTTCTTTCAACACACATTTTATTGAAATCACTAGTTGTTGCAGTAATATAAGGGGGAAAGGGTAGCTTAACTTAGAGGCGGCTGTTAGCTACAAAGCTTATTTGACCGATTGGAGAAAATAAGACACAACATACTTATTTTTTACAAGAAAAGAAGATCATACATATGTAACAGGAGAAATATATCAAAGGGTAATTGCAATCCGTTAATCGAAGAAGGACAGATAATACAATGGGCCGAGGAAGCACAGTAAAGGGACAAACAACGATCCTCAAGGATCTGTCAGGATACATTTTCCCCTTCTCCATTGAAATTAGTAGTCAATGTGTTGAAATGAAAAAACATTAGGCTGGTATGTCAAACAACACTGGCAAGATTATTATGTTTGGCTGAAAACGTGGGGGTCCAAATACAATTTGAGAAAAAAGTAAGTCTTCTATAACTAAACGTTAGAGAATACCAAAGGGCAATCCAAAAATGACAATCTTTAGAAGCTGATAACTTAGGGTACACAAGACGAAATAAAACAGTGCAAAAACACAACACAACGTATGTTGGACACCACTATGCACACAGACACACACACACACAATTAACGTAAATAAGACATGCGCCCTCCTACAAACAACTCGTAAAACAGGAACCAAACATAGTCTGTGTGAGAATGATGTAAACATTACAAATGGTGTGATTTTCTTTACACATCACGAACAATATTACATCGACATACATGTGCAAATCTAACCTTTGCAGTATTCATGGCTTACACAATATCAATGCATATTATAACAACATAGGCTTTGTGAATTTCCAATGTGTCTTTTTTTTAAATTTCGTCCTTATTGATGACTATGCCTTTTCTTAACTGTTTTTAATCATCCAGAACGGTTATGCATATAGATTTTGTGATATATCAATTTGCCAGAAATATCATACGACGAGGGCTTTGTAATACAACATTACATGTATAAATAGAATATAAAAGAAACAATGATTTATTTTATTCTCTAAATGTTTATAAAAAGCGTGTAATGTACCATTTTGCTTACACAATATTAATGCATATTACAACAACATAAGTTTTGTGAATTTCCAATGTGTCTTTGTTTAAATTTCGTCCTTATTGATGATTATGCCTTTGTTTACCTGTTTTTAATCATCCAGAACGGTTATGCATATCGATTTTGTGAAATATCAATTTGCCAGAAATAGCATACGAAGAGGGCTTTGTAATATAACATTACATGCAGAAATAGAATATAAAAGAAACAATGATTTATTTTATTCTCTAAATGTTTATTAAAAGCCTGTAATGTACCATTTTGTTAACATCATTAAGATATTAACATCAAGATCGGGATAAATTACATCAATATAACTATTGAATTGACCTCAATCCACAGTTGTGATTATAATACAAACAAGATGACATTTACTTAACATTTAATGTGCTAATGTCAATAAGCGGTAGAGAATACTGAAGTGGTAGCACAAAATGGACAATCCATAGAAACTGGCAACGCAGGTCACACAAGAAAAAGAATAAAAACCAAACAAAAACACAAAAAACCCAACACAATGTGCGTTGGACACTACTATTCGCAAACAAACACAGATAACGTTAATAAGACATGAGCCCTCTTACAAACAACTGGAGGTAAAGACGAACCAACCATCGTTTGTATGCGGAAATCACAACACGGAACGCAAACCGTCAAGACACAAAATAGGAGAACACAAAGCACTACAAAGATGAGCAACACGGATCTTAATGACCGGTAAATCTTTCGTAAGAGCACTACACCTATGGGTTCAAAGCGTATTTATTAATATTGATAGGAATTTAACTGCTTTATTCAATCAAATTAAGACCAACTTGAAGAAATGTTAGAGAATACCGAAAAGCCAATCAAAAGTTCGAAATTAATTTCGTAAACCACGAAATTTTGTTTAAAATAAAAAAAACTGGATATATCCAAACAGATGAGGGTGGGGTCAACGAACAATACAAAAGCAATAAAAACAAAAGATGGGAACTTATGCGGTTAATATTTATGGATGGCTAATTTGTAAGCATACTGTAAGCATATTGCAAAGTCTATATACAGGTAGGAAGATTTTGAAAGGGTAACCAAAGAATAATATATCGATTTTCTATATCTAACTGAATGCTGCAAGACGATGATTGTATCGTGGTACACTGTCGTGTGCGATTTGCTTCCTAATAGCGTTGATGCTGTATAATAGGACATATCATGTCAATGTTAAATATCATAAACCTCCAGTGTGCAATTGTCAGAGTGAGGATAAACACAGCATTAATATTGGTATACTGATTCCTTCTACCACTAAATACATAAATATGTGTTCAATTTTATTTATTGTTCCGTTTTATCTTATCATTTAATATTTCAGTATTTATCAATTGAGTTTGGTACATAAATATTGTAACTGTAAATGAAAGAAAATATGTAATGGTAGTTTGCAGTTGTCAGGTTCTATTAATTGTCCATTCTTGATAGCCACTTTCTCTAGGGTTTATATAAACCTATTACATGATTAAGGATGTACATATATACGTCAATATTTTTTTTTTCAACACACATTTTATTGAAATCACCAGTTGGTGCAGTAATATAAGGGGGAAAGGATAGCTTAACTTAGAGGCCGCTGTTAGCTACAAAGCTTATTTGTCCGAGTGGAGAAAATAAGACACAACATACTTATTTTTTACAAGAAAAGAAGATCATACATATGTAACAGGAGAAATATATTAAAGGGTAATTGCAATCCGTAAATCGAAGAAGGACAGATAATACAATGGACCGACGAAGGACAGTAAAGGGACAAACAACGATCCTCATGGATCTGTAAGGATAAATTTCCCCCTTCTCCATTGAAATTAGTAGTCAATGTGTTGAAATGAAAAAACATTAGGCTGGTATGTCAAACAACATTGGCAAGATTATTATGTTTGGCTGAAAACGTGGTGGTCCAAATACAATTTGAGAAAAAAGTCAGTTTTCTATAACTAAACGTTAGAGAATACCAAAGGGCAATCCAAAAATGACAATCTTTAGAAGCTGACAACTTAGGGTACACAAGACGAAATAAAACAGTGCAAAAACACAACACAACGTATTTTGGACACCACTATGCACACACACACACACACACACAATTAACGTAAATAAGACATGCGCCCTCCTACAAACAACTGGTAAAACAGGAACCAAACATAGTCTGTGTGAGATTGATGTAAACATTACAAATGGTGTGATTTTCTTTACACATCACGAACAATATTACATCGACATACATGTGCAAATCTAACCTTTGCAGTATTCATGGCTTACACAATATCAATGCATATTATAACAACATAGGCTTTGTGAATTTCCAATGTGTCTTTTTTTAAATTTCGTCCTTATTGATGACTATGCCTTTGCTTACCTGTTTTTAATCATCCAGAACGGTTATGCATATCGATTTTGTGATATATCAATTTGCCAGAAATATCATACGAAGAGGGCTTTGTAATACAACATTACATGTATAAGTAGAATATAAAAGAAACAATGATTTATTTTATTCTCTAAATGTTTATAAAAAGCGTGTAATGTACCATTTTGCTTACACAATATTAATGCATATTACAACAACTTAAGTTTTGCGAATTTCCAATGTGTCTTTGTTTAAATTTCGTCCTTATTGATGACTATGCCTTTGTTTACCTGTTTTTAATCATCCAGAACGGTTATGCATATCGATTTTGTGATATGTCAATTTGCCAGAAATAGCATACGAAGAGGGCTTTGTAATATAACATTACATGCAGAAATAGAATATAAAAGAAACAATGATTTATTTTATTCTCTAAATGTTTATTAAAAGCCTGTAATGCACCATTTTGTTAACATCATTAAGACATTAACATCAAGATCGGGATAAATTACATCAATATAATTATTGAATTGACCTCAATCCACAGTTGTGATTATAATACAAACAAGATGACATTTACTTAACATTTAATGTGCTAATGTCAATAAGCGCTAGAGAATACTGAAGTGGTAGCACAAATGGTCAATCCATAGAAACTGGCAACGCAGGTCACACAAGAAAAAGAATAAAAACCAAACAAAAACACAAAAAACCCAACACAATGTGCGTTGGACACTACTATCCGCAAACACACACAGATAACGTTAATAAGACATGAGCCCTCTTACAACCAACTGGAGGTAAAGACGAACCAACCATCGTTTGCATGCGGAAATCACAACACGGAACCCAAAACGTCAAGACACATAATAGGAGAACACAAAGCACTACAAAGATGAGCAACACGGATCTTAATGACCGGTAAATCTTTCGTAAGAGCACTACACCTATGGGTTCAAAGCGTATTTATTAATATTGATAGGAATTTAACTGCTTTATTCAATCAAATTAAGACCAACTTGAAGAAATGTTAGAGAATACCGAAAAGCCAATCAAAAGTTCGAAATTAATTTCGTAAACCACGAAATTTTGTTTAAAATAAAAAAACTGGATATATCCAAACAGATGAGGGTGGGGTCAACGAGCAATACAAAAGCAATAAAAACAAAAGATGGGAACTTATGCGGTTAATATTTATGGATGGCTAATTTGTAAGCATACTGTAAGCATATTGCAAAGTCTATATACAAGTAGGAAGATTTTGAAAGGGTAACCAAAGAATAATATATCGATTTTCTATATCTAACTGAATGCTGCAAGACGATGATTGTATCGTGGTACATTGTCGTGTGCGATTTGCTTCATAATAGCGTTGATGCTGTATAATAGGACATATCATGTCAATGTTAAATATCATAAACCTCCAGTGTGCAATTGTCAGAGTGAGGATAAACACAGCATTAATATTGGTATACTGATTCCTTCTACCACTAAATACATAAATATGTGTTCAATTTTATTTATTGTTCCGTTTTATCTTGTCATTTAATATTTCAGTATTTATCAATTGAGTTTGGTACATAAATATTGTAACTGTAAATGAAAGAAAATATGTAATGGTAGTTTGCAGTTGTCAGGTTCTATTAATTGTCCATTCTTAATGGCCACTTTCTCTAGCGTTTATATAAACCTATTACATGATTAAGGATGTACATATATACGTCAATATTTTTTTTCTTTCAACACACATTTTATTGAAATCACCAGTTGTTGCAGCAATATAAGGGGGAAAGGGTAGCTTAACTTAGAGGCCACTGTTAGCTACAATGCTTATTTGTCCGAGTGAAGAAAATAAGACACAACATACTTATTTTTTACAAGAAAAGAAGATCATACATATGTAACAGGAGAAATATATCAAAGGGTAATTGCAATTCGTAAATCGAAGAAGGACAGATAATACAATGGGCCGAAGAAGGACAGTAAAGGGACAAACAACGATCCTCAAGGATCTGTCAGGATAAATGTTCCCCTTCTCCATTGAAATTAGTAGTCAATGTGTTGAAATGAAAAAACATTAGGCTGGTATGTCAAACAACACTGGCAAGATTATTATGTTTGGCTGAAAACGTGGGGTTCCAAATACAAATTGAGAAAAAAGTCAGTCTTCTATAACTAAACGTTAGAGAATACCAAAGGGCAATCCAAAAATGACAATCTTTAGAAGCTGACAACTTAGGGTAAACAAGACGAAATAAAACAGTGCAAAAACACAACACAACGTATGTTGGACACCACTATGCACACACACACACACACAATTAACGTAAATAAGACATGCGCCCTCCAACAAACAACTGGTAAAACAGGAACCAAACATAGTATGTGTGAGATTGATGTAAACATTACAAATGGTGTGATTTTCTTTACACATCACGAACAATATTACATCGACATACATGTGCAAATCTAACCTTTGCAGTATTCATGGCTTACACAATATCAATGCATATTATAACAACATAAGCTTTGTGAATTTCCAATGTGTCTTTTTTTAAATTTCGTCCTTATTGATGACTATGCCTTTGTTTACCGGTTTTTAATCATCCAGAACGGTTATGCATATCGATTTTGTGATATATCAATTTGCCAGAAATATCATGCGAAGAGGACTTTGTAATACAACATTGCATGCATAAATAGAATATAAAAGAAACAATGATTTATTTTATTCTCTAAATGTTTATAAAAAGCGTGTAATGTACCATTTTGCTTACACAATATTAATGCATATTACAACAACATAAGTTTTGTGAATTTCCAATGTGTCTTTGTTTAAATTTCGTCTTTATTGATGACTATGCCTTTGTTTACCTGTTTTTAATCATCCAGAACGGTTATGCATATCGATTTTGTGATATATCAATTTGTCAGAAATAGCATACGAAGAGGGCTTTGTAATATAACATTACATGCATAAATAGAATATAAAAGAAACAATGATTTATTTTATTCTCTAAATGTTTATAAAAAGCGTGTAATGTACCATTTTGCTTACACAATATTAATGCATATTACAACAACATAAGTTTTGTGAATTTCCAATGTGTCTTTGTCTAAATTTCGTCCTTATTGATGACTATGCCTTTGTTTACCTGTTTTTAATCATCCAGAACGGTTATGCATATCGATTTTGTGATATATCAATTTGCCAGAAATAGCATACGAAGAGGGCTTTGTAATATAACATTACATGCAGAAATAGAATATAAAAGAAACAATGATTTATTTTATTCTCTAAATGTTTATTAAAAGCCTGTAATGTACCATTTTGTTAACATCATTAAGACATTAACATCAAGATCGGGATAAATTACATCAATATAACTATTGAATTGACCTCAATCCACAGTTGTGATTATAATACAAACAAGATGACATTTACTTAACATTTAATGTGCTAATGTCAATAAACGCTAGAGAATACTGAAGTGGTAGCACAAAATTGACAATCCATAGAAACTGGCAACGCAGGTCACACAAGACAAAGAATAAAAACCAAACAAAAACACAAAAAACCCAACACAATGTGCGTTGGACACTACTATCCGCAAACAAACACAGATAACGTTAATAAGACATGAGCCTTCTTACAAACAACTGGAGGTAAAGACGAACCAACCATCGTTTGTATGCGGAAATCACAACACGGAACCCAAAACGTCAAGACACATAATAGGAGAACACAAAGCACTACAAAGATGAGCAACACGGATCTTAATGACCGGTAAATCTTTCGTAAAATCACTACACCTATGGGTTCAAAGCGTATTTATTAATATTGATAGGAATTTAACTGCTTTATTCAATCAAATTAAGACCAACTTGAAGAAATGTTAGAGAATACCGAAAAGCCAATCAAAAGTTCGAAATTAATTTCGTAAACCACGAAATTTTGTTTAAAATAAAAAAACTGGATATATCCAAACAGATGAGGGTGGGGTCAACGAGCAATACAAAAGCAATAAAAACAAAAGATGGGAACTTATGCGGTTAATATTTATGGATGGCTAATTTGTAAGCATACTGTAAGCATATTGCAAAGTCTATATACAAGTAGGAAGATTTTGAAAGGGTAACCAAAGAATAATATATCGATTTTCTATATCTAACTGAATGCTGCAAGACGATGATTGTATCGTGGTACATTGTCGTGTGCGATTTGCTTCATAATAGCGTTGATGCTGTATAATAGGACATATCATGTCAATGTTAAATATCATAAACCTCCAGTGTGCAATTGTCAGAGTGAGGATAAACACAGCATTAATATTGGTATACTGATTCCTTCTACCACTAAATACATAAATATGTGTTCAATTTTATTTATTGTTCCGTTTTATCTTGTCATTTAATATTTCAGTATTTATCAATTGAGTTTGGTACATAAATATTGTAACTGTAAATGAAAGAAAATATGTAATGGTAGTTTGCAGTTGTCAGGTTCTATTAATTGTCCATTCTTGATAGCCACTTTATCTAGCGTTTATATAAACCTATTACATGATTAAGGATGTACATATATACGTCAATAATTGTTTTCTTTCAACACACATTTTATTGAAATCACCAGTTGTTGCAGTAATATAAGGGGGAAAGGGTAGCTTAACTTAGAGGCGGCTGTTAGCTACAAAGCTTATTTGACCGATTGGAGAAAATAAGACACAACATACTTATTTTTTACAAGAAAAGAAGATCATACATATGTAACAGGAGAAATATATCAAAGGGTAATTGCAATCCGTTAATCGAAGAAGGACAGATAATACAATGGGCCGAGGAAGCACAGTAAAGGGACAAACAACGATCCTCAAGGATCTGTCAGGATACATTTTCCCCTTCTCCATTGAAATTAGTAGTCAATGTGTTGAAATGAAAAAACATTAGGCTGGTATGTCAAACAACACTGGCAAGATTATTATGTTTGGCTGAAAACGTGGGGGTCCAAATACAATTTGAGAAAAAAGTAAGTCTTCTATAACTAAACGTTAGAGAATACCAAAGGGCAATCCAAAAATGACAATCTTTAGAAGCTGATAACTTAGGGTACACAAGACGAAATAAAACAGTGCAAAAACACAACACAACGTATGTTGGACACCACTATGCACACAGACACACACACACACAATTAACGTAAATAAGACATGCGCCCTCCTACAAACAACTCGTAAAACAGGAACCAAACATAGTCTGTGTGAGAATGATGTAAACATTACAAATGGTGTGATTTTCTTTACACATCACGAACAATATTACATCGACATACATGTGCAAATCTAACCTTTGCAGTATTCATGGCTTACACAATATCAATGCATATTATAACAACATAGGCTTTGTGAATTTCCAATGTGTCTTTTTTTTAAATTTCGTCCTTATTGATGACTATGCCTTTTCTTAACTGTTTTTAATCATCCAGAACGGTTATGCATATAGATTTTGTGATATATCAATTTGCCAGAAATATCATACGACGAGGGCTTTGTAATACAACATTACATGTATAAATAGAATATAAAAGAAACAATGATTTATTTTATTCTCTAAATGTTTATAAAAAGCGTGTAATGTACCATTTTGCTTACACAATATTAATGCATATTACAACAACATAAGTTTTGTGAATTTCCAATGTGTCTTTGTTTAAATTTCGTCCTTATTGATGATTATGCCTTTGTTTACCTGTTTTTAATCATCCAGAACGGTTATGCATATCGATTTTGTGAAATATCAATTTGCCAGAAATAGCATACGAAGAGGGCTTTGTAATATAACATTACATGCAGAAATAGAATATAAAAGAAACAATGATTTATTTTATTCTCTAAATGTTTATTAAAAGCCTGTAATGTACCATTTTGTTAACATCATTAAGATATTAACATCAAGATCGGGATAAATTACATCAATATAACTATTGAATTGACCTCAATCCACAGTTGTGATTATAATACAAACAAGATGACATTTACTTAACATTTAATGTGCTAATGTCAATAAGCGGTAGAGAATACTGAAGTGGTAGCACAAAATGGACAATCCATAGAAACTGGCAACGCAGGTCACACAAGAAAAAGAATAAAAACCAAACAAAAACACAAAAAACCCAACACAATGTGCGTTGGACACTACTATTCGCAAACAAACACAGATAACGTTAATAAGACATGAGCCCTCTTACAAACAACTGGAGGTAAAGACGAACCAACCATCGTTTGTATGCGGAAATCACAACACGGAACGCAAACCGTCAAGACACAAAATAGGAGAACACAAAGCACTACAAAGATGAGCAACACGGATCTTAATGACCGGTAAATCTTTCGTAAGAGCACTACACCTATGGGTTCAAAGCGTATTTATTAATATTGATAGGAATTTAACTGCTTTATTCAATCAAATTAAGACCAACTTGAAGAAATGTTAGAGAATACCGAAAAGCCAATCAAAAGTTCGAAATTAATTTCGTAAACCACGAAATTTTGTTTAAAATAAAAAAAACTGGATATATCCAAACAGATGAGGGTGGGGTCAACGAACAATACAAAAGCAATAAAAACAAAAGATGGGAACTTATGCGGTTAATATTTATGGATGGCTAATTTGTAAGCATACTGTAAGCATATTGCAAAGTCTATATACAGGTAGGAAGATTTTGAAAGGGTAACCAAAGAATAATATATCGATTTTCTATATCTAACTGAATGCTGCAAGACGATGATTGTATCGTGGTACACTGTCGTGTGCGATTTGCTTCCTAATAGCGTTGATGCTGTATAATAGGACATATCATGTCAATGTTAAATATCATAAACCTCCAGTGTGCAATTGTCAGAGTGAGGATAAACACAGCATTAATATTGGTATACTGATTCCTTCTACCACTAAATACATAAATATGTGTTCAATTTTATTTATTGTTCCGTTTTATCTTATCATTTAATATTTCAGTATTTATCAATTGAGTTTGGTACATAAATATTGTAACTGTAAATGAAAGAAAATATGTAATGGTAGTTTGCAGTTGTCAGGTTCTATTAATTGTCCATTCTTGATAGCCAATTTCTCTAGCGTTTATATAAACCTATTACATGATTAAGGATGTACATATATACGTCAATAATTTTTTTCTGTCAGCACACATTTTATTGAAATCACCAGTTGTTGCAGTAATATAAAGGAGGAAAGGGTAGCTTAACTTAGAGGCGGCTGTTAGCTACAAAGCTTATTTGACCGAGTGGAGAAAATAAGACACAACACACTTATTTTTTACAAGAAAAGAAGATCATACATATGAAACAGGAGAAATATATCAAAGGGTAATTGCAATCCGTTAATCGAAGAAGGACAGATAATACAATGGGCCGAAGAAGGACAGTAAAGGGACAAACAACGATCCTCAAGGATCTGTCAGGATAAATTTTTCCATTCTCCATTGAAATTAGTAGTCAAAGTGTTGAAATGAAAAAACATTAGGCTGGTATGTCAAACAACACTGGCAAGATTGTTATGTTTGGCTGAAAACGTGGGGGTCCAAATACAATTTGAGAAAAAAGTCAGTCTTCTATAACTAAACGTTAGAGAATACCAAAGGGCAATCCAAAAATGACAATCTTTAGAAGCTGACAACTTAGGGTACACAAGACGAAATAAAACAGTGCAAAAACACAACACAACGTATGTTGGACACCACTATGCACACAGACACACACACACACAATTAACGTAAATAAGACATGCGCCCTCCTACAAACAACTGGTAAAACAGGAACCAAACATAGTCTGTGTGAGATTGATGTAAACATTACAAATGGTGTGATTTTCTTTACACATCACGAACAATATTACATCGACATACAAGTGCAAATCTAACCTTTGCAGTATTCATGGCTTACACAATATCAATGCATATTATAACAACATAGGCTTTGTGAATTTCCAATGTGTCTTTTTTTTAAATTTCGTCCTTATTGATGACTATGCCTTTTCTTACCTGTTTTTAGTCATCCAGAACGATTATACATATCAATTTTGTGATATATCAATTTGCCAGAAATATCATACGAAGAGGGCTTTGTAATACAACATTACATGTATAAATAGAATATAAAAGAAACAATGATTTATTTTATTCTCTAAATGTTTATAAAAAGCGTGTAATGTACCATTTTGCTTACACAATATTAATGCATATTACAACAACATAAGTTTTGTGAATTTCCAATGTGTCTTTGTTTAAATTTCGTCCTTATTGATGATTATGCCTTTGTTTACCTGTTTTTAATCATCCAGAACGGTTATGCATATCGATTTTGTGATATATCAATTTGCCAGAAATAGCATACGAAGAGGGCTTTGTAATATAACATTACATGCAGAAATAGAATATAAAAGAAACAATGATTTATTTTATTCTCTAAATGTTTATTAAAAGCCTGTAATGTACCATTTTGTTAACATCATTAAGATATTAACATCAAGATCGGGATAAATTACTTCAATATAACTATTGAATTGACCTCAATCCACAGTTGTGATTATAATACAAACAAGATGACATTTACTTAACATTTAATGTGCTAATGTCAATAAGCGGTAGAGAATACTGAAGTGGTAGCACAAAATGGACAATCCATAGAAACTGGCAACGCAGGTCACACAAGAAAAAGAATAAAAACCAAACAAAAACACAAAAAACCCAACACAATGTGCGTTGGACACTACTATTCGCAAACAAGCACAGATAACGTTAATAAGACATGAGCCCTCTTACAAACAACTGGAGGTAAAGACGAACCAACCATCGTTTGTATGCGGAAATCACAACACGGAACCCAAACCGTCAAGACACAAAATAGGAGAACACAAAGCACTACAAAGATGAGCAACACGGATCTTAATGACCGGTAAATCTTTCGTAAGAGCACTACACCTATGGGTTCAAAGCGTATTTATTAATATTGATAGGAATTTAACTGCTTTATTCAATCAAATTAAGACCAACTTGAAGAAATGTTAGAGAATACCGAAAAGCCAATCAAAAGTTCGAAATTAATTTCGTAAACCACGAAATTTTGTTTAAAATAAAAAAAACTGGATATATCCAAACAGATGAGGGTGGGGTCAACGAACAATACAAAAGCAATAAAAACAAAAGATGGGAACTTATGCGGTTAATATTTATGGATGGCTAATTTGTATGCATACTGTAAGCATATTGCAAAGTCTATATACAGGTAGGAAGATTTTGAAAGGGTAACCAAAGAATAATATATCGATTTTCTATATCTAACTGAATGCTGCAAGACGATAATTGTATCGTGGTACATTGTCGTGTGGGATTTGCTTCCTAATAGCGTTGATGCTGTATAATAGGACATATCATGTCAATGTTAAATATCATAAACCTCCAGTGTGCAATTGTCAGAGTGAGGATAAACACAGCATTAATATTGGTATACTGATTCCTTCTACCACTAAATACATAAATATGCGTTCAATTTTATTTATTGTTCCGTTTTATCTTATCATTTAATATTTCAGTATTTATCAACTGAGTTTGGTACATAAATATTGTAACTGTAAATGAAAGAAAATATGTAATGGTAGTTTGCAGTTGTCAGGTTCTATTAATTGTCCATTCTTGATAGCCACTTTATCTAGCGTTTATATAAACCTATTACATGATTAAGGATGTACATATATACGTCAATAATTGTTTTCTTTCAACACACATTTTATTGAAATCACTAGTTGTTGCAGTAATATAAGGGGGAAAGGGTAGCTTAACTTAGAGGCGGCTGTTAGCTACAAAGCTTATTTGACCGATTGGAGAAAATAAGACACAACATACTTATTTTTTTACAAGAAAAGAAGATCATACATATGTAACAGGAGAAATATATCAAAGGGTAATTGCAATCCGTTAATCGAAGAAGGACAGATAATACAATGGGCCGAGGAAGCACAGTAAAGGGACAAACAACGATCCTCAAGGATCTGTCAGGATACATTTTCCCCTTCTCCATTGAAATTAGTAGTCAATGTGTTGAAATGAAAAAACATTAGGCTGGTATGTCAAACAACACTGGCAAGATTATTATGTTTGGCTGAAAACGTGGGGGTCCAAATACAATTTGAGAAAAAAGTAAGTCTTCTATAACTAAACGTTAGAGAATACCAAAGGGCAATCCAAAAATGACAATCTTTAGAAGCTGATAACTTAGGGTACACAAGACGAAATAAAACAGTGCAAAAACACAACACAACGTATGTTGGACACCACTATGCACACAGACACACACACACACAATTAACGTAAATAAGACATGCGCCCTCCTACAAACAACTCGTAAAACAGGAACCAAACATAGTCTGTGTGAGAATGATGTAAACATTACAAATGGTGTGATTTTCTTTACACATCACGAACAATATTACATCGACATACATGTGCAAATCTAACCTTTGCAGTATTCATGGCTTACACAATATCAATGCATATTATAACAACATAGGCTTTGTGAATTTCCAATGTGTCTTTTTTTTAAATTTCGTCCTTATTGATGACTATGCCTTTTCTTAACTGTTTTTAATCATCCAGAACGGTTATGCATATAGATTTTGTGATATATCAATTTGCCAGAAATATCATACGACGAGGGCTTTGTAATACAACATTACATGTATAAATAGAATATAAAAGAAACAATGATTTATTTTATTCTCTAAATGTTTATAAAAAGCGTGTAATGTACCATTTTGCTTACACAATATTAATGCATATTACAACAACATAAGTTTTGTGAATTTCCAATGTGTCTTTGTTTAAATTTCGTCCTTATTGATGATTATGCCTTTGTTTACCTGTTTTTAATCATCCAGAACGGTTATGCATATCGATTTTGTGAAATATCAATTTGCCAGAAATAGCATACGAAGAGGGCTTTGTAATATAACATTACATGCAGAAATAGAATATAAAAGAAACAATGATTTATTTTATTCTCTAAATGTTTATTAAAAGCCTGTAATGTACCATTTTGTTAACATCATTAAGATATTAACATCAAGATCGGGATAAATTACATCAATATAACTATTGAATTGACCTCAATCCACAGTTGTGATTATAATACAAACAAGATGACATTTACTTAACATTTAATGTGCTAATGTCAATAAGCGGTAGAGAATACTGAAGTGGTAGCACAAAATGGACAATCCATAGAAACTGGCAACGCAGGTCACACAAGAAAAAGAATAAAAACCAAACAAAAACACAAAAAACCCAACACAATGTGCGTTGGACACTACTATTCGCAAACAAACACAGATAACGTTAATAAGACATGAGCCCTCTTACAAACAACTGGAGGTAAAGACGAACCAACCATCGTTTGTATGCGGAAATCACAACACGGAACGCAAACCGTCAAGACACAAAATAGGAGAACACAAAGCACTACAAAGATGAGCAACACGGATCTTAATGACCGGTAAATCTTTCGTAAGAGCACTACACCTATGGGTTCAAAGCGTATTTATTAATATTGATAGGAATTTAACTGCTTTATTCAATCAAATTAAGACCAACTTGAAGAAATGTTAGAGAATACCGAAAAGCCAATCAAAAGTTCGAAATTAATTTCGTAAACCACGAAATTTTGTTTAAAATAAAAAAAACTGGATATATCCAAACAGATGAGGGTGGGGTCAACGAACAATACAAAAGCAATAAAAACAAAAGATGGGAACTTATGCGGTTAATATTTATGGATGGCTAATTTGTAAGCATACTGTAAGCATATTGCAAAGTCTATATACAGGTAGGAAGATTTTGAAAGGGTAACCAAAGAATAATATATCGATTTTCTATATCTAACTGAATGCTGCAAGACGATGATTGTATCGTGGTACACTGTCGTGTGCGATTTGCTTCCTAATAGCGTTGATGCTGTATAATAGGACATATCATGTCAATGTTAAATATCATAAACCTCCAGTGTGCAATTGTCAGAGTGAGGATAAACACAGCATTAATATTGGTATACTGATTCCTTCTACCACTAAATACATAAATATGTGTTCAATTTTATTTATTGTTCCGTTTTATCTTATCATTTAATATTTCAGTATTTATCAATTGAGTTTGGTACATAAATATTGTAACTGTAAATGAAAGAAAATATGTAATGGTAGTTTGCAGTTGTCAGGTTCTATTAATTGTCCATTCTTGATAGCCACTTTCTCTAGGGTTTATATAAACCTATTACATGATTAAGGATGTACATATATACGTCAATATTTTTTTTTTCAACACACATTTTATTGAAATCACCAGTTGGTGCAGTAATATAAGGGGGAAAGGATAGCTTAACTTAGAGGCCGCTGTTAGCTACAAAGCTTATTTGTCCGAGTGGAGAAAATAAGACACAACATACTTATTTTTTACAAGAAAAGAAGATCATACATATGTAACAGGAGAAATATATTAAAGGGTAATTGCAATCCGTAAATCGAAGAAGGACAGATAATACAATGGACCGACGAAGGACAGTAAAGGGACAAACAACGATCCTCATGGATCTGTAAGGATAAATTTCCCCCTTCTCCATTGAAATTAGTAGTCAATGTGTTGAAATGAAAAAACATTAGGCTGGTATGTCAAACAACATTGGCAAGATTATTATGTTTGGCTGAAAACGTGGTGGTCCAAATACAATTTGAGAAAAAAGTCAGTTTTCTATAACTAAACGTTAGAGAATACCAAAGGGCAATCCAAAAATGACAATCTTTAGAAGCTGACAACTTAGGGTACACAAGACGAAATAAAACAGTGCAAAAACACAACACAACGTATTTTGGACACCACTATGCACACACACACACACACACACAATTAACGTAAATAAGACATGCGCCCTCCTACAAACAACTGGTAAAACAGGAACCAAACATAGTCTGTGTGAGATTGATGTAAACATTACAAATGGTGTGATTTTCTTTACACATCACGAACAATATTACATCGACATACATGTGCAAATCTAACCTTTGCAGTATTCATGGCTTACACAATATCAATGCATATTATAACAACATAGGCTTTGTGAATTTCCAATGTGTCTTTTTTTAAATTTCGTCCTTATTGATGACTATGCCTTTGCTTACCTGTTTTTAATCATCCAGAACGGTTATGCATATCGATTTTGTGATATATCAATTTGCCAGAAATATCATACGAAGAGGGCTTTGTAATACAACATTACATGTATAAGTAGAATATAAAAGAAACAATGATTTATTTTATTCTCTAAATGTTTATAAAAAGCGTGTAATGTACCATTTTGCTTACACAATATTAATGCATATTACAACAACTTAAGTTTTGCGAATTTCCAATGTGTCTTTGTTTAAATTTCGTCCTTATTGATGACTATGCCTTTGTTTACCTGTTTTTAATCATCCAGAACGGTTATGCATATCGATTTTGTGATATGTCAATTTGCCAGAAATAGCATACGAAGAGGGCTTTGTAATATAACATTACATGCAGAAATAGAATATAAAAGAAACAATGATTTATTTTATTCTCTAAATGTTTATTAAAAGCCTGTAATGCACCATTTTGTTAACATCATTAAGACATTAACATCAAGATCGGGATAAATTACATCAATATAATTATTGAATTGACCTCAATCCACAGTTGTGATTATAATACAAACAAGATGACATTTACTTAACATTTAATGTGCTAATGTCAATAAGCGCTAGAGAATACTGAAGTGGTAGCACAAATGGTCAATCCATAGAAACTGGCAACGCAGGTCACACAAGAAAAAGAATAAAAACCAAACAAAAACACAAAAAACCCAACACAATGTGCGTTGGACACTACTATCCGCAAACACACACAGATAACGTTAATAAGACATGAGCCCTCTTACAACCAACTGGAGGTAAAGACGAACCAACCATCGTTTGCATGCGGAAATCACAACACGGAACCCAAAACGTCAAGACACATAATAGGAGAACACAAAGCACTACAAAGATGAGCAACACGGATCTTAATGACCGGTAAATCTTTCGTAAGAGCACTACACCTATGGGTTCAAAGCGTATTTATTAATATTGATAGGAATTTAACTGCTTTATTCAATCAAATTAAGACCAACTTGAAGAAATGTTAGAGAATACCGAAAAGCCAATCAAAAGTTCGAAATTAATTTCGTAAACCACGAAATTTGTTTAAAATAGAAAAAACTGGATATATCCAAACAGATGAGGGTGGGGTCAACGAGCAATACAAAAGCAATAAAAACAAAAGATGGGAACATATGCGGTTAATATTTATGGATGGCTAATTTGTAAGCATACTGTAAGCATATTGCAAAGTCTATATACAGGTAGGAAGATTTTGAAAGGGTAACCAAAGAATAATATATCGATTTTCTATATCTAACTGAATGCTGCAAGACAATGATTGTATCATGGTACATTGTCGTGTGCGAATTGCTTCCTAATAGCGTTGATACTGTATAATAGGACATATCATGTCAATGTTAAATATCATAAACCTCCAATGTGCAATTGTCAGAGTGAGGATAAACACAGCATTAATATTGGTATACTGATTCCTTCTACCACTAAATACATAAATATGTGTTCAATTTTATTTATTGTTCCGTTTTATCTTATCATTTAATATTTCAGTATTTATCAATTGAGTTTGGTACATAAATATTGTAACTGTAAATGAAAGAAATATGTAATGGTAGTTTGCAGTTGTCAGGTTCTATTAATTGTCCATTCTTAATGGCCACTTTCTCTAGCGTTTATATAAACCTATTACATGATTAAGGATGTACATATATACGTCAATATTTTTTTTCTTTCAACACACATTTTATTGAAATCACCAGTTGTTGCAGCAATATAAGGGGGAAAGGGTAGCTTAACTTAGAGGCCACTGTTAGCTACAATGCTTATTTGTCCGAGTGAAGAAAATAAGACACAACATACTTATTTTTTACAAGAAAAGAAGATCATACATATGTAACAGGAGAAATATATCAAAGGGTAATTGCAATTCGTAAATCGAAGAAGGACAGATAATACAATGGGCCGAAGAAGGACAGTAAAGGGACAAACAACGATCCTCAAGGATCTGTAAGGATAAATTTTCCCCTTCTCCATTGAAATTAGTAGTCAATGTGTTGAAATGAAAAAACATTAGGCTGGTATGTCAAAAACACTGGCAAGATTATTATGTTTGGCTGAAAACGTGGGGGTCCAAATACAATTTGAGAAAAAAGTCAGTCTTCTATATCTAAACGTTAGAGAATACCAAAGGGCAATCCAAAAAGGACAATCTTTAGAAGCTGACAACTTAGGGTACACAAAACGAAATAAAACAGAGCAAAAACACAACACAACGTATGTTGGACACCACTATGCACACTCACACACACACAATTAACGTAAATAAGACATGCGCCCTCCTACAAACAACTGGTAAAACAGGAACCAAACAAAGTCTGTGTGAAATTGATGTAAACATTAAAAATGATGGGATCTTCTTTACACATCACGAACAATATTACATCGACATACATGTGCAAATCTAACCTTTGCAGTATTCATGGCTTACACAATATCAATGCATATTAATACAACATAAGTTTTGTGAATTTCCAATGTGTCTTTGTTTAAATTTCGTCCTTATTGATGACTATGCCTTTGCTTACCCGTTTTTAATCATCCAGAACGGTTAGGCATATCGATTTTGTGATATATCAATTTGCCAGAAATATCATACGAAGAGGGCTTTGTAATATAACATTACATGCATAAATAGAATATAAAAGAAACAATGATTTATTTTATTCTCTAAATGTTTATAAACAGCGTGTAATGTACCATTTTGCTTACACAATATTAATGCATATTACAACAACATAAGTTTTGTGAATTTCCAATGTGTCTTTGTTTAAATTTCGTCCTTGTTGATGACTATGCCTTTGTTTACCTGTTTTTAATCATCCAGAACGGTTATGCATATCGATTTTGTGATATATCAATTTGCCAGAAATAGCATACGAAGAGGGCTTTGTAATAAAACATTACATGCAGAAATAGAATATAAAAGAAACAATGATTTATTTTATTCTGTAAGTGTTTATTATAAGCCTGTAATGTACCATTTTGTTAACATCATTGAAACATTAACATCAAGATCGGGATAAATTACATCACTATAACTATTGAATTGACCTCAATCCACAGTTGTGATTATAATGCAAACAAGATGACATTTACTTAACATTTAATGTGCTAATGTCAATAAACGCTAGATAATACTAAAGTGGTAGGACAAAATGGACAATCCATAGAAACTGGCAACGCAGGTCACACAAGACAAAGAATAAAAACCAAACAAAAACATAAAAAGCCCAACACAATGTGCGTTGGACACTACTATCCGCAAACAAACACAGATAACGTTAATAAGACATGAGCCCTCTTACAAACAACTGGAGGTAAAGACGAACCAACCATCGTTTGCATGCGGAAATCACAACACGGAACCCAAAACGTCAAGACAAATAATAGGAGAACACAAAGCACTACAAAGATGAGCAACACGGATCTTAATGACCGGTAAATCTTTCGTAAAAGCACTACACCTATGGGTTCAAAGCGTATTTATCAATATTGATAGAAATTTAACTGCTTTATTCAATCAAATTAAGACCAACTTGAAGAAATGTTAGAGAATACCGAAAAGCCAATCAAAAGTTCGAAATTAATTTCGTAAACCACGAATTTTTGTTTTAAATAAACAAACTGGATATATCCAAACAGATGAGGGTGGGGTCAACGAGCAATACAAAAGCAATAAAAACAAAAGATGGGAACTTATGCGGTTAATATTTATGGATGGCTAATTTGTAAGCATACTGTAAGCATATTGCAAAGTCTATATACAGGTAGGAAGATTTTGAAAGGGTAACCAAAGAATAATATATCGATTTTCTATATCTAACTGAATGCTGCAAGACGATGATTGTATCGTGGTACATTGTCGTGTGCGATTTGCTTCCTAATAGCGTTGATGCTGTATAATAGGACATATCATGTCAATGTTAAATATCATAAACCTCCAGTGTGCAATTGTCAGAGTGAGGATAAACACAGCATTAATATTGGTATACTGATTCCTTCTACCACTAAATACATAAATATGTGTTTAATTTTATTTATTGTTCCGTTTTATCTTATCATTTAATATTTCAGTATTTATCAATTGAGTTTGGTACATAAATATTGTAACTGTAAATGAAAGAAAATATGTAATGATAGTTTGCAGTTTTCAGTTTCTATTGATTGTCCATTCTTGATAGCCACTTTCTCTAGCGTTTATATAAACCTATTACATTATTAAGGATGTACATATATACGTCAAGAATTTTTTTCTTTCAACACACATTTTATTGAAATCACCAGTTGTTACAGTAATATAAGGAGGAAAGGGTAGCTTAACTTAGAGGCCGCTGTTAGCTACAAAGTTTATTTGTCCGAGTGGAGAAAATAAGGTACAACATACTTATTTTTTACAAGTAAAGAAGATCATTCATATGCAACAGGAGACATATATCAAAGGGTAATTGAAATCCGTAAATCGAAGAAGGACAGATAATACAATGGCCCGATGAATGACAGCAAAGGGACAAAAGGACAAACAACGATCCTCAAGGATCTATAAGGATAAATTTCCCCCTTCTCTATTGAAATTAGTAGTCAATGTGTTGAAATGAAAAAAAAACATTAGGCTGGTATGTCAAATAACACTAGCAAGATTATTATATTTGGCTGAAAACGTGGTGGTCCAAATACAATTTGGGAAAAAGTCAGTCTTCTATTACTAAACGTTAGAGAATACCAAAGGGCAATCCAAAAATGACAATCTAGAGAAGCTGACAACTTAGGGTACACAAGACGAAATAAAACAGAGCAAAAACACTAACACAATGTATGTTGGACACCACTATGCACACGTACACACAATTAACGTAAATAAGACATGCGCCCTCCAACAAACAACTGGTAAAACAGGAACCAAACAGAGTCTGAGATTGATGTAAACATTATAAATGGTGTGATTTTCTTTACACATCACGAACAATATCACATCGACATACATGTGCAAATCTAACCTTTCCAGTATTCATGGCTTACACAATATCAATGCATATTATAACAACATACACTTTGTAAATTTCCAATGTGTCTTTGTTTAAATTTTGTCCTTATTGATGACTATGCCTTTGTTTAAATGTTTTAATCATCCAGAACGGTTATGCATACCGATTTTGTGATATATCAATTGCCAGAAATAGCATACGGAGTGGGCTTTTTAATATAACATCATATGCAGAAATAGAATATAAAAGAAACAATGATTTATTTTATTCTCTAGATGTTTATATAAAGCGTGTAATGTACCATTTTGTTAACATCATTAAGACATTAACATCAAGATCGGGATAAATTACATCAATATAACTATTGAATTGACCTTAATCTACAATTGTGATGTAATACAAATAAGATGACATTTATTTAACATTTAATGTGCTAATGTCAATACACGATAGAGAATACTGAAGTGGTAACACAAAATGGACAATCCATAGACACAGGCAACGCAGGCCACACAAGAAAAAGAATAAAAACCAAACAAAAACACAAAAAAACCAACACAATGTGCGTTGGACACTGCTATCCGCAAACAAACACAAATAACGGTAATAAGATATGAGCCCTCTTAAAAAAAACTGGAGGTAAAGACGAACCAACCATCGTTTGTATGCGGAATTCACAACACGCAACCCAAAACGTCAAGACACATAATAGGAGAACACACAGCACTACAAAGATGAGCAACACGAATTTTAATGACCGGTAAATCTTTCGTAAAAGCACTACACCTATGGGTTCAAAGCGTATTTATTAATATTGATAGGAATTTAACTGCTTTAATCAATCAAATTAAGACCAACTTGAAGAAATGTTAGAGAATACCGAAAAGCCAATCAAAAGTTCGAAATTAATTTCGTAAACCCCGAAATTTTGCTTAAAATAAACACTGGATATATACAAACAGATGAGGGTGGGGTCAACAGCATTACAAAGCAATAAAAAACAAAAGATGGGAACTTATGCGGTTAATATTTATGGAATGCTAATTTGTAAGCATGCTGTTTCGCATCGAAAAATAAAAGGTAAAACGAACATGCAATACATATTCAAGATCATTTGCATATTGCAAAGTCTATATACAGGTAGCAAGATTTTGAAAGGGTAACCAAAGTATAATATATCGATTTTCTATATCTAAATGAAAGCTCTAAGACGATGATTGTATCGTGGTACATTGTCGTGTGCGATTTGTTTCCTAATATCGTTGATGCTTTATAATAGGACAAAGCATGTCAATGTTAAATATCATAAACCTCCAGTGTGGAATTGTCACAGTGAGGATAAACACAGCATTAGTATTGGTATACTGATTCCTTCTACCACTAAATACATAAATATGTGTTCCGTAATTTTGTTATTACCCTTAATTATTATCCTGAACAACTGTGCAATTCAAAATTCTATATTAGATGAAAAACGAAGAACCATCTCTCACCACAAATAATTGAGCATAAAAAGACCAAGATATATAGCGCTAGAATTCCAAGGATCAAATACCTGCTACAAATCAGGATGATTATAGACAATTCATCATGAAACAACTTCACAAGAAAAAAATTTACAACATGATGCCAGTAAATACCGGGCTTAAATCCAGAATGATGATCTGATTCCAACAAATTGATAACCTTTTTTATTATCGTCTCCAACAAACGCCAAATATGTTGGAGGTATGAGTTATGATTGTTTTGTCCTAAGAGTAATAATCTTCAATCAACAGATTATACTTTCCTAGTTAGTAGCCAGTCAACTATGAGTATTCATTAATCCTGCAATTGTACTGTTCATGTTTATGTTGTCATTCATCTTAGTGATAACATGTGGTATTTGTGAGTGCACCTCTTGATTTATCAGAATGGGGTCGGCCAATCCAGAAGGGTGGATGTGTTCTTTCCATCAAATGTCAACAAACAGGACTTAAGATATTTATACCTGTAAAATATAATCTGTTTAATTCAATTTGCTTTGTACAATAAGACAATCCTATTTACTACAAATGTTTGATATTTTTGTTCTAATTTAGCCCATTTAATCGCAACAACTGTATACCTGGACAAAATATTCGATTTAAGCCTGTTTTACAATGAGTCAAAATCAGAAATATCATATACGATTAAATTCTATTTTATTCTAAATCTACATCTTGTTAGCTACCACACAACATCTAAGCAATATAAATATACATGGCCCAAAAACATAATCTTACTTTTCTACGCCTTTCCTTTTCAAATGATATATCTCATATAATTAGCACCAGTATATACAACCATACAAACAGCACTTTGTAACACATGTTAGGCGGTGATAATTACCATTATTGTCTGGGAGTGGTGGTAGAAACATTAAGGTATTAAGACGCCAGACTCGATGTACATAAATATGCATGCTAAATTACAAGGAGCAATCGCCATGAACAAGACCAAATTGGTGAAAATATTAGCAGAAGGAGGAATTGATGTTAACAACAAATTTAACTCGAGTTTGACCCCGATATTGTTGGAAATAATACAAATAGTAAACATATTGTTGGACAATGGACCAGATTTGAAGACAAAGGATTCACTTGGACGAACTGTTTTTCATTACGCATACATGTGTGAGAATCCTGATATAAATGCCATGTTGAAGGAACATAGATATCTTATGCATTCTAGTAATGATAATTCTACCATTAGGTCGTGGAATATTAAAAGATGGATTATTGAGCAAATTACTAAATACTTAATTACCAAACTGCAGTTAAATGTTAACTAATATACCAAGATGAACAACGTATTATGCCACTAATAAAACAATAATCAAATCCGAACTCTCTGAGTAGAGACATCAACATGATGGATCCAACATAAGGATTTGAGGATGCAATCTAACACACTATAGTTTATATTTATAGTTGGCATTGCAATATGAACGTTGAGTACGAGCTACAGGGATGTCTTGTTTTTGGAAGCTTTTAACTGTACTGATCAGAAACGGGGAAAATGGTAAATATTGAAAAATCTTACTATGAAATCTTTGAAATTAAATCATCATTTCTGAAACAATACATATATCGGAAGAACAAAGTAATCATAATCAACATGACATGGTAAGAACTTTGTGAAGACAACAAAGGGGGGTAATTAGGATTACCTTTCAAAGAAAAAATCTCGTGAGAATGAACATTAATGTCATAATAATATTTGATAATATAATGTTCCTATGAGACGAATACTATTATGGTTTTAAGGACAAACGAACACTTACAGATTTTAAAGAACCAACATGATTGATGATGTTTCTGTGAAGTAAGATATGATACATATCACAAAAGGAAGGGAGCTTTCTCATTCATTTTTTAATAGTGTAGTATATCAAACAAAGAGGACATATGACCTTACTTGTTTATTGAGACAATCATAATTATTGATTGTATAGTATTAACGTTTGTGAGTGTTGTACATTATTTGACTTGAGTGTGTAACATGTCGTTGATTGTTGCTTTCTTTGTAGAAACACAATAAAAGTTGTTGAACTGTTTCAGTTTGTTTTTGTTTTCGTTGTTCTATGTAGTTGATACGAATCTTCTATTTCAGAAATGGCGTAGTATTTGACAATTTTCATTCCATATTATATTACTAATTTTTGTTCAATATTTAGTTCTAACAGTTTGTTGACCTATTTATTCTGGTCTCACACTAAGACCATTAATTTCTTAAAACTATTTGATATTTAATGTGTTAGAAGTAGCAGCTATGATGTTGTGTCCTAAGAGTGATGGTCTTTAACTAACTGATTCTACCTTCCTAGCTACACGTAGACGTAGTAATCCGTTAACTCCGAGCATTCATTGACCTTGTTATTGTACTGTCCATTAACACCGCTTCATTTTCGTGCAAATCCCAAGCCAGGAATTCTAACGTCATATGTAGTGCAATGAGTTGAAGTGAGAGGTGATGTTTTGCTTTGATAATATTTGTGAAATTGTGGACCATCACTATTTAGACTTTTTTCATAATGTTGGAATTCATTAATGTCAGTCCTTATGCGACCGCCTCTGAGAAAACGGAAGGGGGCAGATGCGACAATAACGTTATGGAGAAATAACGCTTTAATGATAACGTCACGTTATCAAGCACCTGTCAAGCTTAAGAATCCTTAAGAAATACCATTTATCTAGAGAAGCCAAATAATTAAAGAGACTGACATTTAGTTGTAATGAAATACAGGGTTGGCGAAATACTAATACAACTCAATACAAATTTAAAACAAAACATGTTAATGTCCCTTAAAAACTACTCTGTTTCCAAGAGACATTTTCCACAACGCCAGATGCTAAATTTCTGAATAAAAAGTGACGAAACCTGGGAAGTCGTTAATACTATTATGGTTCGTTTTACTTGAAAAGTCAATATTTATTTCTAGCAACACAGCAGTTAAGAGGGGTAAGCAAAAGTTAACAGGTTTGTCAGAAGTTTGATTATCTCCCTTAGATTATTGACATTACGAACAAAGTTGGAGCGGAAGAACAAAATGCCAAATGTTAGATCAAATGAGCCAAGAAAGTAGGTTGTCGGTGGATACTCCCCTCTCGAAAACAACCTAGGAACAGGATGGTGATTTTCACACGAATTGAAGAAATTTGTTCATCATCTCCGGTATTTCCCTATATATTTCATATACAACTACAATTTATCAACAACCAACATTCACAGAGGTAATTTCTTGATCAATTTTTCTGAAATTTATATTATCTTGGAATTTTTTTCTCATAATCTTCATATAATTGTGTGATTTAAGATTTGTTGTAATCAAGATTGAAGTACATATCTTAATTTCAAAGTGACAAACTATTATATAACTATGGTATTTTTAACTTCAAGAATTCAAAACTGTGGTTAAATCGTGAAAAGCTGAAAATCATAAATCAAAAAAGTAATATGAAGATTACGAAGAAAGAAATCTAAAACATTGTGTGCTTAAGCGCGAACATTTCAGGCAATGGACATCGGTATAATTGTTTTGTGAACAAAAATGTTCTTTTACATGAAATATATAGGGAAAAATTCTGAGATGACGAACAATTATGTAAACTAGCTGTAGGCTGTGCACAACAACCGCACACTGAAATCAGTGACAATATGTATGAATTGGAAGAAGATGAAGATATTGTCTTCGTTGAGCCGTCATATGGTGACACCCTGGAATATATCATATAAAATCGTATTCAAAATGATACTAGTGGGTGTAAGTAGTGCTATACTGAATAAAACCATATGTTTGGCGGCATGGACATGCAAAACCAATGTTCTATGACAACCATTTGCAAAATATCTGGTAAAGTGTATCAACACAATTTGTTCAATATTTGATTCTAACAAAGTGATGACATATTCATTCTGGTCTCCCACGAATACCATAATAATTGATATCAAGTCTGTTAGAAGTACCAGGTATTTTGTGTCCTAAGAGCAATGGTCTTTAACCAACTGATATACCTTCCAAGTTACCCATAGACGGAGTAATATGTTAACTACAAGCATTAATTGACCCTGCTATAGTTATGTCCATTAAGCTCACCTCATTTTTATGCTTATTCCAATCCATAACCTGGAAATATGTCGTCAGGTGTAGTGCAACGAGTTGAAGTGAGAGGTCATTGTTTCTTTGACGATAATAGTGAAATTGTTGACCATCACTATAAGGCTTTTTTTCATGATGTTAGAATTCATTAATTTAATTCATATGTGACCGCGTCTGAAAATTAGGAAGGGGGAGATGAGACAATAACGTTATGGTAAAATAACACTTTAGTGTTGACATCCAATAGTAATGCAATTTATCTAGAAAAAGCAAATAATAAAAGACATCGACATTTAATTGAAATGGGTTGGTGAAAATTGGTTCAAGTCAATACAAATACAAAAATCTGTTAATGTTTTTTCCTAATAGACATCTTTCATGACGCCAGCTGCTAAATTTCTCAATAAAATGTGACGAAGCCTGGGAAATCGTTAATACTAATATGGTTCGTTTAAAAAAAAATCTTAAATAACAAAATTATATGAAGATTATAGCGAAAAACTACAAAATAATTAGAATTTTAGTCAAATTGATCCAGAAATTACCTCTGTGAACTTTTGTTGTGGTTTTATATAAAATATATAGGCACAACCGGAGATGATGAACAATGAATTATTTCTAGTAAAAATCACCGTCCTGTTCCTTCTTTTCGAGTGGGGAGTATCCACCGACAACCGGCTTTCTTGGCTCATATCATCTAAAATTTGCCATTTTATTCATTGGCTCCAACTTCGTTTCTAGTGTCAATAATCTAAAGTAGATAGTCAAAATTCTGACAAACCTGTTAACTTTTGTTTACACCTATTATCTGCTTTATGGCTAGAAGAAATAAAGGTTGACTTTTCAAGAAATAAGAGCCATAATAGTATTAACAACACCCGAGCTCCGTCACATTTCATTGATGAAATGCATTACTTTAGGAGTTTTAAGCTGGGCGGGTGCTTGAAAACGTGACTTTAAAACGTTTTTTGTCGATAACGTTATTGTCGCATCTGCTACCCCCTTTTATCAGACTCGGTCACATACGAATTACATCAATGAATTCTAGCATCATGAAAAAAGTCTAAGTAGTGATTGTCAACAATCTCACCAATATCATCAAAACAGACAATCACATATCACTTCAACTCATTGCACTACATATGACGTTAGAATTTCATATCCTGGATTGGGATAGTCACGAAAATGAAGTAGGGTTAATGGACAGAACAGTATCAGGGTCAATGAATGCTCGGAGTTAACAGACTATGACGTGGTCTATTTGCTCGACTTGTCGCTCACTAAATAAGGGCAATAACAAAATTACCGAACTCCGAACAATCTTCCAAAGGGAAAGTCAACACTCATACGTATATAAACAGACAAAATCAGTCAACAAATGGAAAACTGTGAAAACCGTAATGACCCTGACTTGGTACAGGCATTTCTAAAGAAATGGTGGGTTGAATCAGATTTTAAAGCGCCAAACCTCCCGCTTTCAATACGGCTCAAAGGTTCCGGCTGTCACTATAACAGTATTTAAAACAATACTGGAACAAAATAGGTAAAACAGTTGTCAAAACAGTATCAAATTCAGTGAGAAGGTTGGAACATCTATCGTGAACCATCTCCATCAACAACACCGAGTCACCTGAAGTATTTTAACTACGAAAGTAAATGTCAAAAACACTTTTATGTCACACATTGATAAAAAAATATGTTTGACATTTTTGTTTTCCTTATCTTGATACATTTTCACTATATGAAAATCCATCGTTTATTATCGTCTCAGCAGAGACGGAATATATTTCGACAAGATAATGCAACAAGTTTACGAGGTGTTTCGTCATATAACTCTTTGATTTACCATTTTCAACGTTTCACGATTTAAGCACAATTTTGAGTTCAAAAATACTATAATTATATAATAGTGTGTCACCTTTTGCTTAAATCATGATTTTAATAAACAATCTTAAATCTCAAAATCAGATGAGGATTATGAAGAAAAATTTCAAAATAATTTGAATTTCGGCAAAATTGATCCAGAATAGGTCATTCGTTAGAGTCAGTAATACAGATAGCTTAATTCAGGAGCTCTAAAGGAGAACAACAGAATCAGTCACCCGTGATGATCAGTAATATACATAACTTAACTCAAGAGCTCTAAATCAGCAATTGGATTGCTATTTGCAAAATAGTAATTTTATCTGCATTTAATTTTATATAGAAAATATATACTGAGGTATAATAATATATTTTATTATACTTCTCATACTTTTTTCTATGTAAATTGTATTGCAATAACAATCCTATTTCCAGTTTTATTCAATTTGTCCGAAAAGTATTATTCAGCGGTGAATAGCACAAATGACTATTCACCGGCCGGTGAATTGCACTTTAATCACATGGGTTATTTTTGTTTTTAAAAAAAGAAAAAATTCTTCTTCAAATATACACATGAAAATGCATTAGTTTTAAAAAACATTAATAAAGTAGACTAGAAATCCACCAGAAAAGGACATAATTTAGAATTTTGAATTGCACAGTTGTTCAGTATAATAAAACACGTATAGACTTGATATTCGGGTAATAACACCTTAAAGGGAAACTTCGCAAAAAAAAAAAATGTATATATTTTTCTTGATATATAAATATGGATGTTTATATGTATATTAGCGTTTTATTATGTTGGATAAGGGAATGAAATCGATTTTAAAATTCTGTCAACGATACATGGAAGTCACCATTTTGATAGCATCTCAATGCCAAGTATCACGTGACGTCTAAATACCACCACGCTCCAAAACAAGCGTGACAAACCAGGGTCCTCATTCAGTGTCGATATGGCTTGTCAGGCGTACGGTTGTTTAACTTGATGGTTATTCTTTTTATTTTTCTTATTATTCTAAATATATGAATTTATTACACAATAATTGTTTGCAGATTTACGTTTTGCTTCTATAGATTATGGCAAAACAAATGAATCGGGGGGAAAGGTTTGTCTTTAATGAGACGCATTTACAAAAGATTTTTTTCCAAAATTGAAGAACTACGAAATTAAGTTAAAAAAAGAACGGACATCGGAACAATGCCCTGAATTCGTTAAACAAAAATCCAAAAAGGCCTATACTACGGGGCAAAATTGTGTTAATGACATTATTCAGTAAGATCGCACTTTGTAATCGATCGTGCATGCACTACAATAAAGATACACATAAGCTAAAAGCACAGAAAGTTACAGGGTAGGAAGCCATACAATTGAGAGGATTATGTAAACATATAATTTGTAATAGATTTCATTTGAAAATTACAGACGATGAGTATTATAAATAAGTTTATTATACAAAAACAAAGCGTAACATATAATATGTCTCTGCGTAACATATTTTGTTTATTTTAATCACGTCTTTGGAACTGGTGGACCCTTTTGATAAATCTCAGAATAGTCATAAAAAATGTGTTCATCACAATTATTGATATTTCCCCGCGAATATTTAGTTTGATGTATTGTTGTTGTGTATCAATCATAATTGTTATTTGTATATGCCCTTCTGGGGCCCTGATTTGGTTAATAAACTTATTTTAATTTCTATTTCTATAAGGAAAAATTGCATACGAATGGTTTTTTGTCTATTTTGCAAGAAGAATTTCTACCCTGCCCTGTTCACCCTGCTTTATTTCATAATTTTGGTTGTTGCTACATCATTCTGATGGGGCACAAACAAATCTAGATAAAAATGAACAATTCAATATAGCTTACGATCAATGGTAATCTTCAGATTTTTTGTGAAAATAGCCCATGAATCATTGCTGCATTAGGTGCGGATCCAGCAGTTTTGAAAACGGGGTGCCATGCTCTTGTTTGCCATTGTTTACTCAATTTATGCACGAATTTTACTAAATTGTCGAACACCCCCTTGATCCGGCAGTGTGCATTATTATGCACCCATTCCTAATGTATACTTCAACGTGATCAGGGTCGTGTATTTTGATCACCTATTAGAACCTTTAAAATGTGCATTGGATCTGCTATTTTAGTCACGGGTAGCGTAATTTGTTTTGATTTTATTTTCTGTTCTTATTATGTTTTTGTCTATTTGACTTGTGTACGTTGCTTGTATATATTCCTTGTACATGCCTTCAACTCTTAGAGGTAAAATTTTGATTAGTTAACGGGTCACAAAATGTGCATTGCGTTTCTGATTATTGCCAAATATTGTGACACATGTATTCAGGTATTCGGGCAGAGGCCCATCGACAGGATGTATAATGACACTTGTATATTCTGCCTGGCGATTTCCTGTGTGGACCTAACCTCATTACGCAATATTAGGTACCCTGCTGAGTGAACCGTGTGAATGTACCTGTCGTTTTCAGAATGAAGATAAAAATAAGTAAATCACGCATTTCACTTCTTACTTCAGGAATTATTTGCCTTAATGTATTGAAGAATGAAATATTTAGAATTAAAATATGGTCTCTCGCTTCGGAAAATACATGAAAAATATAAGAAATATAAGAATGAAATATTTAAAATTAAAATATGGTCTCTCGCTTCTGAAAATACATGAAAAATATAAGAAATATATTTTTCGCATAATATTTTACGTTTCGCTCATCAAAAATGACAAGCAAAAAAAGGAAAAGAAATTAACATTTTTAAATCACTTGCTCGCTCTGGACAACGTCTTTAGCAAAAAATCCGAAGAACAAAAAGTAAATCTGGTGTGGCCTAATCTCTTTAATTTTTGACTGCCCTTCATCTGTTTATACCGCTCATGATTATATTCCGTCCGAACTTTGTCTAAATGAATATAAGTGGATATCAAATTTGTGTCGTTCTGACGTGGGTTGTTCTCTATTTCCCGATGTTGGGCACTCGCTGCCTCTTCCATTTATCTGAGTTTTTCTTCCGTATATTCTGGTTCAACTTGGTAACCAAACACCCCATAGTCGTCGAAATCTACATCACTTGAGGCGTTAGTCACTTTCCGTACCTGAGCTCGACATATTTATGCTATAACTAAAACGTTAATTTTGGGGCTTTATATAGAAATGTTCCCAAACAAACAACACGCGTTGAACAAAAGAAAAGTAAAGAAATATTGATTGAGTAAAATCATAATCATATGATTAAATTAAATTAATTAAAACATCTTTTATGAACACCGACTGTTAAAATAATAATTGAGTAAAATCATAATCCTTTGATTAAAATTAAATTAATTAAAACATCTTTTATGAACACCGACTGTTAAAATAATGATTGAGTAAAATCATAATCATTTTTTTTATTGTTAAAAAGAAAAAATCATTTCTAAACGTTTAGGCCTAAATCATTTTATTTAATATTAAAATTAAAACATCTTTTATGAACATCGATCGTTAAATTATTATGATGAGACAGCTATATATAGTTAGGCCAATTTGGCGCCTCTCATAATGAAAACTTATAATTTCAAGGATGGTGTATACTTTTTTATCATCTAGAACATAAATTGTTCCTGTTATTTCAACATTATATTTATTCTAATGTTTTAAGAATATTTTATCTTTAATAGATAATAAACGATCTACCAACTCGTCTTGGAAAGCAAATAGTGTGTATTCAAATTCCCATTTTATTAATCCGGTCACCTTGAATTTTACACCTGTATAATTTTACCCTCCGGCTAGAAAACACACAAGCGGACATCTACATGCGGAGATCAAAATAACAGTAAACAGCATGCCGAATAATGATTATAAAAAAGGGTTTAAAAGAGAATCTAGAAATCAAAACACAAGTTACGCGTTGTCAAAATTATCCATTATATTTTTTAGCACATTAACAGTAAAACAAATGAACATAATTGTAAATGAGATCCGATATATAACGAATATATGTGACTGTTATAAAACACTCTTTCCGTTGTAAATATAAAGGAAATGAAACATTTTGTTCATTTAAAATAGTTGTTTGTAAAAAAGGTACGTAGCTGTTCACTTCAGTATTTAATTTTCCAACCGTTATTAGATTTAAATTAGTCCTCTGTGTGCTTTAAATGAAGCAAATTTAACATCAGCGACCCAGACTTTAAATTTCAATCCCACAATGCATTTTTAGTTTAAAACGTCACAAACTAGTTGAAAAATTACAAATTAAATTTACAAATTTGCGATTTGCTTCGTTATTTGTGGAAATATGTCGATAAAACTTTGTGAATATGTATTTCATATCACCAGGAACATATTTAGCTAACATGTAAAAAATCGCGAAGTTTCCCTTTAATTGTCCTCTCTGTACCAACAATTTTCCTCGGCACGCCTCGGAAAATAGTTGGTACCTTGGAGACAATAAAAGTGCTATTACCCTCATACCCAGACAATACGTGTATACTGTTGCATCTTAGAACAATGATCAATTTAGTAAACATGTAGATCAAGTTACAAAAACATGTTGGTTTTAATATATCGGTATTTGTAGTGGGTTCGTTGATGTGAAAATGTAGAGTGAACGAGAAATCCCTAATGCCTCAATTAATATTAATTGTCTGTAAATTACACCAAGTCTGTTTACTTACTATTTCATATCTATCTACATTTGAAACTAGAGCCTGTCCGTACAACTTTGAGATCCAGTGGGACATATATATATTGTATGGTTGTCACCTGCTTAGATGTTCGTATAATATACTTTATTTCCTATGACTGCATAATGAATTCTTCATTATCCTATAAAACATATTAACAATTGCTGAGTTAGATTGCTGTCAAATTATAATATCAAGTACATATGTACCATCTACACACACTTAGACACATGTATTATGTCTATCTCTAGATCTTCCTTACGAGACAAGGTGACACAATGACTATTGAACCTCCATTTTCATGGAACGGATGTGGTAGAGTGGTCTAGGGCGCTTGACATAAAGCTAAGCGATTGGTGCTGCAGTGTATCAATGGTGTGAGTTCAAATACTGTCGAGGGAAGAATACAAATTTGACAGCTCAAAAATCTAATTCTAACACTGTTTGGTTTACTTTTCAGACGTATATATAATATTTAGTATCTAACTAGTATCACAAGTAACTTTGAGATCCAGTGGGACAGATATATTGTGTGGTTGTCACCTGCCTAGAGGTTCTTATAATATATCCTATTACCTGTGACTGTATAATGAATTCTTCATTATCCTATGCAATATATTAAATAAATTGCTGAGTTAGATTGCTGTCAAATTATAATATTAAGTATGCTTGTACCATCTACACACGCTTAGACACATGTTTTATGTCTATCTCTAGATTTTCCTTACGAGACAAGGTAACACTTCGACTATTGAAGCTCCATTTTTATGGAGCAGATGTAGTCGGGTGGTCTAGGGCGCTGGACATAAGGCTAAGCGATTGGTGCTGCAGTTTATCAATGGTGTGAGCTCAAATCCCGTCGAGGAAAGAACAAAATATTACAGCTCAAGAATCTAATTCTAACACTGTTTGGTTGAATTTTGAGACGTATATATGATATTTAGTATTTACCTAGTATCACAAGCAACTTTGATATCCAGTGGGACAGATGTAGTTTGTGGCTATCACCTGCTTAGATGTTCGTATAATATACTTTTTTTCCTGTAACTGTATAATGAATTATTCATTATCCTATACAATATATTATAAAATTGTTGAGTTAGATTGCGGTCAAATTATAATATTAAGTATACATGTACCATCTTACAAACGCTTAGACACAAGTATTATGTCTATTTCTAGATTTTCCTTACGAGAAAAGGTAACACTTCGACTATTGAAGTTCCATTTTTATGGAGTGGATGTGGTCGAGTGGTGTAGGGCGCTGGACATAATGCTAAGCGATTGGTGCTACAGTGTATCAGTGGTGTGAGTTCAAATCCCGTCAAGTGAAGAATAAACATTTGAGAGCTCAAAAATCTAATTCTAACACTGTTTGGTTTTATTTTCAGACGTATATATAATATTTAGTATTTACCTAGTATCACAAGCAACTTTGATATCCAGTGGGACATATATAGTGTGAGGTTGTCACCTGCTTAGATGTTCTTATAATATACTTTGTTTCCTGTGACTGTAAAATGAATTATTCATTATCCTATACAATATATTAAAAAATTGCTGTGTTAGATTGCGGTCAAATTATAATATTAAGTATGTATTTACCATCTGAACACGCTTAAATACATGTCTTATGTCTATCTGTAGATTTTCCTTACGAGACAAGGTAACACTTCGATTATTGAAGCTCCATATTTATGGAGCAGTTATCGTCGAGTGCTCTAGGGCGCTGGAAATAAGGCTAAGCGATTGGTGTTGCAGTATATCAATGCTGTGAGCTCAAATCCGTCGAGGAAAGAACAAAATTTGACACCTCAAGAATCTAATTATAACACTGTTTGGTTTAATTTTCAGACGTATATATAATATTTGGTATTTACCTAGTAGCATATGTAACTTTGAGATACAGTGGGACATATGTAGTTTTTGGTTATCACCTGCTTAGATGTTCGTATAATAAACTATTTTTTCCTCTGACTGTATAATGAATTATTCATTATCCTATACAATATATTATGAACTTGCTGAGTTAGATTGCTGTCAAATTATAATATTAAGTATACATGTACCATCTACACACGCTTAGACACATGTATTATGTCTATTTTTAGATTTTCCTTACGAGACAAGGTAACACTTCGAATATTGAAGCTCCATTTTTATGGAGCGGATGTGGTCGAGTGGTGTAGGGCGCTGGACATAATGCTAAGCGATTGGTACTGCAGTGTATCAATGGTGTGAACTCAAATCCCGTCGAAGGAAGAACAAAATTTGAGAGCTCAAAAATCTAATTCTAACACTGTTTGGTTTAATTTAGAGACGTATATATAATATTTAGTATTTACCTAGTATCACAATTAACTTTGAGATCTAGTGGGACAGATATAGTCTTTAGGTTGTCACCTTTTTATATGTTCTTATAATATACTTTATTTACTGTGACTGTATAATGAAATATTCATTATCCTATACAATATATTAAAAAATTGCTGTGCTAGACTGCTGTCAAATTATAATATTAAGTATGCTTGTACCATCTACACACGCTTAGACACATGTTTTATGTCTATCTCTAGAATTTCTTTATGAGACAAGGTAACACTTCCACTATTGAAGCTCAATTTTTATGGAGCGGATGTGGTCAAGTTGTCTAGGGCGCTAGACATAAGGCTAAGCGATTGGTGATGCAGTGTATTAATGGTGTGACCTCAAATCCCGTGGAGGGAAGAACAAAATTTGACAGCTCAAAAATCTAATTCTAACACTGTCTGGTTTCATTTTCAGACGTATATATAATATTCAGTATTTACCTAGTATCATAAGTAACTTTGAGATCCAGTGGGACAGATGTAGTGTTTGGTTATCACCTGCTTAGATGTTCGTATAATATACTTTATTTCCTGTGAATGTATAATGAATTCTTCATCATCCTATTCAAAATACTAAAAATTGCTGAGTTAGATTGCTGTCAAATTATAATATTAAGTATGCTTGTACCATCTACACACACGTAGACACATGTTTTATGTCTATCTCTGGATGTTCCTTACGAGACAAGGTAACACTATGACTATTGAAGCTCCTTTTTTAAGGGGCGGATGTGGTAGTGTGGTTTACGGCTCTGGACATAAGGCTAAGCGATTGGTGCTGCAGTGTACCAATGGTGTTGGCTCAAATCCTGTCGAGAGAAGAACAAAATTTGATAGCTCAAAATATCTAATGCTAACACACCTTGGTTTAATTTTCAGACGTATATATAATATTTAGTATTTACGTAGTATCAAATGTAACTTTGAGATCCAGTGGGACAGATGTAGTATGTGGTTATCACCTGCTTAGATGTTCTTATAATATATTTATTTCCTTTGACTTTATAATGAATTATTCATCATCCTATTCAATATATTATAAAATTGTTGAGTTAGATTGCTGTCAAATTATAATATAAAGTATACATGTACCAACTACACACGCTTAGACACATGTATTATGTCTATTTTTAGATTTTCCTTTCGAGAAAAGGTAACGCTTCGGAGTTCGGTAATTTTGTTATTACCTTTATTCGATTATTGAAGCTCGATTTTTATGGAATGGATGTGGTCGAGTGGTGTAAGGAGCTGGACATAATGCTAAGCAATTGGTGCTTCAGTGTATCAATGGTGTGAGTTCATATCCCGTCAAGGGAAAAATAAACATTTGACAGCTCAAAAATCTAATTCTAACACTGTTTGGTTTAATTTGCAGACGTATATATAATATTTAGTATTTACCTAGCATCACAAGTAAATTTGATATCCAGAGGAGCAGATATAGTGTGCGGTTGTCACCTGCCTAGATGTTCTGATAATATACTTTATTTCCTGTGACTGTATAATGAATTATTCATTTTCCTATACAATATATTAAAAAATTACTGTGCTAGAGTGCTGTCAAATTATAATATTAAGTATATATGTACCATCTACACACGCTTAGACACATGTCTTATGTCTATCTCTTGATTTTCCTTACGAGACAAGGTAGCGGAAGTGGTCGAGTTGTCTAGGGCGCTAGACATAAGGCTAAGTTATTAGTGCTGCAGTGTTTCAATGGTGTGAGTTCAAATCCCGTCCCGGGATGAATAAAAATGTGACGGCTCAAAAAAATATAATGCTAACACTGTTTGGTTTAATTTTCAGATGTATATATAATATTTAATATTTACCTGGTATCACAAGTAACTTTGTGATCCAGTGGGACAGATATGTTGTGTGATTGTCACCTGCCTAGATGTTCGTATAATATACCTGATTTCCTGTGACTGTATAATGAATTATTCATCATCCTATTTATTTGCAGATATTCTGGGTAAGAAATTGACTGCACACCCAAGCAAGTCATTAGCATATGCTTGTTCAGAAAATATATCTTGCAGATGAAAAATAATATTGGATAAACAGTTAAACAGATTTCATTAATTAAATGGGTTCCTGCTAATACTTTACTGAAATATTGAAATAAAAAATGTTTCAATTTATAAATTTCTTTCTCATATTTGAATAAAAAAGATCAAAATAGTTTTATTGGCCTGCTTATCATAAAAACAACATGGCATCAATTGCCAGTTGATAGAGCGCATCCAATTTAAACACATTAGATAGATGTTATATCTCTGCATGGATGAATCAATATACAACTGAAGCCATACATCAAGTGATTTTTGTCTTCTTTAGACATAATTAAGACACCAATTTTTCATGAAATGAACATGTTTATTATTGCAAACATTTATCCATCTTATTAATTTATATTCCTCACTCTCTTATATTTTTCATATCGAAGGATTTATTTTTTATATTAATATAAGAAAGCTGATAGATTTCTTAGCTTTGACGAATTATTTATTTTTCATTTTAATATGAGAAAGCTGCTAGATTTCTTAACTTTGATGAGAGTTTACTTTTTATTTCAATATGAGAAAGCTGCTAGATTTCTTAACTTTGACAAAGGATTTATTTTTTATTTCAATATCAGAATGCTGCTAGATTTCTTAACTTTGAAGAAGGATTTATTTGTATTTACTTATCAAATGATTTGAAATATTAATAGCCAACAATTCCACCAATATCAACAATACAAAGAAACACATTTCATATTAAATTATTTGGACATAAAAGCTGTAAAAAAATGTGTAATCTGTATTTAATAACCTGACATGCATAACCTTATCAGCACAGCATGGAACTTGTATTATACTGTTATTATGGCTGAATCACGCGAAGATCTACAAGCTCAATTGAAGGTTTTTGGAGAATACTGCCAAAAATAGAAGCTGAAAGTAAATGTAGAAAAAAATTAAAATTTCATTTGTTCTAGAGGACGGCCTCAAGATATTCCAAATTCTAATTTGTTAATTTCGAGTATCAAATTACTCCTGTATGATCAATTTAAACAGGGCTGGTATTCCCTAATTGAAAACACCCAAAAAGCATTGAATTATAGAATATTTAAAGAAAATTAGGAATTTGAAAATTTAATATAATTATTTTAGATCATCTAATATATAACGATGCAATTTTCCACCTTTTGTGATTACGTTAGTCTTTTTTTAAAAGATAACATTTTTAATAATTAGTACATGAAAGTTAAAAATATTATCTTCTGAGTTGTCAAAACTACTATGAAAAATGTCACTAGTCGAATGATTTGTTTTTCTTTAGAAATAACTAAGACACCAATTTTTAATGAAATAAAAATGTTTATTGTTGTAGACATTTACCCATCTTATTTATTCAGGGAATTATAAAATAATATAATTCCCTGTTTATTTATATTATTTCTTTGATAAAAAAGAGTTTGCATCATAATTATGAGCATCTGTTGTATCCTTAGTTAAACCGATTCTATTAAGGCCACCATTATTAAATTTATCAAATTTATGGACAGATCTATATCTTATAATTAACTTATTGTGACATTTACAGTACAAATCGACACAAGTGACAGAGAAAGGGAAATAACTATTTGGAAATATATATTTTTCATAAAACTCTTCAGTTTGTCTTCTAATATAAGAAAGCTGATAAATTTCTTAACATTGACGAATGATTTACTTTTTATTTTAATATTACATTATTAGAAAGCTGATAGATAGGGTGGAATTCTGTTGAATATGAGAACTGTTCCAACGGTGTGGTGTATTTTTTTTTCATTTTATTCATTTTACATTTGAAAGTTATACTGATAGCTATAATAGTTTCCTGCATGTTTCGAAAGATTGGAAGTAAAGAGCTTTCAGATAGATCCTTGCCTGTTCCCGTAGCAGAATACTGTAATAAAAGCACCACATTGGCTAGAGTCTCCTGTGACTAAAGCAGGAGAATCTTAATTGTATTAATAATGTTTATTAGTAAGAAGGAAGAAGGAAAATAACACATGGTTCTATCGTTTTAAAACAATAGTGCATTTTACACCGTAATCTTTTGATTTTGAGTGTACCCGATGAAGGCTATTCCATGCACGCGTCGTGCGCACTAAAATATATATTTATTTGTATTACTATCACCGGGTTGATACCTCTGCTGGTGGACTATTAGTCCTCTAGGGTATAATTCATCTTGTAATTTGTTTGCTTTGCACCATATAATTTAATCGAAATTTTCAGCAATGTAAATAGTATTAATACTAAAGGGTTCCTCTCTGTCTTGCTTAGGTCCTCTGGTTTTCTTGCCCCTTAAGACCTTTCAATTATTTGGATTTCAAATAGTATTGCTGTTAACGTACCTGATGAAGGTTATTCCAGAAACGAGTTTATGCGCTAAATTTGATATCTACGTTTTTATTTAATAGGTTTTCCTTATTGGTACTACTTAAGGATAAATGTCACTTAATCTTTATTTTCTCTGTATTGTATGCAAAGATATGTAGCCTAAAGGTAAAGGTGTCGGTTATATGGTTTAATGCCACTTTCAACGATATTTCAGTTATATCGTGGCGGTCCCGTTTTATTTGTGGAAGAAACAAGAGTACCCAGAGAAAAACCATCAACCTGCCGCCAGTCACTGACAAACTCTATTACATATGGAGTATGCCTCGTCGTTCGCCAACACATTATTACTAAAGCGAACAGACGCTTACCTTCTGTTTAGATATTGTCATATATTTGTTCGTTGTTGTTGTACATTGTTTTTTGATTCTTTGAACATTTTCACACAAAAAGATATTTTATATAAATAGATGTTAAATAAATCTGAAAGAGCAATCATCAATAGGGAATCTACAGACACAGGCAACATTGGACTTAAGACAAAAAACGAAGACAAATGAAACAAAAAGCACAACACTGAAAATTTATAGAGAAGCAACATAAATCCCACCAAACATTGGGTGAACTCATTCACGACTTATTACCGGGTTTGTAACTAGATTAACACGACGGGTGCCACTAGTGCAGCAGCAACTGATTATCTTTAGTTTTATATGTATGTTTTGTCGATCGTTGTTTGTCCTTTTGTACTTTTTCTTTTGGCCATTATGTTTTCTGTTCGTCTTCGATTACGGTTTCTGATTACCCCTTTCCTATCTTCAAACTTTTATCACTCTAGACATTTCAAATTCGCGACGGCTAGAACGATGCATGGATGTAGTATTATATTTGTATGTGTGTGTTGATATAGCGACCGATCAATGATGTCACAAAGGAAACAGATGATGTCTATTCCAAGTCATTATATAAATGGCTGTGAGTTACATAATTGTTCGTGTTTAAAAAAAATGATAATTTCACAGTGAAATTGATTGACTTTTGTATTGATGTGAAAAAAACAAAATGTTAGATACACATTGATGTATCGTGTTTAATTGATAACTTTTAAACATTTATTATAATAACATTAGTCGTGCTGCTGTTTCGGCGTTTGTGGTTAGTTTGTTTAATTTGGAAAAGGGACATAACTGTAAAACCATACGAAACGGTTAAAGTAGACGTAACTGTAAAACAAAAATCCCCACAAACAGCTCCCATGGAGAAATGGCGCGAAATATAGCGAGAGTGGAACTAAAAGCGACAATATCACTGTGAACTATCTTTATGACAATCCTTGGCAAATGACATACTGACTATTTGAAATTGTATTGATTAATTTGTGTAATAAATATTACTTATTTAAGCTCAAATATGTTTGATGTATTTGTGTTTATTCAAATCGATCAATACAGATTATGCTTGAGTATTTCTGCTATCGATTTTTATCCTGCATTTGTTCAGTTTGAGTAGTCAAAAAGCATTGACTGGTTAAATGTTTGTTATCTACAGTCACTGACCAAGATATAGTTTTTCTGGTACCTGATTCATGTTGAGCTATGATAATAAACGGTAACAGTACAAGAGCTGACTTCACAGAGGACACCGTAAAAACGATTAGAACGACGCTTGTTTCTGCTCTTTTTAGACAATTTAACAGTTGTTTAGTTTGCTTTTTGACATTGCTGAATTAATGCAATATACGTACACTTTCGGGAAATATAGCATTCATTTGCACTCGCGGTGAAACCGAACAGAAAAGCTCGCAAAAGGATAGTTGTTCTAACTGTTTCAAAGCTCGTGCAAATAAATTGATTTTTTCGACGATGTGTATTGTCTATACGAATAAATATCCAAAATGAGAAAACAATTTAATTTGACATGAGTTAGGAGTAGTGTAATAGTTCATCATGAGCTAGGAATAGAGTAATGGTTCAACATGAGTTAGCAAGAGAGTTATGGTTATTCATGGGTTATGAGTAGAGTTATTGTTCAGTGTGAGTTAGAGATATAATTATGGCTCACCATGAGCTATGAGTAGAGTAAGGGCTCATTTTGAGTTAGGAATATAATTTTGGCTCATCATGAATTATGAATACACTTATGGTTCATCATAGGGTAAAAGGGGAGCTCTGGATTATCATGAGTAATGAACACATTTATGGTTCCTCAAACTGAACTACAGCAGGGTGCACATTTAACCTGTCTGCTAAAATCAGGCGTGGTCAAGTTCTCCTGTATACACTTTTAAGCTGAACTCGTATCTAGACTGAATTCATATGGTGCATGAAAAGATTGAAGATACCTAAGTGGAAATCAGAGAATACAAAGATGACAAGATGTTGGCCGAGTTATGTCTGGTCTGCAAAAACGAACGGTAATCTACTGGCCAAACAACTGTTCCCATGGTAACTGCAAAACCTGACAGGTTGACTTTTTATGGGACATCCTGGATAGGTGAAGTTTGCAACCATCTATATATAAGAGCATGGCCGGATTAAAGCCAAATTATGCCCAAAGCAAAGGTCAAACTTAGGGCCCCCGCACATTTACTGGCATAATGCTAAAACTAACACAACCCTTGACTCAGCATAACTGTCAAATGCCTAACATTACATTAAGATACAAATAACATTTATTAGTGCTTTATTTAATTTTTCCTCATTGTTGGTGTGTTTTTTAGCCTAATATCTGGCTGATGAAATATATTGTCTTGTGGTCGGATATTTGTGGAGCACCCTTATCCCTAGATGCCTTAAGCACGTTCTAATTTTGCATGAGGGTCAATCCAGCACTGTATACAAGTCTGATGGGATCCACATATTCTCGGGGTGTATATTTTTTTAAATAAAATTTCGAATAAGAAGGTTCTGCTGGAAATTACATGGTATAGGTGTATGGCTCGTGGTTCCTTATTACAATCAAATCTGAATTAAGAGGTCACCTTTGGAACAAAGATAACGTGGCCGTATAAGACAGGTGACCTTTTAAAAGAGGTTCAATTCATATGTAATTGTATATGACAGGACAGGAACAATGTTACCTTATAATACAGGTGACTGCTTAATAGAGGTGAGCGTATGGAAAGGTATGACTGTATATTGAATTATTACATTGTTAATTGTACGAAAACAATATTTCTGTATTGTACCTGCCGTGTTAGTTTAGTTGAGTTCAATATAATCTTATTGCAAATAAAACAGCAATGGGCTCGGACAAAAAATTATCACAATTTATCGACTGTTCTCTCCCTACAAATAATACACATATAATAATGTGAACAAAAATAGCAGATACCGAAATATCAATAATATTTAACACAATATAGTGAAACAAGGGAAACAAGATTGATGTTGATGTAGACCAGATGACAGACCACTGATTAAAATCTTTTCGTTTGTCTAATATATGCACGAACTTTATTGAAGATCATAGAATTTTCATTTATATTAGTTTCATCGTTTCCGAAGAGTCATGTTTCTATAGTTTACCTGCCTTATTTATCACATTATGAGTATATACAAACTCTGATCCCATATGGATAAACTGCATTCATATTTTCTAGTAAATATATATAATTCCTAAGTGATATATTGTTTTCTCGACATGTATTAAGCGGCGTCTTAATGTTCTACCTGTTTCTATTTTCTGTATTTTACCTACCGTGATTATCACATGTGAGCTATATACAAACTTTGTGTTATAATATCCTGATTCACATAAACATTATAATGGCTACGTGTAAGCAAAGTCGTTTTGACATTACAGGCCTCAAATTACATCATGCGTCATTTGTATTCTCTGCCCAAGTGATTTTTTGTAAATGACTTCTCCTACTATTATTTAAACCTGATGGTTTATATGTATGATTGATAATTAAAAAACATCAAACATTCATGTATTTATCAGGAATTCAATGATGATGAGACGGTGCCTATTTAATCAGCATTTAACACCACGAACAACATACACACTTTTCAAATTCTTTCTAACCGCATTGGTGTTGTAATGGCTAGCGTGCTCGTCTTGAATGCGATAGATCGTGGGTTCGAGCCACGATCAGGTAATCCCAAAGATTATGTATTTTGCTCATGTGATTTTATGCACTGAATACATCATCTCTTGCTTAAACCTTTGTCTACAGTTGACAGGTAGTGTACAGGTAGTATATAGGTAGTATACATGAGGTTTACAGGTAGCTAAATCATATACATCAAACATTCAAGTATTTATCAAGAATTCAAGGATGATTCATCTACGATGGAGTATATTTAAGCAGTATTTAACACCACGAAAAACATGCACAATTATCAAACTTTTATTCTGTAGAAAGTACACTCTATTGTATACAGTGATTATGTGTTTTATCATAATATCACAAGTTCAAAGTAAAAACAATAAACAATGGAATAAAGTTACAAACAGCACAGGAGAACAATTTGAATGTGATCAATGCTTTTCAGTTGATTTGGAAATTCTCATACAGAATCGATTAATTTGTAAACCATACCAACAATGAAACGAAGTAAATATATTTATTTTGATATTTACTGTTCCTTCAAATTTGTTAGTAAGGAATCGAGAAACATGGCTGACTCCTTCATATAACAATACAGGACAAGTTAGACATGCTTTTCTGATTGGTACCACCAATGGTGAGATTCTGACAAGTCAAGTGAAACAGGAACATGTTGACATTGATGGATTTTAAGTGGGCAACTGAATTTTGTAGTAGCGCACATTTTATTATAACAACTGATGATGACGTTTATGTTAATATAAATGGATTATTTAGAACACTGTTGATACATGATAGTTCATTGAAGACATCTGTTGCTGGAATATGTGAAATGGGTTCATTACGAGACACGAACCCTTCCTCAAAATGGTATGTATCTCCTAGAGAATACCACTACCGTCGTTATCATGGGATATGTCATGGTTTTGGGAACATCACTAGTATACATACCTTACAAAAAATATGTCAATATACCATGCATCTATTTAGAAGATGTATAAATAGGATTCTGTGCGAAAAGACTAGGCTATAAACTGGTAAATATTGGAGGTTTCTTTCGTGAGGAAGAAATATAATACTCACCATGTAATTTAAAGCATCCTAAATCTGCACTGGGTCACCATTTCAGCTTGGAGCAAATGGATGTCGTTTGGAATACACCATGTGATAATGGTTTGCCAAGGATGCAGTTCATATTTAGAATAATAATGAATACTATTCCCAAATGAACTGTTGGTCAAGTACTGGGAGTCTTTGTGTAGATGATTAAAACAACACATTGGATATTTAACATAGTAATGCTTACTATTGAGATATTTCCTGTAAGTCAAACATTGTGTGTCTTTGTGTACATGATAATACAGCAAATATCTAATTATATTCCAAGCCGTACTATAGATTTGTAGTGTGTATTTATTAAGGTTTGAATATTAATGCGGTTTCTGTGTCTATTGTCTTACTGGTTTATCATGAGTTAGGAATAGTGCAATGACTCATCATGAGATAACAAGAGAGCAATAGCTATTCGTGAGTTAAGAGTAGAGTTCAATATGAGCTATGAGTGGAGTTATGGGCCATCGTGACTTAGGAATATATATTGGGTTATATTTAGTTCTCAATAGAGCTATGGTTTATCATAATGTAGAGAATAATTAATGGTTCACCATGAGTTAGAAATAAAACTACGGTTCCTCTTGAGCTTAGAATAGGGATATGATTCATCATGAGTTAGGAACAAAGGTATATATCCTCATGAGTCATAAGTAGAGCTCTGGCTCATCATGATTAAGGAGTAGAGTTATTGTCATCATGAGTTATGAACAAAAGTATAAATCCTCATGAGTCTGGAGTAGAGCTATTTGTCATCATGAGCTATAAATAGAGCTAGGGCTCATCATAAGCTAAAATAAAGCTAAGGCTCACCACGAGTTAGGAATATATGCATGATTCCTCATGAGGTAGGGGTAAAGTTGGAGAACACAATGGCCAAAGCAAAAATGATAAAAGGAAAAACAACGATCTACAAAACATTACATATAAAACTAAAGATCGAATAACACAAACCCCATTAAAAACGGGGGTGAACTCAGGTGCTCCGGAAGGGTAGGCAGTTCCTGCTCCACTAGTGGCACCCATCGCGTTACACTAGTCATAAACCCGGTGATTAGACGTGAATGAGGAAAGGACGAGGCATTGCTTACGAGAAGTGACACATATCCGTAGTCATTTGTGACAAATATACCCCATAGCGATTGACTAGGTCATGGCGGCGACCGTTAAACTTTTGAAGTTGATTGGTGCATAGTTGTGTTTTTTTGGGGTAATATTTCGAATAAGACAAGGATGCTGGAAATTAAATGGCATAGATGTATTGATCATGGATTTCTTATTATATTGAATTACTGTATTGGTAATTATCCGCTGTCCTTATCAAGTGTGAACTTACATACTTTGTGTTATAATATCCTTATTCATATACATGTATATACATAAGAATGTTCCCGTTTAAAGGAATACAGGCCTTCAGAATAGATTTTTTTTTATATTAAAAGTTGCCAATAATCGATGGTTTATACTAATTGCAGTTGAACTTTTCATTATATCATACGTAAATAGCCTAGCACGAAGGAAATACGTCGCTGTTTGATCCAGTAAAGAGTTCAATGTAGATACGTGTAATATTCACACGACCTGACTGTGAACTTATTCAGGAAAGCGTTTGCGCATGTGCAAAATCGTTTGTTGATAAAACAAAATGTCTGATGTACATGTGGGAAAATCGAATCGAGGACGAAAAAAAACATTGACGGATTCTACAAGAAAATTACACAAACAGGATAATTCAGCAAAATACAACAACACCAGAATATGCATAGGTAGATTATTGTGAAACTTTATTTTGTAGAGAAAATCATATGTCTGGTATTATATCTTTATTCTCATAAAGCCAATGTATAACAATGGTACAGAGATATAGCAAAAAAAATCAAAATAACAACAACTATTTACAATATATAGACAAATTAGGAGAGAGGTTACAAAGGATTAAGAGCCTGGAGGACAAACACCGGTATTGATAGCACTTATAAAATGACAGAGTTTCTTCAGTATTGGTTTTCTTTTACTTAACATAAGTTCAGAAAATTTGATAATATTATGTCTATATATGAAATAATTTAATAGTGACTGCTTACGTTTTTGGTTAAAATAAATACATTCAAAAATATAATGGTATTCATCTCCAATTTGGGATCTATTACATAATATACATTTCCGATTTTCTCTTGGAATGTTCTGCCATCGTCCTGTTTCGATGGGGAATTTATTATTTGTTGTTCTAAATCTGCAAAGCAAAATTGCATATTTTATTTCTAAAATATTTAAATATTCTTCATATTTACACTCTGTTTTAAATGTTTTATAATTTATGGATTTAGGTGAATTTTGTACTAAAGAATTCCAATTTTGAAGAAACCGATCCTCTAATCGCTGTTTAATTACACATTTCAAATAATCTACATTGTCAAAAAGTTATGTTTCCCATATATTTGAGAAGCCACACTCATTAAATATTTGTTTTACAAACAATATCCAACTAAGCTGCATATTATGATTTTCATTCAATTGACAACATAGTTTATATCATATATTAGAATACTTTGTTTGTTTACCAACTATAAGTCTTGCCCAGCAACATAAGGTTCTGATTTTAATATCAATATATATAGGGTATCGCCCTAATTCACCATACACCATATAGCTAGGCGTTGATGTTTTTAAATTTAAAAGATTCTTACAAAATTTTAGATGTATTTTTTACAGAATATCATTGTTACTAAAGCCCCACACTTTACAGCCATACAACAGGATGGGTTTAATCATTTTGTGAAATATATCAAGTAGACATTTTATTGATAGTTTATGCATTCTTCCCATTTTAAAAACTTCATACATAGCTTTTAGTGCTTTATCAGCTAGATGATTTTTTTGTCAAATTAAAATTTCCTGTTCTAGTAAAAATAATCCCAAGATAGTTGAAATGTTTAACTATCTCAACATTCACATTATCATAGCTGAAGCTCAAATTTTTAAGAGAACTAGACATAGGTCAACACTTGTATGGAAAAATCAAGTACTTTTATAAATCCATTTGAGTAAGTAAAGTTTTTACTTACTATTGTTGATATGACAGTGCTCTTAGTAAAAATAAAAAAAATATATTTCAATATCGTATTCATTCTATAAGATACCCATGAGGTATTATCTTTTTTCTTTTCTTTTAACAGGGGGGGGGGGGTAATTTTGATATATTAAATCCATATTTTGTTCACACTTTCGGATACGGATTCAAGTGACACAAATCTTGTATATTTTGGTAACTATAAAACCATTATTGATAGCAAATTATCACTCAGTGCATATCATATACATGTCATACATGATTCCTTACAGTCTTGCAGTTGAACTTTCAGAAGGATATTTTGGGGATGATGACGACCATTCCTCTGATGAAGATTATGAACCTAGTTTTAATTTATCAATAAGGTAAATTCAATTTGTATTCATTATTTGGGGTTTACAACATGATATTTTAAAAAGTGGAAATAGATAGTATATTTTTCAATAAACGGTTTAGTTTTTAAAATTTACTATTGTATCAACAGCTCTGGGCTGTAGAAGGTGCAAAAGGTGCAGTAAAATGTGGAATGGGAAATTATTTAGATTTTTAAATAATGAACCAAAACATTTTATAATGTCCAATACATTTACATGACAAAGTTGATTGTTTCAATGAACATGTTATGATAAAAAAATATCCTATGTACAGTATATCATATTTCATATACATTTGTATGTATTGTGGATGTTTATTGTTCTTCTTCTTCATATTTCAGAAGCAATAGTAGACTTGTACAACTAGAGGATGAACTTGATGATGAGGACACAGACCTGAAAAATGATGACATTGACCAATCAGAAATAGAACTCGGTCCAGGCATACATCATGTAAGAACAGCTGATGACATTGATGGGCTTGTCTCTGACAGTCCCTTTTAGTGTACTACAACTCCATTGTAACACTAGCCAAAACCTATGTACATTCAAGCTGCCAGTTCAAAGGTTGTAGCACAAAAAACTCCATTACAAGGGAAATAAAAGCCTCAGCTTTATACCTTAAATGGGTAAGATTCAAATTATGATCTGTCAAGATTTCTTCTCGTTTTAGCAACTATGAATGGAAATGTTATTGCATTAAATATGACTGTCTTGGATAACAGTTGTCATATATAATGTAATAACATTATACACATTCAGAATACAAAATAGTGAGTTTGTAGCTTATCTTGTTTCAGATATATGAATCTACAGGAGGTTTTTATATATCCGATTCCTTCAACAGTTCAAAACATAAGCATTGGTATTAAAACTGTAATTCTGATTGAATACTAAATTGTTCACAATATTTTATACTATTAAATTAAAACAAAATGGCAGATTTGCACAAACAAATTACAAGAGATGTTGATTGAACAAAGTCAAGATGCAAATGTTTGTATAGTTTCTTCGGGTATGTGCAAATGGGCATATTGTCCATAAATAGTGTTCTCAGTCTATCATAAACCGACGGATGCATGGAGGAGACCTGATGTTTGCTTCAGCAATTCTTTTGTCCGGAAGTAATTTTAAGAAGATTTCGATGTTTCTAAATTTTTGCAGTTATCAATTCTGAGTCAAACAACATTTAACAAAATACAGAGGACCTATCTAGTTCCATCAAGATGGAATACTGAAATTACTTATTGGAAAATATGTGATAATTCTTGGTAAGTATGTTACAATTTTTAATAAAACAAGGATATGATGTAAGTGCACACGAACAAAAGTCCACATGAAGTTCTTTAGCTCAGTTGACAAAATTATGGAAAAGTGTTTTTTTCCTGTTATTCATCATCTTGCAGTCACCATAAAATCAAAATTCATACATGCTGAATGATTCAAGAATTTTTGTTTGAGGAAAAAATGCAGAATTCGCTAAATGTTGTTATTTAGTTGTGAAACATAACACAATATCTGTCTTCAGGATATAACAAAACAAAAATTTAACTTCCGATGTTTAATTCTTACCATAATTGCAAGCTTTGGTTAGCAGATACATTTTTTTAACTTGCCCCTTCCGAGTTAATGGCAAAAAGAGCAAACATTAGAATGTTCATCAAAACAAATTGGTGTAAAATTGAGTATGATTTGTACTCATTTGTCATTGATTGTTGTGTCGCCTGCGTAGCAGAGCCAACACACAGGGACTACTTTCCATTATCTTCAGTTCTGCTTCATCACACTTTTGCAGTTAGACTTCGGGTTAAAGTTTTTGAATTAAAATGATTCATCAAACTTCATTGATTTTCATTGAACATGCACACATACTTCTTTATGCTCAGATGATTACAACGAACATTTAAAATTTTCATCAGGGGTAGTTTTGGTCTTTTGGAGGGGTGGGGTTTACTAGTCTACAGTACAATGAAGTGCAAAACCAATCAAAATTCTTGAAAGGTTTTCATGTTGTATATCAAATGAAAGGTCTTGATGAGCACTATTAGATTATATATGTTCTGACCCATCCAAAGGTCATCAAGTACTAAGCTTAAACGTGAGAAGGCAGGCATACAATATATCGGGGTGGCTCAATGAGTTGTGTGGTTGGATCTAACAACTCATACAAACCTATCACCAATCGGGCGTGGGTTCGATTTTTAATCCCTTACCTTTGGACCTTGAAATTGAGGTCAAGGACAAAGGTCAAATTTCATGGGCACATCTGGCACTAGTGCATGACAAAACAATCACGTGCGTTTTACCGGTAAATGCATGCTGTACAGTTTATGTCAACTGCCCCCCCCCCCCCACCCCACCCCCCCCCCAATTCTCCATAATTTTCCTTTTTAAAATAAACAATGCACTGTATATAAGTTTTCAATCTTTTATAAACACGCAAATCCTAACAATCAGCCATATTATTACATAATAACCTTCACGCAATACACAAAAATACGGAACTAATTTTTTGATTGACATGACTCATATTATTTACATGATCGTCTGTTAAAAGTACATAAGCAAACACGAAACTAAAAACAGCTGATAGAAGTGAGAAATAAAATCAAGCACCGGCAAAAAGTGCAAGACAGGGAATTCTCCGACACTCGAGGGTAAGATTCCAATCGTTCGCTGACGAGACTCGGCACTTTTGCCGGTGTTAGATTCTATATATCTCAGAAACTCTTTGTAAATACAATACAGATTTGGAATCCACGACTTTTGACCTTGACATTAAGGTCCTATCCAAATGTTACTGTAATTCAGTGAGGGAATAGGTGACACATGGAAGACTCACATCTAAATGTTCATAAATATATATACTGGGGTATAATTTGAATTAGTATAACATAAGCAGCTTATTATGCTTTGATTTGTAGGTGATGGCAGAATGGATAGCCCTGGACACTGTGCTCAGTATTGTAGATATACCTTCATGGTAAATGTGAGCAAAAAGATTGTATGCATAATAACAATGTATAAAAGGGCTACAGAAAAAAAGAGCACCTTATTGGAAAAGGCATGTTTTCTGAAGGGTCTACAATTCTTGATGGAAAAATGAATAAATATGGTAGAGGTCATCACAGTTGCTCATACACAGATTGCTTACTTAATGAGTAAGTCCTTTTTTGAAAAAGAAATTTGAGCATGCTCTAAGGAATATTATTATGATCATTAATCCTTGTATTAGAACTGTCACAAAGTGAACGCAGGTACCCAAGTTAAAGGAATAATCGTACAAGGGAACAATCGGAGTACAATTCAAGGAAAGTACAAACACAATAAACACAAAAATATGAACAAAAGCGCAGGAGAACACACATTCCCTCAAAAAACAGGAGCAAGATCAGCTGCTTCAGAAGGTTCAGCATTAAAAAGCAATAAACGTTTCATTCTGTTGAGTCTACCAAGTGTAACATGGGATATTTGTGCTTATTGAGTATTGACCTCTATATTCTTTCATTGATTTTATAGTTATTATGTGGTGGGATTCATAATTGTTTTTATTTTTTGTTGTTTTAAAGAGTATGTTACATTAATTTTTATGAATTATACATATTTCTTATTGCAGAAAAAGAATTTCCAGAGATTAAACACTCTTTCGATGTTTGGAATGGTGCTAACAATTTTGGAAAGATGATGATTTAAGTAAGTTTGTGCATATTTATATCTGTTTAAAAAGGGTTTACATGACCACATTTTGTGGCTTTAAATTAGTTCATTTTACACATTTTTTATTTGGGTGCAAGAACAATTTAGAGAACTATTTTTGGACATAGTATTTTCAGTTCTCATTTTTTATAAACATATTTTATTGTCATATATATAAAATAGGATTGAACACAAGTTTTACAACGTATATGAAGTGCTCTCCAGTATCATGCAAGCATAGGTCTGACAGAGAGCACAACGGATAATAAGTATATAAACATTTATGATATAGAAAACAATGATATCAGGTATTTAAAGTAAAATGGGGGGTGAGAGTTATGTTCCTTCAGTGATTCGCCTACTTTTCTTAATGAATGTCGGTACTGCTTTTGATAACAAAATATTTTGGGCTTGGCTTTTTGGAGAGTCTCCAAATAGTAAAGTTCTAACATTTCTCCGAAAATTATGGTGGTGCCGAAAATTTAAGAGAACTGTCCTCTGTTCGATATATAAGTGGCAATTCAAGAGGAAAGTGGGAGGCGTCCTCTCTGGTGAATCCACAAACACATCTTGAATCTGTTATTATATTAGATTGAAATAGATCATACATAAGCGAGCTACAACTACGATGTAATCTGGCATATAAAATAGGGGGTCGTCTATTCCCAACTAAGAAATGACACGGAATTTTAGCCAGTACAACTTTACTTTTAATGTTAATTTTAAAAAAGTCAAATGTTCTGGTATTTCTGTTTCGAACAGGTTAATTTGTAACATCATGAACCAGAGGGGTTAATAATTCACAGAGATAAGTTTATAAATTAGACCTCTAATCCAGACATGATCAAATGCCTTACTTACATTGCAAAACGTCAATGTCAAAGGAGTCTGACTTTCAAATTTTCAAATGTAGTCATAATACAGTGGTATATTTCAACTAGCTGATGTGAAGTGGAATATCCAGTGAGAAAGCCAGACTGAAGTTTATGTATATATTTATGTCTACTGATATGGTTAAAACATATTTAAAGACAGTTCTCTCAAAAATTATACTAACACAACTAAAAAGCGATATTGGTCTATAGTACGAAGTGATCGATTTGTCAGATTTCTTAAAAACTGCTGTAACATTAGCAGGTTTCCAAAACGACGGGAAACATATCTTCCTTAGAGACAAATTAAACAGTTTACAGAGTGGACGACAAATATTGTTTTCACTCGCAATTACCATACGGTGATTAATATCATCTGGTCCAGATGCTTTTTGCGGGTCCAGGCAAGAGATAATCAAATATCAGTTATGTCATGTTCAGGTTTGAAGTATTCTGTTGCTAGAAATTCAAATGTTAATTATTTTCATTAGGTTGCTCATGAAAAACACAGCAAGAACCAACCATTACTTGAGTGGACAAAGGATCTGGTGAATCACTTCTGGTATAGAGCAGATATATGTAATACACAGGAGGAATATATTGTAAGTAAAATGAAACTGAATTATGAGCTTAAAAAAAAATCCAATAATTTGGATTCATGTTGTAATACAAGTTTGGTTTGGAAAATAGAAAAAAAACACAAGAGCAACAAACAAAACTGTAGTCAAAATAAATAAGGACAAGCAACAATCAACTATATACAATGTGTATCATTATATGTTTAGAATTAATTCATGTTCTTAATACATAATAATACATAAATAACAAGTAATATGCCCAATGGACCATATGAGCTATTGTCATCAGGTTGCTTCTATCGGCTTTCTGTAATCTTTTTACATTTAAATCTTCTTCTCCATAACAAATGGCTCACTTAAATTGTCACTGTTGGAATGATCCACTACAGCTCTTTTGTGATGGTAAATACATTTTGTCTTTTTAATGGAGTTTGGATAGGAATCCTCCACCATGTTATTAATGAACATGAGTGGTTGCTGTTCAGTAGTGATGGTTCATTTTCATGTAAACACGGACCCCTCTCAAGTGATCGAGATAAAGGAATGCTAGAAAGAGACAGTGACCCACATGTTGCCTCGAGGAAAATTATATCGGAAAAGCGATTTCTCAACAAAATCCACTACTATCTCAATTTTAGGTATGTATTGGTTTTTAATTAATTTTGCAAAAATTGTAATGTGTCTATAAGCTGTATTGCTTTTGGTAAATACAGTATTATTATTATTATTATGAATACAGAAACAAGTTACTGATTAGAAAAAGATTGCAACCACTGTTGTGATATGTGAAAACCTGTAATTATGCATTCATTTTTTTTTTGATTGAATGAATGGATTATTGTGTTTATCGCCACTTTTAGCAATATTTCAGCTATATCGTGGCGACCGGTTTTAGTGGTGGAGGAAGCTGGAGTACCCGGAGAGAACCACTCTTTGAAGAGTAGATGTTTTTAAGCATGTTATAGTATGCAGCATTTCATTTGCCTGCATACATATCTATACCTTGTAAGGCAAAATAAAACTCTTGATCAGTACCAGTTAGCACATGTTCATGAATAGTCAGGGGTTTCAAAGTGGGCCGGTACCCGGTACTTTTACCCGTCTGAGATCGTGCATAGTACCGACAGAAATTTGCAGTTTGCGCATGCGTTAAATAGATATGTTTTCGCCCCAATATCTTTTCATCCTTGTGCAAAGCTCGGACCGGAACAAAGCTGACATCATTTCAAAATAAAAAATTACCGATTACAAATTATGTTCAAACACAAACTAGTGTAATCTTCAGTAGTATAAGTATGATCATTTATGTATTATGAATATATGACAACACAATATTTTGTGCGATTTTTTTTATCCATTTAAAACCCAGGGTCGAATCATTTTGGTGCGTACTGTCTTGTTGCTTAACTCCATCCATATTGTTTAGCTTCCGGTATAAAAAAATAAAAACCTACATGGCTACTTTATTTACATATGTTTCTTGACGGGGCCCTACCGCGGTTGTTCACAGAAATGAAAGTGTGCTGAAAAGCATTTTCAAAAGAGGGTACGAGGAGATAAGGGATAGAAAATTACTAGGAATCTTAAAAAAGCACTGGACATGGCTCAAATACGAATTACATTGTATTGTCAAAACGGCGGCCCCCCTTTTTTTCCAAAATAATTTAACTTTTGTGATTCAAATGTTAATAAATGTCTTCCCGTGAATCGTTTTTGATCGAATATTTTTTTTTGCACTTAAGTCGTGAAAGTAACAATATATATATTGTTTTTGTTTAATTATATTTGTATTGATATATTTATTAAAATTATAATTTTCTATTAATGATGACTGCGAATTACATTTATGTTACATTAATTATGACACTTATATGTCTTGATCCGTATCAATGATCTTTGATGAGCTTAATTACTGGTAATAATGTAAAAAAAACACACAAGCCAAGGTATTGTGAAAAAGAAAAGGACAGAGCCAACAAAAGAATTTTGAGAAGTTTAAGCTTAGATAACAATGCCTTGGTCAAGCCTAGCTGCAGAACTGTAGCTCTTTATGGTCCTTTTTTTAAGATATGAATAATATTGGCTGAAGTCTGTAAACGGAAATATTCAATAAAGAAATGGGGGGGGATCCATTATGCATGGTCTTGGTGATATCTGAACTCTAAAGAGAAAGTTAATGGGATTTTTCTTTCAAAAACACTTAATGTTATGCAGTCTCTGAAGTACATGTTTTGGTCCACAAAATGCTAGATTTCAGAAGCTTCCCCCTACGGCCCTCAGGCGGGTCCCAGACCCTCGGCCTAATTTTTTAAGTACCTCCTAAAATTTAAGAAGTACCTCCTGTTATAAAAAAAACTTTGAAACCCCTGATGTAGACTTGTATATGGGCGATACACGATGGGGCAGATTGGGAATACAATGGAGCAGGAAAAAAAAATCAATGGGGCGGATTTATCTGGGCAGTTCTTAGTATCAAACATAGATAAAAAGCAAAGGACAAGGTGGTATAAGGCCCATTTTATTTGCTACGAAATTTTGTTCAAAAATAAAATATCCATATTCAAAATATGTTATTACATATGTATTTGTTGCATTGTTAGCTTGGCGTGGCGCCATCCTTGCCCTAACCATAATTTTGTCCATCCGGAACTCCTCGCGCCTTTCCCCAAGTGAAAAAAGAAGCTCGGATATGAATGTATTGATATGCGTTTAAATGCTGGTTATTCGGCAAGGGTTGTGAAGAGTAAGAGAAAATAATCCTTTCCCCAAAAACATAAAAAGTATTTTATATAATAATTTCATATATTATTGCCAAGTAACGGCATTAAAAATATAAAACCGATCAATAAAACTATTTAAATACAATTTGATACTGACCTTGCCCTCTAATATGTCCCCTGTTCCTGAAATAGCCTCACCTACAAATGTAACTAAACATCGATTTTTTTTTTTTACAAAATTACACACATTTTTCAAACACAGGTAAACAAATTGACTTGTGTGTGTGGTGAAGTGTGGCAGCATCGAACCAGCTTTTATCACCTTGTTATCATTTGAATCAAAAGATTAATCAATTTATGATCTTGTTTATTGTACTGGGCTTACTGTCGGACATGACGGATTGGGACATTTATAGAAATATGACTCTACCTGTGCTGTATGACAAACATCTATTTATAGACTTTCTGACACATTACAAGCAAAACTATATATCCGTCACATTAAACGATGTCTCAGAAAGGCTGCATAGCTGTATGCATCACATTAAACGACGTGTAAGAAAGTAATTGTATCTGTATGAAAAATGCATTACACTGTCACCGGTTCTTCACACTTGCAGCTATTTGATTTCATGGGCAGTGTTACACCATTTCCCTAAACTTGAATTTCATTCTGTAACGGCATATATGACAACAAATGGAACTTTCTTTTCCACTATTCGTCGTGCATGTGGGACCCGGAAACAAGACAGTTCGGTACCAAGACATTTCGGCACGTTGAAAAAAAAAATGTCAAATCGGGACCGCATTTTCTTTCAAATATAAATTGGGTACAAATTGGCAAACAAGAGCCTAGGACCCCGTTTTCAAAACTACTGGATCCGCGCCTGATGCAGCAATGATTCTGGGGTTATTTTCACCAAAAAAAATAAGATTAACATTGATCGTAAGTTATATTGAATTGTTCATTTTTATCTTCATTTTTTTTTGTGCCTCATCAGAATGATATAGCAACAACCAAAATTATGAAGAAAGCAGGGTGGGCAAGGTAGAAAATTCTTCTTGCAAACCCCAAAAAGCAAAATAGACAAAAACCATTCGTATGCAATTTATCCTTGTAAAAACAACAACCTTATATTTTATGACTTCTGAGATCAATCAGAAGGGTCCGCCAGTTCGAAAGACGTGATTAAAATAAACAAAAAATGTTTTCTTTACCCAGAGAAAATATTATATGTTACGCTTTGTTCAAATCACAGGTACTTGTGGACAGGACACAGCATCCCCCCTTTTTACACCCTACACCCCCCCCTTTTTCATATTTATTTTTTTTTCATTTCCATGGCATAGAAATATGTAAAACAGCAATAATATGCCGTTTTCTGATTGCATAAGTCAACTGATATGTATATAGAGATGCCGTTTTCTGATTGCATCAGTCGACTGATATGTATATAGAGAAGGTATCTCACTTCCACATAATTTTCACGAAAACTATGCTACCTGCTCGGGGAATCCCATGTCTAAATCAATAAAACTACATCTACCTTTGAGTTGGTGAGCACGCTTCGTCTCCGCTAATATTCCTTTTTTTAAACGGTCGCCATTTTTCACGAAAATTTTCCTCTGAAACGATAAATCTCACGAACTTTACATCGTATCTACAGTTTTGGATTTCTAATCAACGGAATTCTACTATGGATGATAACTCTAATATGGCGCCAAATCCGGTTCCCTGAAACAACATTTTCCGAATGTTACTGCAGTCAGGATAAGGAAAGATAATTTCATTTAACAGTCGAATAAAGTTAGCGCGGTTTTATTCAAAATCACCGAAAGTGTAAACGGGCTAGCAATTTTTGGAAATGGCTTCAAGTCAAAGTGACCAATTCCCACTGACATCATGGTTAATACAATATGTAGAAAAGTCGAGTGAAACAAATTTTATAGATTTGACAGAAGTTAAGAGCAAATTTCCGTCTGATGTCTTGGTTGAAGTTCTAAGTTCTAGAACAATTGGAAATTTAATTACAACATTATTCCATGGTGTGAAAATAAAACCTGGTCGTTGCAAGGATAACTGGGCTAAATCTACACAGAGATATTATGGTCTTTCTTGGTGCAAAGAACCCTGTGACAATGCAATTATTAATTTTAACAATCTTTTTACCATCTGATTTTTTTGTTATTTCAAATACCTCAAACAATATTATTGTGGAATATTTCACCGGTTATCTTGTAAATGGTAACAGGGCTATGATTGAAATAAATATGTTCAGTAAAGGAATATGGACATTGAATTTCATGGGGGGAAAAATTTACTTAAAACAATTGGCACAAGCTTTGACTTTCAAAGAAAAACTCTTGATTTAATAGTAGATACTGTGAAAAGGCTTAGATACTGTGATGGTGTTACTGATGGAGATTACAAACCTATTTTGAAATATTTTGGAGAGCAAGCTACAAAGGTTGGTGAATATACTAATAGAATGAGATGTAGGGCCAACAATTGTGCTACTATTTTATCTTTCACAGCAATCAATGTAACCTGTTATAACTGCAATATGATTTGTAAACCGTCACAGGGTTTGTTGGAATCAGAGTCAAATGACGAAAATGAAAATGTCACTTTGAGTGAAAACGACCATACTGATTTATCAGACATTTTAAAAACAGTTCCCAGAATGTAACCTCAAAATATCTGCCTTTTTGTGTTCACAAAAAAATGGCTTTGGAAGGAGACCCACATGGAAGGCGATGGAACAAAGATTTTATTCGAATGTGCTTAACACTTTGGTGTAGGAGTCTAAGGGGGTATACATATTTGCGAAATAGTGGATTTATTGTATTGCCTTCTCAAAAAATACTTCAAAATTATAAAAACATAGTACACCAAGAAGCAGGTATCAATAAAGAAATTTTCCATTGGATGGTAAATGAAGCCCCAAAAAAACCATACCACCTGAAGGGTATGGGGGTGGACTGGTTATAGATGAGATGTCCATTCAACCTGATTTGCAATTTTCAAAGAAAAAAGGTGACATTCGGCTAATTGGTTTCCAAGAAGTCACACCAAAATCAATTATTATGGACCAAATTAAGAGTATTAGTGGACTGCACATTGTCCTTTACGTCATTAAACCTTTCATCGGTTTTTATTAAATGAACTATCTCTTCATTTAAGTATCGGCCATCGCCAATTCCGGACCACTTATGTAACGTGGTACCCCCTAACTTGTCGTAATGTGTGGAAGCTATGCCAGTTGAATACGCTATAGTAAGAGTTTTTCCCTTTGAACGTAAATAATTCACGATTTGTTTGATGAGAAATGTTTTCCCACAACCGCCTTGACCAATAACAACTAAATTGTGGCCATCCTTGACCAAATCGAACGCAGATTGATGATCTTCAACAAGCATATTTACTTTTCCCGAACTTTATTCGACTGTTAAATGAAATTTTCTTACCTTATCGTGACTGCAGTAACATTCGGAACTTTTGTTTCAGGGAACCGGATTTGGCGCCATATTAGAGTTATCGTTCATAGTAGACTTCCGTTGATTAGAAATCCAAAACGATGTAAAGTTCGTCGGATTTCTTGTTTCAGAGGAAAATTTTCGTGAAAAATGTCGACCGTTTAAAAAAAAGAATATTAGCGGAGACGAAGCGTGCTCACCAACTCAAAGGTAGATGCATTTTTATTGATTTAGACATGGGATTCGCCGAGCAGGTAGCATAGTTTTCGTGAAAATTATGTGGAAGTGAGATACCTTCTCTATATATACATATCAGTCGACTGATGCAATCAGAAAACGGCATCTCTATATACATATCAGTCGACTTATGCAATCAGAAAACGGCATATTATTGCTGTTATACATATTTCTAAGCCATGGGAATGAAAAAAAAATGAAAAAAGGGGGTGTAGGGTGTAAAAAGGGGGGATGCTGTGTCCTGTCCACAAGTACCTGTGGTTCAAATCAGAAATAACCGTAATGAAAACAGATTAATCTTTTAACTGTTGGCGAATAAGAATATTGTATTTCCATAATTGGAAGTTTTGTACGTAAAATCAAAGAAAAAAACACAAGTGCCGAATTGTCCGGATTCAGAAATGCCTCACACAGGTGCCGAAGTGTCTAGCATTCGTGGGACCCCCCTTTTTTTGCCAATTAAGATTTTGTTTTAGATTGTTGTACTGTTAAACTGAAGATGAATATTCATTGTAAAAAGTAACGTTAAATGTTTGCATGAGAGTAAAGACCACGATCATAATGTGTTATGAATCAGGTCCTCCCAAGCCAAAAATAGGTGCCATGTGCATGTGTGATGATGCTGCCGATTAAACACTGTGAAAACTTATTTAATTATATTTTACACCAGCTGTTGAATAAATTGTATCGTATCATACAAATTCTATCAATATTTCTTTGATTACAATGCTTACGAGAGTGGTTTTGAATCTCTTCAAATCTTCAATCTCTAATTTCTGTTTGAAACCGTGTACTTGTGCTCATGCGCAGTGGAAACTTATTGCCTATCTGTTCTGTAGACGAATTTCTGCCAATCAAGGCACACCTCAATAAAAGAGGAAGGTTAATCCACCACTATAATAAATATGACGCGTAAAATATATATATATAAAAATCACTATCTAGGATACATAAAAGTCACTATCACCACAGTATAAAACACATAATATGTCAATTCACCACCATAATATATAGCGACCCGTATAATAAATATTTATAAAAGTTCCTATCACTGTCACATAAAACGACTCATAAAATATGTATATACACTGGTTGTTATAGATCTAGCAGATAAATAATATAAAATCTAAAAGATTTGAAAAAGTAGGATCTTGTCTAAAATCTAAAATGTATAATAACCTCGATACTTTCCTGTATAGATGTTCCGAGAGATAACCAGTAAATTGCCGCGTTAATTTTGAATGTCAATGTCATATGATCTCATATTCACGGTTGTCATATCAATCGATTAATAAAGAAACAATCTGCATCTACATTTCACCAAGAAAATCAGGTAAATCAATTTAAAGAAACTTTATTACTCGATGAAGCAACAAAAAAACCCACAAAAGTATTGCTAATTAATAATAATAATAATAATAATATTATTATAATAATGCCCAATAACCATAACTGGATGATAATAATCATATAAAATATATAATACGTAGGAACATGGTCGTAAAAAAGGTAAATGGGAAATTACTCACAAGTCGGATATACAACCTGTTTTCAACGTTGTGTCAACGTTGCAAATTCAACTAAAGTTCAACATTGACAAACTTTACTAAAATCAACCTATTTTCAATGTTGAGTCAACGTCATAAATCAACCCTATTTAAACGTTGAAAATTTGACGTTGAAACAACGTTGTTCAACGTCATGACCAAAATTCAACCTTAAAACAACGTCGAAACAACGGTGTGTGCCTGCTGGGTAATGAATTTACCTTGTAAGGTACTTTGAGAGGACAGATTTGGTCACACTAACTTTAATGTGAACATCTGCAAGCGTTATAGTGCTGTTTTGATGTACAAGTGATACATTCTTCAATGGACGCAATACATCTAGAAGAAGGTGAATAAAACCTATGGCATCTGACCTTCGTAGCAGTCGTAAATAGCCCCTGGCTTTATATTGGGCTTCAGCCTGTAAAAGATTTCTTTGGTTTCAAATAAAACTTTCAAAAAATTAGTTCCAAACATAATTGTAGTAAACAAAAACTGGTTTCATACAAAACCTACCAAAAATCAAGTATGGATAATTTTCTAAAATAACTTTTATTTATTTTAATTCATTTGCTTGCAGTTTATGCAACATTTTCAGTGTCAGAGTTGAAAAAAGTAGATCCAGATGAATTAGTACCTGAGATTTCTTTTGTTGTACCACATCACCTAGTTGTGTCACAATAGCATTATATGCTTTGAAGAAAGTTTCAACTGCCAGGACTACATGTCCAACCCATATTGTTCCACCAACTCATGTTGGTAAAACTTTCTTATCGCCCAGTGCTTCAAAAGTTAAATTTAAGTTTGAACGTTGTTTAGAAGAGTTTTTGTTAAAATAGTAGAGTCCCATTAGAAGTACAATTGCTGAATCATATAATGAAACTTTCTTCACTGCATCTTTGTAGGCCAGTTCGTCTACAAAATACAATAGTACCTTTCAATTCTTTATTAAAAAATAGGCATAACTCAAATAATATGAAGACTGAATGGTTGGAGGAGTTCATGAGGCTTGCACAGTTGAAACCTGAATCTCAGTGACAAATGAAATCTCTATAAACAAGTTTTGAAATGTGAAGGAAAAAAACTTTGAATGAAATCTATTTAAAACAACTGAACTTTAACCATTTAATGTACCAAGAAATTTGTTTGATTGCTACTCGGTATTTTATTTACCTTATCAATTTGTAGTGAAGCTAGAACCTAAATAAACTGAGAAGAAAAATTGGGGAAAAAATATAGAAAAAAAACATCAAACGGGAGCAAAAGTACTAAAAATACACAAATTCACTTATGCACTAAGCAATGGACTATTACTAATGAAGGCTGTATTGCTCTAAGTTTTGTTGCAACACCTCCCGTCTTCCCTAGCATTACAGATGCTCCGTCGCATGCAAACCCCACCATTTTTCCTTTAAGGTGCTTTCATCAAAACCAAGCCTTGTAAGTGTGACAAACAATGCCTTCAAAATTTCATCAGCATCAGGTTTGTCAGGTGAACTAATACCAATGAATTTGCTTCTAACTCGTCCATCCTTACTGTATCTATCAATAAAAACATACCTTTCAAAATGGGAACTGCAATTATCAAGGAACTCTTCAAAAGTGGCTGAATAAGTGGGAGCAAGAGAGTAAAATCACAGCCACAACTTTCAGATAAAAACGTTTGCTGAAGAAAAAAACATAAATTTGATTAAGAGATTAATAGAGATGAAACAATTAAGACGAACGAAATAAAATATTGCACTCAAAAAACATTTACTGAAACGCAAAATTTTTACAATTATATATATATTTTTTTCATTTTTCTGACCTTGCAAACACTGATTCTTGTTCCACTATTCCTGCATCCGTAGAACCATCCATTGTCAGGGACAAGAAATGGGCAGTTGTGAGATCGTCTGTTAATGAGCTCCTTTCACTGTGCAATATTTGAACAGAAAGTCTTGGCTGCTTTAGGGTTTCTATAGGTTTTACCAATACTTAAACCCTTGGCCTCATCTAACTCACATAGCCAAGTAAAGTCCTTAAAACTTTTGCTGTTCTTAGCCAAGGCATGTGTATTGCGGAAGAGAATTTCCATTTTGTGTTCGGTTTCCTTATCTAATTTGGATAAGGCATGACTAGCTGGGGCCTTACTAGGCTCCTTTACTGTATTAACATACAAACTGTATGTCAACTGCAACATGGTGGGCTCTACTTTCCTCATGGTATTTTAAAGTTTCTACTTTAAATGATTGACAGCCATCTATCATTGTTTTGTTGGACACCAAGTGTTTTATTTTTGTATAATACGTTTCACAAATATGACACCACATCCCTCTTTTATCCTCATATTTCAGCCATGCCCTGCCAATTTTCCACTTGGGGAGAAATTTCCTGACATAAATTGACTTTTTCTTTGGCTCAGTTTCATTATCAGTGTCAGTGGTAGGTCTCTTTGGTGCAGACTGTTTAGTTTTGAGATTAGTTAAAAACCGCTCCATATTCCATTCAAAATTTCGCGGTATTGCATACTTTTAAGTTTTAATACGCGTTATAAAACATGTATGTCAAACCCGGTTCCGATACATATTTAACTTTGTTTTCGCGTAGATTTTCGCTACGAATTCGATTGAAATATTTCAAAGCCAAATTATTTTATGTGCATTAATTTTAAAAGTCATCACATCTATTTGTAATGAAACAATATTTCATTTAATCGTGAAATCGACCTTGGCAAAATTATTCGTGGTCGGGATTGTATATTTAATTTTTCTGTTGACATGATCTCCAATGTTGGAGGTAAAGATAGATACAGATACATGACGGAATGTTTTATTATCGAGTACAATCATTAATAAAATGTTGGATAAATGACTCAGTTCACAGAAAATTTAATTGTTTGGGAGCTATGATATTTTAGAGCTGTAAACCAGTTACCGTGGCGAGCGTTTTCAAGTTCCTACTCGCCTTTCAATAAATAAGGGTAATAACAAAATAACAACTGTTACTCGCCAGACCGGCGAGCATACTGTTACTCGCCAGACCGGCGAGTATAAAGTGGATCTTACTCGCCACCCGAAATTTCCACTCGCCATTGGCGAGTTGGCGAGCGGTCGTTTCCCACACTGCCTTGACATATGGGCAGTTTCCAAATAAATGGCTCCTACAGCTATAGCTGTCTAATTTACTCATATTTATGATTTTATTGGATCTAAATAGTTCAAAAGATCTGTAATGATTTGATGTTTGTTATTGCAAAACATCTTTAAGATATCTAGAATAACAAAAAAATATGTCCAAAAAACATGTCAAAATTGTCAGGAGTGCAACACTTATTTGTGACACTTTAAAAAATCCTTAATTTTCAACAGCCTGCCACAGTGCTAAATCAAACAATATGTTATCAAAATATATTTCATCGCAAACTTTGATATGTTGACATACTTTAAGATAGCAATAGATCATGCTTCACATTTATTATTGCATAAAAATATGGCTTTGTAAAAAAGATGTACCTAGTCAGGAGTGCAACAAACATTTATTCAAATTTTCCTAAATTACATTGTAGAAATGTTGTCTTTTAGTTTTCAAAGATATGGGGTATAAATAAATCTTAATGCATCATTGCTGCTTCAACACCATATTTAAAGGATACACTAAAATCAGTAGTAAGGCCAAGAATGTCACTTTAAAGGCAGCACCCTCAAATGTCAGGAGTGCAACATTTGATATTTTCTTAGACATATTTTCTTTTAAATGTAACTAAAATCACATTTGTCTTTCTATTTCAACAGAGACTGACTAAGAAAACAGATAAAACCCATTTACCTGTTTGAGATACATAAATTATCTCTCACAGAAGCATTTGATTCATGTCAGGAGTGTAACTAGTTTTAAGTGATCTTATACACAGTCTAAATTATAGCTTTTTATATGGATGATTTAAATAAAATGAGATTCTGTCAAGCTTAGAATAATGTTTGAAAAAATTAACAGTGCCAATAGCATTTTATGTGCTTTTAGTTTTATGTAATAAAGCATTTTGTTCATTTTAATTAGTCTAATAAATATATTAGAGTGGTATAATACAAATTTTCAAATGTAATTAAAAATATTGCTGCTAAAACTGGGTATTAAAGAAGTGGTATGGCAAAAATTTGTTACAAATTTCCAAATACTGTCATTTCTGTACAAATATTTCATTGAAACAGGTAAAACATGATTGTATGAGTTAACAGTAACATCACTGTTCAATGTTGGCATTTTAAAATGTGATAGTTTCTTTATTATAAAATGTCAGGAGTGCAACAAAAATAGACAAAATGTTTTTTCTACAACCAATTATTTTGCGATCGTTCAAAGAATCAATGTGATTTTTTTTTACAAATGGCTACCTATCTTTAAAGTTTGAAAATTTTGCTATCTTAAGTAAAAATATTTGTTATTATTTTTGATAATAAAAACTTTATCAAGTAGATTGGACAAAAATATTGAGAATTTTTCATAAAAAATAGCTTTTAAGAAAAACTACAACTACCAATAACCCAATATTTTGCACAAAAAGTCATTTATATCAGTTGCATTGTACAAAATAATTGAGTCTAAAGATTGTTTAACTGATATAGAATAAGTATGTGTTTTACATGTTTTTCATGCCAATTTGTGTTCAATAAAAGGTTCTTAAAAATTTATTGCTTATCTGTTCATAGTTTCTTTCTTGTTTCATTTACTTCAATGTATACAACATTGAAAATTATCAGCAGAAAGTTTTTAGGAGTGAGTTTAATTTGGACATTTTTTTCACATGTTGGAGTCATTTTTTTTTAAAACAGCCCATATTATGAAAAAAGTACAAGATTTATATCATTAGAAACTGATAACGACAGCAATATAAGATATATTATAAGAAAATTGAAGGAGCTTAAAGAGATAATCACAGCGCAGTTTGTAAGATCCGAAGTAGTATTTCTGGAGGTGCCGTCTCTATCCATACAACACTGGAATCATTCCAGGGAGCACAAAAACTATAACGAGTTTATTGAACAAGATAAAAAACTGGAACTACAATTAGATCAGCTAAATATTAAAATCAGAGAGCTGAATAAAAGTGACAATCGCTCACCACGCTTTATGTTAGATCTGTGGTGGGGCTCCAAGGGACATACTAAAAAGTCTGTGACGAAAACATATACAGACCTCAATCTTCTAGAGAAAGACGGTATGCATCCCAAACCACTCCTGGTCCGCCTCTGGATGTGCAGAATAGGTACAGAAAAATGTTCACAGATAGTTTTCTTCCAACCATGAAAATAAATGTGTTTTCACTTCAGAACAATGTAAACAATACTTAAAGATATCTTGATTTTAGCACAGCAAACATTTTTTTAACTTTTTTGTCTCAAATTATACATTGCCATTTTTATTGTAGGGCATGTTTTGTTATTGGCCAAGAACCAATATTTGATTTCGGGCCAGAAAGGCAGAAATTCCTGACAAAGAAAAATGGGCAAAATAACCAGTTAGGATTCTGCATTATACAGGTGAGCATTATGAATATTATGATGGCTTAAAAAGTTGCATGCATTTAACCTGGTGGTATCGAATTAGAGGATAAACCGGGAATGACATTATAATCCCACCAAGGACAACAAAGTTAAAATCTCAAAACCCTACATGACTAAATCTTTGACTATAAATAGACAAAGAAAACAGCTGAATATCTTAGTCTTTGGATTTATTGATTTCTATGCATAGAGGTATCTGTTCTTTTTTTTTGCGCTACAGTTATCCTCTTCTCATTGTAACATGTCATCAAGTCTGGTAGGCATGAACGTAAACCAGATAAATTTGGAAAATGAAAGTCTATCAGACTTTTTGAAATTTGTTTTCATTTTGCTGGACATAGGTCCAGCATCCAGGAATTTTCTGCTGGACCCTCTGAATTTTTGCCCGGACCTACATTTTTTTTTAGTAAAATTGTTTTAAAGCCCAGCAATGTCATACAGTTATTATTATTTTAGTCTAGCAGAGCGCTTTCTGTATTTAACTTCATTTGTACTGGTAGAGGCTTAAAAATAGGAAGACCAGTGACCATCCAGAATAAACCAAAAAGTTGAAACCATGCACCAAAAAAGAGGGTAAACAAAAAGAGTAGCCAAATCCAGCTAGGGATACCCTCAAACTTTGAAAAATTTACCAGATATAAAACATAATTTTTATAATTTTTATTGAGATGACAATAACAATATTCCAAAAGTCATTAGACTCTCTTAATCTCCAGTGCCCGGCTGAGCTCTGTCGTTATGCTTCAGGAACGACCACAGTTTTATGATCGACACATTGCCATGTTGCCGGAACTGTAAGCAAATTTCTAAATAGAAACGGATTCGGTGAAGGGAACGATACAAATCAGGGACGTCGCGTTTTTTTTGTTTTATTAATTTTTGGGTGGCTTTTCACTCGAAAAGATCATCTTACGCATCACAATATATTCAAATATATTTATTTTCATTACAGTTACCAATAATATTTACCAAAAACAGATAAAATATCACGTATTCAATGCGGTTACGAATTCCGAGTTGACCAAACTTGTTCCGGTATTTACAATACGACCTGCGTTTTCGACTTACGTTAAAAAAGTAAACACATCATTCAAAAATGTTTGGCGAACATGGGGACCGGCATTACCAACCTTATTGGTGGACCTCATGATTTTCTGCCCCATAGGTCCGAAAGGTCCGACGAATTTCAAAAACTCTGGTCTATTGAAAGATATGAAAGGATCTGTCAACATTGCAGTTTATATATGGTAGAGGATTAGATACAAATGTACATTTCCTTTTTGCATGTGACCTTTATAATAACAATAGACAGAAATGTTTGAAAGACTTTAATATTTACTACAAATATAAGTCTCACTTTACTTGATTCAGAACAACTTTATATTTGGATAATGTCTAATGAAAATATTAAACTTATTAGTGATTTAATTGTTTATATTGATGTAAATAACTCAACGTGCAACAATAACAAATTAGATCAAATTAGAAAAGTAATAAACATAATACAAATTCAGTATTCATTCTTCTGATGTTAGTCTAAGCCGCTTTAAAAAATTTGAATTATCTCCCTTTGTGTGCAAATCTCTTCAACTAAACCACTGTGTATTATTTAATATTACTTAACAGAAGTGGCTTTATGAGAGGAGATTATTTTTTCTTGAAGAGGCTGAGACTACTATATGAATATTAGCATTATTTCATATTACTTTCATTTGAAGTAACATTAATTATTTTCAATTGCAGAAACTTATGAAAGTGCAATGAATTTGTCGAAAAACGCACAGTATACATCTAACCTCAGCTCTGATGAAAGTGAAGGGAGGGGGCACCGAAAACAGAAACAGAAGAGGTTTGCAGATGGTAAGGATGTTCAACTATGTGCATATTGTGTGGTAAATTTATGCCCAATTCGTACACAAACTAAATAAAGCCTTCCTGTATTCATACTAAATCAGTAAATGTGTATTTTTCAATTTTGGCACATAGATGTTACCATTGTCTGTATTTGTTTGACAATAAATATGTTTAAAGTAAAGATGTTACCAGAACTTTTACTTGGGTCTACTTTCAGAACCATTTAAATGACACCTCTTCATATGTTTACTTGTGAAATTTAAGTATATTGTTACAGAACGCTAAATACAGTTTGTACGAACTTGACCTCAAATGAGATCTTTTCATTGGCTATAGTCAGCATTTTGCAGCATGCCCCTTTACCCTCTGCAGAGGGATTTTTACCCCCAAAATTGTAGGGACTTTCTATATGCAGGGGTACAAAGTTAAGGAAAAAACAGCAATTGTACCCCATTGTACCCCCAGTTTCAAAACTCAGTGGGCACTCTGATTTTAACAGCCGATGTGTATACAGAAAATATGTTATAGGATGGGAAAATCTTTTAAAAGCCGTAGTTATGAATGAAGTTTATAGTAATTAGTCACGCCTCCAAGCAGTTAAACAAATTCTTTTATTTATAGCTACATTATGAATGAAGTTTATAGTAATTAGCCATGCCTCCAAGCAGTTAAACAAATTATTTTATTTATAGCTACACAAAAAATCAATAAACACACATCAACGCATTGGGTTTAGTACTCAAAACAATACAATTGTATGCAATCAAATTCGTACAAAAATATTATCAGCCTTAAAATGGGAGACATAGACATTTAAAAGGTAGTGAATCAATTGTACGGTTCTCCCATTTTAAGACTGATAATATATATTGTCCTTTGTTTTCATGATGTTCTCTTTATTCATCCTTATACCCTTTTACTTAAACCGAACATATGTCAACAAGCTGCAGCTGAGTATAGTAATTACAGTGAATGTTAAGTTTACTGTAACTGATAAGAAGAGCAATCAACATTCAAAGGACAGCCTTTTCATACAATATTTGTTTGCATAGATGAAGAAGAATGTGATCAAGGAAAGAAGAATGCAGAATGCTAGTAAAAAACAGAGGCCGAAAGACAGCTCTTCAACTGAGACCAGTACAAGTACTTCACTGCCTACTGCACCAACATTTGGTAAGTGATAACAGGTAAATATACATGTATATATGTAGTCAGCTATATATTTGGATTTTTCAGGATCAAGACTGTTTATTTCACTATCTATACTTACGTGCATCAACTTTTTGCAATGTTCTCGGGTCATCTTCAGCATTTGCCCGAAAAAAAACAAAAAATTGATGCAGGTAAGTATAGATACTTCATAAACAGGCGTTTTACTTAAAAAAACACACAGTTTTTTATATTTATGTAATTTGAAATATTTTAAACAGAAATGTATTACTCAGCAAACAACTATCTTTGCTCTTTAATATCATTATTGCTAAAATAATATCTTAATATCATGAAAAATGTTTGTTGTCGTAACATCATTTTTAATGATATCTTATACAATTCATGTTAATTGCTCCTTAGTGTTTGGACATTTGTGAAACGTGAAAGACTCAGATCGGTAAAACATACTTGAATGATTTAATCAGTGAAAAAAACAAAGATTTTGCAAACACAGTGTTTCCAAAAATTTGTTTGTTGTTTATTTCAAATAGTATACATTTTAGATAAATCTTCTTTATTGTGTAGTAAATATACTATACTGCAAGATTAATTTTGTAACATTAATTGAAAAAGAAACTACATATATGAAGATTGCAGCTACATATATTATTACCCTGAATTTATTCCAGATCGTCAACAGGACAAGAATGAAAACGAGAATTCCGACCAGGTGATGACAGAAGCAAACAGTATATTTAAAACTTCTTATTCTTTTATTGTATCTTCTTAATTTTAACATTTTTGACTAGTTTGTCGGATAATAGTTCTGTTGTAAAAAAGTGTAACAGAGTTACCTTTGTTTGCTGTATACCCTTAAATAACATTCAGTTAATCAATTCAAGGCTTTGAGAGTAAAACATATAGGATTACACAGCGGTAGACTTATTAGAGATAAACAGTATTTTTTAAATACATTCCAGAATATTATATAATTGAAAGTTTGAAGGATAATAATGTAACCATCGAAAAGTGGTATATCAGAAATAACTCTTAAAGTTTATTATTATTCCTTGATTGATTTCAGCTTCTTTCCAAGAGAATGACAGCATTGAAAGTCCTGTCCCACCACCAGAAGGAACAGAAAGTATGTTTTTAAAATATATATATTCACTGGGGTAAAGCTGATGACCGTAACTGTAATTACTGTCATCCCAAGATGGTGGACGTGGAATTAGGTAAGAATCTTTTTTGTCCAATAAATTGTTTTTATAATGTATAATAAATGACACATGCATTAGTACGATAGTAATCTGTGAACTTTTCACAAGGAAATCACAAATTACGACTGAAAAATGTATATCAAAGAGGAAATCCGATTTAAAAAAATCGCTAAGATGACCGTAACTGAAAACTGAGATGACTGTAATTGCACCGCCGATGAAGTTTTCAGTTATGGTCATCAGCGATTTTTTTAAATCGGATTTTCTCTTTCATTTACATTTTTCAGTCATAATTTGTGATTTCCTTGTGATAAGTTCACACACATCTCTAGCAATGTCTTTTAATAAATTGAAAGTCAGTCTGTTACAAAAAAAAAAGATAAACAATTGTCTCCCCTATTCAAGGGAGATATTTTTGTACTGTTTTACTGTCAGTCACATAGCTTTCAATGAAACTTCACAGGATTGTAGTTAATAATGTCTAGGTATGCATGTAGGTTTCAGATTTTTAAAATGGGTGCCATTGCCATGGAAGCAAAAAGATTATTTTCTCGACAACAAATGTATACCGTTTTGAAGTAGTATGCTTGGTCCTATTGTATGTGCTGTACTCCCAATTTGTAAGCATGACATTCCAGTGAACATGATTTGAATATAAACTTGGATCAGATTTATTATGTTTAACCAGTTAAACAAAGCATTGAAACCGTGCATATTTGAGGTTTTGAGAAGTGTCAATAATAGTTAGAGATACATATAGGCCTTTTGTTTCCACTAACACTACACAACTTATTTAGTAGTACTTAAGTTTTATTCTTTTTTTAATAGCAAGTCTGTTAAGAAATGGGAGAAACCCTAGAAGGCCACATAATGATGTAGCAGATGTGGACTCTTGTGAAGAAAGTAAGTTTAAGAAAAGCGCAGTACAAGTCAACTGCTCCACACTGATCTAAATACTATCTTTTTTTTAAAACTGCCCAAAATTTATTTCTTGCCACCTGGAAAAATAATACTTATTGGCTGGATACCTAGCTTCATATAACAATTTTTTGCCATTTTTTCGACTTTGTCATTTGAAATATTCCAAGGTTTTTGGTCAGAAAACTTATCTTACTTAGCCATCCGATAAAACTTAAACAGTTATGTTTTCACCTCGATAATTGTTTGTACTGGAATGAAAGGTGTTTTGCATGGGGAATTTGAAGGTAAAATTTTGACTCGCTGAAAAGCAAAGAAAATTTAAACAATTAGATAGCCTGCTTTTGCTGGTCTTTATTCATGAAGTACTTCTATTTAGGAAATTTTGCATTCAAAACTTTGCCTTATGATATTGTACACAGCTTCTAAAGAACATTTTATTTAACAAATCCACCAAGACAGTTATCTCCCTTTTACATGTAAAATCCCATAGACAATATATATAAATATACCCTTAAGAAGCCAGAGAAAGTTAAATGAAAAAAATTACATTGTATTTAAGACTACATTAAACCTTTATCTGTACAAGTTTTGATAGAAATCTGTGCATGTTTATATATTAAGTTTGTTAAAAAGGCATTAGGACGGTTTCATTAAAACATAGATGGCTTCCAGGGAAGGCACTTTCAAACTCCTCTGTGGGTGGATATTTTTTACTCCTTTTTAGTACAAAATTGCATATATGGGTGGTTACCCCAATTTCAAAGTGCCTTCCCTGGGTACCATATATATGAAACAACCCTTGTTTGAAGTGAGATTCCCAGACAATATAAATGTTCACCAGTATACAAGAGAAATTAAACCATTCTAAATTTTAATTGTACACATTACTTATAAAATTGAATTTGATCAAAGCAAGAATAAGCCTCAAGATGAATTTTTCAGTTATCTAAAGGAGTCACTCTATACAATATATAGTTATTCGTTATTGCAATTTATTTTTATATTCTCTAGGTTTTGAAACAAAGGTTCTAAGATCTTTGGATGAGATCTTAGACCGCCAGAAAAAACTCGAGGAACAAATTGCCAGTTTTTCATTAACACCAGGAGACTTGGATGATCTTTTTGGGGATCTTATTCCGAAACCTATCAATTCTGAACAGGAATTTGTTAGGTTGGGAATGGAACTCCAGGAGACAGTTTACAGAAGGAAGATGGTAAGGCCCATTGCATGAAAAATTGTGCATAGATTTATAATAATGCTGCTTAAATCCTGGCTTATAATTTGCACGATTCAGGGTAATGATTTATAGATGCAAATTTTATCAAGTGAATTTATTTGAGTCCATGATATAATATAGACAGTAATTCCATTTTTTAGCAGTCACTTAAGAAATGAACAGATTGTTTTATAAATCACCATTTTTAGTGGTAATTATTAATCATCTTTTAAGAAACAACATTTTTTATAATAGCTGAAATGGGATTGCTTCAGTTTTTATACTGCCATATAGAATATTATTAAGCTAAATTACTTCTGTTTTGTATATGTGTTATTGCTGAATGATACGTACCTGTATCAAATACCCTTTATTGTATGGCTACCTTTATCACATACCCTTTATCGCATGGCTGCTGTCATAGGTAATTTTATGTACAAGTATATGGTAAAAAGAATAAAACATGGCTAAGTCCATGGTGAAATAGTATATAAAGGCCAAATGTTTAATTAAATGAAGTCTGATATTAATAAACATGTTGCACAACTTACTTTTATCTTTTTACAGGCTTTATTTCTTGCTGCCTTCGGTGGCTCCACATGCCTAGAAACTATAAGAGCTATACTGAAAAAGGTGGCATCAAACCAGGTATTGGCTCTACACAGTTTAAGAGGGAAAGATGGAAAGAAGCCCTTCCAAGACCATTTGATGTACAGAGTTGTACTACGTGAGTGAAATTTTTATGTCATTGTTTAGGCATGCAAGATTTTATTTTTTTTTATTTTTTACACATGTCAAACTGAAACTTGAAAATTCTAGTGTCACATTTTAAAATTATGTTTTAAATATTTTTGTAAAAAAGGAGTTTAATACAAAAATATTTTACTTCAGTACTTAAAGACGTGCATGTTGAACAGGACTAATTTTTTAATTGCCTTTTACACTAAATGAATCCTTACTATAAAAATGTTGTTTCCAGTACCTGACTCACAATGTTTTAGTCTCAAAAACTCTTTATTTCCAGCTTTTAAAAAATCGAATATTTTTGTTCAGGTTTGATTTTCCAAACCAGATTCATTAGTTTTATATGCACTGCAGTATAAATTTCCAGTTTAATTTGGTCATTTCTGTGCACAATACTTGTTTTGAATGATAAAACAGTACCCAGCAATCTTGCTAGGAGGTAGGGCTTATTTCATCAGGTTCCACAGATTCAAGTAATATTATATAGATGTTTCACTTGACATTTTGGAAAAAAACATGACAACTAAACTGATCAAATTCTGCTAACTGTTGTGTGACTGGATACACGTGTGTTCAGCTTTTAAGACATACTGTAAAATCTCAGTAGCTCTAACTCAAAGGGACCGTTCAGTTAGTATGATAAATGCAAAGTGTTTGAGTAATTTTTGCTACTTCCTGTTTTAATAAATTAATGTTTATCTTCTATCAAGAATTATGAAAATAGTTCTTTTCTTTTCTTCAGGAGTAGCTTCCAAGTTGCATAAGGTCAAGCGGCAGGAAGTGGAATATTCCTCGATAGAGGTGCTAAAACATGCACCTCATATGCCAGGAGGGCCAAAATATAAGGTAATTATATGTGTACATACATATATATATATGTGTATTTCATCAGCTCTGGTTTAAGCCACACAAAAAATTTCTATTTATGAACTAAATACACCTACATATTTAACAATATTCTTGATTAAAGCTGAGGTTATCATTTTTATGTGTCGTGATGTGGAGGATGCGGGTGAGACAAAGGGTTCCGTGGAACACCTTACAAATTTGTAAATATCATTATCGTGGATGGGTTCTTACATGGAAATATTTGAAGCAAGGGTTTTTGGGGGAAATCTTAATTTTTTGTTGAAAAATCACCAATTTTGAGAATTGTGTCTTATTTATGCGATAACTTCAGTAAACATGGATAGATTTTAATATTTTTTTGCATGTGGCTTGTAATTATCATTAACTTGGATGGATTCTTACATGGAAATATTTAAAGCAAAGGTTTTGGAGGAAAATCTTAGCTTTTGGTTGATAAATCACCAATTTTGAGAATTGTGTCTTGTTTACGCAATAACTTTAGTAAACATGGATAGATTTGAATAATGTTTTACATGTGGCTTGTAAGTATGTTAGACATTAAGACTGCAAGGCTGCTTTCTATAAATGTATAAAACTAAATATTATGCAAGTGCGGGGGAATACGTCATAAATGTGCTAGGCAGTTCTTTTATTTTAATAAAAATACACATAAAATGTATTACAAACATTTGAGGAATTTATTTTATCTGTTTCCCTCTTTTTCTTTCAGAAACCTGCTGCCTGTCACCATCCACAAGATGTGTCATCGGATTCTGAGTGACATTCAAAACATTACATTATTAAAATATTTAACTATGAAATATGGTATCTAATCTTAATTTGTTGCCCAACCAAGATTCTGACAATCAAATAAAAAACATGCATGACCCAGTAAAAAGTAAATGCTTGAAAATTCTACAATGGGGTTGATTTGCTTTTTGTCTACAGACTGGAATGGACACTTTGTATAGTCCGTTTGACTTCAATAAATCTTCAGAAAAAAATTCGTAAAAATCCAGATCTCAAATCAACAATTTTTTTTCTAGATGTTTATTAATATATGATATATGCAAACTCTGACAATTAATTTCAAAATTTATGGTCCATTATTTAAAAAGTTACCCATTAGGTCTCTATGTTAATTATATTTTCTAAAGTGTAAAAATCTGGATGGAGTGAGTACAAATAACAGACTATACCATGCAACACAGAATATTTACCACCAGTGTGCAATTGTCAGAGTGAGGATAAACACAGCATTAATATTGGTATACTGATTCCTTCTACCACTAAATACATACATATGTGTTCAATTTTATTTATTGTTCCGTTTTATCTTATCATTTAATATTTCAGTATTTATCAATTGAGTTTGGTACATAAATATTGTAACTGTAAATGAAAGAAAATATGTAATGGTAGTTTGCAGTTGTCAGGTTCTATTAATTGTCTATTCTTGATAGCCACTTTCTCTAGCGTTTATAGAAACCTATTACATGATTAAGGATGTACATATATACGTCAATAATTGTTTTCTTTCAACACACATTTTATTGAAATCACCAGTTGTTGCAGTAATATAAGGGGGAAAGGGTAGCTTAACTTAGAGGCGGCTGTTAGCTACAAAGCTTATTTGTCCGAGTGGAGAAAATAAGACACAACATACTTATTTTTTACAAGAAAAGAAGATCATACATATGTAACAGGAGAAATATATCAAAGGGTAATTGCAATCGTAAATCGAAGAAGGACAGATAATACAATGGGCCGAAGAATGACAGTAAAGGGACAAACAACGATCCTCAAGGATCTGTAAGGATACATTTTCCCCTTCTCCATTGAAATTAGTAGTCAATGTGTTGAAATGAAAAAACATTAGGCTGGTATGTCAAACAACACTGGCAAGATTATTATGTTTGGCTGAAAACGTGGGGGTCTAAATACAATTTGAGAAAAAAGTCAGTCTGCTATAACTAAACGTTAGAGAATACCAAAGGGCAATCCAAAAATGACAATCTTTAGAAGCTGACAATTTAGGGTACACAAGACGAAATAAAACAGTGCAAAAACACAACACAACATATGTTGGACACCACTATGCACACGCACACGCACACACACAATTAACGTAAATAAGACATGCGCCCTCCAACAAACAACTGGTAAAACAGGAACCAAACATAGTCTGTGTGAGATTGATGTAAACATTACAAATGGTGGGATTTTCTTTACACATCACGAACAATATTACATCGACATACATGTGCAAATCTAACCTTTGCAGTATTCATGGCTTACACAATATCAATGCATATTTTAACAACATAAGCTTTGTGAATTTCCAATGTGTCTTTGTTTAAATTTCGTCCTTATTGATGACTATGCCTTTGTTTACCTGTTTTTAATCATCCAGAACGGTTATGCATATCGATTTTGTGATATATCAATTTGCCAGAAATATCATACGAAGAGGGCTTTCTAATATAACATTACATGCATAAATAGAATATAAAAGAAACAATGATTTATTTTATTCTCTAAATGTTTATAAAAAGCGTGTAATGTACCATTTTGCTTACACAATATTAATGCATATTACAACAACATAAGTTTTGTGAATTTCCAATGTGTCTTTGTTTAAATTTCGTCCTTATTGATGACTATGCCTTTGTTTACCTGTTTTTAATCATCCAGAACGGTTATGCATATCGATTTTGTGATATATCAATTTGCCAGAAATATCATACGAAGAGGGCTTTGTAATATAACACTACATGCAGAAATAGAATATAAAAGAAACAATGATTTAATTTATTCTCTAAATGTTTATCAAAAGCCTGTAATGTACCATTTTGTTAACATCATTAAGACATTAACATCAAGATCGGGATAAATTACATTAATATAACTATTGAATTGACCTCCATCCACAGTTGTGATTATAATACAAACAAGATGACATTTACTTAACATTTAGCGTGCTAATGTCAATAAACGCTAGAGAATACTGAAGTGGTAGCACAAAATGGACAATCCATAGAAACTGGCAACGCAGGTCACACAAGACAAAGAATAAAAATCAAACAAAAACAAACAAAAAACGAACACAATGTGCGTTGAACACCGCTATCCGCATACAAACACAGATAACGTTAATAAGACATGAGCCCTCTTACAAACAACTGGAGGTAAAGACGAACCAACCATCGTTTATATGCGGAAACCACAACACGGAAACCAAAACGTCAAGACACATAATAGGAGAACACAAAGCACTACAAAGATGAGCAACACGATCTTAATGACCGGTAAATCTTTCGTAAAAGCACTACAACAATGGGTACAAAGCGTATTTATTAATATTGACTGGAATTTAACTGCTTTATTCAATCAAATTAAAACCAACTTGAAGAAATGTTAGAGAATACCGAAAAGCCAATCAAAAGTTCGAAATTAATTTCGTAAACCACGAAATTTTGTTTAAAATAAAAAAACTGGATATATCCAAACAGATGAGGGTGGCGTCAACGAGCAATACAAAAGCAATAAAAACAAAAGATGGGAACTTATGCGGTTAATATTTATGGATGGCTAATTTGTAAGAATTCTGTAAGCATATTGCAAAGTCTATATACAGGTAGGAAGATTTTGAAAGGGTAACCAACGAATAATATATCGATTTTCTATATCTAACTGAATGCTGCAAGACGATGATTGTATCGTGGTACATTGTCGTGTGCGATTTGCTTCCTGATAGCGTTGATGCTGTATAATAGGACATATCATGTCAATGTTAAATATCATAAACCTCCAGTGTGCAATTGTCAGAGTGAGGATAAACACAGCATTAATATTGGTATACTAATTCCTTCTACCACTAAATACATAAATATGTGTACAATTTTATTTATTGTTCCGTTTTATCTTATCATTTAATATTTCAATATTTATCAATTGAGTTTGGTACATAAATATTGTAACTGTAAATGAAAGAAAATATGTAATGGTAGTTTGCAGTTGTCAGGTTCTATTAATTGTCCATTCTTGATAGCCACTTTCTCTAGCCTTTATATAAACCTACTACATGATTAAGGATGTACATATATACGTCAATAATTGTTTTCTTTCAACAAACATTTTATTGAAATCACCAGTTGTTGCAGTAATATAAGGGGGAAAGGGTAGCTTAACTTAGAGGCCGCTGTTAGCTACAAAGCTTATTTGTCCGAGTGGAGAAAATAAGACACAACATACTTATTTTTTACAAGAAAAGAAGATCATACATATGTAACAGGAGAAATATATCAACGGGTAATTGCAATTCGTAAATCGAAGAAGGACAGATAATACAATGGGCCGAAGAAGGACAGTAAAGGGACAAACAACGATCCTCAAGGATCTGTAAGGATAAATTTTCCCCTTCTCCATTGAAATTAGTAGTCAATGTGTTGAAATGAAAAAACATTAGGCTGGTATGTCAAACAACACTGGCAAGATTATTATGTTTGGCTGAAAACGTGGGGGTCCAAATACAATTTGAGAAAAAAGTCAGTCTTCTATAACTAAACGTTAGAGAATACCAAAGGGCAATCCAAAAATGACAATCTTTAGAAGCTGACAACTTAGGGTACACAAGACGAAATAAAACAGTGCAAAAACACAACACAACATATGTTGGACACCACTATGCACACACACACACACACACACAATTAACGTAAATAAGACATGCGCCCTCCAACAAACAACTGGTAAAACAGGAACCAAACATAGTCTGTGTGAGATTGATGTAAACATTACAAATGGTAGGATTTTCTTTACACATCACGAACAATATTACATCGACATACATGTGCAAATCTAACCTCTGCAGTATTCATGGCTTACACCATATCAATGAATATTTTAACAACATAAGCTTTGTGAATTTCCAATGTGTCTGTTTAAATTTCGTCCTTATTGATGACTATGCTTTTGTGTACCTGTTTTTAATCATCCAGAACGGTTATGCATATCGATTTTGTGATATATCAATTTGCCAGAAATATCATACGAAGAGGGCTTTGTAATATAACATTACATGCATAAATAGAATATAAAAGAAACAATGATTTATTTTATTCTCTAAATGTTTATAAAAAGCGTGTAATGTACCATTTTGCTTACACAATATTAATGCATATTACAACAACATAAGTTTTGTGAATTTCCAATGTGTCTTTGTTTAAATTTCGTCCTTATTGATGACTATGCCTTTGCTTACCTATTTTTAATCATCCAGAACGGTTATGCATATCGATTTTGTGATATATCAATTTGCCAGAAATAGCATACGAAGAGGGCTTTGTAATATAACATTACATGCAGAAATAGAATATAAAAGAAACAATGATTTAATTTATTCTCTAAATGTTTATCAAAAGCCTGTAATGTACCATTTTGTTAACATCATTAAGACATTAACATCAAGATCGGGATAAATTACATCAATATAACTATTGAATTGACCTCAATCCACAGTTGTGGTTATAATACAAACAAGATGACATTTACTTAACATTTAATGTGCTAATGTCAATAAACGCTAGAGAATACTGAAGTGGTAGCACAAAATGGACAATCCATAGAAACTGGCAACGCAGGTCACACAAGACAAAGAATAAAACCAAACAAAAACACAAAAAACCCAACACAATGTGCGTTGGACACTACTATCCGCAAACAAACACAGATAACGTTAATAAAGGTAATAACAAAATTACCGAACTCCGAACAATCTTACAAAGGGAAAGTCAAAACTCATAATTATATAAACAGACAAAATCAGTCAACAACCGGAAAACTGTGAAAACCGTAATAACCCTGACTTGGTACAGGCATTTCTAAAGAAATGGTGGGTTGAATCAGATTTTAAGGCGCCAAACCTCCCGCTCTCATTACGTTCAAAGGTTCCGCTGTCACTGTAATAGTATTTAAATACAGGAACAAAATAGGTAAAATAGTTGTCAAAGCAGTACCATAATAAGACATGAGCCCTCTTACAAACAACTGGAGGTAAAGACGAACCAACCATCGTTTGTATGCGGAAATCACAACACGGAACCCAAAACGTCAAGACACATACTAGGAGAACACAAAGCACTACAAAGATGAGCAACACGATCTTAATGACCGGTAAATCTTTCGTAAAAGCACTACACCAATGGGTACAAAGCGTATTTATTAATATTGATAGGAACTTAACTGCTTTATTCAATCAAATTAAGACCAACTTGAAGAAATGTTAGAGAATACCGAAAAGTCAATTAAAAGTTCGAAATTAATTTCGTAAACCACGAAATTTTGTTTAAAATAAAAAAACTGGATATATCCAAACAGATGAGGGTGGCGTCAACGAGCAATACAAAAGCAATAAAAACAAAAGATGGGAACTTATGCGGTTAATATTTATGGATGGCTAATTTGTAAGCATTCTGTAAGCATATTGCAAAGTCTATATACAGGTAGGAAGATTTTGAAAGGGTAACCAACGAATAATATATCGATTTTCTATATCTAACTGAATGCTGCAAGACGATGATTGTATCGTGGTACATTGTCGTGTGCGATTTGCTTCATAATAGCGTTGGTGCTGTATAATAGGACATATCATGTCAATGTTAAATATCATAAACCTCCAGTGTGCAATTGTCAGAGTGATGATAAACACAGCATTAATATTGGTATACTGATTCCTTCTACCACTAAATACATACATATGTGTTCAATTTTATTTATTGTTCCGTTTTATCTTATCATTTAATATTTCAGTATTTATCAATTGAGTTTGGTACATAAATATTGTAACTGTAAATGAAAGAAAATATGTAATGGTAGTTTGCAGTTGTCAGGTTCTATTAATTGTCTATTCTTGATAGCCACTTTCTCTAGCCTTTATATAAACCTATTACATGATTAAGGATGTACATATATACGTCAATAATTGTTTTCTTTCAACAAACATTTTATTGAAATCACCAGTTGTTGCAGTAATATAAGGGGGAAAGGGTAGCTTAACTTAGAGGCGGCTGTTAGCTACAAAGCTTATTTGTCCGAGTGGAGAAAATAAGACACAACATACTTATTTTTTACAAGAAAAGAAGATCATACATATGTAACAGGAGAAATATATCAAAGGGTAATTGCAATCCGTAAATCGAAGAAGGACAGATAATACAATGGGCCGAAGAAGGACAGTAAAGGGACAAACAACGATCCTCAAGGATCTGTAAGGATACATTTTCCCCTTCTCCATTGAAATTAGTAGTCAATGTGTTGAAATGAAAAAACATTAGGCTGGTATGTCAAACAACACTGGCAAGATTATTATGCTTGGCTGAAAACGTGGGGGTCCAAATACAATTTGAGAAAAAAGTCAGTCTTCTATAACTAAACGTTAGAGAATACCAAAGGGCAATCCAAAAATGACAATCTTTAGAAGCTGACAACTTAGGGTACACAAGACGAAATAAAACAGTGCAAAAACACAACACAACATATGTTGGACACCACTATGCACACACACACACACACACAATTAACGTAAATAAGACATGCGCCCTCCAACAAACAACTGGTAAAACAGGAACCAAACATAGTCTGTGTGAGATTGATGTAAACATTACAAATGGTGGGATTTTCTTTACACATCACGAACAATATTACATCGACATACATGTGCAAATCTAACCTTTGCAGTATTCATGGCTTACACAATATCAATGAATATATTAACAACATAAGCTTTGTGAATTTCCAATGTGTCTGTTTAAATTTCGTCCTTATTGATGACTATGCTTTTGTTTACCTGTTTTTAATCATCCAGAACGGTTATGCATATCGATTTTGTGATATATCAATTTGCCAGAAATATCATACGAAGAGGGCTTTGTAATATAACATTACATGCATAAATAGAATATAAAAGAAACAATGATTTATTTTATTCTCTAAATGTTTATAAAAAGCGTGTAATGTACCATTTTGCTTACACAATATTAATGCATATTACAACAACATAAGTTTTGTGAATTTCCAGTGTGTCTTTGTTTAAATTTCGTCCTTATTGATGACTATGCCTTTGCTTACCTATTTTTAATCATCCAGAACGGTTATGCATATCGATTTTGTGATATATCAATTTGCCAGAAATAGCATACGAAGAGGGCTTTGTAATATAACATTACATGCAGAAATAGAATATAAAAGAAACAATGATTTAATTTATTCTCTAAATGTTTATCAAAAGCCTGTAATGTACCATTTTGTTAACATCATTAAGACATTAACATCAAGATCGGGATAAATTACATCAATATAACTATTGAATTGACCTCAATCCACAGTTGTGGTTATAATACAAACAAGATGACATTTACTTAACATTTAGCGTGCTAATGTCAATAAACGCTAGATAATACTGAAGTGGTAGCACACAATGGACAATCCATAGAAACTGGCAACGCAGGTCACACAAGTCAAAGAATAAAACCAAACAAAAACACAAAAAACCCAACACAATGTGCGTTGGACACTACTATCCGCAAACAAACACAGATAACGTTAATAAAGGTAATAACAAAATTACCGAACTCCGAACAATCTTACAAAGGGAAAGTCAAAACTCATAATTATATAAACAGACAAAATCAGTCAACAACCGGAAAACTGTGAAAACCGTAATGACCCTGACTTGGTACAGGCATTTCTAAAGAAATGGTGGGTTGAATCAGATTTTAAGGCGCCAAACCTCCCGCTCTCATTACGGTTCAAAGGTTCCGGCTGTCACTGTAATAGTATTTAAATACAGGAACAAAATAGGTAAAATAGTTGTCAAAGCAGTACCATAATAAGACATGAGCCCTCTTACAAACAACTGGAGGTAAAGACGAACCAACCATCGTTTATATGCGGAAATCACAACACGGAACCCAAAACGTCAAGACACATACTAGGAGAACACAAAGCACTACAAAGATGAGCAACACGATCTTAATGACCGGTAAATCTTTCGTAAAAGCACTACACCAATGGGTACAAAGCGTATTTATTAATATTGATTGGAATTTAACTGCTTTATTCAATCAAATTAAAACCAACTTGACGAAATGTTAGAGAATACCGAAAAGCCAATCAAAAGTTCGAAATTAATTTCGTAAACCACGAAATTTTGTTTAAAATTAAAAAACTGGATATATCCAAACAGATGAGGGTGGCGTCAACGAGCAATACAAAAGCAATAAAAACAAAAGATGGGAACTTATGCGGTTAATATTTATGGATGGCTAATTTGTAAGCATTCTGTAAGCATATTGCAAAGTCTATATACAGGTAGGAAGATTTTGAAAGGATAACCAACGAATAATATATCGATTTTCTATATCTAACTGAATGCTGCAAGACGATGATTGTATCGTGGTACATTGTCGTGTGCGATTTGCTTCCTGATAGCGTTGATGCTGTATAATAGGACATATCATGTCAATGTTAAATATCATAAACCTCCAGTGTGCAATTGTCAGAGTGAGGATAAACACAGCATTAACATTGGTATACTAATTCCCTCTACCACTAAATACATAAATATGTGTACAATTTAATTTATTCTTCCGTTTTATCTTATCATTTAATATTTCAATATTTATCAATTGAGTTTGGTACATAAATATTGTAACTGTAAATAAAAGAAAATATGCAATGTTAGTTTGCAGTTGTCAGGTTCTATTAATTGTCCATTCTTGATAGCCACTTTCTCTAACGTTTATATAAACCTATTACATGATTAAGGATGTACATATATACGTCAATAATTGTTTTCTTTCAACAAATATTTTATTGAAATCACCAGTTGTTGCAGTAATATAAGGGGGAAAGGGTAGCTTAACTTAGAGGCCGCTGTTAGCTACAAAGCTTATTTGTCCGAGTGGAGAAAATAAGACACAACATAGTTATTTTTTACAAGAAAAGAAGATCATACATATGTAACAGGAGAAATATATCAAAGGGTAATTGCAATCCGTAAATCGAAGAAGGACAGATAATACAATGGGCCGAAGAAGGACAGTAAAGGGACAAACAACGATCCTCAAGGATCTGTAAGGATAAATTTTACCCTTCTCCATTGAAATTAGTAGTCAATGTGTTGAAATGAAAAAACATTAGGCTGGTATGTTAAACAACACTGGCAAGATTATTATGTTTGGCTGAAAACGTGGGGGTCCAAATACAATTTGAGAAAAAAGTCAGTCTTCTATAACTAAACGTTAGAGAATACCAAAGGGCAATCCAAAAATGACAATCTTTAGAAGCTGACAACTAAGGGTACACAAGACGAAATAAAACAGTGCAAAAACACAACACAACATATGTTGGACACCACTATGCACACACACACACACACACAATTAACGTAAATAAGACATGCGCCCTCCAACAAACAACTGGTAAAACAGGAACCAAACATAGTCTGTGTGAGATTGATGTAAACATTACAAATGGTGGGATTTTCTTTACACATCACGAACAATATTACATCGACATACATGTGCAAATCTAACCTTTGCAGTATTCATGGCTTACACAATATCAATGCATATTTTAACAACATAAGCTTTGTGAATTTCCAATGTGTCTTTGTTTAAATTTCTTCCTTATTGATGACTATGCTTTTGTTTACCTGTTTTTAATCATCCAGAACGGTTATGCATATCGATTTTGTGATATATCAATTTGCCAGAAATATCATACGAAGAGGGCTTTGTAATATAACATTACATGCATAAATAGAATATAAAAGAAACAATGATTTATTTTATTCTCTAAATGTTTATAAAAAGCGTGTAATGTACCATTTTGCTTACACAATATTAATGCATATTACAACAACATAAGTTTTGTGAATTTCCAATGTGTCTTTGTTTAAATTTCGTCCTTATTGATGACTATGCCTTTGTTTACCTATTTGTAATCATCCAGAACGGTTATGCATATCGATTTTGTGATATATCAATTTGCGAGAAATAGCATACGAAGAGGGCTTTGTAATATAACATTACATGCAGAAATAGAATATAAAAGAAACAAAGATTTAATTTATTCTCTAAATGTTTATCAAAAGCCTGTAATGTACCATTTTGTTAACATCATTAAGACATTAACATCAAGATCGGGATAAATTACATCAATATAACTATTGAATTGACCTCAATCCACAGTTGTGATTATAATACAAACAAGATGACATTTACTTAACATTTAATGTGCTAATGTCAATAAACGCTAGAGAATACTGAAGTGGTAGCACAAAATGGACAATCCATAGAAACTGGCAACGCAGGTCACACAAGACAAAGAATAAAAACCAAACAAAAACACAAAAAACCCAACACAATGTGCGTTGAACACTACTATCCGCAAACAAACACAGATAACGTTAATAAGATATGAGCCCTCTTACAAACAACTGGAGGTAAAGACGAACCAACCATCGTTTGTATGCGGAAATCACAACACGGAACCCAAAACGTCAAGACACATAATAGGAGAACACAAAGCACTACAAAGATGAGCAACACGATCTTAATGACCGGTAAATCTTTCGTAAAAGCACTACACCAATGGGTACAAAGCGTATTTATTAATATTGATTGGAATTTAACTGCTTTATTCAATTAAATTAAAACCAACTTGAAGAAATGTTAGAGAATACCGAAAAGCCAATCAAAAGTTCGAAATTAATTTCGTAAACCACGAAATTTTGTTTAAAATAAAAAAACTGGATATATCCAAACAGATGAGGATGGCGTCAACGAGCAATACAAAAGCAATAAAAACAAAAGATGGGAACTTATACGGTTAATATTTATGGATGGCTAATTTGTAAGCATTCTGTAAGCATATTGCAAAGTCTATATACAGGTAGGAAGATTTTGAAAGGATAACCAACGAATAATATATCGATTTTCTATATCTAACTGAATGCTGCAAGACGATGATTGTATCGTGGTACATTGTCGTGTGCGATTTGATTCCTGATAGCGTTGATGCTGTATAATAGGACATATCATGTCAATGTTAAATATCATAAACCTCCAGTGTGCAATTGTCAGAGTGAGGATAAACACAGCATTAATATTGGTATACTAATTCCTTCTACCACTAAATACATAAATATGTGTACAATTTTATTTATTGTTCCGTTTTATCTTATCATTTAATATTTCAATATTTATCAATTGAGTTTGGTACATAAATATTGTAACTGTAAATGAAAGAAAATATGTAATGGTAGTTTGCAGTTGTCAGGTTCTATTAATTGTCCATTCTTGATAGCCACTTTCTCTAGCCTTTATATAAACCTACTACATGATTAAGGATGTACATATATACGTCAATAATTGTTTTCTTTCAACAAACATTTTATTGAAATCACCAGTTGTTGCAGTAATATAAGGGGGAAAGGGTAGCTTAACTTAGAGGCCGCTGTTAGCTACAAAGCTTATTTGTCCGAGTGGAGAAAATAAGACACAACATACTTATTTTTTACAAGAAAAGAAGATCATACATATGTAACAGGAGAAATATATCAACGGGTAATTGCAATTCGTAAATCGAAGAAGGACAGATAATACAATGGGCCGAAGAAGGACAGTAAAGGGACAAACAACGATCCTCAAGGATCTGTAAGGATAAATTTTCCCCTTCTCCATTGAAATTAGTAGTCAATGTGTTGAAATGAAAAAACATTAGGCTGGTATGTCAAACAACACTGGCAAGATTATTATGTTTGGCTGAAAACGTGGGGGTCCAAATACAATTTGAGAAAAAAGTCAGTCTTCTATAACTAAACGTTAGAGAATACCAAAGGGCAATCCAAAAATGACAATCTTTAGAAGCTGACAACTTAGGGTACACAAGACGAAATAAAACAGTGCAAAAACACAACACAACATATGTTGGACACCACTATGCACACACACACACACACACACAATTAACGTAAATAAGACATGCGCCCTCCAACAAACAACTGGTAAAACAGGAACCAAACATAGTCTGTGTGAGATTGATGTAAACATTACAAATGGTAGGATTTTCTTTACACATCACGAACAATATTACATCGACATACATGTGCAAATCTAACCTCTGCAGTATTCATGGCTTACACCATATCAATGAATATTTTAACAACATAAGCTTTGTGAATTTCCAATGTGTCTGTTTAAATTTCGTCCTTATTGATGACTATGCTTTTGTGTACCTGTTTTTAATCATCCAGAACGGTTATGCATATCGATTTTGTGATATATCAATTTGCCAGAAATATCATACGAAGAGGGCTTTGTAATATAACATTACATGCATAAATAGAATATAAAAGAAACAATGATTTATTTTATTCTCTAAATGTTTATAAAAAGCGTGTAATGTACCATTTTGCTTACACAATATTAATGCATATTACAACAACATAAGTTTTGTGAATTTCCAATGTGTCTTTGTTTAAATTTCGTCCTTATTGATGACTATGCCTTTGCTTACCTATTTTTAATCATCCAGAACGGTTATGCATATCGATTTTGTGATATATCAATTTGCCAGAAATAGCATACGAAGAGGGCTTTGTAATATAACATTACATGCAGAAATAGAATATAAAAGAAACAATGATTTAATTTATTCTCTAAATGTTTATCAAAAGCCTGTAATGTACCATTTTGTTAACATCATTAAGACATTAACATCAAGATCGGGATAAATTACATCAATATAACTATTGAATTGACCTCAATCCACAGTTGTGGTTATAATACAAACAAGATGACATTTACTTAACATTTAATGTGCTAATGTCAATAAACGCTAGAGAATACTGAAGTGGTAGCACAAAATGGACAATCCATAGAAACTGGCAACGCAGGTCACACAAGACAAAGAATAAAACCAAACAAAAACACAAAAAACCCAACACAATGTGCGTTGGACACTACTATCCGCAAACAAACACAGATAACGTTAATAAAGGTAATAACAAAATTACCGAACTCCGAACAATCTTACAAAGGGAAAGTCAAAACTCATAATTATATAAACAGACAAAATCAGTCAACAACCGGAAAACTGTGAAAACCGTAATAACCCTGACTTGGTACAGGCATTTCTAAAGAAATGGTGGGTTGAATCAGATTTTAAGGCGCCAAACCTCCCGCTCTCATTACGTTCAAAGGTTCCGCTGTCACTGTAATAGTATTTAAATACAGGAACAAAATAGGTAAAATAGTTGTCAAAGCAGTACCATAATAAGACATGAGCCCTCTTACAAACAACTGGAGGTAAAGACGAACCAACCATCGTTTGTATGCGGAAATCACAACACGGAACCCAAAACGTCAAGACACATACTAGGAGAACACAAAGCACTACAAAGATGAGCAACACGATCTTAATGACCGGTAAATCTTTCGTAAAAGCACTACACCAATGGGTACAAAGCGTATTTATTAATATTGATAGGAACTTAACTGCTTTATTCAATCAAATTAAGACCAACTTGAAGAAATGTTAGAGAATACCGAAAAGTCAATTAAAAGTTCGAAATTAATTTCGTAAACCACGAAATTTTGTTTAAAATAAAAAAACTGGATATATCCAAACAGATGAGGGTGGCGTCAACGAGCAATACAAAAGCAATAAAAACAAAAGATGGGAACTTATGCGGTTAATATTTATGGATGGCTAATTTGTAAGCATTCTGTAAGCATATTGCAAAGTCTATATACAGGTAGGAAGATTTTGAAAGGGTAACCAACGAATAATATATCGATTTTCTATATCTAACTGAATGCTGCAAGACGATGATTGTATCGTGGTACATTGTCGTGTGCGATTTGCTTCATAATAGCGTTGGTGCTGTATAATAGGACATATCATGTCAATGTTAAATATCATAAACCTCCAGTGTGCAATTGTCAGAGTGATGATAAACACAGCATTAATATTGGTATACTGATTCCTTCTACCACTAAATACATACATATGTGTTCAATTTTATTTATTGTTCCGTTTTATCTTATCATTTAATATTTCAGTATTTATCAATTGAGTTTGGTACATAAATATTGTAACTGTAAATGAAAGAAAATATGTAATGGTAGTTTGCAGTTGTCAGGTTCTATTAATTGTCTATTCTTGATAGCCACTTTCTCTAGCCTTTATATAAACCTATTACATGATTAAGGATGTACATATATACGTCAATAATTGTTTTCTTTCAACAAACATTTTATTGAAATCACCAGTTGTTGCAGTAATATAAGGGGGAAAGGGTAGCTTAACTTAGAGGCGGCTGTTAGCTACAAAGCTTATTTGTCCGAGTGGAGAAAATAAGACACAACATACTTATTTTTTACAAGAAAAGAAGATCATACATATGTAACAGGAGAAATATATCAAAGGGTAATTGCAATCCGTAAATCGAAGAAGGACAGATAATACAATGGGCCGAAGAAGGACAGTAAAGGGACAAACAACGATCCTCAAGGATCTGTAAGGATACATTTTCCCCTTCTCCATTGAAATTAGTAGTCAATGTGTTGAAATGAAAAAACATTAGGCTGGTATGTCAAACAACACTGGCAAGATTATTATGCTTGGCTGAAAACGTGGGGGTCCAAATACAATTTGAGAAAAAAGTCAGTCTTCTATAACTAAACGTTAGAGAATACCAAAGGGCAATCCAAAAATGACAATCTTTAGAAGCTGACAACTTAGGGTACACAAGACGAAATAAAACAGTGCAAAAACACAACACAACATATGTTGGACACCACTATGCACACACACACACACACACAATTAACGTAAATAAGACATGCGCCCTCCAACAAACAACTGGTAAAACAGGAACCAAACATAGTCTGTGTGAGATTGATGTAAACATTACAAATGGTGGGATTTTCTTTACACATCACGAACAATATTACATCGACATACATGTGCAAATCTAACCTTTGCAGTATTCATGGCTTACACAATATCAATGAATATATTAACAACATAAGCTTTGTGAATTTCCAATGTGTCTGTTTAAATTTCGTCCTTATTGATGACTATGCTTTTGTTTACCTGTTTTTAATCATCCAGAACGGTTATGCATATCGATTTTGTGATATATCAATTTGCCAGAAATATCATACGAAGAGGGCTTTGTAATATAACATTACATGCATAAATAGAATATAAAAGAAACAATGATTTATTTTATTCTCTAAATGTTTATAAAAAGCGTGTAATGTACCATTTTGCTTACACAATATTAATGCATATTACAACAACATAAGTTTTGTGAATTTCCAGTGTGTCTTTGTTTAAATTTCGTCCTTATTGATGACTATGCCTTTGCTTACCTATTTTTAATCATCCAGAACGGTTATGCATATCGATTTTGTGATATATCAATTTGCCAGAAATAGCATACGAAGAGGGCTTTGTAATATAACATTACATGCAGAAATAGAATATAAAAGAAACAATGATTTAATTTATTCTCTAAATGTTTATCAAAAGCCTGTAATGTACCATTTTGTTAACATCATTAAGACATTAACATCAAGATCGGGATAAATTACATCAATATAACTATTGAATTGACCTCAATCCACAGTTGTGGTTATAATACAAACAAGATGACATTTACTTAACATTTAGCGTGCTAATGTCAATAAACGCTAGATAATACTGAAGTGGTAGCACACAATGGACAATCCATAGAAACTGGCAACGCAGGTCACACAAGTCAAAGAATAAAACCAAACAAAAACACAAAAAACCCAACACAATGTGCGTTGGACACTACTATCCGCAAACAAACACAGATAACGTTAATAAAGGTAATAACAAAATTACCGAACTCCGAACAATCTTACAAAGGGAAAGTCAAAACTCATAATTATATAAACAGACAAAATCAGTCAACAACCGGAAAACTGTGAAAACCGTAATGACCCTGACTTGGTACAGGCATTTCTAAAGAAATGGTGGGTTGAATCAGATTTTAAGGCGCCAAACCTCCCGCTCTCATTACGGTTCAAAGGTTCCGGCTGTCACTGTAATAGTATTTAAATACAGGAACAAAATAGGTAAAATAGTTGTCAAAGCAGTACCATAATAAGACATGAGCCCTCTTACAAACAACTGGAGGTAAAGACGAACCAACCATCGTTTATATGCGGAAATCACAACACGGAACCCAAAACGTCAAGACACATACTAGGAGAACACAAAGCACTACAAAGATGAGCAACACGATCTTAATGACCGGTAAATCTTTCGTAAAAGCACTACACCAATGGGTACAAAGCGTATTTATTAATATTGATTGGAATTTAACTGCTTTATTCAATCAAATTAAAACCAACTTGACGAAATGTTAGAGAATACCGAAAAGCCAATCAAAAGTTCGAAATTAATTTCGTAAACCACGAAATTTTGTTTAAAATTAAAAAACTGGATATATCCAAACAGATGAGGGTGGCGTCAACGAGCAATACAAAAGCAATAAAAACAAAAGATGGGAACTTATGCGGTTAATATTTATGGATGGCTAATTTGTAAGCATTCTGTAAGCATATTGCAAAGTCTATATACAGGTAGGAAGATTTTGAAAGGATAACCAACGAATAATATATCGATTTTCTATATCTAACTGAATGCTGCAAGACGATGATTGTATCGTGGTACATTGTCGTGTGCGATTTGCTTCCTGATAGCGTTGATGCTGTATAATAGGACATATCATGTCAATGTTAAATATCATAAACCTCCAGTGTGCAATTGTCAGAGTGAGGATAAACACAGCATTAACATTGGTATACTAATTCCCTCTACCACTAAATACATAAATATGTGTACAATTTAATTTATTCTTCCGTTTTATCTTATCATTTAATATTTCAATATTTATCAATTGAGTTTGGTACATAAATATTGTAACTGTAAATAAAAGAAAATATGCAATGTTAGTTTGCAGTTGTCAGGTTCTATTAATTGTCCATTCTTGATAGCCACTTTCTCTAACGTTTATATAAACCTATTACATGATTAAGGATGTACATATATACGTCAATAATTGTTTTCTTTCAACAAATATTTTATTGAAATCACCAGTTGTTGCAGTAATATAAGGGGGAAAGGGTAGCTTAACTTAGAGGCCGCTGTTAGCTACAAAGCTTATTTGTCCGAGTGGAGAAAATAAGACACAACATAGTTATTTTTTACAAGAAAAGAAGATCATACATATGTAACAGGAGAAATATATCAAAGGGTAATTGCAATCCGTAAATCGAAGAAGGACAGATAATACAATGGGCCGAAGAAGGACAGTAAAGGGACAAACAACGATCCTCAAGGATCTGTAAGGATAAATTTTACCCTTCTCCATTGAAATTAGTAGTCAATGTGTTGAAATGAAAAAACATTAGGCTGGTATGTTAAACAACACTGGCAAGATTATTATGTTTGGCTGAAAACGTGGGGGTCCAAATACAATTTGAGAAAAAAGTCAGTCTTCTATAACTAAACGTTAGAGAATACCAAAGGGCAATCCAAAAATGACAATCTTTAGAAGCTGACAACTAAGGGTACACAAGACGAAATAAAACAGTGCAAAAACACAACACAACATATGTTGGACACCACTATGCACACACACACACACACACAATTAACGTAAATAAGACATGCGCCCTCCAACAAACAACTGGTAAAACAGGAACCAAACATAGTCTGTGTGAGATTGATGTAAACATTACAAATGGTGGGATTTTCTTTACACATCACGAACAATATTACATCGACATACATGTGCAAATCTAACCTTTGCAGTATTCATGGCTTACACAATATCAATGCATATTTTAACAACATAAGCTTTGTGAATTTCCAATGTGTCTTTGTTTAAATTTCTTCCTTATTGATGACTATGCTTTTGTTTACCTGTTTTTAATCATCCAGAACGGTTATGCATATCGATTTTGTGATATATCAATTTGCCAGAAATATCATACGAAGAGGGCTTTGTAATATAACATTACATGCATAAATAGAATATAAAAGAAACAATGATTTATTTTATTCTCTAAATGTTTATAAAAAGCGTGTAATGTACCATTTTGCTTACACAATATTAATGCATATTACAACAACATAAGTTTTGTGAATTTCCAATGTGTCTTTGTTTAAATTTCGTCCTTATTGATGACTATGCCTTTGTTTACCTATTTGTAATCATCCAGAACGGTTATGCATATCGATTTTGTGATATATCAATTTGCGAGAAATAGCATACGAAGAGGGCTTTGTAATATAACATTACATGCAGAAATAGAATATAAAAGAAACAAAGATTTAATTTATTCTCTAAATGTTTATCAAAAGCCTGTAATGTACCATTTTGTTAACATCATTAAGACATTAACATCAAGATCGGGATAAATTACATCAATATAACTATTGAATTGACCTCAATCCACAGTTGTGATTATAATACAAACAAGATGACATTTACTTAACATTTAATGTGCTAATGTCAATAAACGCTAGAGAATACTGAAGTGGTAGCACAAAATGGACAATCCATAGAAACTGGCAACGCAGGTCACACAAGACAAAGAATAAAAACCAAACAAAAACACAAAAAACCCAACACAATGTGCGTTGAACACTACTATTCGCAAACAAACACAGATAACGTTAATAAGACATGAGCCTTCTTACAAACAACTGGAGGTAAAGACGAACCAACCATCGTTTGTATGCGGAAATCACAACACGGAACCCAAAACGTCAAGACACATAATAGGAGAACACAAAGCACTACAAAGATGAGCAACACGATCTTAATGACCGGTAAATCTTTCGTAAAAGCACTACACCAATGGGTACAAAGCGTATTTATTAATATTGATTGGAATTTAACTGCTTTATTCAATTAAATTAAAACCAACTTGAAGAAATGTTAGAGAATACCGAAAAGCCAATCAAAAGTTCGAAATTAATTTCGTAAACCACGAAATGTTGTTTAAAATAAAAAAACTGGATATATCCAAACAGATGAGGATGGCGTCAACGAGCAATACAAAAGCAATAAAAACAAAAGATGGGAACTTATACGGTTAATATTTATGGATGGCTAATTTGTAAGCATTCTGTAAGCATATTGCAAAGTCTATATACAGGTAGGAAGATTTTGAAAGGATAACCAACGAATAATATATCGATTTTCTATATCTAACTGAATGCTGCAAGACGATGATTGTATCGTGGTACATTGTCGTGTGCGATTTGATTCCTGATAGCGTTGATGCTGTATAATAGGACATATCATGTCAATGTTAAATATCATAAACCTCCAGTGTGCAATTGTCAGAGTGAGGATAAACACAGCATTAATATTGGTATACTAATTCCTTCTACCACTAAATACATAAATATGTGTACAATTTTATTTATTGTTCCGTTTTATCTTATCATTTAATATTTCAATATTTATCAATTGAGTTTGGTACATAAATATTGTAACTGTAAATGAAAGAAAATATGTAATGGTAGTTTGCAGTTGTCAGGTTCTATTAATTGTCCATTCTTGATAGCCACTTTCTCTAGCCTTTATATAAACCTACTACATGATTAAGGATGTACATATATACGTCAATAATTGTTTTCTTTCAACAAACATTTTATTGAAATCACCAGTTGTTGCAGTAATATAAGGGGGAAAGGGTAGCTTAACTTAGAGGCCGCTGTTAGCTACAAAGCTTATTTGTCCGAGTGGAGAAAATAAGACACAACATACTTATTTTTTACAAGAAAAGAAGATCATACATATGTAACAGGAGAAATATATCAACGGGTAATTGCAATTCGTAAATCGAAGAAGGACAGATAATACAATGGGCCGAAGAAGGACAGTAAAGGGACAAACAACGATCCTCAAGGATCTGTAAGGATAAATTTTCCCCTTCTCCATTGAAATTAGTAGTCAATGTGTTGAAATGAAAAAACATTAGGCTGGTATGTCAAACAACACTGGCAAGATTATTATGTTTGGCTGAAAACGTGGGGGTCCAAATACAATTTGAGAAAAAAGTCAGTCTTCTATAACTAAACGTTAGAGAATACCAAAGGGCAATCCAAAAATGACAATCTTTAGAAGCTGACAACTTAGGGTACACAAGACGAAATAAAACAGTGCAAAAACACAACACAACATATGTTGGACACCACTATGCACACACACACACACACACACAATTAACGTAAATAAGACATGCGCCCTCCAACAAACAACTGGTAAAACAGGAACCAAACATAGTCTGTGTGAGATTGATGTAAACATTACAAATGGTAGGATTTTCTTTACACATCACGAACAATATTACATCGACATACATGTGCAAATCTAACCTCTGCAGTATTCATGGCTTACACCATATCAATGAATATTTTAACAACATAAGCTTTGTGAATTTCCAATGTGTCTGTTTAAATTTCGTCCTTATTGATGACTATGCTTTTGTGTACCTGTTTTTAATCATCCAGAACGGTTATGCATATCGATTTTGTGATATATCAATTTGCCAGAAATATCATACGAAGAGGGCTTTGTAATATAACATTACATGCATAAATAGAATATAAAAGAAACAATGATTTATTTTATTCTCTAAATGTTTATAAAAAGCGTGTAATGTACCATTTTGCTTACACAATATTAATGCATATTACAACAACATAAGTTTTGTGAATTTCCAATGTGTCTTTGTTTAAATTTCGTCCTTATTGATGACTATGCCTTTGCTTACCTATTTTTAATCATCCAGAACGGTTATGCATATCGATTTTGTGATATATCAATTTGCCAGAAATAGCATACGAAGAGGGCTTTGTAATATAACATTACATGCAGAAATAGAATATAAAAGAAACAATGATTTAATTTATTCTCTAAATGTTTATCAAAAGCCTGTAATGTACCATTTTGTTAACATCATTAAGACATTAACATCAAGATCGGGATAAATTACATCAATATAACTATTGAATTGACCTCAATCCACAGTTGTGGTTATAATACAAACAAGATGACATTTACTTAACATTTAATGTGCTAATGTCAATAAACGCTAGAGAATACTGAAGTGGTAGCACAAAATGGACAATCCATAGAAACTGGCAACGCAGGTCACACAAGACAAAGAATAAAACCAAACAAAAACACAAAAAACCCAACACAATGTGCGTTGGACACTACTATCCGCAAACAAACACAGATAACGTTAATAAAGGTAATAACAAAATTACCGAACTCCGAACAATCTTACAAAGGGAAAGTCAAAACTCATAATTATATAAACAGACAAAATCAGTCAACAACCGGAAAACTGTGAAAACCGTAATAACCCTGACTTGGTACAGGCATTTCTAAAGAAATGGTGGGTTGAATCAGATTTTAAGGCGCCAAACCTCCCGCTCTCATTACGTTCAAAGGTTCCGCTGTCACTGTAATAGTATTTAAATACAGGAACAAAATAGGTAAAATAGTTGTCAAAGCAGTACCATAATAAGACATGAGCCCTCTTACAAACAACTGGAGGTAAAGACGAACCAACCATCGTTTGTATGCGGAAATCACAACACGGAACCCAAAACGTCAAGACACATACTAGGAGAACACAAAGCACTACAAAGATGAGCAACACGATCTTAATGACCGGTAAATCTTTCGTAAAAGCACTACACCAATGGGTACAAAGCGTATTTATTAATATTGATAGGAACTTAACTGCTTTATTCAATCAAATTAAGACCAACTTGAAGAAATGTTAGAGAATACCGAAAAGTCAATTAAAAGTTCGAAATTAATTTCGTAAACCACGAAATTTTGTTTAAAATAAAAAAACTGGATATATCCAAACAGATGAGGGTGGCGTCAACGAGCAATACAAAAGCAATAAAAACAAAAGATGGGAACTTATGCGGTTAATATTTATGGATGGCTAATTTGTAAGCATTCTGTAAGCATATTGCAAAGTCTATATACAGGTAGGAAGATTTTGAAAGGGTAACCAACGAATAATATATCGATTTTCTATATCTAACTGAATGCTGCAAGACGATGATTGTATCGTGGTACATTGTCGTGTGCGATTTGCTTCATAATAGCGTTGGTGCTGTATAATAGGACATATCATGTCAATGTTAAATATCATAAACCTCCAGTGTGCAATTGTCAGAGTGATGATAAACACAGCATTAATATTGGTATACTGATTCCTTCTACCACTAAATACATACATATGTGTTCAATTTTATTTATTGTTCCGTTTTATCTTATCATTTAATATTTCAGTATTTATCAATTGAGTTTGGTACATAAATATTGTAACTGTAAATGAAAGAAAATATGTAATGGTAGTTTGCAGTTGTCAGGTTCTATTAATTGTCTATTCTTGATAGCCACTTTCTCTAGCCTTTATATAAACCTATTACATGATTAAGGATGTACATATATACGTCAATAATTGTTTTCTTTCAACAAACATTTTATTGAAATCACCAGTTGTTGCAGTAATATAAGGGGGAAAGGGTAGCTTAACTTAGAGGCGGCTGTTAGCTACAAAGCTTATTTGTCCGAGTGGAGAAAATAAGACACAACATACTTATTTTTTACAAGAAAAGAAGATCATACATATGTAACAGGAGAAATATATCAAAGGGTAATTGCAATCCGTAAATCGAAGAAGGACAGATAATACAATGGGCCGAAGAAGGACAGTAAAGGGACAAACAACGATCCTCAAGGATCTGTAAGGATACATTTTCCCCTTCTCCATTGAAATTAGTAGTCAATGTGTTGAAATGAAAAAACATTAGGCTGGTATGTCAAACAACACTGGCAAGATTATTATGCTTGGCTGAAAACGTGGGGGTCCAAATACAATTTGAGAAAAAAGTCAGTCTTCTATAACTAAACGTTAGAGAATACCAAAGGGCAATCCAAAAATGACAATCTTTAGAAGCTGACAACTTAGGGTACACAAGACGAAATAAAACAGTGCAAAAACACAACACAACATATGTTGGACACCACTATGCACACACACACACACACACAATTAACGTAAATAAGACATGCGCCCTCCAACAAACAACTGGTAAAACAGGAACCAAACATAGTCTGTGTGAGATTGATGTAAACATTACAAATGGTGGGATTTTCTTTACACATCACGAACAATATTACATCGACATACATGTGCAAATCTAACCTTTGCAGTATTCATGGCTTACACAATATCAATGAATATATTAACAACATAAGCTTTGTGAATTTCCAATGTGTCTGTTTAAATTTCGTCCTTATTGATGACTATGCTTTTGTTTACCTGTTTTTAATCATCCAGAACGGTTATGCATATCGATTTTGTGATATATCAATTTGCCAGAAATATCATACGAAGAGGGCTTTGTAATATAACATTACATGCATAAATAGAATATAAAAGAAACAATGATTTATTTTATTCTCTAAATGTTTATAAAAAGCGTGTAATGTACCATTTTGCTTACACAATATTAATGCATATTACAACAACATAAGTTTTGTGAATTTCCAGTGTGTCTTTGTTTAAATTTCGTCCTTATTGATGACTATGCCTTTGCTTACCTATTTTTAATCATCCAGAACGGTTATGCATATCGATTTTGTGATATATCAATTTGCCAGAAATAGCATACGAAGAGGGCTTTGTAATATAACATTACATGCAGAAATAGAATATAAAAGAAACAATGATTTAATTTATTCTCTAAATGTTTATCAAAAGCCTGTAATGTACCATTTTGTTAACATCATTAAGACATTAACATCAAGATCGGGATAAATTACATCAATATAACTATTGAATTGACCTCAATCCACAGTTGTGGTTATAATACAAACAAGATGACATTTACTTAACATTTAGCGTGCTAATGTCAATAAACGCTAGATAATACTGAAGTGGTAGCACACAATGGACAATCCATAGAAACTGGCAACGCAGGTCACACAAGTCAAAGAATAAAACCAAACAAAAACACAAAAAACCCAACACAATGTGCGTTGGACACTACTATCCGCAAACAAACACAGATAACGTTAATAAAGGTAATAACAAAATTACCGAACTCCGAACAATCTTACAAAGGGAAAGTCAAAACTCATAATTATATAAACAGACAAAATCAGTCAACAACCGGAAAACTGTGAAAACCGTAATGACCCTGACTTGGTACAGGCATTTCTAAAGAAATGGTGGGTTGAATCAGATTTTAAGGCGCCAAACCTCCCGCTCTCATTACGGTTCAAAGGTTCCGGCTGTCACTGTAATAGTATTTAAATACAGGAACAAAATAGGTAAAATAGTTGTCAAAGCAGTACCATAATAAGACATGAGCCCTCTTACAAACAACTGGAGGTAAAGACGAACCAACCATCGTTTATATGCGGAAATCACAACACGGAACCCAAAACGTCAAGACACATACTAGGAGAACACAAAGCACTACAAAGATGAGCAACACGATCTTAATGACCGGTAAATCTTTCGTAAAAGCACTACACCAATGGGTACAAAGCGTATTTATTAATATTGATTGGAATTTAACTGCTTTATTCAATCAAATTAAAACCAACTTGACGAAATGTTAGAGAATACCGAAAAGCCAATCAAAAGTTCGAAATTAATTTCGTAAACCACGAAATTTTGTTTAAAATTAAAAAACTGGATATATCCAAACAGATGAGGGTGGCGTCAACGAGCAATACAAAAGCAATAAAAACAAAAGATGGGAACTTATGCGGTTAATATTTATGGATGGCTAATTTGTAAGCATTCTGTAAGCATATTGCAAAGTCTATATACAGGTAGGAAGATTTTGAAAGGATAACCAACGAATAATATATCGATTTTCTATATCTAACTGAATGCTGCAAGACGATGATTGTATCGTGGTACATTGTCGTGTGCGATTTGCTTCCTGATAGCGTTGATGCTGTATAATAGGACATATCATGTCAATGTTAAATATCATAAACCTCCAGTGTGCAATTGTCAGAGTGAGGATAAACACAGCATTAACATTGGTATACTAATTCCCTCTACCACTAAATACATAAATATGTGTACAATTTAATTTATTCTTCCGTTTTATCTTATCATTTAATATTTCAATATTTATCAATTGAGTTTGGTACATAAATATTGTAACTGTAAATAAAAGAAAATATGCAATGTTAGTTTGCAGTTGTCAGGTTCTATTAATTGTCCATTCTTGATAGCCACTTTCTCTAACGTTTATATAAACCTATTACATGATTAAGGATGTACATATATACGTCAATAATTGTTTTCTTTCAACAAATATTTTATTGAAATCACCAGTTGTTGCAGTAATATAAGGGGGAAAGGGTAGCTTAACTTAGAGGCCGCTGTTAGCTACAAAGCTTATTTGTCCGAGTGGAGAAAATAAGACACAACATAGTTATTTTTTACAAGAAAAGAAGATCATACATATGTAACAGGAGAAATATATCAAAGGGTAATTGCAATCCGTAAATCGAAGAAGGACAGATAATACAATGGGCCGAAGAAGGACAGTAAAGGGACAAACAACGATCCTCAAGGATCTGTAAGGATAAATTTTACCCTTCTCCATTGAAATTAGTAGTCAATGTGTTGAAATGAAAAAACATTAGGCTGGTATGTTAAACAACACTGGCAAGATTATTATGTTTGGCTGAAAACGTGGGGGTCCAAATACAATTTGAGAAAAAAGTCAGTCTTCTATAACTAAACGTTAGAGAATACCAAAGGGCAATCCAAAAATGACAATCTTTAGAAGCTGACAACTAAGGGTACACAAGACGAAATAAAACAGTGCAAAAACACAACACAACATATGTTGGACACCACTATGCACACACACACACACACACAATTAACGTAAATAAGACATGCGCCCTCCAACAAACAACTGGTAAAACAGGAACCAAACATAGTCTGTGTGAGATTGATGTAAACATTACAAATGGTGGGATTTTCTTTACACATCACGAACAATATTACATCGACATACATGTGCAAATCTAACCTTTGCAGTATTCATGGCTTACACAATATCAATGCATATTTTAACAACATAAGCTTTGTGAATTTCCAATGTGTCTTTGTTTAAATTTCTTCCTTATTGATGACTATGCTTTTGTTTACCTGTTTTTAATCATCCAGAACGGTTATGCATATCGATTTTGTGATATATCAATTTGCCAGAAATATCATACGAAGAGGGCTTTGTAATATAACATTACATGCATAAATAGAATATAAAAGAAACAATGATTTATTTTATTCTCTAAATGTTTATAAAAAGCGTGTAATGTACCATTTTGCTTACACAATATTAATGCATATTACAACAACATAAGTTTTGTGAATTTCCAATGTGTCTTTGTTTAAATTTCGTCCTTATTGATGACTATGCCTTTGTTTACCTATTTGTAATCATCCAGAACGGTTATGCATATCGATTTTGTGATATATCAATTTGCGAGAAATAGCATACGAAGAGGGCTTTGTAATATAACATTACACGCAGAAATAGAATATAAAAGAAACAAAGATTTAATTTATTCTCTAAATGTTTATCAAAAGCCTGTAATGTACCATTTTGTTAACATCATTAAGACATTAACATCAAGATCGGGATAAATTACATCAATATAACTATTGAATTGACCTCAATCCACAGTTGTGATTATAATACAAACAAGATGACATTTACTTAACATTTAATGTGCTAATGTCAATAAACGCTAGAGAATACTGAAGTGGTAGCACAAAATGGACAATCCATAGAAACTGGCAACGCAGGTCACACAAGACAAAGAATAAAAACCAAACAAAAACACAAAAAACCCAACACAATGTGCGTTGAACACTACTATCCGCAAACAAACACAGATAACGTTAATAAGATATGAGCCCTCTTACAAACAACTGGAGGTAAAGACGAACCAACCATCGTTTGTATGCGGAAATCACAACACGGAACCCAAAACGTCAAGACACATAATAGGAGAACACAAAGCACTACAAAGATGAGCAACACGATCTTAATGACCGGTAAATCTTTCGTAAAAGCACTACACCAATGGGTACAAAGCGTATTTATTAATATTGATTGGAATTTAACTGCTTTATTCAATTAAATTAAAACCAACTTGAAGAAATGTTAGAGAATACCGAAAAGCCAATCAAAAGTTCGAAATTAATTTCGTAAACCACGAAATTTTGTTTAAAATAAAAAAACTGGATATATCCAAACAGATGAGGATGGCGTCAACGAGCAATACAAAAGCAATAAAAACAAAAGATGGGAACTTATACGGTTAATATTTATGGATGGCTAATTTGTAAGCATTCTGTAAGCATATTGCAAAGTCTATATACAGGTAGGAAGATTTTGAAAGGATAACCAACGAATAATATATCGATTTTCTATATCTAACTGAATGCTGCAAGACGATGATTGTATCGTGGTACATTGTCGTGTGCGATTTGATTCCTGATAGCGTTGATGCTGTATAATAGGACATATCATGTCAATGTTAAATATCATAAACCTCCAGTGTGCAATTGTCAGAGTGAGGATAAACACAGCATTAATATTGGTATGCTAATTCCTTCTACCACTAAATACATAAATATGTGTACAATTTTATTTATTGTTCCGTTTTATCTTATCATTTAATATTTCACTATTTATCAATTGAGTTTGGTACATAAATATTGTAACTGTAAAAGAAAGAAAATATGTAATGGTAGTTTGCAGTTGTCAGGTTCTATTAATTGTCCATTCTTGATAGCCACTTTCTCTAGCGTTTATATAAACCTATTAAATGATTAAGGATGTACATATATACGTCAATAATTGTTTTCTTTCAACAAACATTTGATTGAAATCACCAGTTGTTGCAGTAATATAAGGGGGAAAGGGTAGCTTAACTTAGAGGCCGCTGTTAGCTACAAAGCTTATTTGTCCGAGTGGAGAAAATAAGACACAACATAGTTATTTTTTACAAGAAAAGAAGATCACACATATGTAACAGGAGAAATATATCAAAGGGTAATTGCAATCCGTAAATCGAAGAAGGACAGATAATACAATGGGCCGAAGAAGGACAGTAAAGTGACAAACAACGATCCTCAAGGATCTGTAAGGATAAATTTTCCCCTTCTCCATTGAAATTAGTAGTCAATGTGTTGAAATGAAAACACATTAGGCTGGTATGTCAAACAACACTGGCAAGATTATTATGTTTGGCTGAAAACGTGGGGGTCCAAATACAATTTGAGAAAAAAGTCAGTCTTCTATAACTAAACGTTAGAGAATACCAAAGGGCAATCCAAAAATGACAATCTTTAGAAGCTGACAACTTAGGGTACACAAGACGAAATAAAACAGTGCAAAAACACAACACAACATATGTTGGACACCACTATGCACACACACACACACACAATTAACGTAAATAAGACATGCGCCCTCCAACAAACAACTGGTAAAACAGGAACCAAACATAGTCTGTGTGAGATTGATGTAAACATTACAAATGGTGTGATTTTCTTTACACATCACGAACAATATTACATCGACATACATGTGCAAATCTAACCTTTGCAGTATGCATGGCTTACACAATATCAATGCATATTTTAACAACATAAGCTTTGTGAATTTCCAATGTGTCTTTGTTTAAATTTCGTCCTTATTGATGACTATGCCTTTGTTTACCTGTTTTTAATGATCCAGAACAGTTATGCATATCGATTTTGTGATATATCAATTTGCCAGAAATATCATACGAAGAGGGCTTTGTAATATAACATTACATGCATAAATAGAATATAAAAGAAACAATGATTTATTTTATTCTCTAAATGTTTATAAAAAGCGTGTAATGTACCATTTTGCTTACACAATATTAATGCATATTACAACAACATAAGTTTTGTGAATTTCCAATGTGTCTTTGCTTAAATGTCGTCCTTATTGATGACTATGCCTTTGTTTACCTATTTTTAATCATCCAGAATGGTTATGCATATTGATGTTGTCATATATCAATTTGCCAGAAATAGCATACGAAGAGGGCTTTGTAATATAACATTACATGCAGAAATAGAATATAAAAGAAACAATGATTTAATTTATTCTCTAAATGTTTATCAAAAGCCTGTAATGTACCATTTTGTTAACATCATTAAGACATTAACATCAAGATCGGGATAAATTACATCAATATAACTATTGAATTGACCTCAATCCACAGTTGTGATTATAATACAAACAAGATGACATTTACTTAACATTTAATGTGCTAATGTCAATAAACGCTAGAGAATACTGAAGTGGTAGCACAAAATGGACAATCCATAGAAACTGGCAACGCAGGTCACACAAGACAAAGAATAAAAACCAAACAAAAACACAAAAAACCCAACACAATGTGCGTTGGACACTACTATCCGCAAACAAACACAGATAACGTTAATAAGACATGAGCCCTCTTACAAACAACTGGAGGTAAAGACGAACCAACCATCGTTTGTATGCGGAAATCACAACACGGAACCCAAAACGTCAAGACACATAATAGGAGAACACAAAGCACTACAAAGATGAGCAACACGGATCTTAATGACCGGTAAATCTTTCGTAAAAGAACTACACCTATGGGTACAAAGCGTAATTATTAATATTGATAGGAATTTAACTGCTTTATTCAATCAAATTAAAACCAACTTGAAGAAATGTTAGAGAATACCGAAAAGCCAATCAAAAGTTCGAAATTAATTTCGTAAACCACGAAATTTTGTTTAAAATAAAAAAACTGGATATATCCAAACAGATGAGGGTGGCGTCAACGAGCAATACAAAAGCAATAAAAACAAAGATGGGAACTTATGCGGTTAATATTTATGGATGGCTAATTTGTAAGCATTCTGTAAGCATATTGCAAAGTCTATATACAGGTAGGAAGATTTTGAAAGGATAACCAACGAATAATATATCGATTTTCTATATCTAACTGAATGCTGCAAGACGATGATTGTATCGTGGTACATTGTCGTGTGCGATTTGCTTCCTGATAGCGTTGATGCTGTATAATAGGACATATCATGTCAATGTTAAATATCATAAACCTCAAGTGTGCAATTGTCAGAGTGAGGATAAACACAGCATTAATATTGGTATACTAATTCCTTCTACCACTAAATACATAAATATGTGTACAATTTTATTTATTGTTCCGTTTTATCTTATCATTTAATATTTCAATATTTATCAATTGAGTTTGGTACATAAATATTGTAACTGTAAATGAAAGAAAATATGTAATGGTAGTTTGCAGTTGTCAGGTTCTATTAATTGTCCATTCTTGATAGCCACTTTCTCTAGCGTTTATATAAACCTATTACATGATTAAGGATGTACATATATACGTCAATAATTTTGTTCTTTCAACACACATTTTATTGAAATCACCAGTTGTTGCAGTAATATAAGGGGGAAAGGGTAGCTTAACTTAGAGGCCGCTGATAGCTACAAAGCTTATTTGTCCGAGTGGAGAAAATAAGACACAACATAGTTATTTTTTACAAGAAAAGAAGATCATACATATGTAACATGAGAAATATATCAAAGGGTAATTGCAATCCGTAAATCGAAGAAGGACAGATAATACAATGGGTCGAAGAAGGACAGTAAAGGGACAAACAACAATCCTCAAGGATCTGTAAGGATAAATTTCCCCCTTCTCCATTGAAATTAGTAGTCAATGTGTTGAAATGAAAAAAACATTAGGCTGGTATGTCAAACAACACTGGCAAGATTATTATGTTTGGCTGAAAACGTGGGGGTCCAAATACAATTTGAGAAAAAAGTCAGTCTTCTATAACTAAACGTTAGAGAATACCAAATGGCAATCCAAAAATGACAATCTTTAGAAGCTGACAACTTAGGGTACACAAGACGAAATAAAACAGTGCAAAAACACAACACAACATATGTTGGACACCACTATGCACACACACACACACACAATTAACGTAAATAAGACATGCGCCCTCCAACAAACAACTGGTAAAACAGGAACCAAACATAGTCTGTGTGAGATTGATGTAAACATTACAAATGGTGTGATTTTCTTTACACATCACGAACAATATTACATCGACATACATGTGCAAATCTAACCTTTGCAGTATGCATGGCTTACACAATATCAATGCATATTTTAACAACATAAGCTTTGTGAATTTCCAATGTGTCTTTGTTTAAATTTCGTCCTTATTGATGACTATGCCTTTGTTTACCTGTTTTTAATGATCCAGAACAGTTATGCATATCGATTTTGTGATATATCAATTTGCCAGAAATATCATACGAAGAGGGCTTTGTAATATAACTTTACATGCATAAATAGAATATAAAAGAAACAATGATTTATTTTATTCTCTAAATGTTTATAAAAAGCGTGTAATGTACCATTTTGCTTACACAATATTAATGCATATTACAACAACATAAGTTTTGTGAATTTCCAATGTGTCTTTGCTTCAATTTCGTCCTTATTGATGACTATGCCTTTGTTTACCTATTTTTAATCATCCAGAATGGTTATGCATATTGATGTTGTCATATATCAATTTGCCAGAAATAGCATACGAAGAGGGCTTTGTAATATAACATTACATGCAGAAATAGAATATAAAAGAAACAATGATTTAATTTATTCTCTAAATGTTTATCAAAAGCCTGTAATGTACCATTTTGTTAACATCATTAAGACATTAACATCAAGATCGGGATAAATTACATCAATATAACTATTGAATTGACCTCAATCCACAGTTGTGATTATAATACAAACAAGATGACATTTACTTAACATTTAATGTGCTAATGTCAATAAACGCTAGAGAATACTGAAGTGGTAGCACAAAATGGACAATCCATAGAAACTGGCAACGCAGGTCACACAAGACAAAGAATAAAAACCAAACAAAAACACAAAAAACCCAACACAATGTGCGTTGGACACTACTATCCGCAAACAAACACAGATAACGTTAATAAGACATGAGCCCTCTTACAAACAACTGGAGGTAAAGACGAACCAACCATCGTTTGTATGCGGAAATCACAACACGGAACCCAAAACGTCAAGACACATAATAGGAGAACACAAAGCACTACAAAGATGAGCAACACGGATCTTAATGACCGGTAAATCTTTCGTAAAAGAACTACACCTATGGGTACAAAGCGTAATTATTAATATTGATAGGAATTTAACTGCTTTATTCAATCAAATTAAAACCAACTTGAAGAAATGTTAGAGAATACCGAAAAGCCAATCAAAAGTTCGAAATTAATTTCGTAAACCACGAAATTTTGTTTAAAATAAAAAAACTGGATATATCCAAACAGATGAGGGTGGCGTCAACGAGCAATACAAAAGCAATAAAAACAAAGATGGGAACTTATGCGGTTAATATTTATGGATGGCTAATTTGTAAGCATTCTGTAAGCATATTGCAAAGTCTATATACAGGTAGGAAGATTTTGAAAGGTTAACCAACGAATAATATATCGATTTTCTATATCTAACTGAATGCTGCAAGACGATGATTGTATCGTGGTACATTGTCGTGTGCGATTTGCTTCCTGATAGCGTTGATGCTGTATAATAGGACATATCATGTCAATGTTAAATATCATAAACCTCCAGTGTGCAATTGTCAGAGTGAGGATAAACACAGCATTAATATTGGTATACCAATTCCTTCTACCACTAAATACATAAATATGTGTACAATTTTATTTATTGTTCCGTTTTATCTTATCATTTAATATTTCAATATTTATCAATTGAGTTTGGTACATAAATATTGTAACTGTAAATGAAAGAAAATATGTAATGGTAGTTTGCAGTTGTCAGGTTCTATTAATTGTCCATTCTTGATAGCCACTTTCTCTAGCGTTTATATAAATCTATTACATGATTAAGGATGTACATATATACGTCAATAATTTTGTTCTTTCAACACACATTTTATTGAAATCACCAGTTGTTGCAGTAATATAAGGGGGAAAGGGTAGCTTAACTTAGAGGCCGCTGATAGCTACAAAGCTTATTTGTCCGAGTGGAGAAAATAAGACACAACATAGTTATTTTTTACAAGAAAAGAAGATCATACATATGTAACATGAGAAATATATCAAAGGGTAATTGCAATCCGTAAATCGAAGAAGGACAGATAATACAATGGGTCGAAGAAGGACAGTAAAGGGACAAACAACAATCCTCAAGGATCTGTAAGGATAAATTTCCCCCTTCTCCATTGAAATTAGTAGTCAATGTGTTGAAATGAAAAAACATTAGGCTGGTATGTCAAACAACACTGGCAAGATTATTATGTTTGGCTGAAAACGTGGGGGTCCAAATACAATTTGAGAAAAAGTCAGTCTTCTATAACTAAACGTTAGAGAATACCAAAGGGCAATCCAAAAATGACAATCTTTAGAAGCTGACAACTTAGGGTACACAAGACGAAATAAAACAGAGCAATAACACAACACAACGTATGTTGGACACCACTATGCACACACACACACACACAATTGACGTAAATAAGACATGCGCCCTCCAACAAACAACTGGTAAAACAGGAACCAAACATAGGCTGTGTGATATTGATGTAAACATTACAAATGGTGTGATTTTATTTACACATCACGAACAATATTACATCGACATACATGTGCAAATCTAACCTTTGCAGTATTCATGGCTTACACAATATCAATGCATATTATAACAACATAAGCTTTGTGAATTTCCAATGTGTCTTTTTTTAAATTTCGTCCTTATTGATGACTATGCCTTTGTTTACCCGTTTTTAATCATCCAGAACGGTTATGCATATCGATTTTGTGATATATCAATTTGCCAGAAATATCATACGAAGAGGGCTTTGTAATACAACATTACATGCAAAAATAGAATATAAAAGAAACAATGATTTATTTTATTCTCTAAATGTTTATAAAAAGCGTGTTATGTACCATTTTGCTTACACAATATTAATGCATATTACAACAACATAAGTTTTGTGAATTTCCAATGTGTCTTTGTTTAAATTTCGTCTTTATTGATGACTATGCCTTTGCTTACCTGTTTTCAATCATCCAGAACGGTTATGCATATCGATTTTGTGATATATCAATTTGCCAGAAATAGCATACGAAGAGGGCTTTGTAATATAACATTACATGCAGAAATAGAATATAAAAGAAACAATGATTTATTTTATTCTCTAAATGTTTATTAAAAGCCTGTAATGCACCATTTTGTTAACATCATTAAGATATTAACATCAAGATCGGGATAAATTACATCAATATAACTATTGAATTGACCTCAATCCACAGTTGTGATTATAATACAAACACGATGACATTTACTTAACATTTAATGTGCTAATGTCAATAAACGCTAGAGAATACTGAAGTGGTAGCACAAAATGAACAATCCATAGAAACTGGCAACGCAGGTCACACAAGACAAAGAATAAAAACCAAACAAAAACACAAAAAACCCAACACAATGTGCGTTGGGCACTACTATCCGCAAACAAACACAGATAACGTTAATAAGACATGAGCCCTCTTACAAACAACTGGAGGTAAAGACGAACCAACCATCGTTTGTATGCGGAAATCACAACACGGAACCCAAAACGTCAAGACACATAATAGGAGAACACAAAGCACTACAAAGATGAGCAACACGGATCTTAATGACCGGTAAATCTTTCGTAAAAGCACTACACCTATGGGTTCAAAGCGTATTTATTAATATTGATAGGAACTTAACTGCTTTATTCAATCAAATTAAGACCAACTTGAAGAAATGTTAGAGAATACCGAAAAGCATATCAAAATTTCGAAATTAATTTCGTAAACCACGAAATATTTTGTTTAAAATAAAAAAAACTGGATATATCCAAACAGATGAGGGTGGTGTCAACGAGCAATACAAAAGCAATAAAAACAAAAGATGGGAACTTATGCGGTTAATATTTATGGATGGCTAATTTGTAAGCATACTGTAAGCATATTGCAAAGTCTATATACAGGTAGGAAGATTTTGAAAGGGTAACCAAAGAATAATATATCGATTTTCTATATCTAACTGAATGCTGCAAGACGATGATTGTATCGTGGTACATTGTCGTGTGCGATTTGCTTCATAATAGCGTTGGTGCTGTATAATAGGACATATCATGTCAATGTTAAATATCATAAACCTCCAGTGTGCAATTGTCAGAGTGATGATAAACACAGCATTAATATTGGTATACTGATTCCTTCTACCACTAAATACATAAATATGTGTTCAATTTTATTTATTGTTCCGTTTTATCTTATCATTTAATATTTCAATATTTATCAATTGAGTTTGGTACATAAATATTGTAACTGTAAATGAAAGAAAATATGTAATGGTAGTTTGCAGTTGTCAGGTTCTATTAATTGTCCATTCTTGATAGCCACTTTCTCTAGCGTTTATATAAACCTATTACATGATTAAGGATGTACATATATACGTCAATATTTTTATTCTTTCAACACACATTTTATTGAAATCACCAGTTGTTGCAGTAATATAAGGGGGAAAGGGTAGCTTAACTTAGAGGCGGCTGTTAGCTACAAAGCTTATTTGTCCGAGTGGAGAAAATAAGACACAACATACTTATTTTTTACAAGAAAAGAAGATCATACATATGTAACAGGAGAAATATATCAAAGGGTAATTGCAATCCGTTAATCGAAGAAGGACAGATAATACAATGGGCCGAAGAAGGACAGTAAAGGGACAAACAACGATCCTCAAGGATCTGTCAGGATAAATTTCCCCCTTCTCCATTGAAATTAGTAGTCAATGTGTTGAAATGAAAAAACATTAGGCTGGTATGTCAAACAACACTGGCAAGATTATTATGTTTGGCTGAAAACGTGTTGGTCCAAATACAATTTGAGAAAAAAGTCAGTCTTCTATAGCTAAACGTTAGAGAATACCAAAGGGCAATCCAAAAATGACAATCTTTAGAAGCTGACAACTTAGGGTACACAAGACGAAATAAAACAGTGCAAAAACACAACACAACGTATGTTGGACACCACTATGCACACACACACACACACACAATTAACGTAAATAAGACATGCGCCCTCCAACAAACAACTGGTAAAACAGGCACCAAGCATAGTCTGTGTGAGATTGATGTAAACATTACAAATGGTGGGATTTTCTTTACACATCACGAACAATATTACATCGACATACATGTGCAAATCTAACCTTTGCAGTATTGATGGCTTACACAATATCAATGCATATTATAACAACATAAGCTTTGTGAATTTCCAATGTGTCTTTGTTTAAATTTCGTCCTTATTGATGACTATGCCTTTGTTTACCTGTTTTTAATCATCCAGAACGGTTATGCATATCGATTTTGTGATATATCAATTTGTCAGAAATAGCATACGAAGAGGGCTTTGTAATATAACATTACATGCAGAAATAGAATATAAAAGAAACAATGATTTATTTTATTCTCTAAATGTTTATTAAAAGCCTGTAATGTACCATTTTGTTAACATCATTAAGACATTAACATCAAGATCGGGATAAATTACATCAATATAACTATTGAATTGACCTCAATCCACAGTTGTGATTATAATGCAAACAAGATGACATTTACTTCACATTTAGCTTGCTAATGTCAATAAACGCTAGAGAATACTGAAGTGGTAGCACACAATGGACAATCCATAGAAACTGGCAACGCAGGTCCCACAAGACAAAGAATAAAAACCAAACAAAAACACAAAAAACCCAACACAATGTGCGTTGGACCCTACTATTCGCAAACAAACACAGATAACGTTAATAAGACATGAGCCCTCTTACAAACAACTGGAGGTAAAGACGAACCAACCATCGTTTGTATGCGGAAATCACAACAAGGAACCCAAAACGTCAAGACACATAATAGGAGAACACAAAGCACTACAAAGATGAGCAACACGATCTTAATGACCGGTAAATCTTTCGTAAAAGCACTACACCTATGGGTTCAAAGCGTATTTATTAATATTGATAGGAATTTAACTGCTTTATTCAATCAAATTAAGAACAACTTGAAGAAATGTTAGAGAATACCGAAAAGCCAATCAAAAGTTCGAAATTAATTTCGTAAACCACGAAATTTTGTTTAAACTAAAAAACTGGATATATCCAAACAGATGAGGGTGGGGTCAACGAGCAATACAAAAGCAATAAAAACAAAAGATGGGAACTTATGCGGTTAATATTTATGGATGGCTAATTTGTAAGCATACTGTAAGCATATTGCAAAGTCTATATACAGGTAGGAAGATTTTGAAAGGGTAACCAAAGAATAATATATCGATTTTCTATATCTAACTGAATGCTGCAAGACGATGATTGTATCGTGGTACATTGTCGTGTGCGATTTGCTTCCTAATAGCGTTGATGCTGTATAATAGGACATATCATGTCAATGTTAAATATCATAAACCTCCAGTGTGCAATTGTCAGAGTGAGGATAAACACAGCATTAATATTGGTATACTGATTCCTTCTACCACTAAATACATAAATATGTGTTCAATTTTATTTATTGTTCCGTTTTATCTTATCATTTAATATTTCAATATTTATCAATTGAGTTTGGTACATAAACATTGTAACTGTAAATGAAAGAAAATATGTAATGGTAGTTTGCAGTTGTCAGGTTCTATTAATTGTCCATTCTTGATAGCCACTTTCTCTAGCGTTTATATAAACCTATTACATGATTAAGGATGTACATATATACGTCAATAATTTTTTTCTTTCAACACACATTTTATTGAAATCACCATTTGTTGTAGTAATATAAGGGGGAAAGGGTAGCTTATCATAGAGGCGGCTGTTAGCTACAAAGCTTATTTGACCGAGTGGAGAAAATAAGACACAACATACTTATTTTTTACAAGAAAAGAAGATCATACATATGTAACAGGAGAAATATATCAAAGGGTAATTGTAATCCGTAAATCGAAGAAGGACAGATAATACAATGGGCCGAAGAAGGACAGTAAAGGGACAAACAACGATCCTCAAGGATCTGTCAGGATAAATTTTCCCCTTCTCCATTGAAATTAGTAGTCAATGTGTTGAAATGAAAAAACATTAGGCTGGTATGTCAAACAACACTGGCAAGATTATTATGTTTGGCTGAAAACGTGGGGGTCCAAATACAATTTGAGAAAAAAGTCGGTCTTCTATAACTAAACGTTAGAGAATACCAAAGGGCAATCCAAAAATGACAATCTTTAGAAGCTGACAACTTAGGGTACACAAGACGAAATAGAACAGTGCAAAAACACAACACAACGTATGTTGGACACCACTATGCACACACACACACACACACACAATTAACGTAAATAAGACATGTTTGTTGGAGGGCTCCAGCAAACAACTGGTAAAACAGGAACCAAACATTGGCTGTGTGAGATTGATGTAAACATTACAAATGGTGTGATTTTCTTTACACATTACGAACAATATTACATTGACATACATGTGCATATCTAACCTTTGCAGTATTCATGGCTTACACAATATCAATGAATAATATAACAACATAAGCTTTGTCAATTTCCAATGTGTCTTTTTTTAAATTTCGTCCTTACAAAGAAAGGTACATAGCGGGATCATCAACTTGTTCGACGAAAGAATTGTCTATTCACCTGACAAAGATTCTGTCTGCAGTAAAAGAGGGGCAACAGAAATATTGTGAAACTGTTTACTCGCGTAGTGGCATAAATCACATGTGGATTTTGAAAAACTCTAAAGATCTTTTGGATAACCTGAAATCAAGATCTTTCTCTCAGGTATCCTCCATCAAAACTTTTGATTTTTCAACTCTATATACCACCCTACCGCATGACAAATTAAAAACCCGCTTAAAAGAAACAATTCATAAAGCTTTTAGTCATAGAAACTATGGCTCAAAATTTGTAGTGTTAGGTTACAATTCCACATATTTTTCAAACAAAATTCATAAAGGTAAAACATGCTACTCCGAGGAACAAGTGATCAGTATGCTGGAGTTCCTCATCGATAACATATTTGTCTCCTTTGGAGGGACACTGTTTCAGCAGGTCGTCGGCATACCAATGGGTACGAATTGTGCCCCTCTTCTAGCCGATTTATTTTTATACTCATATGAGTCGGAGTTTCTTCAAAAGCTTGTAAAAGATAAGAAGATTCATGAGGCTAGAGCCTTTAATTTCACATACAGGTATATTGATGACGTTTTATCTATCAATAATTCTAGATTTGCAGAATTTCTTCCATTGATATATCCTCCAGAGCTGGAAGTTAAAGAGACCACCGATACAGCTTCGTCCGCATCATTTTTGGACTTATACCTCGAATTTGACGACAGTGGTCAACTCAGTACTAAAATTTATGATAAGCGGGACGACTTCAATTTTAAAATCATAAATTTTCCAAACATGTGCAGCAATATACCAGCTTCTCCTGCATATGGTGTTTACATCTCGCAATTGATTCGCTATGCAAGGGCCAGTAGCAATTATTCTGATTTCCTGAAACGTCATCTTCATCTGAGAAACAGGCTACTGGACCAGGGCTATGAAAAAATTCGCCTTATTCGATCTCTTAAAAAGTTTATATTCCGATACCAATATCTTGTCGAAATATATTCCGTCTCTGCAGAAAAAATTTTAAGAGATGCATTTTCATATAGTGAAAATGTATAAAGATAAAGAAGTAAACAATTTTTTTGTCAATGTGTGACGTAAAAATATTTTTGACATTTACGTCACCGAATATGGTACTGCTTTGACAACTATTTTACCTCTTTTGTTCCTGTATTTAAATACTGTTACAGTGACAGCCGCAACCTTTGAACCGTAATGAGAGCGGGAGGTTTGGCACCTTAAAATCTGATTCAACCCACCATTTCTTTAGAAATGCCTGTACCAAGTCAGGGTCATTACGGTTTTCACAGTTTTCCGGTTGTTGACTGATTTTGTCTGTTTATATAATTATGAGTTTTGACTTTCCCTTTGTAAGATTGTTCGGAGTTCGGTAATTTTGTTATTACCCTTATTGATGACTATGCCTTTGTTTACCCGTTTTTAATCATCCAGAACGGTTATGCATATCGATTTTGTGATATATAAATTTGCCAGAAATATCATACGAAGAGGGCTTTGTGATACAACATTACATGCATAAATAGAATATAAAAGAAACAATGATTTATTTTATTCTCTAAATGTTTATAAAAAGCGTGTAATGTACCATTTTGCTTACACAATATTAATGCATATTACAACAACATAAGTTTTGTGAATTTCCAATGTGTCTTTGTTTAAATTTCGTCCTTATTGATGTCTATGCCTTTGTTTACCTGTTTTTAATCATCCAGAACGGTTATGCATATCGATTTTGTGATATATCAATTTGCCAGAAATAGCATACGAAGAGGGCTTTGTAATATAACATTACATACAGAAATAGAATATAAAAGAAACAATGATTTATTTTATTCTCTAAATGTTTATTAAAAGCCTGTAATGTACCATTTTGTTAAAATCATTAAGACATTAACATCAAGATCGGGATAAATTACATCAATATAACTATTGAATTGACCTCAATCCACAGTTGTGATTATAATACAAACAAGATGACATTTACTTAACTTTTAATGTGCTAATGTTAATAAACGCTAGAGAATACTGAAGTGGTAGCACAAAATGGACAATCCATAGAAACTGGCAACGCAGGTCACACAAGACAAAGAATAAAAACCAAACAAAAACACAAAAAGCCCAACACAATATGCGTTGAACACTACTATCCGCAAACAAACACAGATAACGTTAATAAGACATGAGCCCTCTTACAAACAACTGGAGGTAAAGACGAACCAACCATCGTTTGTATGCGGAAATCACAACACGGAACCCAAAACGTCAAGACACATAATAGGAGAACACAAAGCACTACAAAGATGAGCAACACGGATCTTAATGACCGGTAAATCTTTCGTAAAAGCACTACACCTATGGGTTCAAAGCGTATTTATTAATATTGATAGGAATTTAACTGCTTTATTCAATCAAATTAAGACCAACTTGAAGAAATGTTAGAGAATACCGAAAAGCCAATCAAAAGTTCGAAATTAATTTCGTAAACCACGAAATTTTGCTTAAAATAAAAAAACCTGGATATATCCAAACAGATGAGGGTGGTGTCAACGAGCAATACAAAAGCAATAAAAACGAAAGATGGGAAATTATGCGGTTAATATTTATGGATGGCTAATTTGTAAGCATACTGTAAGCATATTGCAAAGTCTATATACAGGTAGGAAGATTTTGAAAGGGTAACCAAAGAATAATATATCGATTTTCTATATCAAACTGAATGCTGCAAGACGATGATTGTATCGTGGTACATTGTCGTGTGCGATTTGCTTCCTAATAGCGTTGATGCTGTATAATAGGACATATCATGTCAATGTTAAATATCATAAACCTCCAGTGTGGTATTGTCAGAGTGAGGATAAACACAGCATTAATATTGGTATACTGATTCCTTCTACCACTAAATACATAAATATGTGTTCAATTTTATTTATTGTTCCGTTTTATCTTATCATTTAATATTTCAGTATTTATCAATTGAGTTTGGTACATAAATATTATAACTGTAAATGAAAGAAAATATGTAATGGTAGTTTGCAGTTGTCAGGTTCTATTAATTGTCTATTCTTGATAGCCACTTTCTCTAGCGTTTATAGAAACCTATCACATGTTTAAGGATGTACATATATACGTCAAAAATTGTATTCTTTCAACACACATTTTATTGAAATCACCAGTTGTTGCAGTAATATAAGGGGGAAAGGGTAGCTTAACTTAGAGGCCGCTGTTAGCTACAAAGCTTATTTGACCGAGTGGAGAAAATAAGACACAACATACTTACTTTTTACAAGAAAAGAAGATCATACATATGTAACAGGAGAAATATATCAAAGGGTAATTGCAATCCGTTAATCGAAGAAGGACAGATAATACAATGGGCCGACGAAGGACAGTAAAGGGATAAACAACGATCCTCAAGGATCTGTCAGGATATATTTTCCCCCTTCTCCATTGAAATTAGTAGTCAATGTGTTGAAATGAAAAAACATTAGGCTGGTATGTCAAACAACACTGGCAAGATTATTATGTTTGGCTGAAAACGTGGTGGTCCAAATACAATTTGAGAAAAAAGTCAGTCTTCTATAACTAAACGTTAGAGAATACCAAAGGGCAATCCAAAACTGACAATCTTTAGAAGCTGACAACTTAGGGTACACAAGACGAAATAAAACAGTGCAAAAACACAACACAACATATGTTGGACACCACTATGCACACACACACACACACACAATTAACGTAAATAAGACATGCGCCCTCCAACAAACAACTGGTAAAACAGGAACCAAACATAGGCTGTGTGAGATTGATGTAAACATTACAAATGGTGGGATTTTCTTTACACATCACGAACAATATTACATCGACATACATGTGCAAATCTAACCTTTGCAGTATTCATGGCTTACACAATACCAATGCATATCATAACAACATAAGGTTTGTGAATTTCCAATGTGTCTTTTTTTAAATTTCGTCCGTATTGATGACTATGCCTTTGTTAACCCGTTTTTAATCATCCAGAACGGTTATGCATATCGATTTTGTGATATATCAATTTGCCAGAAATATCATACGAAGAGGGCTTTGTAATACAACATTACATGCATAAATAGAATATAAAAGAAACAATGATTTATTTTATTCTCTAAATGTTTATAAAAAGCGTGTAATGTACCATTTTGCTTACACAATATTAATGCATATTACAACAACATAAGTTTTGTGAATTACCAATGTGTCTTTGTTTAAATTTCGTCCTTATTGATGACTATGCCTTTGTTTACCTGTTTTTAATCATCCACAACGGTTATGCATATCGATTTTGTGATATATCAATTTGTCAGAAATAGCATACGAAGAGAGCTTTGTAATATAACATTACATGCAGAAATAGAATATAAAAGAAACAAAGATTTATTTTATTCTCTAAATGTTTATTAAAAGCCTGTAATGTACCATTTTGTTAACATCATTAAGACATTAACATCAAGATCGGGATAACTTACATCAATATAACTATTGAATTGACCTCAATCCACAGTTGTGATTATAATACAAACAAGATGACATTTACTTAACATTTAATGTGCTAATGTCAATAAACGCTAGAGAATACTGAAGTGGTAGCACAAAATGGACAATCCATAGAAACTGGCAACGCAGGTCACACAAGACAAAGAATAAAAACCAAACAAAAACCCAAAAAGCCCAACACAATGTGCGTTGGACACTACTATCCGCAAACAAACACAGATAACGTTAATAAGACATGAGCCTCTTACAAACAACTGGAGGTAAAGACGAACCAACCATCGTTTGTATGCGGAAATCACAACACGAAACCCAAAACGTCAGGACACATAATAGGAGAACACAAAGCACTACAAAGATGAGCAACACGGATCTTAATGACCGGTAAATCTTTCGTAAAAGCACTACACCTATGGGTTCAAAGCGTATGTATTAATATTGATAGGAATTAAACTGCTTTATTCAATCAAATTAAGACCAACTTGAAGAAATGTTAGAGAATACCGAAAAGCCAATCAAAAGTTCGAAATTAATTTCGTAAACCACGAAATTTTGTTTAAAATAAAAAAAACTGGATATATCCAAACAGATGAGGGTGGGGTCAACGAGCAATACAAGAACATTAAAAACGAAAGATGGGAACTTATGCGTTAATATTTATGGATGGCTAATTTGTAAGCATACTGTAAGCATATTGCAAAGTCTATATACAGGTAGGAAGATTTTGAAAGGGTAACCAAAGAATAATATATCGATTTTCTATATCTAACTGATTGCTGCAAGACGATTATTGTATCGTGGTACATTGTCGTGTGCGATTTGCTTCCTAATAGCGTTGATGCTGTATAATAGGACATATCATGTCAATGTTAAATATCATAAACCTCCAGTGTGCAATTGTCAGAGTGAGGATAAATACAGCATTAATATTGGTATACTGATTCCTTCTACCACTAAATACATAAATATGTGTTCAATTTTATTTATTGTTCCGTTTTATCTTATCATTTAATATTTCAGTATTTATCAATTGAGTTTGGTACATAAATATTGTAACTGTAAATGAAAGAAAATATGTAATGGTAGTTTGCAGTTGTCAGGTTCTATTAATTGTCCATTCTTGATAGCCACTTTCTCTAGCGTTTATATAAACCTATTACATGATTAAGGATGTACATATATACGTCAATAATTTTTTTCTTTCAACACACATTTTATTGAAATCACCAGCTGTTGCAGTAATATAAGGGGGAAAGGGTAGCTTAACTTAGAGGCGGCTGTTAGCTACAAAGCTTATTTGTCCGAGTGGAGAAAATAAGACACAACATACTTATTTTTTACAAGAAAAGAAGATCATACATATGTAACAGGAGAAATATATCAAAGGGTAATTGCAATCCGCTAATCGAAGAAGGACTGATAATACAATGGGCCGAAGAAGGACAGTAAAGGGACAAACAACGATCCTCAAGGATCTGTCAGGATAAATTTTCCCCTTCTCCATTGAAATTAGTAGTCAATGTGTTGAAATGAAAAAACATTAGGCTGGTATGTCAAACAACACTGGCAAGATTATTATGTTTGGCTGAAAACGTGGTGGTCCAAATACAATTTGAGAAAAAAGTCAGTCTTCTATAACTAAACGTTAGAGAATACCAAAGGGCAATCCAAAAATGACAATCGTTAGAAGCTGACAACTTAGGGTACACAAGACGAAATAAAACAGAGCAAAAACACAACACAACGTATGTTGGACACCACTATGCACACACACACACACACACAATTAACGTAAATAAGACATGCGCCCTCCAACAAACAACTGGTAAAACAGGAACCAAACATAGTCTGTGTGAGATTGATGTAAACATTACAAATGGTGGGATTTTCTTTACACATCACGAACAATATTACATCGACATACATGTGCAAATCTAACCTTTGCAGTATTCATGGCTTACACAATATCAATGCATATTATAACAACATAAGCTTTGTGAATTTCCAATGTTTCTTTGTTTAAATTTCGTCCTTATTGATGACTATGCCTTTGTTTACCTGTTTTTAATCATCCAGAACGATTATGCATATCGATTTTGTGATATATCAATTTGCCAGAAATATCATACGAAGAGGTCTTTGTAATATAACATTGCATGCATAAATAGAATATAAAAGAAACAATGATTTATTTTATTCTCTAAATGTTTATAAAAAGCGTGTAATGTACCATTTGCTTACACAATATTAATGCATATTACAACAACATAAGTTTTGTGAATTTCCAATGTGTCTTTGTTTAAATTTCGTCTTTATTGATGACTATGCCTTTGTTTACCTGTTTTTAATCATCCAGAACGGTTATGCATATCGATTTTGTGATATATCAATTTGTCAGAAATAGCATACGAAGAGGGCTTTGTAATATAACATTACATGCAGAAATAGAATATAAAAGAAACAATGATTTATTTTATTCTCTAAATGTTTATTAAAAGCCTGTAATGTACCATTTTGTTAACATCATTAAGACATTAACATCAAGATCGGGATAAATTACATCAATATAACTATTGAATTGACCTCAATCCACAGTTGTGATTATACTACAAACAAGATGACATTTACTTAACATTTAATGTGCTAATGTCAATAAACGCTAGAGAATACTGAAGTGGTAGCACAAAATGGACAATCCATAGAAACTGGCAACGCAGGTCACACAAGACAAAGAATAAAAACCAAACAAAAACCCAAAAAGCCCAACACAATGTGCGTTGGACACTACTATCCGCAAACAAACACAGATAACGTTAATAAGACATGAGCCTCTTACAAACAACTGGAGGTAAAGACGAACCAACCATCGTTTGTATGCGGAAATCACAACACGAAACCCAAAACGTCAGGACACATAATAGGAGAACACAAAGCACTACAAAGATGAGCAACACGGATCTTAATGACCGGTAAATCTTTCGTAAAAGCACTACACCTATGGGTTCAAAGCGTATGTATTAATATTGATAGGAATTAAACTGCTTTATTCAATCAAATTAAGACCAACTTGAAGAAATGTTAGAGAATACCGAAAAGCCAATCAAAAGTTCGAAATTAATTTCGTAAACCACGAAATTTTGTTTAAAATAAAAAAAACTGGATATATCCAAACAGATGAGGGTGGGGTCAACGAGCAATACAAGAACATTAAAAACGAAAGATGGGAACTTATGCGTTAATATTTATGGATGGCTAATTTGTAAGCATACTGTAAGCATATTGCAAAGTCTATATACAGGTAGGAAGATTTTGAAAGGGTAACCAAAGAATAATATATCGATTTTCTATATCTAACTGATTGCTGCAAGACGATTATTGTATCGTGGTACATTGTCGTGTGCGATTTGCTTCCTAATAGCGTTGATGCTGTATAATAGGACATATCATGTCAATGTTAAATATCATAAACCTCCAGTGTGCAATTGTCAGAGTGAGGATAAATACAGCATTAATATTGGTATACTGATTCCTTCTACCACTAAATACATAAATATGTGTTCAATTTTATTTATTGTTCCGTTTTATCTTATCATTTAATATTTCAGTATTTATCAATTGAGTTTGGTACATAAATATTGTAACTGTAAATGAAAGAAAATATGTAATGGTAGTTTGCAGTTGTCAGGTTCTATTAATTGTCCATTCTTGATAGCCACTTTCTCTAGCGTTTATATAAACCTATTACATGATTAAGGATGTACATATATACGTCAATAATTTTTTTCTTTCAACACACATTTTATTGAAATCACCAGCTGTTGCAGTAATATAAGGGGGAAAGGGTAGCTTAACTTAGAGGCGGCTGTTAGCTACAAAGCTTATTTGTCCGAGTGGAGAAAATAAGACACAACATACTTATTTTTTACAAGAAAAGAAGATCATACATATGTAACAGGAGAAATATATCAAAGGGTAATTGCAATCCGCTAATCGAAGAAGGACAGATAATACAATGGGCCGAAGAAGGACAGTAAAGGGACAAACAACGATCCTCAAGGATCTGTCAGGATAAATTTTCCCCTTCTCCATTGAAATTAGTAGTCAATGTGTTGAAATGAAAAAACATTAGGCTGGTATGTCAAACAACATTGGCAAGATTATTATGTTTGGCTGAAAACGTGGTGGTCCAAATACAATTTGAGAAAAAAGTCAGTCTTCTATAACTAAACGTTAGAGAATACCAAAGGGCAATCCAAAAATGACAATCGTTAGAAGCTGACAACTTAGGGTACACAAGACGAAATAAAACAGAGCAAAAACACAACACAACGTATGTTGGACACCACTATGCACACACACACACACACACAATTAACGTAAATAAGACATGCGCCCTCCAACAAACAACTGGTAAAACAGGAACCAAACATAGTCTGTGTGAGATTGATGTAAACATTACAAATGGTGGGATTTTCTTTACACATCACGAACAATATTACATCGACATACATGTGCAAATCTAACCTTTGCAGTATTCATGGCTTACACAATATCAATGCATATTATAACAACATAAGCTTTGTGAATTTCCAATGTTTCTTTGTTTAAATTTCGTCCTTATTGATGACTATGCCTTTGTTTACCTGTTTTTAATCATCCAGAACGATTATGCATATCGATTTTGTGATATATCAATTTGCCAGAAATATCATACGAAGAGGTCTTTGTAATATAACATTGCATGCATAAATAGAATATAAAAGAAACAATGATTTATTTTATTCTCTAAATGTTTATAAAAAGCGTGTAATGTACCATTTGCTTACACAATATTAATGCATATTACAACAACATAAGTTTTGTGAATTTCCAATGTGTCTTTGTTTAAATTTCGTCTTTATTGATGACTATGCCTTTGTTTACCTGTTTTTAATCATCCAGAACGGTTATGCATATCGATTTTGTGATATATCAATTTGTCAGAAATAGCATACGAAGAGGGCTTTGTAATATAACATTACATGCAGAAATAGAATATAAAAGAAACAATGATTTATTTTATTCTCTAAATGTTTATTAAAAGCCTGTAATGTACCATTTTGTTAACATCATTAAGACATTAACATCAAGATCGGGATAAATTACATCAATATAACTATTGAATTGACCTCAATCCACAGTTGTGATTATACTACAAACAAGATGACATTTACTTAACATTTAATGTGCTAATGTCAATAAACGCTAGAGAATACTGAAGTGGTAGCACAAAATGGACAATCCATAGAAACTGGCAACGCAGGTCACACAAGACAAAGAATAAAAACCAAACAAAAACAGAAAATGCCCAACACAATGTGCGTTGGACACTACTATCCGCAAACAAACACAGATAACGTTAATAAGACATGAGCCCTCTTACAAACAACTGGAGGTAAAGACGAACCAACCATCGTTTGTATGCGGAAATCACAACACGGAACCCAAAACGTCAAGACACATAATAGGAGAACACAAAGCACTACAAAGATGAGCAACACGGATCTTAATGACCGGTAAATCTTTCGTAAAAGCACTACACCTATGGGTTCAAAGCGTATTTATTAATATTGATAGGAATTTAACTGCTTTATTCAATCAAATTAAGACCAACTTGAAGAAATGTTAGAGAATACCGAAAAGCCAATCAAAAGTTCGAAATTAATTTCGTAAACCACGAATTTTTTTTTAAAATAAAAAAACCGAATATATCCAAACAGATGAGGGTGGGGTCAACGAGCAATACAAAAGCAATAAAAACGAAAGATGGGAACATATGCGGTTAATATTTATGGATGGCTAATTTGGAAGCATACTGTAAGCATATTGCAAAGTCTATATACAGGTAGGAAGATTTTGAAAGGGTAACCAAAGAATAATATATCGATTTTCTATATCTAACTGAATGCTGCAAGACGATGATTGTATCGTGGTACATTGTCGTGTGCGATTTGCTTCCTAATAGCGTTGATGCTGTATAATAGGACATATCATGTCAATGTTAAATATCATAAACCTCCAGTGTGCAATTCTCAGAGTGAGGATAAACACAGCATTAATATTGGTATACTGATTCCTTCTACCACTAAATACATAAATATGTGTTCAATTTTATTTATTGTTCCGTTTTATCTTATCATTTAATATTTCAGTATTTATCAATTGAGTTTGGTACATAAATATTGTAACTGTAAATGAAAGAAAATATGTAATGGTAGTTTGCAGTTGTCAGGTTCTATTAATTGTCCATTCTTGATAGCCACTTTCTCTAGCGTTTATATAAACCTATTACATGATTATGGATGTACATATATACGTCAATATTTTTTTTTCTTTCAACACACATTTTATTGAAATCACCAGTTGTTGCAGTAATATAAGGGGGACAGGGTAGCTTAACTTAGAGGCGGCTGTTAGCTACAAAGCTTATTTGACCGAGTGGAGAAAATAAGACACAACATACTTATTTTTTACAAGAAAAGTAGATCATACATATGTAACATTAGAAATATATCAAAGGGTAATTGCAATCCGTTAATCGAAGAAGGACAGATAATACAATGGGCCGACGAAGGACAGTAAAGGGACAAACAACGATCCTCAAGGATCTGTCAGGATATATTTTCCCTCTTCTCCATTGAAATTAGTAGTCAATGTGTTGAAATGAAAAAACATTAGGCTGGTATGTCAAACAACACTGGCAAGATTATTATGTTTGGCTAAAAACGTGGTGGTCCAAATACAATTTGAGAAAAAAGTCAGTCTTCTATAACTAAACGTTAGAGAATACCAAAGGGCAATCCAAAAATGACAATCTTTAGAAGCTGACAACTTAGGGTACACAAGACGAAATAAAACAGAGCAAAAACACAACACAACGTATGTTGGACACCACTATGCACACACACACACACACAATTAACGTAAATAAGACATGCGCCCTCCAACAAACAACTGGTAAAACAGGAATCAAACATAGTCTGTGTGAGATTGATGTAAACATTACAAATGGTGTGATTTTCTTTACATATCACGAACAATATTACATCGACATACATGTGCAAATCTAACCTTTGCAGTATTCATGGCTTACACAATATCAATGCATATTATAACAACATAAGTTTGTGAATTTCCAATGTGTCTTTGTTTAAATTTCGTCCTTGTTGATGACTATGCCTTTGTTTACCCGTTTTTAATCATCCAGAACGGTTATGCATATCGATTTTGTGATATATCAATTTGTCAGAAATAGCATACGAAGAGGGCTTTGTAATATAACATTACATGCAGAAATAGAATATAAAAGAAACAATGATTTATTTTATTCTCTAAATGTTTATTAAAAGCCTGTAATGTACCATTTTGTTAACATCATTAAGACATAAACATCAAGATCGGGATAAATTACATCAATATAACTATTGAATTGACCTCAATCCACAGTTGTGATAATAATGCAAACAAGATGACATTTACTTAACATTTAATGTGCTAATGTCAATAAACGCTAGAGAATACTGAAGTGGTAGCACAAAATGGACAATCCATAGAAACTGGCAACGCAGGTCACACAAGACAAAGAATAAAAACCAAACAAAAACACAAAAACCCAACACAATATGCGTTGAACACTACTATCCGCAAACAAACACAGATAACGTTAATAAGACATGAGACCTCTTACAAACAACTGGAGGTAAAGACGAACCAACCATCGTTTGTATGCGGAAATCACAACACGGAACCCAAAACGTCAAGACACATAATAGGAGAACACAAAGCACTACAAAGATGAGCAACACGGATCTTAATGACCGGTAAATCTTTCGTAAAAGCACTACACCTATGGGTTCAAAGCGTATTTATTAATATTGATAGGAACTTAACTGCTTTATTCAATCAAATTAAGACCAACTTGAAGAAATGTTAGAGAATACCGAAAAGCCAATCAAAAGTTCGAAATTAATTTCGTAAACCACGAAATTTTGTTTAAAATAAAAATAAAATGGATATATCCAAACAGATGAGGGTGGGGTCAACGAGCAATACAAAAGCAATAAAAATAAAAGATGGGAACTTTTGCGGTTAATATTTATGGATGGCTAATTTGTAAGCATACTGTAAGCATATTGCAAAGTCTATATACAGGTAGGAAGATTTTGAAAGGGTAACCAAAGAATAATATATCGATTTTCTATATCTAACTGAATGCTGCAAGACGATGATTGTATCGTGGTACATTGTCGTGTGCGATTTGCTTCCTAATAGCGTTGATGCTGTATAATAGGACGTATCATGTCAATGTTAAATATCATAAACCTCCAGTGTGCAATTGTCAGAGTGAGGATAAACACAGCATTAATATTGGTATACTGATTCCTTCTACCACTAAATACATAAATATGTGTTCAATTTTATTTATTGTTCCGTTTTATCTTATCATTTAATCTTTCAGTATTTATCAATTGAGTTTGGTACATAAACATTGTAACTGTAAATGAAAGAAAATATGTAATGGTAGTTTGCAGTTGTCAGGTTCTATTAATTGTCCATTCTTGATAGCCACTTTCTCTAGCGTTTATATAAACATATTACATGATTAAGGATGTACATATATACGTCAATATTTTTTTTCTTTCAACACACATTTTATTGAAATCACCAGTTGTTGTAGTAATATAAGGGGAAAGGGTAGCTTAACATAGAGGCGGCTGTTAGCTACAAAGCTTATTTGACCGAGTGGAGAAAATAAGACACAACATACTTATTTTTTACAAGAAAAGAAGATCATACATATGTAACAGGAGAAATATATCAAAGGGTAATTGCAATCCGTTAATCGAAGAAGGACAGATAATACAATGGGCCGAAGAAGGACAGTAAAGGGACAAACAACGATCCTCAATGATCTGTCAGGATAAATTTTCCCCTTCTCCATTGAAATTAGTAGTCAATGTGTTGAAATGAAAAAACATTAGACTGGTATGTCAAACAACACTGGCAAGATTATTATGTTTGGCTGAAAACGTGGGGGTCCAAATACAATTTGAGAAAAAAGTCAGTATTCTATAACTAAACGTTAGAGAATACCAAAGGGCAATCCAAAAATGACAATCTTTAGAAGCTGACAACTTAGGGTACACAAGACGAAATATAACAGAGCAAAAACACAACACAACGTATGTTGGACACCACTATGCACACACACACACACACAATTGACGTAAATAAGACATGCGCCCTCCAACAAACAACTGGTAAAACAGGAACCAAACATAGTCTGTGTGAGATTGATGTAAACATTACAAATGGTGGGATTTTCTTTACACATCACGAACAATATTACATCGACATACATGTGCAAATCTAACCTTTGCAGTATTCATGGCTTACACAATATCAATGCATATTATAACAACATAAGTTTGTGAATTTCCAATGTGTCTTTGTTTAAATTTCGTCCTTATTGATGACTATGCCTTTGTTTACCTGTTTTTAATCATCCAGAACGGTTATGCATATCGATTTTGTAATATATCAATTTGCCAGAAATATCATACGAAGAGGGCTTTGTAATATAACATTACATGCATAAATAGAATATAAAAGAAACAATGATTTATTTTATTCTCTAAATGTTTATAAAAAGCGTGTAATGTACCATTTTGCTTACACAATATTAATGTATATTACATCAACATAAGTTTTGTGAATTTCCAATGTGTCTTTGTTTAAATTTCGTCCTTATTGATGACTATGCCTTTGTTTACCTGTTTTTAATCATCCAGAACGGTTATGCATATCGATTTTGTGATATATCAATTTGTCAGAAATAGCATACGAAGAGGGCTTTGTAATATAACATTACATGCAGAAATAGAATATAAAAGAAACAATGATTTATTTTATTCCCTAAATGTTTATTAAAAGCCTGTAATGTACCTTTTTGTTAACATCATTAAGACATTAACATCAAGATTGGGATAAATTACATCAATATAACTATTGAATTGACCTCAATCCACAGTTGTGATAATAATGCAAACAAGATGACATTTACTTAACATGTAATGTGCTAATGTCAATAAACGCTAGAGAATACTGAAGTGGTAGCACAAAATGGACAATCCATAGAAACTGGCAACGCAGGTCACACAAGACAAAGAATAAAAACCAAACAAAAACACAAAAACCCAACACATATGCGTTGAACACTACTATCCGCAAACAAACACAGATAACGTTAATAAGACATGAGCCCTCTTACAAACAACTGGAGGTAAAGACGAACCAACCATCGTTTGTATGCGGAAATCACAACACGGAACCCAAAACGTCAAGACACATAATAGGAGAACACAAAGCACTACAAAGATGAGCAACACGGATCTTAATGACCGGTAAATCTTTCGTAAAAGCACTACACCTATGAGTTCAAAGCGTATTTATTAATATTGATAGGAACTTAACTGCTTTATTCAATCAAATTAAGACCAACTTGAAGAAATGTTAGAGAATACCGAAAAGTCAATTAAAAGTTCGAAATTAATTTCGTAAACCACGAAATTTTGTTTAAAATAAAAAAAAAATGGATATATCCAAACAGATGAGGGTGGGGTCAACGAGCAATACAAAAGCAATAAAAATAAAAGATGGGAACTTTTGCGGTTAATATTTATGGATGGCTAATTTGTAAGCATACTGTAAGCATATTGCAAAGTCTATATACAGGTAGGAAGATTTTGAAAGGGTAACCAAAGAATAATATATCGATTTTCTATATCTAGCTGAATGCTGCAGGACGATGATTGTATCGTGGTACATTGTCGTGTGCGATTTGCTTCCTAATAGCGTTGATGCTGTATAATAGGACATATCATGTCAATGTTAAATATCATAAACCTCCAGTGTGCAATTGTCAGAGTGAGGATAAACACAGCATTAATATTGGTATACTGATTCCTTCTACCACTAAATACATAAATATGTGTTCAATTTTATTTGTTGTTCTATTTTATCTTATCATTTAATATTTCAGTATTTATCAATTGAGTTTGGTACATAAATATTGTAACTGAAAATGAAAGAAAATATGTAATGGTAGTTTGCAGTTGTCAGGTTCTATTAATTGTCCATTCTTGATAGCCACTTTCTCTAGCGTTTATATAAACCTATTACATGATTAAGGATGTACATATATACGTCAATATTTTTTTTCTTTCAACACACATTTTATTGAAATCACCAGTTGTTGCAGTAATATAAGGGGGAAAGGGTAGCTTAACTTAGAGGCGGCTGTTAGCTACAAAGCTTATTTGACGGAGTGGAGAAAATAAGACACAACATACTTATTTTTTTACAAGAAAAGAAGATCATACATATGTAACAGGAGAAATATATCAAAGGGTAATTGCAATCCGTTAATCGTAGAAGGACAGATAATACAATGGGCCGACGAAGGACAGTAAAGGGACAAACAACGATCCTCAATGATCTGTCGGGATACATTTTCCCCTTCTCCATTGAAAATAGTAGTCAATGTGTCGAAATGAAAAAACATTAGGCTGGTATGTCAAACAACACTGGCAAGATTATTATGTTTGGCTGAAAACGTGGGGGTCCAAATACAATTTGAGAAAAAAGTCAGTATTCTATAACTAAACGTTAGAGAATACCAAAGGGCAATCCAAAAATGACAATCTTTAGAAGCTGACAACTTAGGGTACACAAGACGAAATAAAACAGAGCAAAAACACAACACAACGTATGTTGGACACCACTATGCACACACACACACACACACAATTAACGTAAATAAGACATGCGCCCTCCAACAAACAACTGGTAAAACAGGAACCAAACATAGGCTGTGTGAGATTGATGTAAACATTACAAATGGTGTGATTTTCTTTACACATCACGAACAATATTACATCGACATACATGTGCAAATCTAACCTTTGCAGTATTCATGGCTTACACAATATCAATGCATATTATAACAACATAAGCTTTGTGAATTTCCAATGTTTCTTTGTTTAAATTTCGTCCTTATTGATGACTATACCTTTGTTTACCCGTTTTTAATCATCCAGAACGGTTATGCATATCGATTTTGTGATATATCAATTTGTCAGAAATATCATACGAAGAGGGCTTTGTAATATAACATTGCATGCATAAATAGAATATAAAAGAAACAATGATTTATTTTATTCTCTAAATGTTTATAAAAAGCGTGTAATGTACCATTTTGCTTACACAATATTAATGCATATTACATCAACATAAGTTTTGTGAATTTCCAATGTGTCTTTGTTTAAATGTCGTCCTTATTGATGACTATGCCTTTGTTTACCTGTTTTTAATCATCCAGAACGGTTATGCATATCGATTTTGTGATATATCAATTTGCCAGAAATAGCATACGAAGAGGGCTTTGTAATATAACATTACATGCAGAAATAGAATATAAAAGAAACAATGATTTACTTTATTCTCTAAATGTTTATTAAAAGCCTGTAATGTACCATTTTTTTAACATCATTAAGACATTAACATCAAGATTGGGATAAATTACATCAATATAACTATTGAATTGACCTCAATCCACAGTTGTGATTATAATACAAACAAGATGACATTTACTTAACATTTAATGTGCTAATGTCAATAAACGCTAGAGAATACTGAAGTGGTAGCACACAATGGACAATCCATAGAAACTGGCAACGCAGGTCACACAAGACAAAGAATAAAAACCAAACAAAAACACAAAAAACCCAACACAATGTGCGTTGAACACTACTATCCGCAAACAAACACAGATAACGTTAATAAGACATGAGCCCTCTTACAAACAACTGGAGGTAAAGACGAACCAACCATCGTTTGTATGCGGAAATCACAACACGGAACCCAAAACGTCAAGACACATAATAGGAGAACACAAAGCACTACAAAGATGAGCAACACGGATCTTAATGACCGGTAAATCTTTCGTAAAAGCACTACACCTATGGGTTCAAAGCGTATTTATTAATATTGATAGGAATTTAACTGCTTTATTCAATCAAATTAAGACCAACTTGAAGAAATGTTAGAGAATACCGAAAAGCCAATCAAAAGTTCGAAATTAATTTCGTAAACCACGAAATTTTGTTTAAAATAAAAAAAAATGGATATATCCAAACAGATGAGGGTGGGGTCAACGAGCAATACAAAAGCAATAAAAACAAAAGATGGGAACTTATGCGGTTAATATTTATGGATGGCTAATTTGTAAGCATACTGTAAGCATATTGCAAAGTCTATATACAGGTAGGAAGATTTTGAAAGGGTAACCAAAGAATAATATATCGATTTTCTATATCTAACTGAATGCTGCAAGACGATGATTGTATCGTGGTATATTGTCGTGTGCGATTTGCTTCCTAATAGCGTTGATGCTGTATAATAGGACATATCATGTCAATGTTAAATATCATAAACCTCCAGTGTGCAATTCTCAGAGTGAGGATAAACACAGCATTAATATTGGTATACTGATTCCTTCTACCACTAAATACATAAATATGTGTTCAATTTTATTTATTGTTCCGTTTTATCTTATCATTTAATATTTCAGTATTTATCAATTGAGTTTGGTACATAAATATTGTAACTGTAAATGAAAGAAAATATGTAATGGTAGTTTGCAGTTGTCAGGTTCTGTTAATTGTCCATTCTTGATAGCCACTTTCTCTAGCGTTTATATAAACCTATTACATGATTAAGGATGTACATATATACGTCAAGAATTGTTTTCTTTCAACACACATTTTATTGAAATCACCAGTTGTTGCAGTAATATAAGGGGGAAAGGTTAGCTTAACTTAGAGGCCACTGCTACCTACAAAGCTTATTTATCCGACGGGAGAAAATAAGGCACAACGTACTTATTTTTAACAAGAAAAGAATATCATACATATGTAACATGAGAAATATATCAAAGGGTAATTGCAATCCGTAAATCGAAGAAGGACAGATAATACAATGGGCCGAAGAAGGACAGTAAAGGGACAAACAACGATCCTCAAGGATCTGTAAGGATATATTTTCCCCTTCTCCATTGAAATTAGTAGTCAATGTGTTGAAATGAAAAAACATTAGGCTGGTATGTCAAACAACACTGACAGGATTATTATGTTTGGCTGAAAACGTGGGGGTCCAAATACAATTTGAGAAAAAGTCAGTATTCTATAACTAAACGTTAGAGAATACCAAAGGGCAATCCAAAAATGACAATCTTTAGAAGCTGACAACTTAGGGTACACAAGACGAAATAAAACAGTGCAAAAACACAACACAACGTATGTTGGACACCACTATGCACACACACACACACACAATTAACGTAAATAAGACATGCGCCCTCCAACAAACAACTGGTAAAACAGGAACCAAACATAGGCTGTGTGAGATTGATGTAAACATTACAAATGGTGTGATTTTCTTTACACATCACGAACAATATTACATCGACATACATGTGCAAATCTAACCTTTGCAGTATTCATGGCTTACACAATATCAATGCATATTATAACAACATAAGCTTTGTGAATTTCCAATGTGTCTTTTTTTAAATTTCGTCCTTATTGATGACTATGCCTTTGTTTACCCGTTTTTAATCATCCAGAACGGTTATGCATATCGATTTTGTAAAATATCAATTTGCCAGAAATATCATACGAAGAGGGCTTTGTAATACAACATTACATGCATAAATAGAATATAAAAGAAACAATGATTTATTTTATTCTCTAAATGTTTATTAAAAGCCTGTAATGTACCATTTTGTTAACATCATTAAGACATTAACATCAAGATTGGGATAAATTACATCAATATAACTATTGAATTGACCTCAATCCAGAGTTGTGATTATAATACAAACAAGATGACATTTACTTAACATTTAATGTGCTAATGTCAATAAACGCTAGAGAATACTGAAGTGGTAGCACAAAATGGACAATCCATAGAAACTGGCAACGCAGGTCACACAAGACAAAGAATAAAAACCAAACAAAAACACAAAAAGCCCAACACAATGTGCGTTGGACACTACTATCCGCAAACAAACACAGATAACGTTAATAAGACATGAGCCCTCTTACAAACAACTGGAGGTAAAGACGAACCAACCATCGTTTGTATGCGGAAATCACAACACGGAACCCAAAACGTCAAGACACATAATAGGAGAACACAAAGCACTACAAAGATCAGCAACAAGGATCTTAATGACTGGTAAATCTTTCGTAAAAGCACTTCATCTATGGGTTCAAAGCGTATTTATTAATATTGATAGGAATGTAACTGCTTTATTCAATCAAATTAAGACCAACTTGAAGAAATGTTAGAGAATACCGAAAAGCCAATCAAAAGTTCGAAATTAATTTCGTAAACCACGAAATTTTTTTTAAAATAAAAAAAAAGGGATATATCCAAACAGATGAGGGTGGGGTCAACGAGCAATACAAAAGCAATAAAAGCAGAAGATGGGAACTTATACGGTTAATATTTATGGATGGCTAATTTGTAAGCATACTGTAAGCATATTGCAAAGTCTATATACAGGTAGAAAGATTTTGAAAGGGTAACCAAAGAATAATATATCGATTTTCTATATCTAACTGAATGCTGCAAGACGATGATTGTATCGTGGTACATTGTCGTGTGCGATTTGCTTCCTAATAGCGTTGATGCTGTATAATAGGACATATCATGTCAATGTTAAATATCATAAACCTCCAGTGTGCAATTGTCAGAGTGAGGATAAACCCAGCATTAATATTGGTATACTGATTCCTTCTACCACTAAATACATAAGTATGTGTTCAATTTTATTTATTGTTCCGTTTTATCTTATCATTTAATATTTCAGTATTTATCAATTGAGTTTGGTACATAAATATTGTAACTGTAAATGAAAGAAAATATGTAATGGTAGTTTGCAGTTGTCAGGTTCTATTAATTGTCCATTCTTGATAGCCACTTTCTCTAGCGTTTATATAAACCTATTACATGATTATGGATGTACATATATACGTCAATATTTTTTTTCTTTCAACACACATTTTATTGAAATCACCAGTTGTTGCAGTAATATAAGGGGGAAAGGGTAGCTTAACTTAGAGGCGGTTGTTAGCTACAAAGCTTATTTGTCCGAGTGGAGAAATTAGACACAACATACTTATTTTTTTACAAGAAAAGAAGATCATACATATGTAACAGGAGAAATATATCAAAGGGTAATTGCAATCCGTTAATCGAAGAAGGACAGATAATACAATGGGCCGAAGAATGACAGTAAAGGGACAAACAACGATCCTCAAGGATCTGTCAGGATAAATTTTCCCTTCTCCATTGAAATTAGTAGTCAATGTGTTGAAATGAAAAAACATTAGGCTGGTATGTCAAACAACACTGGCAAGATTATTATGTTTGGCTGAAAACGTGGGGGTCCAAATACAATTTGAGAAAAAGGTCAGTCTTCTATAACTAAAGGTTAGAGAATACCAAAGGGCAATCCAAAAATGACAATCTTTAGAAGCTGACAACTTAGGGTACACAAGGCGAAATAAAACAGTGCAAAAACACAACACAACGTATGTTGGACACCACTATGCACACACACACACACACAATTAACGTTAATAAGACATGCGCCCTCCAAAAAACAACTGGTAAAACAGGAACCAAACATAGGCTGTGTGAGATTGATGTAAACATTACAAATGGTGTGATTTTCTTTACACATCACGAACAATATTACATCGACATACATGTGCAAATCTAACCTTTGCAGTATTCATGGCTTACACAATATCAATGCATATTATAACAACATAAGCTTTGTGAATTTCCAATGTGTCTTTTTTTAAATTTCGTCCTTATTGATGACTATGCCTTTGTTTACCCGTTTTTAATCATCCAGAACGGTTATGCATATCGATTTTGTGATATATCAATTTGCCAGAAATATCATACGAAGAGGGCTTTGTAATACAACATTACATGCATAAATAGAATATAAAAGAAACAATGATTTATTTTATTCTCTAAATGTTTATAAAAAGCGTGTAATGTACCATTTTGCTTACACAATATTAATGCATATTACAACAACATAAGTTTTGTGAATTTCCAATGTGTCTTTGTTTAAATTTCGTCCTTATTGATGACTATGCCTTTGTTTACCTGTTTTTAATCATCCAGAACGGTTATGCATATCGATTTTGTGATATATCAATTTGTCAGAAATAGCATACGAAGATAGCTTTGTAATATAACATTACATGCAGAAATAGAATATAAAAGAAACAATGATTTATTTTATTCTCTAAATGTTTATTAAAAGCCTGTAATGTACCATTTTGTTAACATCATTAAGACATTAACACCAAGGTCGGGATAACTTACATCAATATAACTATTGAATTGACCTCAATCCACAGTTGTGATTATAATACAAACAAGATGACATTTACTTAACATTTAATGTGCTAATGTCAATAAACGCTAGAGAATACTGAAGTGGTAGCACAAAATGGACAATTCATAGAAACTGGCAACGCAGGTCACACAAGACAAAGAATAAAAACCAAACAAAAACACAAAAAGCCCAACACAATGTGCGTTGGACACTACTATCCGCAAACAAACACAGATAACGTTAATAAGACATGAGCCCTCTTACAAACAACTGGAGGTAAAGACGAACCAACCATCGTTTGTATGCGGAAATCACAACACGGAACCCAAAACGTCAAGACACATAATAGGAGAACACAAAGCACTACACAGATGAGCAACACGAATCTTAATGACCGGTAAATCTTTCGTAAAAGCACTACACCTATGGGTTCAAAGCGTATTTATTAATATTGATAGGAATTTAACTGCTTTATTCAATCAAATTAAGACCAACTTGAAGAAATGTTAGAGAATACCGAAAAGCCAATCAAAATTTCGAAATTAATTTCGTAAACCACGAAATTTTTTTTAAAATAAAAAAAAAAAGGGATATATCCAAACAGATGAGGGTGGGGTCAACGAGCAATACAAAAGCAATAAAAGCAGAAGATGGGAACTTATGCGGTTAATATTTATGGATGGCTAATTTGTAAGCATACTGTAAGCATATTGCAAAATCTATATACAGGTAGGAAGATTTTGAAAGGGTAACCAAAGAATAATATATCGATTTTCTATATCTAACTGAATGCTGCAAGACGATGATTGTATCGTGGTACATTGTCGTGTGCGATTTGCTTCCTAATAGCGTTGATGCTGTATAATAGGACATATCATGTCAATGTTAAATATCATAAACCTCCAGTGTGCAATTGTCAGAGTGAGGATAAACCCAGCATTAATATTGGTATACTGATTCCTTCTACCACTAAATACATAAGTATGTGTTCAATTTTATTTATTGTTCCGTTTTATCTTATCATTTAATATTTCAGTATTTATCAATTGAGTTTGGTACATAAATATTGTAACTGTAAATGAAAGAAAATATGTAATGGTAGTTTGCAGTTGTCAGGTTCTATTAATTGTCCATTCTTGATAGCCACTTTCTCTAGCGTTTATATAAACCTATTACATGATTAAGGATGTACATATATACGTCAATAATTTTTTTCTTTCAACACACATTTTATTGAAATCACCAGTTGTTGCAGTACTATAAGGGGGAAAGGGTAGCTTAAATTAGAGGCGGTTGTTAGCTACAAAGCTTATTTGTCCGAGTGGAGAAAATAAGAGACAACATACTTATTTTTTACAAAAAAAGAAGATCATACATATGTAACAGGAAAATATATCAAAGGGTAATTGCTATCCGTTAATCGAAGAAGGAGAGATAATACAATTGGCCGAAGAAGGACAGTAAAGGGACAAACAACGATCCTCAAGGATCTGTAAGGATAAATTTCCCCTTCTCCATTGAAATTAGTAGTCAATGTGTTGAAATGAAAAAAATTTTAGGCTGGTATGTTAAACAACACTGGCAAGATTATTATGTTTGGTTGAAAACGTGGGGGTCCAAATACAATTTGAGAAAAAAGTCAGTCTTCTATAACTAAACGTTAGAGAATACCAAAGGGCAATCCAAAAATGACAATCTTTAGAAGCTGACAACTTAGGGTACACAAGACGAAATAAAACAGTGCAAAAACACAACACAACGTATGTTGGACACCACTATGCACACACACACACACACACACACACACAATTAACGTAAATAAGACATGCGCCCTCCAACAAACAACTGGTAAAACAGGAACCAAACATAGGCTGTGTGAGATTGATGTAAACATTACAAATGGTGTGATTTTCTTTACACATCACGAACAATATTACATCGACATATATGTGCAAATCTAACCTTTGCAGTATTCATGGCTTACACAATATCAATGCATATTATAACAACATAAGCTTTGTGAATTTCCAATGTGTCTTTTCTTAAATTTCGTCCTTATTGATGACTATGCCTTTGTTTACCCGTTTTTAATCATCCAGAACGGTTATGCATATCGATTTTGTGATATATCACTTTGCCAGAAATATCATACGAAGAGGGCTTTGTAATACAACATTACATGCATAAATAGAATATAAAAGAAACAATGATTTATTTTATTCTCTAAATGTTTATAAAAAGCGTGTAATGTACCATTTTGCTTACACAATATTAATGTATATTACAACAACATAAGTTTTGTGAATTTCCAATGTGTCTTTGTTTAAATTTCGTCCTTATTGATGACTATACCTTTGTTTACCTGTTTTTAATCATCCAGAACGGTTATGCATATCGATTTTGTGATATATCAATTTGTCAGAAATAGCATACGAAGAGGGCTTTGTAATATAACATTACATGCAGAAATAGAATATAAAAGAAACAATGATTTATTTTATTCTCTAAATGTTTATTAAAAGTCTGTAATGTACCATTTTGTTAACATCATTAAGACATTAACATCAAGATCGGGATAAATTACATCAATATAACTATTGAATTGACCTCAATCCACAGTTGTGATTATAATACAAACAAGATGACATTTACTTAACATTTAATGTGCTAATGTCAATAAACGCTAGAGAATACTGAAGTGGTAGCACAAAATGGACAATCCATAGAAACTGGCAACGCAGGTCACACAAGACAAAGAATACAAACCAAACAAAAACACAAAAAACCCAACACAATGTGCGTTGGACACTACTATCCGCAAACAAACACAGATAACGTTAATAAGACATGAGCCCTCTTACAAACAACTGGAGGTAAAGACGAACCAACCATCGTTTGTATGCGGAAATCACAACATGGAACCCAAAACGTCAAGACACATAATAGGAGAACACAAAGCACTACAAAGATGAGCAACACGGATCTTAATGACCGGTAAATCTTTTGTAAAAGCACTACACCTATGGGTTCAAAGCGTATTTATTAATATTGATAGGAATTTAACTGCTTTATTCAATCAAATTAAGACCAACTTGAAGAAATGTTAGAGAATACCGAAAAGCCAATCAAAAGTTCGAAATTAATTTCGTAAACCACGAAATTGTGTTTAAAATAAAAAAACTGGATATATCCAAACAGATAAGGGTGGGGTCAACGAGCAATACAAAAGCAATAAAAACGAAAGATGGGAACTTATGCGGTTAATATTTATGGATGGCTAATTTGTAAGCATACTGTAAGCATATTGCAAAGTCTATATACAGGTAGGAAGATTTTGAAAGGGTAACCAAAGAATAATATATCGATTTTCTATATCTAACTGAATGCTGCAAGACGATGATTGTATCGTGGTACATTGTCGTGTGCGATTTGCTTCCTAATAGCGTTGATGCTGTATAATAGGACATATCATGTCAATGTTAAATATCATGAACCTCCAGTGTGCAATTGTCAGTGTGAGGATAAACACAGCATTAATATTGGTATACTGATTCCTTCTACCACTAAATACATAAATATGTGTTCAATTTTATTTATTGTTCCGTTTTATCTTATCATTTAATATTTCAGTATTTATCAATTGAGTTTGGTACATAAATATTGTAACTGTAAATGAAAGAAAATATGCAATGGTAGTTTGCAGTTGTCAGGTTCTATTAATTGTCCATTCTTGATAGCCACTTTCTCTAGCGTTTATATAAACCTATTACATGATTAAGGATGTACATATATACGTCAATAATTTTTTTCTTTCAACACACATTTTATTGAAATCACCAGTTGTTGCAGTACTATAAGGGGGAAAGGGTAGCTTAACTTAGAGGCGGTTGTTAGCTACAAAGCTTATTTGTCCGAGTGGAGAAAATAAGAGACAACATACTTATTTTTTACAAAAAAAGAAGATCATACATATGTAACAGGAGAAATATATCAAAGGGTAATTGCAATCCGTAAATCGAAGAAGGACAGATAATACAATGGGCCGACGAAGGACAGTAAAGGGACAAACAACGATCCTCAAGGATTTGTCAGGATAAATTTCCCCATTCTCCATTGAAATTAGTAGTCAATGTGTTGAAATGAAAAAACATTAGGCTGGTATGTCAAACAACACTGGCAAGATTATTATGTTTGGCTGAAAACGTGGGGGTCCAAATACAATTTGAGAAAAAAGTCAGTCTTCTATAACTAAACGTTAGAGAATACCAAAGGGCAATCCAAAAATGAAAATCTTTAGAAGCTGACAACTTAGGGTACACAAGACGAAATAAAACAGTGCAAAAACACAACACAACATATGTTGGACACCACTATGCACACACACACACACACAATTAACGTAAATAAGACATGCGCCCTCCAACAAACAACTGGTAAAACAGGAACCAAACATAGTCTGTGTGAGATTGATGTAAACATTACAAATGGTGTGATTTTCTTTACACATCACGAACAATATTACATCGACATACATGTGCAAATCTAACCTTTGCAGTATTCATGGCTTACACAATATCAATGCATATTATAACAACATAAGCTTTGTAAATGTCCAATGTGTCTTTGTTTAAATTTCGTCCTTATTGATGACTATGCCTTTGTTTACCTGTTTTTAATCATCCAGAACGGTTATGCATATCGATTTTGTGATATATTAATTTTCCAGAAATAGCATACGAAGAGTGCTTTGTAATATAACATTACATGCAGAAATAGAATATAAAAGAAACAATGATTTATTTTATTCTCTAAATGTTTATAAAAAGCGTGTAATGTACCATTTTACTTACACAATATTAATGCAAATAACAACAACATAAGTTTTGTGAATTTCCAATGTGTCTTTGTTTAAATTTCTTCCTTATTGATGACTATGCCTTTGTTTACCTGTTTTAATCATCCAGAACGGTTATGCATATCGATTGTGTGATATATCAATTTGCCAGATATAGCATACGTAGAGGGCTTTGTAATTTAACATTACATGCGGAAATAGAATATAAAAGAAACAATGATTTATTTTATTCTCTAAATGTTTATTAAAAGCCTGTAATGTACCATTTTGTTAACATCATTAAGACATTAACATCAAGATCGGGATAAATTATATCAATATAACTATTGAATTGACCTCAATCCACAGTTGTGATTATAATACAAACAAGATGACATTTACTTAACATTCAATGTGCTAATGTCAATAAACGCTAGAGAATACAGAAGTGGTAGCACAAAATGGACAATCCAAAGAAACTGGCAACGCAGGTCACACAAGACAAAGAATAAAAACCAAACAAAAACACAAAAAGCACAACACAATGTGCGTTGGACACTACTATCCGCAAACAAACACAGATCACGTTAATAAGACATGAGCCCTCTTACAAACAACTGGAGGTAAAGACGAACCAACCATCGTTTGTATGCGGAAACACAACACGGAACCCAAAACGTCAAGACACATAATAGGAGAACACAAAGCACTACAAAGATGAGCAACATGGATCTTAATGACCGGTAAATCTTTCGTAAAAGCACTACACCTATGGGTTCAAAGCGTATTTATTAATATTGATAGGAATTTAACTGCTTTATTCAATCAAATTAAGACCAACTTGAAGAAATGTTAGAGAATACCGAAAAGCCAATCAAAAGTTCGAAATTAATTTCGTAAACCACGAAATTTTGCTTAAAATAAAAAAAACTGGATATATCCAAACAGATGAGGGTGGGGTCAACGAGCAATACAAAAGCAATAAAGACAGAAGATGGGAACTTATGCGGTTAATATTGATGGATGGGTAATTTGTAAGCATACTGTAAGCATATTGCAAAGTCTATATACAGGTAGGAAGATTTTGAAAGGGTAACCAAAGAATAATATATCGATTTTCTATATCTAACTGAATGCTGCAAGACGATGATTGTATCGTGGTACATTGTCGTGTGCGATTTGCTTCCTAATAGCGTTGATGCTGTATAATAGGACATATCATGTCAATGTTAAATATCATGAACCTCCAGTGTGCAATTGTCAGAGTGAGGATAAACACAGCATTAATATTGGTATACTGATTCCTTCTACCACTAAATACATAAATATGTGTTCAATTTTATTTATTGTTCCGTTTTATCTTATCATTTAATATGTCAGTATTTATCAATTGAGTTTGGTACATAAATATTGTAACTGTAAATGAAAGAAAATATGTAATGGTAGTTTGCAGTTGTCAGGTTCTATTAATTGTCCATTCTTGATAGCCACTTTCTCTAGCGTTTATATAAACCTATTACATGATTAAGGATGTACATATATACGTCAATAATTTTTTTCTTTCAACACACATTTTATTGAAATCACCAGTTGTTGCAGTACTATAAGGGGGAAAGGGTAGCTTAACTTAGAGGCGGTTGTTAGCTACAAAGCTTATTTGTCCGAGTGGAGAAAATAAGAGACAACATACTTATTTTTTACAAAAAAAGAAGATCATACATATGTAACAGGAGAAATATATCAAAGGGTAATTGCAATCCGTAAATCGAAGAAGGACAGATAATACAATGGGCCGACGAAGGACAGTAAAGGGACAAACAACGATCCTCAAGGATCTGTCAGGATAAATTTCCCCATTCTCCATTGAAATTAGTAGTCAATGTGTTGAAATGAAAAAACATTAGGCTGGTATGTCAAACAACACTGGCAAGATTATTATGTTTGGCTGAAAACGTGGGGGTCCAAATACAATTTGAGAAAAAAGTCAGTCTTCTATAACTAAACGTTAGAGAATACCAAAGGGCAATCCAAAAATGACAATCTTTAGAAGCTGACACCTTAGGGTACACAAGACGAAATAAAACAGTGCAAAAACACAACACAACATATGTTGGACACCACTATGCACACACACACACACACAATTAACGTAAATAAGACATGCGCCCTCCAACAAACAACTGGTAAAACAGGAACCAAACATAGTCTGTGTGAGATTGATGTAAACATTACAAATGGTGTGATTTTCTTTACACATCACGAACAATATTACATCGACATACATGTGCAAATCTAACCTTTGCAGTATTCATGGCTTACACAATATCAATGCATATTATAACAACATAAGCTTTGTCAATGTCCAATGTGTCTTTGTTTAAATTTCGTCCTTATTGATGACTATGCCTTTGTTTACCTGTTTTTAATCATCCAGAACGGTTATGCATATCGATTTTGTGATATATTAATTTTCCAGAAATAGCATACGAAGAGTGCTTTGTAATATAACATTACATGCAGAAATAGAATATAAAAGAAACAATGATTTATTTTATTCTCTAAATGTTTATAAAAAGAGTGTAATGCACCATTTTACTTACACAATATTAATGCAAATAACAACAACATAAGTTTTGTGAATTTCCAATGTGTCTTTGTTTAAATTTCGTCCTTATTGATGACTATGCCTTTGTTTACCTGTTTTAATCATCCAGAACGGTTATGCATATCGATTGTGTGATATATCAATTTGCCAGATATAGCATACGTAGAGGGCTTTGTAATTTAACATTACATGCGGAAATAGAATATAAAAGATACAATGATTTATTTTATTCTCTAAATGTTTATTAAAATCCTGTAATGTACCATTTTGTTAACATCATTAAGACATTAACATCAAGATCGGGATAAATTACATCAATATAACTATTGAATTGACCTCAATCCACAGTTGTGATTATAATACAAACAAGATGACATTTACTTAACATTCAATGTGCTAATGTCAATAAACGCTAGAGAATACAGAAGTGGTAGCACAAAATGGACAATCCAAAGAAACTGGCAACGCAGGTCACACAAGACAAAGAATAAAAACCAAACAAAAACACGAAAAGCCCAACACAATGTGCGTTGGACACTACTATCCGCAAACAAACACAGATCACGTTAATAAGACATGAGCCCTCTTACAAACAACTGGAGGTAAAGACGAACCAACCATCGTTTGTATGCGGAAACACAACACGGAACCTAAAACGTCAAGACACATAATAGGAGAACACAAAGCACTACAAAGATGAGCAACATGGATCTTAATGACCGGTAAATCTTTCGTAAAAGCACTACACCTATGGGTTCAAAGCGTATTTATTAATATTGATAGGAATTTAACTGCTTTATTCAATCAAATTAAGACCAACTTGAAGAAATGTTAGAGAATACCGAAAAGCCAATCAAAAGTTCGAAATTAATTTCGTAAACCACGAACTTTTGCTTAAAATAAAAAAAACTGGATATATCCAAACAGATGAGGGTGGGGTCAACGAGCAATACAAAAGCAATAAAGACAGAAGATGGGAACTTATGCGGTTAATATTGATGGATGGGTAATTTGTAAGCATACTGTAAGCATATTGCAAAGTCTATATACAGGTAGGAAGATTTTGAAAGGGTAACCAAAGAATAATATATCGATTTTCTATATCTAACTGAATGCTGCAAGACGATGATTGTATCGTGGTACATTGTCGTGTGCGATTTGCTTCCTAATAGCGTTGATGCTGTTTAATAGGACATATCATGTCAATGTTAAATATCATGAACCTCCAGTGTGCAATTGTCAGAGTGAGGATAAACACAGCATTAATATTGGTATACTGATTCCTTCTACCACTAAATACATAAATATGTGTTCAATTTTATTTATTGTTCCGTTTTATCTTATCATTTAATATTTCAGTATTTATCAATTGAGTTTGGTACATAAATATTGTAACTGTAAATGAAAGAAAATATGTAATGGTAGTTTGCAGTTGTCAGGTTCTATTAATTGTCCATTCTTGATAGCCACTTTCTCTAGCGTTTATATAAACCTATTACATGATTAAGGATGTACATATATACGTCAATAATTTTTTTCTTTCAACACACATTTTATTGAAATCACCAGTTGTTGCAGTACTATAAGGGGGAAAGGGTAGCTTAACTTAGAGGCGGTTGTTAGCTACAAAGCTTATTTGTCCGAGTGGAGAAAATAAGACACAACATACTTATTTTTTACAAGAAAAGAAGATCATACATATGTAACAGGAGAAATATATCAAAGGGTAATTGCAATCCGTAAATCGAAGAAGGACAGATAATACAATGGGCCGACGAAGGACAGTAAAGGGACAAACAACGATCCTCAAGGATCTGTCAGGATAAATTTCCCCATTCTCCATTGAAATTAGTAGTCAATGTGTTGAAATGAAAAAACATTAGGCTGGTATGTCAAACAACACTGGCAAGATTATTATGTTTGGCTGAAAACGTGGGGGTCCAAATACAATTTGAGAAAAAAGTCAGTCTTCTATAACTAAACGTTAGAGAATACCAAAGGGCAATCCAAAAATGACAATCTTTAGAAGCTGACAACTTAGGGTACACAAGACGAAATAAAACAGTGCAAAAACACAACACAACATATGTTGGACCCCACTATGCACACACACACACACACAATTGACGTAAATAAGACATGCGCCCTCCAACAAACAACTGGTAAAACAGGAACCAAACATAGTCTGTGTGAGATTGATGTAAACATTACAAATGGTGTGATTTTCTTTACACATCACGAACAATATTACATCGACATACATGTGCAAATCTAACCTTTGCAGTATTCATGGCTTACACAATATCAATGCATATTATAACAACATAAGCTTTGTGAATTTCCAATGTGTCTTTTTTTAAATTTCGTCCTTATTGATGACTATGCCTTTGTTTACCTGTTTTTAATCATCCAGAACGGTTATGCATATCGATTTTGTGATATATCAATTTGCCAGAAATATCATACGAAGAGTGCTTTGTAATATAACATTACATGCAGAAATAGAATATAAAAGAAACAATGATTTATTTTATTCTCTAAATGTTTATTAAAAGCGTGTAATGTACCATTTTACTTACACAATATTAATGCAAATAACAACAACATAAGTTTTGTGAATTTGCAATGTGTCTTTGTTTAAATTTCGTCCTTATTGATGACTATGCCTTTGTTTACCTGTTTTTAATCATCCAGAACGGTTATGCATATCGATTTTGTGATATATCAATTTGTCAGAAATAGCATACGAAGAGGGCTTTGTAATATAACATTACATGCAGAAATAGAAAATAAAAGAAACAATGATTTATTTTATTCTCTAAATGTTTATTAAAAGCCTGTAATGTACCATTTTGTTAACATCATTAAGACATTAACATCAAGATCGGGATAAATTACATCAATATAACTATTGAATTGACCTCAATCCACAGTTGTGATTATAATACAAACAAGATGACATTTACTTAACATTTAATGTGCTAATGTCAATAAACGCTAGAGAATACTGAAGTGGTAGCACAAAATGGACAATCCATAGAAACTGGCAACGCAGGTCACACAAGACAAAGAATAAAAACCAAACAAAAACACAAAAAACACAACACAATGTGCGTTGGACACTACTATCCGCAAACAAACACAGATAACGTTAATAAGACGTGAGCCCTCTTACAAACAACTGGAGGTAAAGACGAACCAACCATCGTTTGTATGCGGAAATCACAACACGAACCCAAAACGTCAGGACACATAATAGGAGAACACAAAGCACTACAAAGATGAGCAACACGGATCTTAATGACCGATAAATCTTTCGTAAAAGCACTACACCTATGGGTTCAAAGCGTATTTATTAATATTGATAGGAATTTAAATGCTTTATTCAATCAAATTAAGACCAACTTGAAGAAATGTTAGAGAATACCGAAAAGCCAATCAAAAGTTCGAAATTAATTTCGTAAACCACGAATTTTTTTTTAAAATAAAAAAACTGGATATATCCAAACAGAGGAGGGTGGGATCAACGAGCAATACAAAAGCAATAAAAACGAAAGATGGGAACTTATGCGGTTAATATTTATGGATGGCTAATTTATAAGCATACTGTAAGCATATTGCAAAGTCTATATACAGGTAGGAAGATTTTGAAAGGGTAACCAAAGAATAATATATCGATTTTCTATATCTAACTGAATGCTGCAAGACGATGATTTGTCGTGTGCGATTTGCTTCCTAATAGCGTTGATGCTGTATAATAGGACATATCATGTCAATGTTAAATATCATAAACCTCCAGTGTGCAATTGTCAGAGTGAGGATAAACACAGCATTAATATTGGTATACTGATTCCTTCTACCACTAAATACATAAATATGTGTTCAATTTTATTTATTGTTCCGTTTTATCTTATCATTTAATATTTCAGTATTTATCAATTGAGTTTGGTACATAAATATTGTAACTGTAAATGAAAGAAAATATGTAATGGTAGTTTGCATTTGTCCAGTTCTATTAATTGTCCATTCTTGATAGCCACTTTCTCTAGCGTTTATATAAACCTATTACATGATTAAGGATGTACATATATACGTCAATAATTTTTTTCTTTCAACACACATTTTATTGAAATCACCAGTTGTTGCAGTAATATAAGGGGGAAAGGGAAGATTAACTTAGAGGCCGCTGTTAGCTACAAAGCTTATTTGTCCGAGTGGAGAAAATAAGACACAACATACTTATTTTTTACAAGAAAAGAAGATCATACATATGTAACAGGAGAAATATATCAAAGGGTAATTGCAATCCGTTAATCGAAGAAGGACAGATAATACAATGGGCCGAAGAAGGACAGTAAAGGGACAAACAACGATCCTCAAGGATCTGTCAGGATAAATTTTCCCCTTCTCCATTGAAATTAGTAGTCGATGTGTTGAAATGAAAAAACATTAGGCTGGTATGTCAAACAACATTGGCAAGATTATTATGTTTGGCTGAAAACGTGGGGGTCCAAATACAATTTGAGAAAAAAGTCAGTATTCTATAACTAAACGTTAGAGAATATCAAAGGGCAATCCAAAAATGACAATCTTTAGAAGCTGACAACTTAGGGTACACAAGACGAAATAAAACAGTGCAAAAACACAACACAACGTATGTTGGACACCACTATGCACCCACACACACACACACAATTAACGTAAATAAGACATGCGCCCTCCAACAAACAACTGGTAAAACAGGAACCAAACTTAGGCTGTGTGAGATTGATGTAAACATTACAAATGGTGTGATTTTCTTTACACATCACGAACAATATTACATCGACATACATGTGCAAATCTAACCTTTGCAGTATTCATGGCTTACACAATATTAATGCATATTACAACAACATAAGTTTTGTGAATTTCCAATGTGTCTTTGTTTAAATTTCGTCCTTATTGATGACTATGCCTTTGTTTACCTGTTTTTAATCATCCAGAATGGTTATGCATATCGATTTTGTGATATATCAATTTGCCAGAAATAGCATACGAAGAGGGCTTTGTAATATAACATTACATGCAGAAATAGAATATAAAAGAAACAATGATTTATTTTATTCTCTAAATGTTTATTAAAAGCCTGTAATGTACCATGTTGTTAACATCATTAAGACATTAACATCAAGATCGGGATAAATTACATCAATATAACTATTGAATTGACCTCAATCCACAGTTGTGATTATAATACAAACAAGATGACATTTACTTAACATTTAATGTGCTAATGTCAATAAACGCTAGAGAATACTGAAGTGGTAGCACAAAATGGACAATTCATAGAAACTGGCAACGCAGGTCACACAAGACAAAGAATAAAAACCAAACAAAAACACAAAAAGCCCAACACAATGTGCGTTGGACACTACTATCCGCAAACAAACACAGATAACGTTAATAAGACATGAGCCCTCTTACAAACAACTGGAGGTAAAGACGAACCAACCATCGTTTGTATGCGGAAATCACAACACGGAACCCAAAACGTCAAGACACATAATAGGAGAACACAAAGCACTACAAACATGAGCAACACTGATCTTAATTACCGATAAATCTTTCGCAAAAGCACTACACCTATGGGTTCGAAGCGTATTTATTAATATTGATAGGAATTTAACTGCTTTATTCAATCAAATTAAGACCAACTTGAAGAAATGTTAGAGAATACCGAAAAGCCAATCAAAAGTTCGAAATTAATTTCGTAAACAACGAAATTTTGTTTAAAATAAAAAAACTGGATATATCCAAACAGATGAGGGTGGGATCAACGAGCAATACAAAAGCAATAAAAACGAAAGATGGGAACTTATGCGGTTAATATTTATGGATGGCTAATTTGTAAGCATACTGTAAGCATATTGCAAAGTCTATATACAGGTAGGAAGATTTTGAAAGGGTAACCAAAGAATAATATATCGATTTTCTATATCTAACTGAATGCTGCAAGACGATGATTGTATCGTGGTACATTGTCGTGTGCGATTTGCTTCCTAATAGCGTTGATGCTGTATAATAGGACATATCATGTCAATGTTAAATATCATAAACCTCCAGTGTGCAATTGTCAGAGTGAGGATACACACAGCATTAATATTGGTATACTGATTCCTTCTACCACTAAATACATAAATATGTGTTCAATTTTATTTATTGTTCCGTTTTATCTTATCATTTAATATTTCAGTATTTATCAATTGAGTTTGGTACATAAATATTGTAACTGTAAATGAAGGAAAATATTTAATGGTAGTTTGCAGTTGTCAGGTTCTATTAATTGTCCATTCTTGATAGCCACTTTCTCTAGCGTTTATATAAACCTATTACATGATTAAGGATGTACATATATACGTCAATATTTTTTTTCTTTCAACACACATTTTATTGAAATCACCAGTTGTTGCAGTAATATAAGGGGGAAAGGGAAGTTTTGCTTAGAGGCCGCTGCTAGCTACAAAGCTTATTTGTCCGAGTGGAGAAAATAAGACACAACATACTTATTTTTTACAAGAAAAGAAGATCATACATATGTATCAGGAGAAATATATCAAAGGGTAATTGCAATCCGTTAATCGAAGAAGGACAGATAATACAATGGGCCGAAGAAGGACAGTAAAGGGACAAACAACGATCCTCAAGGATCTGTCAGGATAAATTTCCCCCTTCTCCAATAAAATTAGTAGTCAATGTGTTGAAATGAAAAAAACTTTAGGCTGGTATGTCAAACAACACTGGCAAGAATATTATGTTTGGCTGAAAAGGTGGGGGTCCAAATACAATTTGAGAAAAAAGTCAGTCTTCTATAACTAAACGTTAGAGAATACCAAAGGGCAATCCAAAAATGACAATCTTTAGAAGCTGACAACTTAGGGTACACAAGACGAAATAAAACAGTGCAAAAACACAACACAACGTATGTTGGACACCACTATGCACACACACACACACACAATTAACGTAAATAAGACATGCGCCCTCCAACAAACAACTGGTAAAACAGGAACCAAACATAGTCTGTGTGAGATTGATGTAAACATTACAATGGTGTGATTTTTTTTACACATCACGAACAATATTACATGGACATACATGTGCAAATCTAACCTTTGCAGTATTCATGGCTTACACAATATCAATGCATATTATAACAACATAAGCTTTGTGAATTTCCAATGTGTCTTTTTTTAATTTCCGTCCTTATTGATGACTATGCCTTTGTTTACCTGTTTTTAATCATCCAGAACGGTTATGCATATCGATATTGTGATATATCAATTTGCCAGAAATATCATACGAAGAGGGCTTTGTAATACAACATTACATGCAGAAATAGAATATAAAAGAAACAATGATTTATTTTATTCTCTAAATGTTTATAAAAAGCGTGTAATGTACCATTTTGCTTACACAATATTAATGCATATTACAACAACATAAGTTTTGCGAATTTACAATGTGTCTTTGTTTAAATTTCGTCCTTATTGATGACTATGCCTTTGTTTACCCGTTTTTAATCATCCAGAACGGTTATGCATATCGATTTTGTGATATATCAATTTGCCAGAAATATCATACGAAGAGGGCTTTGTAATACAACATTACATGCATAAATAGAATATAAAAGAAACAATGATTTATTTTATTCTCTAAATGTTTATAAAAAGCGTGTAATGTACCATTTTGCTTACACAATATTAATACATATTACAACAACATAAGTTTTGTGAATTTCTAATGTGTCTTTGTTTAAATTTCGTCCTTATAGATGACTATGCCTTTGTTTACCTGTTTTTAATCATCCAGAACGGTTATGCATATCGATTTTGTGATATATCAATTTGCCAGAAATAGCATACGAAGAGGGCTTTGTAATATAACATTACATGCAGAAATAGAATATAAAAGAAACAATGATTTATTTTATTCTCTAAATGTTTATTAAAAGCCTGTAATGTACCATTTTGTTAACATCATTAAGACATTAACATCAAGATCGGGATAAATTGCATCAATATAACTATCGAATTGACCTCAATCCACAGTTGTGATTATAATACAAACAAGATGACATTTACTTAACATTTAAGGTGCTAATGTCAATAAACGCTAGAGAATACTGAAGTGGTAGCACAAAATGGACAATTCATAGAAACTGGCAACGCAGGTCACACAAGACAAAGAATAAAAACCAAACAAAAACACAAAAAGCCCAACACAATGTGCGTTGGACACTACTATCCGCAAACAAACACAGATAACGTTTATAAGACATGAGCCCTCTTACAAAAACTGGAGGTAAAGACGAACCAACCATCGTTTGTATGCGGAAATCACAACACGGAACCCAAAACGTCAAGACACATAATAGGAGAACACAAAGCACAACAAATATGACCAACACGGATCTTAATGACCGGTAAATCTTTCGTAAAAGCACTACACCTATGGGTTCAAAGCGTATTTATTAATATTGATAGGAATTTAACTGCTTTATTCAATCAAATTAAGACCAACTTGAAGAAATGTTAGAGAATACCGAAAAGCCAATCAAAAGTTCGAAATTAATTTCGTAAACCACGAAATTTTGTTTAAAATAAAAAAACTGGATATATCCAAACAGATGAGGGTGGGGTCAACGATCAATACAAAAGCAATAAAAACAAAAGATGGGAACTTATGCGGTTACTATTTATGGATGGCTAATTTGTAAGCATACTGTAAGCATATTGCAAAGTCTATATACAGGTAGGAAGATTTTGAAAGGGTAACCAAAGAATAATATATTGATTTTCTATATCTAACTGAATGCTGCAAGACGATGATTGTATCGTGGTACATTGTCGTGTGCGATTTGCTTCCTAATAGCGTTGATGCTGTATAATAGGACATATCATGTCAATGTTAAATATCATAAACCTCCAGTGTGCAATTGTCAGAGTGAGGATAAACACAGCATTAATATTGGTATACTGATTCCTTCTACCACTAAATACATAAATATGTGTTCAATTTTATTTATTGTTCCGTTTTATCTTATCATTTAATATTTCAGTAATTATCAATTGAGTTTGGTACATAAATATTGTAACTGTAAATGAAAGAAAATATTTAATGGTAGTTTGCAGTTGTCAGGTTCTATTAATTGTCCATTCTTGATAGCCACTTTCTCTAGCGTTTATATAAACCTATTACATGATTAAGGATGTACATATATACGTCAATAATTGTTTTCTTTCAGCACACATTTTATTGAAATCTCCAGTTGTTGCAGTAATATAAGGGGGAAAGTGTAGCTTAACTTAGAGGCCGCTGTTAGCTACAAAGCTTATTTGACCGAGTGGAGAAAATAAGACACAACATACTTATTTTTTACAAGAAAAGAAGATCATACATATGTAACAGGAGAAATATATCAAAGGGTAATTGCAATCCGTTAATCGAAGAAGGACAGATAATACAATGGGCCGAAGAAGGACAGTAAAGGGACAAGCAACGATCCTCAAGGATCTGTCAGGATAAATTTTCCCCTTCTCCATTGAAATTAGTAGTCAATGTGTTGAAATGAAAAAACATTAGGCTGGTATGTCAAACAACACTGGCAAGATTATTATGTTTGGCTGAAAACGTGGGGGTCCAAATACAATTTGAGAAAAAAGTCAGTCTTCTATAACTAAACGTTAGAGAATACCAAAGGGCAATCCAAAAATGACAATCTTTAGAAGCTGACAACTTAAGGTACACAAGACGAAATAAAACAGTGCAAAAACACAACACAACGTATGTTGGACACCACTATGCACACAGACACACACACACAATTAACGTAAATAAAACATGCGCCCTCCAACAAACAACTGGTAAAACAGGAACCAAACAGTCTGTGTGAGATTGATGTAAACATTACAAATGGTGTGATTTTCTTTACACATCACGAACAATATTACATCGACATACATGTGCAAATCTAACCTTTGCAGTATTCATGGCTTACACAATATCAATGCATATTATAACAACATAAGCTTTGTCAATTTCCAATGTGTCTTTTTTTAAATTTCGTCCTTATTGATGACTATGCCTTTGTTTACCTGTTTTTAATCATCCAGAACGGTTATGCATATCGATTTTGTGATATATCAATTTGTCAGAAATAGCATACGAAGAGGGCTTTGTAATATAACATTACATGCAGAAATAGAAAATAAAAGAAACAATGATTTATTTTATTCTCTAAATGTTTATTAAAAGCCTGTAATGTACCATTTTGTTAACATCATTAAGACATTAACATCAAGATCGGGATAAATTACATCAATATAACTATTGAATTGACCTCAATCCACAGTTGTGATTATAATACAAACAAGATGACATTTACTAAACATTTAATGTGCTAATGTCAATAAACGCTAGAGAATACTGAAGTGGTAGCACAAAATGGACAATCCATAGAAACTGGCAACGCAGGTCACACAAGACAAAGAATAAAAACCAAACAAAAACACAAAAAACACAACACAATGTGCGTTGGACACTACTATCCGCAAACAAACACAGATAACGTTAATAAGACGTGAGCCCTCTTACAAACAACTGGAGGTAAAGACGAACCAACCATCGTTTGTATGCGGAAATCACAACACGAACCCAAAACGTCAGGACACATGATAGGAGAACACAAAGCACTACAAAGATGAGCAACACGGATCTTAATGACCGGTAAATCTTTCGTAAAAGCACTACACCTATGGGTTCAAAGCGTATTTATTAATATTGATAGGAATTTAAATGCTTTATTCAATCAAATTAAGACCAACTTGAAGAAATGTTAGAGAATACCGAAAAGCCAATCAAAAGTTCGAAATTAATTTCGTAAACCACGAAATTTTTTTTAAAATAAAAAAACTGGATATATCCAAACAGAGGAGGGTGGGATCAACGAGCAATACAAAAGCAATAAAAACGAAAGATGGGAACTTATGCGGTTAATATTTATGGATGGCTAATTTATAAGCATACTGTAAGCATATTGCAAAGTCTATATACAGGTAGGAAGATTTTGAAAGGGTAACCAAAGAATAATATATCGATTTTCTATATCTAACTGAATGCTGCAAGACGATGATTGTATCGTGGTACATTGTCGTGTGCGATTTGCTTCCTAATAGCGTTGATGCTGTATAATAGGACATATCATGTCAATGTTAAATATCATGAACCTCCAGTGTGCAATTGTCAGAGTGAGGATAAACACAGCATTAATATTGGTATACTGATTCCTTCTACCACTAAATACATAAATATGTGTTCAATTTTATTTATTGTTCCGTTTTATCTTATCATTTAATATTTCAGTATTTATCAATTGAGTTTGGTACATAAATATTGTAACTGTAAATGAAAGAAAATATGTAATGGTAGTTTGCAGTTGTCAGGTTCTATTAATTGTCCATTCTTGATAGCCACTTTCTCTAGCGTTTATATAAACCTATTACATGATTAAGGATGTACATATATACGTCAATAATTTTTTTCTTTCAACACACATTTTATTGAAATCACCAGTTGTTGCAGTACTATAAGGGGGAAAGGGTAGCTTAACTTAGAGGCGGTTGTTAGCTACAAAGCTTATTTGTCCGAGTGGAGAAAATAAGAGACAACATACTTATTTTTTACAAAAAAAGAAGATCATACATATGTAACAGGAGAAATATATCAAAGGGTAATTGCAATCCGTAAATCGAAGAAGGACAGATAATACAATGGGCCGACGAAGGACAGTAAAGGGACAAACAACGATCCTCAAGGATTTGTCAGGATAAATTTCCCCATTCTCCATTGAAATTAGTAGTCAATGTGTTGAAATGAAAAAACATTAGGCTGGTATGTCAAACAACACTGGCAAGATTATTATGTTTGGCTGAAAACGTGGGGGTCCAAATACAATTTGAGAAAAAAGTCAGTCTTCTATAACTAAACGTTAGAGAATACCAAAGGGCAATCCAAAAATGACAATCTTTAGAAGCTGAAAACTTAGGGTACACAAGACGAAATAAAACAGTGCAAAAACACAACACAACATATGTTGGACACCACTATGCACACACACACACACACAATTAACGTAAATAAGACATGCGCCCTCCAATAAACAACTGGTAAAACAGGAACCAAACATAGTCTGTGTGAGATTGATGTAAACATTACAAATGGTGTGATTTTCTTTACACATCACGAACAATATTACATCGACATACATGTGCAAATCTAACCTTTGCAGTATTCATGGCTTACACAATATCAATGCATATTATAACAACATAAGCTTTGTCAATGTCCAATGTGTCTTTGTTTAAATTTCGTCCTTATTGATGACTATGCCTTTGTTTACCTGTTTTTAATCATCCAGAACGGTTATGCATATCGATTTTGTGATATATTAATTTTCCAGAAATAGCATACGAAGAGTGCTTTGTAATATAACATTACATGCAGAAATAGAATATAAAAGAAACAATGATTTATTTTATTCTCTAAATGTTTATAAAAAGCGTGTAATGTACCATTTTACTTACACAATATTAATGCAAATAACAACAACATAAGTTTTGTGAATTTCCAATGTGTCTTTGTTTAAATTTCTTCCTTATTGATGACTATGCCTTTGTTTACCTGTTTTAATCATCCAGAACGGTTATGCATATCGATTGTGTGATATATCAATTTGCCAGATATAGCATACGTAGAGGGCTTTGTAATTTAACATTACATGCGGAAATAGAATATAAAAGAAACAATGATTTATTTTATTCTCTAAATGTTTATTAAAAGCCTGTAATGTACCATTTTGTTAACATCATTAAGACATTAACATCAAGATCGGGATAAATTATATCAATATAACTATTGAATTGACCTCAATCCACAGTTGTGATTATAATACAAACAAGATGACATTTACTTAACATTCAATGTGCTAATGTCAATAAACGCTAGAGAATACAGAAGTGGTAGCACAAAATGGACAATCCAAAGAAACTGGCAACGCAGGTCACACAAGACAAAGAATAAAAACCAAACAAAAACACAAAAAGCACAACACAATGTGCGTTGGACACTACTATCCGCAAACAAACACAGATCACGTTAATAAGACATGAGCCCTCTTACAAACAACTGGAGGTAAAGACGAACCAACCATCGTTTGTATGCGGAAACACAACACGGAACCCAAAACGTCAAGACACATAATAGGAGAACACAAAGCACTACAAAGATGAGCAACATGGATCTTAATGACCGGTAAATCTTTCGTAAAAGCACTACACCTATGGGTTCAAAGCGTATTTATTAATATTGATAGGAATTTAACTGCTTTATTCAATCAAATTAAGACCAACTTGAAGAAATGTTAGAGAATACCGAAAAGCCAATCAAAAGTTCGAAATTAATTTCGTAAACCACGAAATTTTGCTTAAAATAAAAAAAACTGGATATATCCAAACAGATGAGGGTGGGGTCAACGAGCGATACAAAAGCAATAAAGACAGAAGATGGGAACTTATGCGGTTAATATTGATGGATGGGTAATTTGTAAGCATACTGTAAGCATATTGCAAAGTCTATATACAGGTAGGAAGATTTTGAAAGGGTAACCAAAGAATAATATATCGATTTTCTATATCTAACTGAATGCTGCAAGACGATGATTGTATCGTGGTACATTGTCGTGTGCGATTTGCTTCCTAATAGCGTTGATGCTGTATAATAGGACATATCATGTCAATGTTAAATATCATGAACCTCCAGTGTGCAATTGTCAGAGTGAGGATAAACACAGCATTAATATTGGTATACTGATTCCTTCTACCACTAAATACATAAATATGTGTTCAATTTTATTTATTGTTCCGTTTTATCTTATCATTTAATATTTCAGTATTTATCAATTGAGTTTGGTACATAAATATTGTAACTGTAAATGAAAGAAAATATGTAATGGTAGTTTGCAGTTGTCAGGTTCTATTAATTGTCCATTCTTGATAGCCACTTTCTCTAGCGTTTATATAAACCTATTACATGATTAAGGATGTACATATATACGTCAATAATTTTTTTCTTTCAACACACATTTTATTGAAATCACCAGTTGTTGCAGTACTATAAGGGGGAAAGGGTAGCTTAACTTAGAGGCGGTTGTTAGCTACAAAGCTTATTTGTCCGAGTGGAGAAAATAAGACACAACATACTTATTTTTTACAAGAAAAGAAGATCATACATATGTAACAGGAGAAATATATCAAAGGGTAATTGCAATCCGTAAATCGAAGAAGGACAGATAATACAATGGGCCGACGAAGGACAGTAAAGGGACAAACAACGATCCTCAAGGATCTGTCAGGATAAATTTCCCCATTCTCCATTGAAATTAGTAGTCAATGTGTTGAAATGAAAAAACATTAGGCTGGTATGTCAAACAACACTGGCAAGATTATTATGTTTGGCTGAAAACGTGGGGGTCCAAATACAATTTGAGAAAAAAGTCAGTCTTCTATAACTAAACGTTAGAGAATACCAAAGGGCAATCCAAAAATGACAATCTTTAGAAGCTGACAACTTAGGGTACACAAGACGAAATAAAACAGTGCAAAAACACAACACAACATATGTTGGACCCCACTATGCACACACACACACACACAATTGACGTAAATAAGACATGCGCCCTCCAACAAACAACTGGTAAAACAGGAACCAAACATAGTCTGTGTGAGATTGATGTAAACATTACAAATGGTGTGATTTTCTTTACACATCACGAACAATATTACATCGACATACATGTGCAAATCTAACCTTTGCAGTATTCATGGCTTACACAATATCAATGCATATTATAACAACATAAGCTTTGTGAATTTCCAATGTGTCTTTTTTTAAATTTCGTCCTTATTGATGACTATGCCTTTGTTTACCTGTTTTTAATCATCCAGAACGGTTATGCATATCGATTTTGTGATATATCAATTTGCCAGAAATATCATACGAAGAGGGCTTTGTAATATAACATTACATGCAGAAATAGAATATAAAAGAAACAATGATTTATTTTATTCTCTAAATGTTTATAAAAAGCGTGTAATGTACCATTTTACTTACACAATATTAATGCAAATAACAACAACATAAGTTTTGTGAATTTGCAATGTGTCTTTGTTTAAATTTCGTCCTTATTGATGACTATGCCTTTGTTTACCTGTTTTTAATCATCCAGAACGGTTATGCATATCGATTTTGTGATATATCAATTTGTCAGAAATAGCATACGAAGAGGGCTTTGTAATATAACATTACATGCAGAAATAGAAAATAAAAGAAACAATGATTTATTTTATTCTCTAAATGTTTATTAAAAGCCTGTAATGTACCATTTTGTTAACATCATTAAGACATTAACATCAAGATCGGGATAAATTACATCAATATAACTATTGAATTGACCTCAATCCACAGTTGTGATTATAATACAAACAAGATGACATTTACTTAACATTTAATGTGCTAATGTCAATAAACGCTAGAGAATACTGAAGTGGTAGCACAAAATGGACAATCCATAGAAACTGGCAACGCAGGTCACACAAGACAAAGAATAAAAACCAAACAAAAACACAAAAAACACAACACAATGTGCGTTGGACACTACTATCCGCAAACAAACACAGATAACGTTAATAAGACGTGAGCCCTCTTACAAACAACTGGAGGTAAAGACGAACCAACCATCGTTTGTATGCGGAAATCACAACACGAACCCAAAACGTCAGGACACATAATAGGAGAACACAAAGCACTACAAAGATGAGCAACACGGATCTTAATGACCGATAAATCTTTCGTAAAAGCACTACACCTATGGGTTCAAAGCGTATTTATTAATATTGATAGGAATTTAAATGCTTTATTCAATCAAATTAAGATCAACTTGAAGAAATGTTAGAGAATACCGAAAAGCCAATCAAAAGTTCGAAATTAATTTCGTAAACCACGAATTTTTTTTTAAAATAAAAAAACTGGATATATCCAAACAGAGGAGGGTGGGATCAACGAGCAATACAAAAGCAATAAAAACGAAAGATGGGAACTTATGCGGTTAATATTTATGGATGGCTAATTTATAAGCATACTGTAAGCATATTGCAAAGTCTATATACAGGTAGGAAGATTTTGAAAGGGTAACCAAAGAATAATATATCGATTTTCTATATCTAACTGAATGCTGCAAGACGATGATTTGTCGTGTGCGATTTGCTTCCTAATAGCGTTGATGCTGTATAATAGGACATATCATGTCAATGTTAAATATCATAAACCTCCAGTGTGCAATTGTCAGAGTGAGGATAAACACAGCATTAATATTGGTATACTGATTCCTTCTACCACTAAATACATAAATATGTGTTCAATTTTATTTATTGTTCCGTTTTATCTTATCATTTAATATTTCAGTATTTATCAATTGAGTTTGGTACATAAATATTGTAACTGTAAATGAAAGAAAATATGTAATGGTAGTTTGCATTTGTCAGGTTCTATTAATTGTCCATTCTTGATAGCCACTTTCTCTAGCGTTTATATAAACCTATTACATGATTAAGGATGTACATATATACGTCAATAATTTTTTTCTTTCAACACACATTTTATTGAAATCACCAGTTGTAGCAGTAATATAAGGGGGAAAGGGAAGATTAACTTAGAGGCCGCTGTTAGCTACAAAGCTTATTTGTCCGAGTGGAGAAAATAAGACACAACATACTTATTTTTTACAAGAAAAGAAGATCATACATATGTAACAGGAGAAATATATCAAAGGGTAATTGCAATCCGTTAATCGAAGAAGGACAGATAATACAATGGGCCGAAGAAGGACAGTAAAGGGACAAACAACGATCCTCAAGGATCTGTCAGGATAAATTTTCCCCTTCTCCATTGAAATTAGTAGTCGATGTGTTGAAATGAAAAAACATTAGGCTGGTATGTCAAACAACATTGGCAAGATTATTATGTTTGGCTGAAAACGTGGGGGTCCAAATACAATTTGAGAAAAAAGTCAGTATTCTATAACTAAACGTTAGAGAATATCAAAGGGCAATCCAAAAATGACAATCTTTAGAAGCTGACAACTTAGGGTACACAAGACGAAATAAAACAGTGCAAAAACACAACACAACGTATGTTGGACACCACTATGCACCCACACACACACACACAATTAACGTAAATAAGACATGCGCCCTCCAACAAACAACTGGTAAAACAGGAACCAAACTTAGGCTGTGTGAGATTGATGTAAACATTACAAATGGTGTGATTTTCTTTACACATCACGAACAATATTACATCGACATACATGTGCAAATCTAACCTTTGCAGTATTCATGGCTTACACAATATTAATGCATATTACAACAACATAAGTTTTGTGAATTTCCAATGTGTCTTTGTTTAAATTTCGTCCTTGTTGATGACTATGCCTTTGTTTACCTGTTTTTAATCATCCAGAATGGTTATGCATATCGATTTTGTGATATATCAATTTGCCAGAAATAGCATACGAAGAGGGCTTTGTAATATAACATTACATGCAGAAATAGAATATAAAAGAAACAATGATTTATTTTATTCTCTAAATGTTTATTAAAAGCCTGTAATGTACCATGTTGTTAACATCATTAAGACATTAACATCAAGATCGGGATAAATTACATCAATATAACTATTGAATTGACCTCAATCCACAGTTGTGATTATAATACAAACAAGATGACATTTACTTAACATTTAATGTGCTAATGTCAATAAACGCTAGAGAATACTGAAGTGGTAGCACAAAATGGACAATTCATAGAAACTGGCAACGCAGGTCACACAAGACAAAGAATAAAAACCAAACAAAAACACAAAAAGCCCAACACAATGTGCGTTGGACACTACTATCCGCAAACAAACACAGATAACGTTAATAAGACATGAGCCCTCTTACAAACAACTGGAGGTAAAGACGAACCAACCATCGTTTGTATGCGGAAATCACAACACGGAACCCAAAACGTCAAGACACATAATAGGAGAACACAAAGCACTACAAAGATGAGCAACACGGATCTTAATTACCAATAAATCTTTCGTAAAAGCACTACACCTATGGGTTCGAAGCGTATTTATTAATATTGATAGGAATTTAACTGCTTTATTCAATCAAATTAAGACCAACTTGAAGAAATGTTAGAGAATACCGAAAAGCCAATCAAAAGTTCGAAATTAATTTCGTAAACAACGAAATTTTGTTTAAAATAAAAAAACTGGATATATCCAAACAGATGAGGGTGGGATCAACGAGCAATACAAAAGCAATAAAAACGAAAGATGGGAACTTATGCGGTTAATATTTATGGATGGCTAATTTGTAAGCATACTGTAAGCATATTGCAAAGTCTATATACAGGTAGGAAGATTTTGAAAGGGTAACCAAAGAATAATATATCGATTTTCTATATCTAACTGAATGCTGCAAGACGATGATTGTATCGTGGTACATTGTCGTGTGCGATTTGCTTCCTAATAGCGTTGATGCTGTATAATAGGACATATCATGTCAATGTTAAATATCATAAACCTCCAGTGTGCAATTGTCAGAGTGAGGATACACACAGCATTAATATTGGTATACTGATTCCTTCTACCACTAAATACATAAATATGTGTTCAATTTTATTTATTGTTCCGTTTTATCTTATCATTTAATATTTCAGTATTTATCAATTGAGTTTGGTACATAAATATTGTAACTGTAAATGAAGGAAAATATTTAATGGTAGTTTGCAGTTGTCAGGTTCTATTAATTGTCCATTCTTGATAGCCACTTTCTCTAGCGTTTATATAAACCTATTACATGATTAAGGATGTACATATATACGTCAATATTTTTTTTCTTTCAACACACATTTTATTGAAATCACCAGTTGTTGCAGTAATATAAGGGGGAAAGGGAAGTTTTGCTTAGAGGCCGCTGCTAGCTACAAAGCTTATTTGTCCGAGTGGAGAAAATAAGACACAACATACTTATTTTTTACAAGAAAAGAAGATCATACATATGTATCAGGAGAAATATATCAAAGGGTAATTGCAATCCGTTAATCGAAGAAGGACAGATAATACAATGGGCCGAAGAAGGACAGTAAAGGGACAAACAACGATCCTCAAGGATCTGTCAGGATAAATTTCCCCCTTCTCCAATAAAATTAGTAGTCAATGTGTTGAAATGAAAAAAACTTTAGGCTGGTATGTCAAACAACACTGGCAAGAATATTATGTTTGGCTGAAAAGGTGGGGGTCCAAATACAATTTGAGAAAAAAGTCAGTCTTCTATAACTAAACGTTAGAGAATACCAAAGGGCAATCTAAAAATGACAATCTTTAGAAGCTGACAACTTAGGGTACACAAGACGAAATAAAACAGTGCAAAAACACAACACAACGTATGTTGGACACCACTATGCACACACACACACACACAATTAACGTAAATAAGACATGCGCCCTCCAACAAACAACTGGTAAAACAGGAACCAAACATAGTCTGTGTGAGATTGATGTAAACATTACAATGGTGTGATTTTTTTTACACATCACGAACAATATTACATGGACATACATGTGCAAATCTAACCTTTGCAGTATTCATGGCTTACACAATATCAATGCATATTATAACAACATAAGCTTTGTGAATTTCCAATGTGTCTTTTTTTAATTTCCGTCCTTATTGATGACTATGCCTTTGTTTACCTGTTTTTAATCATCCAGAACGGTTATGCATATCGATATTGTGATATATCAATTTGCCAGAAATATCATACGAAGAGGGCTTTGTAATACAACATTACATGCAGAAATAGAATATAAAAGAAACAATGATTTATTTTATTCTCTAAATGTTTATAAAAAGCGTGTAATGTACCATTTTGCTTACACAATATTAATACATATTACAACAACATAAGTTTTGTGAATTTCTAATGTGTCTTTGTTTAAATTTCGTCCTTATAGATGACTATGCCTTTGTTTACCTGTTTTTAATCATCCAGAACGGTTATGCATATCGATTTTGTGATATATCAATTTGCCAGAAATAGCATACGAAGAGGGCTTTGTAATATAACATTACATGCAGAAATAGAATATAAAAGAAACAATGATTTATTTTATTCTCTAAATGTTTATTAAAAGCCTGTAATGTACCATTTTGTTAACATCATTAAGACATTAACATCAAGATCGGGATAAATTACATCAATATAACTATTGAATTGACCTCAATCCACAGTTGTGATTATAATACAAACAAGATGACATTTACTTAACATTTAAGGTGCTAATGTCAATAAACGCTAGAGAATACTGAAGTGGTAGCACAAAATGGACAATTCATAGAAACTGGCAACGCAGGTCACACAAGACAAAGAATAAAAACCAAACAAAAACACAAAAAGCCCAACACAATGTGCGTTGGACACTACTATCCGCAAACAAACACAGATAACGTTTATAAGACATGAGCCCTCTTACAAAAACTGGAGGTAAAGACGAACCAACCATCGTTTGTATGCGGAAATCACAACACGGAACCCAAAACGTCAAGACACATAATAGGAGAACACAAAGCACAACAAATATGACCAACACGGATCTTAATGACCGGTAAATCTTTCGTAAAAGCACTACACCTATGGGTTCAAAGCGTATTTATTAATATTGATAGGAATTTAACTGCTTTATTCAATCAAATTAAGACCAACTTGAAGAAATGTTAGAGAATACCGAAAAGCCAATCAAAAGTTCGAAATTAATTTCGTAAACCACGAAATTTTGTTTAAAATAAAAAAACTGGATATATCCAAACAGATGAGGGTGGGGTCAACGATCAATACAAAAGCAATAAAAACAAAAGATGGGAACTTATGCGGTTACTATTTATGGATGGCTAATTTGTAAGCATACTGTAAGCATATTGCAAGTCTATATACAGGTAGGAAGATTTTGAAAGGGTAACCAAAGAATAATATATTGATTTTCTATATCTAACTGAATGCTGCAAGACGATTATTGTATCGTGGTACATTGTCGTGTGCGATTTGCTTCCTAATAGCGTTGATGCTGTATAATAGGACATATCATGTCAATGTTAAATATCATAAACCTCCAGTGTGCAATTGTCAGAGTGAGGATAAACACAGCATTAATATTGGTATACTGATTCCTTCTACCACTAAATATATAAATATGTGTTCAATTTTATTTATTGTTCCGTTTTATCTTATCATTTAATATTTCAGTAATTATCAATTGAGTTTGGTACATAAATATTGTAACTGTAAATGAAAGAAAATATTTAATGGTAGTTTGCAGTTGTCAGGTTCTATTAATTGTCCATTCTTGATAGCCACTTTCTCTAGCGTTTATATAAACCTATTACATGATTAAGGATGTACATATATACGTCAATAATTGTTTTCTTTCAACACACATTTTATTGAAATCTCCAGTTGTTGCAGTAATATAAGGGGGAAAGTGTAGCTTAACTTAGAGGCCGCTGTTAGCTACAAAGCTTATTTGACCGAGTGGAGAAAATAAGACACAACATACTTATTTTTTACAAGAAAAGAAGATCATACATATGTAACAGGAGAAATATATCAAAGGGTAATTGCAATCCGTTAATCGAAGAAGGACAGATAATACAATGGGCCGAAGAAGGACAGTAAAGGGACAAACAACGATCCTCAAGGATCTGTCAGGATAAATTTTCCCCTTCTCCATTGAAATTAGTAGTCAATGTGTTGAAATGAAAAAACATTAGGCTGGTATGTCAAACAACACTGGCAAGATTATTATGTTTGGCTGAAAACGTGGGGGTCCAAATACAATTTGAGAAAAAAGTCAGTCTTCTATAACTAAACGTTAGAGAATACCAAAGGGCAATCCAAAAATGACAATCTTTAGAAGCTGACAACTTAGGGTACACAAGACGAAATAAAACAGTGCAAAAACACAACACAACGTATGTTGGACACCACTATGCACACAGACACACACACACAATTAACGTAAATAAAACATGCGCCCTCCAACAAACAACTGGTAAAACAGGAACCAAACAGTCTGTGTGAGATTGATGTAAACATTACAAATGGTGTGATTTTCTTTACACATCACGAACAATATTACATCGACATACATGTGCAAATCTAACCTTTGCAGTATTCATGGCTTACACAATATCAATGCATATTATAACAACATAAGCTTTGTCAATTTCCAATGTGTCTTTTTTTAAATTTCGTCCTTATTGATGACTATGCCTTTGTTTACCTGTTTTTAATCATCCAGAACGGTTATGCATATCGATTTTGTGATATATCAATTTGTCAGAAATAGCATACGAAGAGGGCTTTGTAATATAACATTACATGCAGAAATAGAAAATAAAAGAAACAATGATTTATTTTATTCTCTAAATGTTTATTAAAAGCCTGTAATGTACCATTTTGTTAACATCATTAAGACATTAACATCAAGATCGGGATAAATTACATCAATATAACTATTGAATTGACCTCAATCCACAGTTGTGATTATAATACAAACAAGATGACATTTACTTAACATTTAATGTGCTAATGTCAATAAACGCTAGAGAATACTGAAGTGGTAGCACAAAATGGACAATCCATAGAAACTGGCAACGCAGGTCACACAAGACAAAGAATAAAAACCAAACAAAAACACAAAAAACACAACACAATGTGCGTTGGACACTACTATCCGCAAACAAACACAGATAACGTTAATAAGACGTGAGCCCTCTTACAAACAACTGGAGGTAAAGACGAACCAACCATCGTTTGTATGCGGAAATCACAACACGAACCCAAAACGTCAGGACACATGATAGGAGAACACAAAGCACTACAAAGATGAGCAACACGGATCTTAATGACCGGTAAATCTTTCGTAAAAGCACTACACCTATGGGTTCAAAGCGTATTTATTAATATTGATAGGAATTTAAATGCTTTATTCAATCAAATTAAGACCAACTTGAAGAAATGTTAGAGAATACCGAAAAGCCAATCAAAAGTTCGAAATTAATTTCGTAAACCACGAAATTTTTTTTAAAATAAAAAAACTGGATATATCCAAACAGAGGAGGGTGGGATCAACGAGCAATACAAAAGCAATAAAAACGAAAGATGGGAACTTATGCGGTTAATATTTATGGATGGCTAATTTATAAGCATACTGTAAGCATATTGCAAAGTCTATATACAGGTAGGAAGATTTTGAAAGGGTAACCAAAGAATAATATATCGATTTTCTATATCTAACTGAATGCTGCAAGACGATGATTTGTCGTGTGCGATTTGCTTCCTAATAGCGTTGATGCTGTATAATAGGACATATCATGTCAATGTTAAATATCATAAACCTCCATTGTGCAATTGTCAGAGTGAGGATAAACACAGCATTAATATTGGTATACTGATTCCTTCTACCACTAAATACATAAATATGTGTTCAATTTTATTTATTGTTCCGTTTTATCTTATCATTTAATAATTCAGTATTTATCAATTGAGTTTGGTACATAAATATTGTAACTGTAAATGAAAGAAAATATGTAATGGTAGTTTTCAGGTTCTATTAATTGTCCATTCTTGATAGCCACTTTCTCTAGCGTTTATATAAACCTATTACATTATTAAGGATGTACATATATACGTCAAGAATTGTTTTCTTTCACAAACATTTTATTGAAATCACCAGTTGTTACAGTAATATAAGGAGGAAAGGGTAGCTTAACTTAGACGCCGCTGTTAGCTACAAAGTTTATTTGTCCGAGTGGAGAAAATAAGGCACAACATACTTATTTTTTACAAGTAAAGAAGATCATTCATATGCAACAGGAGAAATATATCAAAGGGTAATTGCAATCCGTAATTCGAAGGACAGATAATACAATAGCCCGATGAATGACAGCAAAGGGACAAAAGGACAAACAACGATCCTCAAGGATCTATAAGGATAAATTTCCCCCTTCTCTATTAAAATTAGTAGTCACTGTGTTGAAATGAAAAAAAAACATTAGGCTGGTATGTCAAACAACACTGGCATGATTATTATATTTGGCTGAAAACGTGGGGGTCCAAATACAATTTGGGAAAAAAGTCAGTCTTCTATTACTAAACGTTAGAGAATACCAGAACGGTTATGCATACCGATTTTGTGATATATCAATTGCCAGAAATAGCATACGGAGTGGGCTTTGTAATATAACATTATCTGCAAAAATAGAATATAAAAGAAACAATGATGTATTTTATTCTCTAGATGTTTATATAAAGCATGTAATGTACCATTTTGTTAACATCATTAAGACATTAACATCAAGATCGGGATAAATTACATCAATATAACTATTGAATTGACCTTAATCCACAATTGTGATGTAATACAAACAAGATGACATTTACTTAACATTTAATGTGCTAATGTCAATACACGGTAGAGAATACTGAAGTGGTAACACAAAATGGACAATCCATAGACACAGGCAACGCAGGTCACACAAGAAAAAGAATAAAAACCAAACAAAAACACAAAAAAAACAACACAATGTGCATTGGACACTACTATCCGCAAACAAACACAAATAACGTTAATAAGACATGAGCCCTCTTGCAAAAAACTGGAGGTAAAGACGAACCAACCATCGTTTGCATGCGGAACCCCAAATGTCAAGTCACATAATAGGAGAACACAAAACACTAAAAACATGAGCAACACGGATCTCAATGACCGGTAAATATTTTGTAAATGCACTATGCCTATGGGTTCAAAGCGTATTTATTAATATTGATAGGAATTTAAATGCTTTAATCAATCAAATTAAGACCAACTTGAAGAAATGTTAGAGAATACCGAAAAGCCAATCAAAAGTTCGAAATTAATTTCGTAAACCCCGCAATTTTGCTTAAAATAAAAACTGGATATATACAAACAGATGAGGGTAGGGTCAACACGCATTACAAAAGCAATACAAAACAAAAGATGGGAACTTATGCGGTTAATATTTATGGAATACTAATTTGTAAGCATGCTGTTCCGCATCGAACAATAAAAGGTAAAACGAACATGCAATACATATTCAAGATCATTTGCATATTGCAAAGTCTATATACAGGTATCAAGATTTTGAAAGGGTAACCAAAGTATAATATATGATTTTCTATATCTAAATGAAAGCTCTAAGACGATGATTGTATCGTGGTACATTGTCATGTGCGATTTGTTTCCTAATATCGTTGATGCTGTATAATAGGACAAAGCATGTCAATGTTAAATATCATAAACCTCCAGTGTGGAATTGTCACAGTGAGGATAAACACAGCATTAGTATTGGTATACTGATTCCTTCTACCACTAAATACATAAATATGTGTTCCGTAATTTTGTTATTACCCTTATTTATTATCCTGAACAACTGTGCAATTCAAAATTCTATATTAGGTCTTTTTCTGATGGATTTTAGTCTACTCTATTAATGCTTTTTAAAACTAATAAATTTTCATGTGTGCATATGAAGAAGAATTTTTTTTTTCTTTAAATCATGTGATTAAAGTGCTATTCACCAGTGAATAGTACTTTTCAGACAAATTGAATGAAACTGTGGAAATAGTATTTTTATTGCAATAAAATGTATATAGAAAAAAGTATGAGAAGTATAATAATCAGTACTATTACAATTACAAAGCAGATCTTTGCATTTCATTAATCGACAATATAGCGTGAAATGTATTGGAGGGATATTTATGTACTCCTAGTTATTAACATTACACAAAACAGGAAACAAATGACAACAAGTATTTAATGGTATATTCCAAAATGAGGTAACTGTTTTGGTAAGAAAAATGAACACAAAAGAAAATCTGATATCAAAAACGTAGATATCAAATTTAGAATAACCTTCATTCATCAGGTGCGCTCAAAATCTAAAAATTGGAAAAGTTTTGGGGTCAATAAAACCAAAGATAAACATGATAGAAAAAGGCAGCTAAGGTCACGTATGCCTGGGGAAGAGAACATTAGATTTATTAATAATTACTTTATTTAGGAACTATAAATTTCAGTAATAAATATATCTAATAAACCATGTCAGTGTCAAATCACTGAATGTATGTTTAAGATATATAAAACAAATTAAAGAGTTTAAGCAATTCAACCAATATGATGAAAAACGAAGAACCATCTCTCACCACAATTAATTGAGCATAAACAGACCAAGATATATAGCGCTAGAATTCCAAGGGTCAAATACCTGCTACAAATCAGGATGATTATAGACAATTCATCATGAAACAACTTCACAAGATAAAGATTTAGCACATGATGCCAGTAAATACCGGGCTTAAATCCAGAATGATGATCTGATTCCAACAAATTGATAACCTTTTTAATTATCGTCTCCAACAAACGCCAAATATGTTGGAGGTATGAGTTATGATTGTTTTGTCCTAAGAGTAATAATCTTCAATCAACAGATTATACTTTCCTTGTTAGTAGCCAGTCAACTATGAGTATTCATTAATCCTGCAATTGTACTGTTCATGTTTATGTTGTCATTCATCTTAGTGATAACATGTGGTATTTGTGAGTGCACCTCTTGATTTATCAGAATGGGGTCGGCCAATCCAGAAGGGTGGATGTGTTCTTTCCATCAAATGTCAACATACAGGACTTAAGATATTTATACCTGTAAAATATAATCTGTTTAATTCAATTTGCTTTGTACAATAAGACAATCCTATTTACTACAAATGTTTGATATGTTTGCTCTAATTTAGCCCATTTAATCGCTACAACTGTATACCTGGACAAAATATTCGATTTAAGCCTGTTTTACAATCAGAAATACTGATCAGAAACGGGGAAAATGGTAAATATTGAAAAATCTTACTATGAAATCTTTGAAATTGAATCATCATTTGTGAAACAATACAGATATCGGAAGAACAAAGTAATCATAATCAACATGACATGGTAAGAACTTTGTGAAGACAACAAAGGGGGGTAATTAGGATTACCTGTCAAAGAACAAATCTCGTGAGAATGAACATTAATGTCATAATAATATTTGATAATATAATGTTCCTATGAGACGAATACTATTATGGTTTTAAGGACAAACGAACACTTACAGATTTTAAAGAACCAACATGATTGATGATGTTTCTGTGAGATATGATACATATCACAAAAGGAAGGGAGCTTTCTCATTCATTTTTTAATAGTGTAGTATATCAAACAAAGAGGACCTTACTTGTTTATTGAGACAATCATAATTATTGATTGTATAGTATTAACGTTTGTGAGTGTTGTACATTATTTGACTTGAGTGTGTAACATGTCGTTGATTGTTGCTTTCTTTGTAGAAACACAATAAAAGTTGTTGAACTGTTTCAGTTTGGTTTTTTTTCGTTGTTCTATGTAGTTGATACGAATCTTCTATTTCAGAAATGGCGTAGTATTTGACAATTTTCATTCCATATTATATTACTAATTGTTGTTCAATATTTAGTTCTAACAGTTTGTTGACCTATTTATTCTGGTCTCACACTAAGACCATTAATTTCTTAAAACTATTTGATATTTAATGTGTTAGAAGTAGCAGCTATGATGTTGTGTCCTAAGAGTGATGGTCTTTAACCAACTGATTCTACCTTCCTAGATATACGTAGACGTAGTAATCCGTTAACTCCGAGCATTCATTGACCTTGTTATTGTACTGTCCATTAACACTGGTTCATTTTCGTGCAAATCCCAAGCCAGGAATTCTAACATCATATGTAGTGCAATGAGTTGAAGTGAGAGGTGATGTTTTGCTTTGATAATATTTGTGAAATTATGGACCATCACTATTTAGACTTTTTTCATAATGTTGGAATTCATTAATGTCAGTTCTTATGCGACCGCCTCTGAGAAAAAGGAAGGGGCAGATGCGACAATAACGTTATGGAGAAATAACGCTTTAATGTTAACGTCACGTTATCAAGCACCTGTCAAGCTTAAGAATCCTTAAGAAATACCATTTATCTAGAGAAGCCAAATAATTAAAGAGACTGACATTTAGTTGTAATGAAATACAGGGTTGGCGAAATACTAATACAACTCAATACAAATTTAAAACAAAACATGTTAATGTCCCTTAAAAACTACTCTTTTTCCAAGAGACATTTTCCACAACGCCAGGTGCTAAATTTCTGAATAAAAAGTGACGAAACCTGGGAAGTCGTTAATACTGTTATGGTTCGTTTTACTTGAAAAGTCAATATTTATTTCTAGCAACACAGCAGTTAAGAGGGGTAAGCAAAAGTTAACAGGTTTGTCAGAAGTTTGATTATCTCCCTTAGATTATTGACATTACGAACGAAGTTGGAGCGGAAGAACAAAATGCCAAATGTTAGATCAAATGAGCCAAGAAAGTAGGTTGTCGGTGGATACTCCCCTCTCGAAAACAACCTAGGAACAGGATGGTGATTTTCACTCGAATTGAAGAAAATTGTTCATCATCTCCGGTATTTCCCTATATATTTCATATACAACTACAATTTATCAACAACCAACATTCACAGAGGTAATTTCTTGATCAGTTTTTCTGAAATTTATATTATCTTGGAATTTGTTTCTCATAATCTTCATATAATTGTGTGATTTAAGATTTGTTGTAATCAAGATTGAAGTACATATCTTAATTTCAAAGTGGCAAACTATTATATAACTATGGTATTTTTAACTTCAAGAATTCAAAACTGTGGTTAAATCGTGAAAAGCTGAAAATCATAAATCAAAAAAGTAATATGAAGATTACGAAGAAAGAAATCTAAAACATTGTGTGCTTAAGCGCGAACATTTCAGGCAATGGACATCGGTATAATTGTTTTGTGAACAACAATGTCCTTTTACATGAAATATATAGGGAACAATTCTGAGATTACGAACAATTATGTAAACTAGCTGTAGGCTGTGCACAACAACCGCACACTGAAATTAGTGACAATATGTATGAATTGGAAGATGGAAGAAGATGAAGATATTGTCTTCGTTGAGCCGTCATATGGTGACACCCTGGAATATATCATATAAAATCGTATTCAAAATGATACTAGTGGGTGTAAGCAGTGCTATACTGAATAAAACCATATGTTTGGCGGCATGGACATGCAAAACCAATGTTCTATGACAACCATTTGCAAAATATCTGGTAAAGTGTATCAACACAATTTGTTCAATATTTGATTCTAACAAAGTGATGACCTATTCATTCTGGTCTCCCACGAATACCATAATAATTGATATCAAGTCTGTTAGAAGTACCAGTCATTTTGTGTCCTAAGAGCAATGGTCTTTAACCAACTGATAAACCTTCCAAGTTACCCATAGACGGAGTAGTCTGTTAACTACAAACATTAATTGACCCTGCTATAGTTATGTCCATTAAGCTCACCTCATTTTTGTGTTTATTCCAATCCATGACCTGGAAATATGTCGTCATGTGTAGTGCAACGAGTTGAAGTGAGAGGTGATTGTTTCTTTGACGATAATAGTGAAATTGTTGACCATCACTATAAGGCTTTTTTTCATGATGTTAGAATTCATTAATTTAATTCATATGTGACCGCATCTGAGAAATAGGAAGGGGGAGATGAGACAATAACGTTATGGTGAAATAATACTTTAGTGTTGACATCCAATAGTAATGCAATTTATCTAGAAAAAGCAAATAATAAAAGACATCGACATTTAATTGAAATGGGTTGGTGAAAATTGGTTCAAGTCAATACAAATAAAAAAACCTGTTAATGTTTTTTCCTAATAGACATCTTTCATGACGCCAGGTGCTAAATTTCTCAATAAAATGTGACGAAGCCTGGGAAATCGTTAACACTATTATGGTTCGTTTAAAAAAAAATCTTAAATCACAAAATTATATGAAGATTATAGCGAAAAACTACAAAATAATTAAAATTTTAGTCAAATTGATCCAGAAATTACCTCTGTGAACTTTTGTTGTGGTTTTATATAAAATATATAGGCACAACCGGAGATGATAAACAATAAATTAATTCTAGTAAAAATCACCGTCCTGTTCCTTCTGTTCGAGTGGGGAGTATTCACCGACAACCGGCTTTCTTGGCTCATATCATCTAAAATTTGCCATTTTATTCATTGGCTCCAACTTCGTTTCTAGTGTCAATAATCTAAAGTAGATAGTCAAAATTCTGACAAACCTGTTAACTTTTGTTTACACCTATTATCTGCTTTATGGCTAGAAGAAATAAAGGTTGACTTTTCAAGAAATAAGAGCCATAATAGTATTAACAACACCCGAGGCTCCGTCACATTTTATTAATGAAATGCATTACTTTAGGAGTTTTAAGCTGGGCGGGTACTTGAAAACGTGACTTTAAAACGTTTTTGTCGATAACGTTATTGTCGCATCTGCTACCCCCTTTTATCAGACTCGGTCACATATGAATTACATTAATGAATTCTAGCATCATGAAAAAAGTCTAAGTAGTGATTGTCAACAATCTCACCAATATCATCAAAACAGACAATCACATATCACTTCAACTCATTGCACTACATATGACGTTAGCATTTCATATTCTGGATTGGGATAGTCACGAAAATGAAGTGGGGTTAATGGACAGAACAGTATCAGGATCAATGAATGCTCGGAGTTAACAGACTATGACGTGGTCTATTTGCTTGACTTGTCGCTCACTAAATAAGGGCAATAACAAAATTACCGAACTCCGAACAATCTTCCAAAGGGAAAGTCAACACTCATACGTATATAAACAGACAAAATCAGTCAACAAATGGAAAACTGTGAAAACCGTAATGACCCTGACTTGGTACAGGCATTTCTAAAGAAATGGTGGGTTGAATCAGATTTTAAAGCCCCAAACCTCCCGCTTTCATTACGGCTCAAAGGTTCCGGCTGTCACTATAACAGTATTTAAAACAATACTGGAACAAAATAGGTAAAACAGTTGTCAAAACAGTATCAAATTCAGTGAGAAGGGTGGAACATCTATCGTGAACCATCTCCATCAACAACCCCGAGTCACCTGAAGTATTTTAACAACGAAAGTAAATGTCAAAAACACTTTCATGTCACACATTGTTAAAAATATATGTTTGACATTTTTGTTGTCCTTATCTTGATACATTTTCACTATATGAAAATCCATCGTTTATTATCGTCTCAGCAGAGACGGAATATATTTCGATAAGATAATGCAACAAGTTTACGAGGTGTTTCGTCATATAACTCTTTGATTTACCATTTTCAACATTTCACGATTTAAGCACAGTTTTGAGTTCAAAAATACTATAATTATATAATAGTGTGTCACCTTTTGTTTAAATCATGATTTTAATAAACAATCTTAAATCTCAAAATCAGATGAGGATTATGAAGAAAAATTTCAAAATAATTTGAATTTCGGCAAAATTGATCCAGAATAGGTCATTCGTTAGAGTCAGTAATACAGATAGCTTAATTCAGGAACTCTAAAGGAGAACAACAGAATCAGTCACCCGTGATGATCAGTAATATACATAGCTTAACTCAAGAGCTCTAAATCAGCAATTGGATTGCTATTTGCAAAATAGTAATTTTATCTGCATTTAATTTTATATAGAAAATATATACTGAGGTATAATATTATATTTTATTTTACTTCTCATACTTTTTTCTATGTAAATTGTATTGCAATAACAATCTTATCTCCAGTTTTATTCAATTTGTCCGAAAAGTATTATTCAGCGGTGAATAGCACAAATGACTATTCACCGGCCGGTGAATAGCAGTTTAATCACATGGGTTATTTTTGTTTTTAAAAAAAGAAAAAATTCTTCTTCAAATGTACACATGAAAATGCATTAGTTTTAAAAAACATTAATAAAGTAGACTAGAAATCCACCAGAAAAGGACATAATTTAGAATTTTGAATTGCACAGTTGTTCAGTATAATATTTTTCTTATTATTCTAAATATATGAATTTATTACACAATCAATTTTTGCAGATTTACATTTTGCTTCTATAGATTATGGCAAAACAAATGAATCGAGGGGAAAGGTTCGTCTTTAATGAGACACATTAAAAAAAGATTTTTTCCAAAATTGAAGAACTACGAAATTAAGTTAAAAAAAGAACGGACATCGGAACAATGCCTTGAATTCGTTAACAAAAAATCCAAAAAGGCCTATACTACGGGGCAAAATTGTGTTAATGACATTATTCAGTAAGATCGCACTTTGTAATCGATCGTGCATGCACTACAATAAAGATACACATAAGCTAAAAGCACAGAAAGTTACAGGGTAGGAAGCCATACAATTGAGAGGATTATGTAAACATATAATTTGTAATAGATTTCATTTGAAAATTACAGACGATGAGTATTATAAATAAGTTTATTATACAAAAACAAAGCGTAACATATAATATGTCTCTGCGTAACATATTTTGTTTATTGTTTATTTTAATCACGTCTTTCGAACTGGTGGACCCTTTTGATTAATCTCAGAATAGTCATAAAAAATTTGTTCATCACAATTATTGATATTTCACCGCGAATATTTAGTTTGATGTATTGTTGTTGTGTATCAATCATAATTGTTATTTGTATATGCCCTCCTGTGGCCCTGATTTGGTTAATAAACTTATTTTAATTTCTATTTCTATAAGGAAAAATTGCATACGAATGTTTTTTTGTCTATTTTGCAAGAAGAATTTCTACCCTGCCCTGTTCACCCTGCTTTATTTCATAATTTTGGTTGTTGCTACATCATTCTGATGGGGCACAAAAAAATCAAGATAAGAATGAACGATTCAATATAGCTTACGATCAATGGTAATCTTCATATTTTTTGTGAAAATAGCCCATGAATCATTGCTGCATTAGGTGCGGATCCACCAGTTTTGAAAACGGGGTGCCAGGCTCTTGTTTGCCATTGTTTACTCAATATATGCACGAATTTTACTAAATTGTCGAACACCCCCTTGATCCGGCAGTGTGCATTAATATGCACCCATTCCTAATGTATACTTCAACGTGATCAGGGTCGTGCATTTTGATCACCTATTAGAACCTTTAAAATGTGCATTGCATCTGCTATTCTAGTCACGGGTAGCGTAATTTGTTTTGATTTTATTTTCTGTTCTTATTATGTTTTTGTCTATTTGACATGTGTACGTTGCTTGTATATATTCCTTGTACATGCCTTCAACTCTTAGAGGTAAAATTTTGATTAGTTAACGGGTCACAAAATGTGCATTGCGTTTCTGATTATTGCCAAATATTGTGACACATGTATTCAGGTATTCGGTCAGAGGCCCATCGACCGGATGTAAAATTACACTTGTATATTCTGCCTGGCGATTTCCTGTGTGGACCTAACCTCATTACGCAATATTAGGTACCCTGCTGAGTGAACCGGTGTGAATGTACCTGTCGTTTTCAGAATGAAGATAAAAATAAGTAAATCACGCATTTCACTTCTTACTTCAGGAATTATTTGCCTTAATGTATTGAAGAATGAAATATTTAGAATTAAAATATGGTCTCTCGCTTCGGAAAATACATGAAAAATATAAGAAATATAAGAATGAAATATTTAAAATTAAAATATGGTCTCTCGCTTCTGAAAATACATGAAAAATATAAGAAATATATTTTTCGCATAATATTTTACGTTTCGCTCATCAAAAATGACAAGCAAAAAAAGGAAAAGAAATTAACATTTTTAAATCACTTGCTCGCTCTGGACAACGTCTTTAGCAAAAAATCCGAAGAACAAGAAGTACATCTGGTGTGGCCTAATCTCTTTAATTTTTGACTGCCCTTCAAATTTGTGTCGTTCTGACGTGGGTTGTTCTCTATTTCCCGATGTTGGGCACTCGCTGCCTCTTCCATTTGTCTGAGTTTTTCCTCCGTATATTCTGGTTCAACTTGGTAACCAAACACCCCATAGTCGTCGAAATCTACATCACTTGAGGCGTTAGTCACTTTCCGTACCTGAGCTCGACATATTTATGCTATAACTAAAACGTTAATTTTGGGGCTTTATATAGAAATGTTCCCAAACAAACAACACGCGTTGAACAAAAGAAAAGTAAAGAAATATTGATTGAGTAAAATCATAATCATTTGATTAAATTAAATTAATTAAAACATCTTTTATGAACACCGACTGTTAAAATAATAATTGAGTAAAATCATAATCCTTTGATTAAAATTAAATTAATTAAAACATCTTTTATGAACACCGACTGTTAAAATAATGATTGAGTAAAATCATAATCATTTTTTTTATTGTTAAAAAGAAAAAAATCCTTTCTAAACGTTTAGGCCTAAATCATTTTATTTAATATTAAAATTAAAACATCTTTTATGAACATCGATCGTTAAATTATTATGATGAGACAGCTATATATAGTTAGGCCAATTTGGCGCCTCTCATAATGAAAACTTATAATTTCAAGGATGGTGTATACTTTTTTATCATCTAAAACATAAATTGTTCCTGTTATTTCAACATTATATTTATTCTAATGTTTTAAGAATATTTTATCTTTAATAGATAATAAACGATCTACCAACTCGTCTTGGAAAGCAAATAGTGTGTATTCAAATTCCCATTTTATTAATCCGGTCACCTTGAATTTTACACCTGTATAATTTTACCCTCCGGCTAGAAAACACACAAGCGGACATCTACATGCGGAGATCAAAATAACAGTAAACAGCATGCCGAATAATGATTATAAAAAAGGGTTTAAAAGAGAACCTAGAAATCAATACACAAGTTACGCGTTGTCAAAATTATCCATTATATTTTTTAGCACATTAACAGTAAAACAAAATGAACATAATTGTAAAAGAGATCCGATATATAGCGAATATAGGTGACTGTTATAAAACATTCTTTCCGTTGTAAATATAAAGGAAATGAAACATTTTGTTCATTTAAAATAGTTGTTTGTCAAAAAGGTACCTAGCTGTTCACTTCAGTATTTAATTTTCCAACCGTTATTAGATTTACATTAGTCCTCTGAGCGCTTTAAATGAAGCAAATTTAACATCAGCGACCCAGACTTTAAATTGCAATCCCACAATGCATTTTTAGTTTAAAACGTCACAAACTAGTTGAAAAATTACAAATTACAATTACAAATTTGCGATTTGCTTCGTTATTTGTGGAAATATGTCCATAAAACTTTGTGAATATGTATTTCATATCACCAGGAACATATTTAGCTAACATGTAAAAAATCGCGAAGTTTCCCTTTAATTGTCCTCTCTGTACCAACAATTTTCCTCGGCACGCCTCAGAAAATAGTTGGTACCTTGGAGACCATAAAAGTGTTATTACCCTCATACCCAGGCCATAAGTGTATACTGTTACATCTTAGAACAATGATCAATTTAGTAAACATGTAGATCAAGTTACAAAAACATGTTGGTTTTAATATATCGGTATTTGTAGTGGGTTCGTTGATGTGAAAATGTAGAGTGAACGAAAAATCCCTAATGCCTCAATTAATATTATTTGTATGTAAATTACACCAAGTCTGTTTACTTACTATTTCATATCTATCTACATTTGAAACTAGAGCCTGTCCGTACAACTTTGAGATCCAGTGGGACATATATATTGTATGGTTGTCACCTGCTTAGATGTTCGTATAATATACTTTATTTCCTATGACTGCATAATGAATTCTTCATTATCCTATAAAACATATTAACAATTGCTGAGTTAGATTGCTGTCAAATTATGATATTAAGTATATATGTACCATCTACACACGCTTAGACACATGTCTTACGTCTATCTCTAGATTTTCCTTACGAGACAAGGTACTTCGACTATTGAAGCTCCATTTTTATGGAACTGATGTGGTCGAGTGGTCTAGGGCGCTGGACATAAGGCTAAGCCATTGGTGCTCCAGTTTATCAATGGTGTGAGCTCAAATCCCGTCGAGGGAAGAACAAAATTTGACAGCTCAAAAATTTAATTCTAACACTCTTTGGTATAATTTTCAAACGTATATATAATATTTAGTATTTACCTAGTATCACAAGTAACTTTGAGATCCAGTGGAACAGATATATTGTGTGGTTGTAACCTGCCTAGATGTTCGTATAATATACATTATTTCCTGTGACTGTATAAGGAATTCTTCATTATCCTATGCAATATCTTAAAGAATTGCTGTGTTAGCTTGCTGTCAAAGTATAATATTAAGTATACATGTACCATCTACACACGCTTAGACACATGTATTATGTCTATTTCCTACAGAGACAGGGTAACACTTCTACTATTGAAGCTCAATTTTTATGAAGCAGATGTGGTAGAGTGGTCTAGGGCGCTGGACATAAAGCTAAGCGATTGGTGCTGCAGTGTATCAATGGTGTGAGCTCAAATCCTGTCGAGAGAAAAACAACATTTGATAGCTCAAAAATCTAATTCTAACACTGCTTGCTTTAATTTTCAGACGTATATATAATATTTAGTATTTACCTAGTATCATAAGTAACTTTGAGATCCAGTGGGACAGATGTAGTGTGTGGTTATCACCTGCTTAGATGTTCGTATGATATACTTTATATCCTGTGATTGTATAATGAATTCTTCATCATCCTATGCAATATATTAAAAAAAATGCTTAGTTAGATTGCTGTCAAATTATAATATTAAGTACATATGTACCATCTACACACACTTAGACACATGTATTATGTCTATCTTCCTTACGAGACAAGGTGACACTATGACTATTGAACCTCCATTTTCATGGAACGGATGTGGTAGAGTGGTCTAGGGCGCTTGACATAAAGCTAAGCGATTGGTGCTGCAGTGTATCAATGGTGTGAGTTCAAATGCTGTCGAGGGAAGAATACAAATTTGACAGCTCAAAAATCTAATTCTAACACTGTTTGGTTTACTTTTCAGACGTATATATAATATTTAGTATTTAACTAGTATCACAAGTAACTTTGAGATCCAGTGGGAAAGATATATTGTGTGGTTGTCACCTGCCTAGAGGTTCTTATAATATATTTTATATCCTGTGACTGTATAATGAATTCTTCATCATCCTATGCAATATATTAAATAAATTGCTGAGTTAGATTGCTGTCAAATTATAATATTAAGTATGCGTGTACCATCTACACACGCTTAGACACATGTCTTATGTCTATCTCTAGATTTTCCCTACGAGACAAGGTAACACTATGACTATTGAAGCTCCATTTTTATGGGCGCTGGACATAAAGCTAAGCAATTGGTGCTCCAGTGTATCAATGGTGTGAGCTCAAATCCTGTCGAGATAAGAACAAAATTTGATAGCTCAAACAATCTAATGCTAACACACCTTGGTTTAATTTTCAGACGTATATATAATATTTAGTATTTACCTAGTATCACAAGTAACTTTGAGATCCTGTGGGACAGATATTGTGTGTGGTTGTCACCTGCTTAGATGTTCTTATAATATACTTTATTTCGTGTGACTGTAGAATGAATTATTCATTATCCTATATAATATAATAAAAAAATGCTGATTTAGATTGCTGTCAAATTATAATATTATGTATATATATATATATACCATCTACAAACGCTTAGACACATGTCTTATGTTTATCTCTAGATTTTCCTTATGAGACAAGGTAACACTTCTACTATTGAAGCTCCATTTTTATGGAGCGGATGTGGTAGAGTGGTGTAGGGCGGTGGACATAATGCTAAGCGATTGGTGCTCCAGTGTATCAATGGTACGAGTTCAAATTTGACAGCTCAAATATCTAATTTTAACACTGTTTGGTTTAATTTTCAGACGTATTTATAATATTGAGTATTTATCTAGTATCATAAGTAACTTTGAGATCCATTGGAACAGATATATTGTGTGGTTGTCACCTGCCTAGATGTTCTTTTAATATACATTATTTCCTGTGACTGGATAAGGAATTCTTCATTATACTATGCAATATATTAAAGAATTACTGTGTTAGATTGCTGTCAAATTATAATATTAAGCATACATGTACCATCTACACACGCTTAGACACATGTCTTATGTCTATCTCTAGATTGTCCTTAGGAGACAAGGTAACACCTTTACTATTGAAGCTCCATTTTAATCAAGCGGATGTGTTAGAGTGGTTTAGGGCACTGAACATAAAGCTAAGCGATTGGTGCTGCAGTGTATCAATGGTGTGAGCTCAAATTCCGTCGAGAGAAGAACAAAAGTTGACAGCTCAAAAATCTAATTCTAACACTATTTGGTTGGATTTTCAGACGTATATATAATATTTAGTATTTACCTAGTATCATAAGTAACTTTTAGATCCAGGGGGACAGATGTAGTGTGTGGTTATCACCTGCTTAGATGTTTGTATAATATACTTTATTTCCTGTGACTGTATAATGAATTCTTCATTATCCTATGCAATATATTAAAAATTGCTGGGTTAGATTGCTGTCAAATTATAATATTAAGTATATATGTACCATCTACACATGCTTAGACACATGTCTTATGTCTATCTCTAGATTTTCCTTACGAGACAAGGTAACACTATGACCATTGAAGCTCCATTTTCATTGAGCGGATGTGGTAGAGTGGTCTAGGGTGCTGTACATAAGACTAAGCGATTGGTGCTGCAGTGTATCAATGGTGTGAGCTCAAATCTCGTCAAGGGAAGAACAAAATTTGACACCTCAAAAATCTAATTCTAACACTGTTTGGTTAAATTTTCAGACGTATATATAATATTTAGTATTTACCTATTATTATAAGTAACTTTGAGATCCACAGGGAGAGAAATAGTGTGCAGTGTGTGGTTGTCACTTGCCTAGATGTTCGTATCATATACATTATTTCCTGTGACTGGATAAGGAATTCTTCATTATCCTATACAATATATTAAAGAATTGCTGTGTTAGATTGCTGTCAAATTATAATATTAAGTATACATTTACCATCTACATACGCTTAGACACATGTCTTATGTCTATCTCAAGATTTTCCTTATCAGACAAGGTAACACTTCTACTATTGAAGCTCCATTTTTATGGAGCGGATGGGTTCGAGTAGTGTAGTGCGCTGGACATAATGCTAAGCGATTGGTGCTGCAGTGTATCAATGGTGTGAGTTCAAATCCCGTCGAGGGAAGAATACAAATTTGACAGCTCAAAAATCTAATTCTAACACTGTTTGGTTTAATTTTCAGATGTATATGTAATATTTAGTATTTAACTAGTATCATAAGTAACTTTGAGATCCATTGGTACAGATGTAGTGTGTGGTTATCACCTGCTTAGATGTTCGTATGATATACTTTATATCCTGTGATTGTATAATGAATTCTTCATCATCCTATGCAATATATTAAAAAAAATGCTTAGTTAGATTGCTGTCAAATTATAATATTAAGTACATATGTACCATCTACCCACGCTTAGACACATGTATTATGTCTATCTTCCTTACGAGACAAGGTGACACTATGACTATTGAACCTCCATTTTCATGGAACGGATGTGGTAGAGTGGTCTAGGGCGCTTGACATAAAGCAAAGCGATTGGTGCTGTAGTGTATCAATGGTGTGAGTTCAAATGCTGTCGAAGGAAGAATACAAATTTGACAGCTCAAAAATCTAATTCTAACACTGTTTGGTTTACTTTTCAGACGTATATATAATATTTAGTATTTAACTAGTATCACAAGTAACTTTGAGATCCAGTGGGACAGATATATTGTGTGGTTGTCACCTGCCTAGAGGTTCTTATAATATATTTTATATCCTGTGACTGTATAATGAATTCTTCATCATCCTATGCAATATATTAAATAAATTGCTGAGTTAGATTGCTGTCAAATTATAATATTAAGTATGCGTGTACCATCTACACACGCTTAGACACATGTCTTATGTCTATCTCTAGATTTTCCTTACGAGACAAGGTAACACTATGACTATTGAAGCTCCATTTTTATGGGCGCTGGACATAAAGCTAAGCAATTGGTGCTCCAGTGTATCAATGGTGTGAGCTCAATTCCTGTCGAGAGAAGAACAAAATTTGATAGCTCAAACAATCTAATGCTAACACACCTTGGTTTAATTTTCAGACGTATATATAATATTTAGTATTTACCTAGTATCACAAGTAACTTTGAGATCCTATGGGACAGATATTGTGTGTGGTTGTCACCTGCTTAGATGTTCTTATAATATACTTTATTTCGTGTCCCTGTATAATGAATTATTCATTTTCCTATATAATATAATAAACAAATGCTGAGTTAGATTGCTGTCAAATTATAATATTATGTATATATATATATATACCATCTACAAACGCTTAGACACATGTCTTATGTTTATCTCTAGATTGTCCTTATGAGACAAGGTAACACTTCTACTATTGAAGCTCCATTTTTATGGAGCGGATGTGGTCGAGTGGTGTAGGGGGGTGGACATAATGCTAAGCGATTGGTGCTCCAGTGTATCAATGGAACGAGTTCAAATTTGACAGCTCAAATATCTAATTTTAACACTGTTTGGTTTAATTTTCATACGTATTTATAATATTGAGTATTTACCTAGTATCATAAGTAACTTTGAGATCCATTGGAACAGATATATTGTGTGGTTGTCACCTGCCTAGATGTTCGTATAATATACATTATTTCCTGTGACTGGATAAGGAATTCTTCATTATACTATGCAATATATTAAAGAATTACTGTGTTAGATTGCTGTCAAATTATAATATTAAGCATACATGTACCATCTACACACGCTTAGACACATGTCTTATGTCTATCTCTAGATTGTCCTTAGGAGACAAGGTAACACCTTTACTATTGAAGCTCCATTTTTATCAAGCGGGTGTGTTAGAGTGGTCTAGGGCACTGGACATAAAGCTAAGCGATTGGTGCTGCAGTGTATCAATGGTGTGAGCTCAAATTCCGTCGAGAGAAGAACAAAAGTTGACAGCTCAAAAATCTAATTCTAACACTATTTGGTTGAATTTTCAGACGTATATATAATATTTAGTATTTACCTAGTATCATAAGTAACTTTTAGATCCAGGGGGACAGATGTAGTGTGTGGTTATCACCTGCTTAGATGTTTGTATAATATACTTTATTTCCTGTGACTGTATAATGAATTCTTCATTATCCTATGCAATATATTAAAAATTGCTGGGTTAGATTGCTGTCAAATTATAATATTAAGTATATATGTACCATCTACACATGCTTAGACACATGTCTTATGTCTATCTCTAGATTTTCCTTACGAGACAAGGTAACACTATGACCATTGAAGCTCCATTTTCATTGAGCGGATGTGGTAGAGTGGTCTAGGGTGCTGTACATAAGACTAAGCGATTGGTGCTGCAGTGTATCAATGGTGTGAGCTCAAATCTCGTCAAGGGAAGAACAAAATTTGACACCTCAAAAATCTAATTCTAACACTGTTTGGTTAAATTTTCAGACGTATATATAATATTTAGTATTTACCTATTATCATAAGTAACTTTGAGATCCACAGGGAGAGAAATAGTGTGCAGTGTGTGGTTGTCACTTGCCTAGAAGTTCGTATCATATACATTATTTCCTGTGACTGGATAAGGAATTCTTCATTATCCTATACAATATATTAAAGAATTGCTGTGTTAGATTGCTGTCAAATTATAATATTAAGTATACATTTACCATCTACATACGCTTAGACACATGTCTTATGTCTATCTCAAGATTTTCCTTATCAGACAAGGTAACACTTCTACTATTGAAGTTCCATTTTTAAGGAGCGGATGGGTTCGAGTAGTGTAGGGCGCTGGACATAATGCTAAGCGATTGGTGCTGCAGTGTATCAATGGTGTGAGTTCAAATCCCGTCGAGGGAAGAATACAAATTTGACAGCTCAAAAATCTAATTCTAACACTGTTTGGTTTAATTTTCAGATGCATATGTAATATTTAGTATTTAACTAGTATCATAAGTAACTTTGAGATCCATTGGTACAGATGTAATGTGTGGTTATCACCTGCTTAGATGTTCGTATGCTATACTTTATATCCTGTGATTGTATAATGAATTCTTCATCATCCTATGCAATATATTAAAAAAAATGCTTAGTTAGATTGCTGTCAAATTATAATATTAAGTATATATGTACCATCTACACATGCTTAGACACATGTTTTATGTCTATCTCTAGATTTTCCTTATGAGAGAGGGTAACAGTATGACCATTAAAGCTCCATTTTCATTGAGCGGATGTGGTAGAGTGGTCTAGGGTGCTGTACATAAGGCTAAGCGATTGGTGCTGCAGTGTATCAACGGTGTGAGCTCAAATCTCGTCAAGGGAAGAACAAAATTTGACAGCTCAAAAATCTAATTCTAACACTGTTTGGTTTAATTTTCAGACGTATATATAAGATTTAGTATCTACCTGGTATTATAAGTAACTTTGAGATCCAGTGGGACAGATATAATGTGTGGTTGTCACCTGCCTAGATGTTCGTATAATATACCTTATTTCCTATGACTGGATAAGGAATTATTCATTATTCTATGCAATATATTTAAAAAAAAATGCTGAGTTAGATTGCTGTCAAATTATAATATTAAGTACATATGTACCATCTACACACACTTAGACACATGTATTATGTCTATCTTCCTTACGAGACAAGGTGACACTATGACTATTGAACCTCCATTTTCATGGAACGGATGTGGTAGAGTGGTCTAGGGCGCTTGACATAAAGCTAAGCGATTGGTGCTGCAGTGTATCAATGGTGTGAGTTCAAATACTGTCGAGGGAAGAATACAAATTTGACAGCTCAAAAATCTAATTCTAACACTGTTTGGTTTACTTTTCAGACGTATATATAATATTTAGTATTTAACTAGTATCACAAGTAACTTTGAGATCCAGTGGGACAGATATATTGTGTGGTTGTCACCTGCCTAGAGGTTCTTATAATATATTTTATATCCTGTGACTGTATAATGAATTCTTCATCATCCTATGCAATATATTAAATACATTGCTGAGTTAGATTGCTGTCAAATTATAATATTAAGTATACTTGTACCATCTACACACGCTTAGACACATGTCTTATGTCTATCTCTAGATTTTCCTTATGAGACAAGGTAACACTTCTACTATTGAAGCTCCATTTTTATGGAGCGGATGTGGTCGAGTGGTGTAGGGTGGTGGACATAATGCTAAGCGATTGGTGCTCCAGTGTATCAATGGTACGAGTTCAAATTTGACAGCTCAAATATCTAATTTTAACACTGTTTGGTTTAATTTTCAGACGTATTTATAATATTGAGTATTTACCTAGTATCATATGTAACTTTGAGATCCATTGAAACAGATATATTGTGTGGTTGTCACCTGCCTAGATGTTCGTATAATATACATTATTTCCTGTGACTGGATAAGGAATTCTTCATTATACTATGCAATATATTAAAGAATTACTGTGTTAGATTGCTGTCAAATTATAATATTAAGCATACATGTACCATCTACACACGCTTAGACACATGTCTTATGTCTATCTCTAGATTGTCCTTAGGAGACAAGGTAACACCTTTACTATTGAAGCTCCATTTTTATCAAGCGGATGTGTTAGAGTGGTCTAGGGCACTGGACATAAAGCTAAGCGATTGGTGCTGCAGTGTATCAATGGTGTGAGCTCAAATTCCGTCGAGAGAAGAACAAAAGTTGACAGCTCAAAAATCTAATTCTAACACTATTTGGTTGAATTTTCAGACGTATATATAATATTTAGTATTTACCTAGTATCATAAGTAACTTTTAGATCCAGGTGGACAGATGTAGTGTGTGGTTATCACCTGCTTAGATGTTTGTATAATATACTTTATTTCCTGTGACTGTATAATGAATTCTTCATTATCCTATGCAATATATTAAAAATTGCTGGGTTAGATTGCTGTCAAATTATAATATTAAGTATATATGTACCATCTACACATGCTTAGACACATGTCTTATGTCTATCTCTAGATTTTCCTTACGAGACAAGGTAACACTATGACCATTGAAGCTCCATTTTCATTGAGCGGATGTGGTAGAGTGGTCTAGGGTGCTGTACATAAGACTAAGCGATTGGTGCTGCAGTGTATCAATGGTGTGAGCTCAAATCTCGTCAAGGGAAGAACAAAATTTGACACCTCAAAAATCTAATTCTAACACTGTTTGGTTAAATTTTCAGACGTATATATAATATTTAGTATTTACCTATTATCATAAGTAACTTTGAGATCCACAGGGAGAGAAATAGTGTGCAGTGTGTGGTTGTCACTTGCCTAGAAGTTCGTATCATATACATTATTTCCTGTGACTGGATAAGGAATTCTTCATTATCCTATACAATATATTAAAGAATTGCTGTGTTAGATTGCTGTCAAATTATAATATTAAGTATACATTTACCATCTGCATACGCTTAGACACATGGCTTATGTCTATCTCAAGATTTTCCTTATCAGACAAGGTAACACTTCTACTATTGAAGTTCCATTTTTAAGGAGCGGATGGGTTCGAGTAGTGTAGGGCGCTGGACATAATGCTAAGCGATTGGTGCTGCAGTGTATCAATGGTGTGAGTTCAAATCCCGTCGAGGGAAGAATACAAATTTGACAGCTCAAAAATCTAATTCTAACACTGTTTGGTTTAATTTTCAGATGTATATGTAATATTTAGTATTTAACTAGTATCATAAGTAACTTTGAGATCCATTGGTACAGATGTAATGTGTGGTTATCACCTGCCTAGAGGTTCTTATAATATATTTTATATCCTGTGACTGTATAATGAATTCTTCATCATCCTATGCAATATATTAAATAAATTGCTGAGTTAGATTGCTGTCAAATTATAATATTAAGTATACTTGTACCATCTACACACGCTTAGACACATGTCTTATGTCTATCTCTAGATTTTCCTTACGAGACAAGGTAACACTATGACTATTGAAGCTCCATTTTTATGGGCGCTGGACATAAAGCTAAGCAATTGGTGCTCCAGTGTATCAATGGTGTGAGCTCAAATCCTGTCGAGAGAAGAACAAAATTTGATAGCTCAAACAATCTAATGCTAACACACCTTGGTTTAATTTTCAGACGTATATATAATATTTAGTATTTACCTAGTATCACAAGTAACTTTGAGATCCTGTGGGACAGATATTGTGTGTGGTTGTCACTTGCTTAGATGTTCTTATAATATACTTTATTTCGTGTGACTGTATAATGAATTATTCATTATCCTATATAATATAATAAAAAAATGCTGAGTTAGATTGCTGTCAAATTATAATATTATGTATATATATATATATACCATCTACAAACGCTTAGACACATGTCTTATGTTTATCTATAGATTTTCCTTATGAGACAAGGTAACACTTCTACCATTGAAGCTCCATTTTTATGGAGCGGATGTGGTCGAGTGGTGTAGGGCGGTGGACATAATGCTAAGCGATTGGTGCTCCAGTGTATCAATGGTACGAGTTCAAATTTGACAGCTCAAATATCTAATTTTAACACTGTTTGGTTTAATTTTCAGACTATTCATAATATTGAGTATTTATCTAGTATCATAAGTAACTTTGAGATCCATTGGAACAGATATATTGTGTGGTTGTCACCTGTCTAGATGTTCGTATAATATACATTATTTCCTGTGACTGGATAAGGAATTCTTCATTATACTATGCAATATATAAAAGAATTACTGTGTTAGATTGCTGTCAAATTATAATATTAAGCATACATGTACCATCTACACACGCTTAGACACATGTCTTATGTCTATCTCTAGATTGTCCTCAGGAGACAAGGTAACACCTTTACTATTGAAGCTCCATTTTTATCAAGCGGATGTGTTAGAGTGGTCTAGGGCACTGGACATAAAGCTAAGCGATTGGTGCTGCAGTGTATCAATGGTGTGAGCTCAAATTCCGTCGAGAGAAGAACAACATTTGACAGCTCACAAATCTAATTCTAACACTATTTGGTTGAATTTTCAGACGTATATATAATATTTAGTATTTACCTAGTATCAAAAGTAACTTTTAGATCCAGTGGGACAGATGTAGTGTGTGGTTATCACCTGCTTAGATGTTTGTATAATATACTTTATTTCCTGTGAATGTATAATGAATTCTTCATTATCCTATGCAATATATTAAAAATTGCTGAGTTAGATTGCTGTCAAATTATAATAATAAGTATATATGTACCATCTACACATGCTTAGACACATGTCTTATGTCTATCTCTAGATTTTCCTTACGAGACAAGGTAACACTATGACCATTGAAGCTCCATTTTCATTGAGCGGATGTGGTAGAGTGGTCTAGGGGCTGTACATAAGGCTAAGCGATTGGTGCTGCAGTGTATCAATGGTGTGAGCTCAAATCTCGTCAAGGGAAGAACAAAATTTGACACCTCAAAAATCTAATTCTAACACTGTTTGGTTAAATTTTCAGACGTATATATAATATTTAGTATTTACCTATTATCATAAGTAACTTTGAGATCCACAGGGAGAGATATAGTGTGCAGTGTGTGGTTGTCACTTGCCTAGAAGTTCGTATCATATACATTATTTCCTGTGACTGGATAAGGAATTCTTTATACAATATATTAAAGAATTTCTGTGTTAGATTGCTGTCAAATTATAATATTAAGTATACATTTACCATCTACATACGCTTAGACACATGTCTTATGTCTATCTCAAGATTTTCCTTATCAGACAAGGTAACACTTCTACTATTGAAGTTCCATTTTTATGGAGCGGATGGGTTCGAGTAGTGTAGGGCGCTGGACATAATGCTAAGCGATTGGTGCTGCAATGTATCAATGGTGTGAGTTCAAATCCCGTCGAGGGAAGAATACAAATTTGACAGCTCAAAAATCTAATGCTAACACTGTTTGGTTTAATTTTTAGATGTCTATGTAATATTTAGTATTCAACTAGTATCATAAGTATCTTTGAGATCCATTGGTACAGATGTAGTGTGTGGTTATCACCTGCTTAGATGTTCGTATGATATACTTTATATCCTGTGATTGTATAATGAATTATTCATCATCCTATGCAATATATTAAAATAAATTCTTAGTTAGATTGCTGTCAAATTATAATATTAAGTATATATGTACCATCTACACATGCTTAGACACATGTTTTATGTCTATCTCTAGATTTTCCTTATGAGAGAAGGTAACACTATGATTATTGAAGCTCCATTTTTATGAAATGGATGTGGTCGAGTGGTCTAGGGCGCTGGACATAAAGCTAAGCAATTGGTGCTCCAATTATTAATGGTGTGAGCTCAAATCCCGTCGAGAGAAAAACAACATTTGATAGCTCAAAAATCTAATTCTAACATTGTTTGGTTTAATTTTCAGACGTATATATAATATTTAGTATTTACCTAGTATCATAAGTAACTTTGAGATCCAGTGGGACAGATGTAGTGTGTGGTTATCACCTGCTTAGATGTTCGTATAATATACTTTATTTCCTGTGACTGTATAATGAATTCTTCATCATCCTATACAATATATTAAAAATTGCTGAGTTAGATTGCTGTGAAATTATAATATTAAGTATATATGTACCATCTACACATGCTTAGACACATGTCTTATGTCTATCTCTAGATTTTCCTTACGAGACAAGGTAACACTATGACCATTGAAGCTCCATTTTCATTGAGCGCATGTGGTAGAGTGGTCTATGGTGCTGTACATAAGGCTAAGCGATTGGTGCTGCTGTGTATCAATGGTGTGAGCTCAAATCTCGTCAAGGGAAGAACAAAATTTGACAGCTCAACAATCTAATTCTAACACTGTTTGGTTTAATTTTCAGACGTATATATAAGATTTAGTATTTACCTGGTATTATAAATAACTTTGAGATCCAGTGGGACAGATATAATGTGTGGTTGTCACCTGCCTAGATGTTCGTATAATATACCTTATTTCCTGTGACTGGATAAGGAATTATTCATTATTCTATGCAATATATTTAAAAAAATGCTGAGTTAGATTGCTGTCAAATTATAATATTAAGTACATATGTACCATCTACACACACTTAGACACATGTATTATGTCTATCTCTAGATCTTCCTTACGAGACAAGGTGACACTATGACCATTGAACCTCCATTTTCATGAAACGATGTGGTAGAGTGGTCTAGGGCGCTTGACATAAAGCTAAGCGATTGGTGCTGCAGTGTATCAATGGTGTGAGTTCAAATACTGTCGAGGGAAGAATACAAATTTGACAGCTCAAAAATCTAATTCTAACACTGTTTGGTTTACTTTTCAGACGTATATATAATATTTAGTATTTAACTAGTATTACAAGTAACTTTGAGATCCAGTGAGACAGATATATTGTGTGGTTTTAACCTGACTAGAGGTTCTTATAATATATTTTATATCCTGTGACTGTATAATGAATTCTTCATTATCCTATGCAATATATTAAATAAATTGCAGAGTTAGATTGCTGTCAAATTATAATATTAAGTATACTTGTACCATCTACACACGCTTAGACACATGTCTTATGTCTATCTCTAGATTTTCCTTATGAGACAAGGTAACACTATGACAATTGAAGCTCCATTTTTATGGAGCGAATGTGATAGAGTGGTCTAGGGGCCTGGAAATAAGTCTAAGTGATTGGTGCTGCAGTGTATCAATGGTGTGAGGTCAAATCCCGTCGGGAGAAGAACAAAATTGTATAGCTCAAAAATCGAATTATAACATTGTTTGGTTTAATTTTGAGACGTATATATAATATCTAGTATTTACCTAGTATCATAAGTAACTTTGAGATCCAGTGGGACAGATGTAGTGTGTGGTTATCACCTGCTTAGATCTTCTTATAATATATATATTTGCTGTGACTGTATAATGAATTCTGCATCATCCTATACAATATATTAAAAAAATGCTGAGTTAGACTGCTCTCAAATTATAATATTAAGTATATATGTACCATCTACACACGCTTAGACACATGTCTTATGTATATCTCTAGATTTTCCTTTCGAGACAAGGTAACACTTTGACTATTGAAGCTCCATTTTTTTAAGTGGATGTGGTCGAGTGGTCTAAGGCGCTGTAAATAAGGCTAGGCGATTGGTGCTCCAGTGTATCAATGGTGTGAGCTCAAATACCGTCGAAGGAAGAACAAAATTTGACATCTCAAAAATCTAATTCTAACACTGTTTGGTTTAATTTTGAGACGTATATATAATATTTAGTATTTACCTAGTATAATAAGTAACTTTGAGATCCTGTGGGACAGATATAGTGTGTGGTTGTCACTTGCTTAGATGTTCTTATAATATACTTTATTTCCTGTGACTGTATAATGAATTATTCATTATCCTATACAATATAATAATAAATGCTGTGTTAGATTGCTGTCAAATTATAATATTAAGTATGCGTGTACCATCTAAACACGCTTAGACACATGTGTTATGTATTATTCTAGATGTTCCTTACGAGACAAGGTAACCTAATGACTATTGAAGCTCCATTTTTATGGAGCGGATGCGATAGAGTGGTCTAGGGCGCTGGACATAAGGCTAAGCGATTGGTGCTGCAGTGTATCAATGGTGTGAGCTCAAATCCCGTCGAGAGAAGAACAACATTTGATAGCTCAAAAATCTAATTCTAACATTGTTTGGTTTAATTTTCAGATGTATATATAATATTTAGTATTTACCTAGTATCATAAGTCACTTTGATATCCAGTGGAACAGATGTAGTGTGTGGTTATCACCTGCTTAGATGTTCTTATAATATATTTATTTCCTGTCACTGTATAATGAATTCTTCATCATCCTATACAATATATTAAAAATTGCTGAGTTAGATTGCTGTCAAATTATAATATTAAGAATATGTGTACCATCTACACACGCTTAGATACATGTCTTATGTATGTCTCTAGACTTTCCTTACGAGACAAGGTAACACTTTGACTATTGAAGCTCCATTACTTATGGAGCGGACGTGGTCGAGTGGTGTAGTGCACTGGACATAATGCAAAGCTATTGGTGCTGCAGTGTATCAATGGTTTGAGTTCAAATACCGTCGAGGGAAGAATAAAAATTTGACAGCTCAAACATCTAATTCTAACACTGTTTGGTTTAATTTTCAGACGTATATATAATATTTAATATTTACCTAGCATCACAAGTAACTTTCATATCCAGAGGGACAGATATAGTGTGTGGTTGTTACCTGCCTAGATGTTCTGATAATATACTTTATTTCCTGTGACTGTATAATGAATTATTCATTTTCCTATACAATATATTAAAAAATTGCTGTGCTAGATTGCTGTCAAATTATAATTTTAAGTATATATGTACCATCTACACACGCTTAGACACATGTCGTATGTCTATCTCTTGATTTTCCTTTCGAGACAAGGTAACGGAAGTGGTCGAGTTGTCTAGGGCGCTAGACATAAGGCTAAGTTATTAGTGCTGCAGTGTTTCAATGGTGTGAGTTCAAATCCCGTCACGGGATGAAAAACAATGTGACAGCTCAAAAAAATATAATGCTAACACTGTTTGGTTTAATTTTCAGACGTATATATAATATTTAGTATTTACCTGGTATCACAAGTAACTTTGTGATCCAGTGGGACAGATATGTTGTGTGATTGTCACCTGCCTAGATGTTCGTATAATATACTTTATTTCCTGTGACTGTATAATGAATTATTCATCATCCTATTTATTTGCAGATATTCTGGGTAAGAAATTGACTGCACACCCAAGCAAGTCATTAACATATGCTTGTTCAGAAAATATATCTTGCAGATGAAAAATAATATTGGATAAACAGTTAAACAGATTTCATTAATTAAATGGGTTCCTGCTAATACTTTTCTGAAATATTGAAATAAAAAATGTTTCAATTTATAAATTTCTTTCTCATATTTGAATAAAAAAGATCAAAATAGTTTTATTGGCATGCTTATCATAAAAACAACATGGCATCAATTGCCAGTTGATAGAGCGCATCCAATTTAAACACATTAGATAGATGTTATATCTCTGCATGGATGAATCAATATACAACTGAAGCCATACATCAAGTGATTTTTTTCTCCTTTAGACATAATTAAGACACCAATTTTTCATGAAATGAACATGTTTATTATTGCAAACATTTATCCATCTTATTAATTTATATTCCTCACTCTCTTATATTTTTCATATCGAAGGATTTATTTTTTATATTAATATAAGAAAGCTGATAGATTTCTTAGCTTTGACGAATTATTTATTTTTCATTTTAATATGAGAAAGCTGCTAGATTTCTTAACTTTGATGAGAGTTTACTTTTTATTTCAATATGAGAAAGCTGCTAGATTTCTTAACTTTGACAAAGGATTTATTTTTTATTTCAATATCAGAATGCTGCTAGATTTCTTAACTTTGAAGAAGGATTTATTTGTATTTACTTATCAAATGATTTGAAATATTAATAGCCAACAATTCCACCAATATCAACAATACAATGAAACACATTTCATATTAAATTATTTGGACATAAAAGCTGTAAAAAAATGTGTAATCTGTATTTAATAACCTGACATGCATAACCTTATCAACACAGCATGGAACTTTTATTATACTGTTATTATGGCTGAATCACGCGAAGATCTACAAGCTCAATTGAAGGTTTTTGGAGAATACTGCCAAAAATAGAAGCTGAAAGTAAATGTAGAAAAAAATTAAAATTTCATTTGATCTAGAGGACGGCCTCTTGTAGATATACATTTTTCATCAAATGGATCTGAAATAGAAATTGCAAACGAAATACCTCGGAATACTTTTAAACATAACTGGTAATTTCAATAAAGCAATTATTGCTTGTCTAGAAAGAATACAATTACGATTTTGTAAATTCCTATTGAAATTAAAATCATCGACATCAAAGTATATGATTTATGGAGATCTGGGACGATTTTCTATCGGAATTGATATAAAAATAAAGATTGTGTCATTTTGGGCCAGACTTTTTGGGGGAAAGAAACAAACTTTCGTACTTATCATATAAACTTGTATACACGCTTTTTATTGAAGAAAATGTTCATCTCGTCTGGATTAAATATTTAAAAGAACTTTTCGATAAAACAGGCAACTCTAGTATTTGGATAAATCAAGATATTCCAAATTCTAATTTGTTAATTTCGAGTATCAAATTACTCCTGCATGATCAATTTAAACAGGGCTGGTATTCCCTAATTGAAAACACCCAAAAAGCATTGAATTATAGAATATTTAAAGAAAATTAGGAATTTGAAAATTTAATATAATTATTTTTGATCATCTAATATATAACGATGCAATTTTCCACCTTTTGTCATTACGTTAGTTTTTTTTAAAAGATAACATTTTTAATAATTAGTACATGAAAGTTAAAAATATTATCTTCTGAGTTGTCAAAACTACTATGAAAAATGTCACTAATCGAATGATTTGTTTTTCTTTAGAAATAACTAAGACACCAATTTTTAATGAAATAAAAATGTTTATTGTTGTAGACATTTACCCATCTTATTTATTCAGGGAATTATAAAATAATATAATTACCTGTTTATTTATATTATCTCTTTGATAAAAAAGAGTTTGCATCATAATTATGAGCATCTGTTGTATCCTTAGTTAAACCGATTCTATTAAGACCACCATTATTAAATTTATCAAATTTATGGACAGATTTATATCTGATAATTAACTTATTGTGACATTTACAGTGCAAATCGACATAAGCGACAGAGAAAGGGAAATGACTATTTGGAAATATATATTTTTCATAAAACTCTTCAGTTTGTCTTTTAATATAAGAAAGCTGATAACTTTCTTAACATTGACGAATGATTTATTTTTTATTTTAATATTACATTATTAGAAAGCTGATAGATAGGGTGGAATTCTGTTGAATATGAGAACTGTTCCAACGGTGTGGTGTATTTTTTTTTCATTTTATTCATTTAACATTTGAAAGTTATACTGATAGCTATAATAGTTTCCTGCATGTTTCGAAAAAATTGGAAGTAAAGAGCTTTCAGATAGATCCTTGCCTGTTCCCGTAGCAGAATACTGTAATAAAAGCACCAAATTTACAGGTACACATGTATATTTGATCAATTGACTTATTCTGCATAGTAGTTAGAAATTGACGTTTGCTTAGCAAATATGGAACTAAAGAACATTCGAATGGGTTATTGTCAGTTACAATGACAGGAGTGAACAAATTGGGCCTAATTAGTTTCATTCGTGTATATAAAATGTGATTAATATATTTAATTAATCTGCACGCTTAGAAATTATGAGTAAATGACATTCAGATTTTGTTTTTCGTGTTATTTTATAATCTTCATTTGTCTCAATTAATTTTATCTCTGTATAAAAAATATATTGTAAAACCGTTTTTATTTTATATGAAAATTTGGCAAAGCGATGTCATATTCTAATAACAGCAAAGAATATCCCAGTTTTCCTGGAACCGAAAAAGAAACGGTTGAGCAAGTTGTGTCTAGTCGCTGAACATGGATAAGGTACCAAACAAACGATATCTTAGTAAGTAACCGTTTGTAGCAAAAATGTACCCAGTCAATGCAATTTGGCTGCTCATATTAAACCAGTGCAGGATAAAAAATAAAGAAACAGCGGTACGGTGAACAAACGCTCGAATATCTTTATACCGATATTTGATTATAAACAATAATCCATCTTTCCTTGTTTATCACAGCTTGTTTGTTTGTTTGTATTTCATTTTAGCTTAAAGTTTTTAGTGGGGTTCGTGTTACTTGATATTTATTTCTATATGTATGCTTTGTAGAACGTTGTTTGTAAACAATTATACACTGATCAACATAATAAAACGTAGACATCAAATGTATTACCTAACTTCCATACACAAATGTTACGTCAATTATGAACTGATCGATGTTACAATAAAAAACGCGTAGATATCAAAGTTAGTCCATACGGCGGATTTCTAGAATAATCTTCGTCAGTTAAACTCAAAATGAAACGACTGGAAAGCCAAATTAAAAAAAGGTTTTACGGGCAAGAAACACAAAATGTCTGATAAGGAAAACCAACATTGGCTAGAGTCTCCTGTGACTAAAGGAGGAGAATCTTAATTGTATTAATAATGTTTATTAGCAAGAAGGAAGAAGGAAAATAACACATGGTTCTATCGTTTTAAAACAAATACTGCATCTTACACCGTAATCTTTTGATTTTGAGTGTACCCGATGAAGGTTATTCCATGCACGCGTCGTGCGCGCTAAAATATATATTTATTTGTATTACTATCACCGGGTTGATACCTCTGCTGGTGGACTATTAGTCCTCTAGGGAATAATTCATCTTGTAATTTGTTTGCTTTGCACCATATAATTTAATCGAAATTTTCAGCAATGTAAATAGTATTAATACTAAAGGGTTCCTCCTCTCTGTCTTGCTTAGGTCCTCTGGTTTTCTTGCCCCTAAAGACCTTTCAATTATTTGGATTTCAAATAGTATTGCTGTTAACGTACCTGGTGAAGGTTATTCCAGAAACGAGTTTATGCGCTAAATTTGATATCTACGTTTTTATTTAATAGGTTTTCCTTATTGGTACTACTTAAGGATAAATGTCACTTAATCTTTATGTTCTCTGTATTGTATGCAAAAATATGTAGCCTAAAGGTAAAGGTTACTGTTATATCGTTTAATGCCACTTTCAACGATATTTCAGTTATATCGTGGCGGTACCGTTTTATTTGTGGAAGAAACCAGAGTACCCAGAGAAAACCATCAACCTGCCGCCAGTCACTGACAAACTCTATTACATATGGAGTATGCCTCGTCGTTCGCCAACACATTATTACTAAAGCGAACAGACGCTTACCTTCTGTTTAGATATTGTCATATATTTGTTCGTTGTTGTTGTACATTGTTTTTTGATTCTTTGAACATTTTCACACAAAAATATATTTTATATAAATAGATGTTAAATAAATCTGAAAGAGCAATCGTCAATAGGGAATCTACAGACACAGTCAACATTGGACTTAAGACAAAAAACGAAGACAAATGAAACAAAAAGCACAACACTGAAAACTTATAGAGAAGCAACATAAATCCCACCAAACATTGGGTGAACTCATTCACGACTTATTACCGGGTTTGTAACTAGATTAACACGACGGGTGCCACTAGTGCAGCAGCAATTGATTATCTTTAGTTTTATATGTATGTTTTGTCGATCGTTGTTTGTCCTTTTGTACTTTTTCTTTTGGCCATCATGTTTTCTGTTCGTCTTCGATTACGGTTTCTGATTACCCCTTTCCTATCTTCAAACTTTTCTCAGTCTAGACATTTCAAATTCGCGACTGCTAGAACGATGAATGGATGTAGTATTATATTTGTATGTGTGTGTTGATATAGCGACCGATCAATGATGTCACAAAGGAAACAGATGATGTCTATTCCAAGTCATTATATAAATGGCTGTGAGTTACATAATTGTTCGTGTTAAAAAAAAATGATAATTTCACAGTGAAATTGATTGACTTTTGTATTGATGTGAAAAAACAAAATGTTAGATACACATTGATGTATCGTGTTTAATTGATAACTTTTAAACATTTATTATAATAACATTAGTCGTGCTGCTGTTTCGGCGTTTGTGGTTAGTTTGTTTAATTTGGAAAAGGGACATAACTGTAAAACCATACGAAACGGTTAAAGTAGACGTAACTGTAAAACAAAAATCCCCAAAAACAGCTCCCATGGAGAAATGGCGCGAAATATAGCGAGAGTGGAACTAAAAGCGACAATATCACTGTGAACTATCTTTATAACAATCCTTGGCAAATGACATACTGACTATTTGAAATTGTATTGATTAATTTGTGTAATAAATATTACTTATCTAAGCTCAAATATGTTTGATGTATTTGTGTTTATTCAAATCGATCAATACAGATTATGCTTGAGTATTTCTGCTATCGATTTTTATCCTACACTTGTTCAGTTTGAGTAGTCAAAAAGCATTGACTGGTTAAATGTCTGTTATCTACAGTCACTGACCAAGATATAGTTTTTCTGGTACCTGATTCATGTTGAGCTACGATAATAAACGGTAACAGTACAAGAGCTGACTTCACAGAGGACACCGTAAAAACGATTAGAACGACCCTTGTTTCTGCTCTTTTTAGACAATTTAACAGTTGTTTAGTTTGCTTTTTGACATTGCTGAATTAATGCAATATACGTACACTTTCGGGAAATATAGCATTCATTTGCACTCGCTGTGAAACCGAACAGAAAAGCTCGCAAAAGGATAGTTGTTCTAACTGTTTCAAAGCTCGTGCAAATAAATTAATTTTTTCGACGATGTGTATTGTCTATATGAATAAATATCCAAAATGAGAAAACAATTTAATTTGACATGAGTTAGGAGTAGTGTAATAGTTCATCATGAGTTAGGAATAGAGTAATGGTTCAACATGAGTTAGCAAGAGAGTTATGGTTATTCATGGGTTATGAGTAGATTTATTGCTCAGTGTGAGTTAGAGATATAATTAAGGCTCACCATGAGCTATGAGTAGAGTAAGGGCTCATCTTGAGTTAGGAATATAATTTTGGCTCATCATGAATTATGAATACACTTATGGTTCATCATAGGGTAAAAGGGGAGCTCTGGATTATCATGAGTAATGAACACATTTATGGTTCCTCAAACCGAACTACAGCTGGGTGCACATTTAACCTGTCTGCTAAAATCAGGCGTGGTCAAGTTCTCCTGTATAAACTTTTAAGCTGAACTCGTATCTAGACTGAATTCATTTGGTGCATGAAAAGCTTGAAGATACCTAAGTGGAAATCAGAGAATACAAAGATGACAAGATGTTGGCCGAGTTATGTCTGGTCTGCAAAAACGAACGGTAATCTACTGGCCAAACAACTGTTCCCATGGTAACTGCAAAACCTGACAGGTTGACTTTTTAAGGGACATCCTGGATAGGTGAAGTTTGCAACCATCTATATATAAGAGCAGGGCCGGATTAAAGCCAAATTATGCCCAAAGCAAAGGTCAACCTTAGGGCCCCCGCACATTTACTGTCATAATGCTAAAACTAACACAACCCTTGACTCAGCATAACTGTCAAATGCCTAACATTACATTAAGATACAAATAACATTTATTAGTGCTTTATTTTATTTTTCCTCGTTGTTGGTGTGTTTTTGAGCCTAATATCTGGCTGATGAAATATATTGTCTTGTGGTCGGATATTTGTGGTGCATCCTTATCCCTAGATG